>OZ057413.1:28879301-30079301 GCA_964056705.1 Troilus luridus
TACTTCCTAGTCGTATAGCCTCTTGTGTCGACCGCTTAAACGGCCTTTACACGATCTTCGATAATTCTACAAGTAAGGAAGTCCGTTCTAATAGGCAATATGTTTCGAAAACTCCAAAAATGTACCTCGTCGTTCTAACAATGCAATCTGATGTACCAGCATCTAAATTTATTTGTCGTTTAACGGATACAAGATTCTGTTTAAACAGTAAAGTTGTCGTAACACCACTAGGTAATTATCAAATAATTACAGAAAATAAACAGTTTTCAAATAACTAGAAAATATATATAATGGATATATTTTTCCAATTCTAGTCATAATTTTCACAAATCTTTTTTTTTTTTAATATTTGAGAAAAGATTTGCCCCCAGCCGGGATTTGAACCCGGATCTCCGCCTCACCGTGGCAACGCTCTAACCATTTGAGCCACCAGGGTCGCTCCCTACCTAGGACAAATCTGTTCTCTTCAACGATCCCATATCCCCCGTGTTCTCGCGATTTCGCGATGTATACCCGAGGAAGAATGTTCATTGAACATTACTTTTAATTTTAGGATATTTTTGACATACGTCAATATATTATGTATAGTTTATTATAATTTTTTAATCATTGCTTTAATTTTTAAATATTTTTATTTTGAAGAGAAAAGATTTGCCCACAGCCTGGAGTCGAACCCGGATATCCGCCTCACCGTGGCAACGCTCTAACCATTTGAGCCAGTCTTTTTTTTATTTAATTTAATGACCATTTCTTGCCTTATGGCAATACGGATTTTGACATTATTATTTATCACACAATATTAACAATCACAAAGTAATCATATAGTCTACAATCTCCACACTCTAAGCTATGATTGGAAGTCCTTTCTAAGAGGCAATATTCGATAGTTCCAACAATTTACCTTGTCGTCCTAACAAGGCAATAAGATGTGACATCTCAATTTATTTATCGTTAAGCGCACACAAAGTTCTGTTTAAACAATAAAATTTTTATTAGTCAACTAATACCAGAAAATAATCAGTCTTCTAACAAACAGAAAATATTAATTTTACATTTCCTTTTCATTTTGCATTATATTTTCCAATTCTATTCATAATCATCATAACATTTTTTTACGATAAGTTTGCAATCAAATATAGGGAGCAACATATATATAAATACTTACTGTACTTATATTAAGAGCAAAAGCTCAAAAGAGACATAAACTACATTTTAAGTCATTGGTGGAAAAGGTGCCTCAAAAAATTATGATTCAGTAGCTGCATTTGGGCCTTGGAGGTGATGGCATCTTTTCCCTTGTTAATGTCTTGCTGCATTTTGAGGTTAGGTGCTTCATTCTTATTTTTCTTCTGCAATTATTTTCTTTTTGTAGATTCCAGAATGGATGAATTGTTGGCAGTTTCTTTGTTTCCTGATTTAGTTCAGAGACTTAAGCCATTTTGGCTGGATTTTTTCACTAAAATCTTAACATTAATTTTAATATTTTATAAAATATTAATGTGGAGAGATTTATACTAACGAATTACAAAATCAAACGATTGGACAGTTGAATAGAAACATGTAACTTTTACGAAAGAGAACATCATTTGTATTTTCAATATCATTTCCATTATTGTAACCACTTGAATAGAAGTCACCGCCTCATCTGCAAGTATAATTTTAAACAAACAACCATTAATAATCATCATAAAAATGATTTCATTGAATGCGAAGACGCATAAATTTAAAGTTGGCAACTTGTTAGCTATCATCGGTATATAAAAGAATTTGAATTAGACGTATTAATTCAGTAGATTTAATATTTACACAGTATTATCCAAGCAAGTTGGAGACTATCTGTGACCAGGCTTGGAATACTAATTAAAATAACCTTCCTGGTGCATCATCTCGATGTATCGATGCATCATATCGATCAATATTTATATTAAACCTTATCATTATCATAACCCGTCCTTTCCTGTATTTGGTACTTTTATTTTAAGTACCACGCTTAAGTACCGATACGTTATTGACTTATTCACAATGGTGAATTATCTGTTTATATATAAAAGCGATGCACAATACACTATTTAATCCTTACCAAACCAGACGATTTATAAAGAGATCAATTCAAGAAAGGCTTCCAATAGCCTGGTAGCTATCAAAGTCGGAGATAACAGAATTATTTCTTGTCTAAATCAATTCTCGTCCAGCATACTACCTCCTTTGATTTTCGGCAATTCAACAAGTCGTAAATTATTGATATGGTGAAATAATTAAATTCATCTGTAGGGTCATTAAAATGCGCCCCCCCCAAAAAAAAATCACGGTATAAATAAACCCAGTTTTTGATCATTGTTTAGGAGCGATCTCAGAGATGTAAGGGCCTTCAACTGCTCCCTAATTTGGACGTTAGCCAAAACATCTCTCTTTCTTTAATCCAGGATGGGTTGCTATTCCCGCCTTTTTCGCTATCCCTTCTTTTTCTATTTTTTTTTTCACTGCTCAGGAATACCTAGTAATTCACTTTTTCACTTCATAGCGGTTTTGGCGAGGTTATCTGGCGGCATAGTACCTTTTTACTCAGTAGTAAGTACTCTGTCATTAAATGAAAACTTCGAAATGAAAATCATTTCTGCCAATCAGTATTATCAGTATATGTAGTTACTAAATTCTAGAAAAAAAAACATTGTAAAATCGGCCTCCGCCGATAATTGTGTACCAAATTATTAATTCCATAAATTAAAATATGGCATTCTATTTATTACTTAATATGTTTTAGTTTGAATTATTCTTTAAACAACATATTATATGTCGGAGTGACTAAATTGGAATCTAAGAGTATGCTTGCTTAATGTATTAAAACCTAAATACGTTGAATATTCAATAATTATTAATAAAATATTAAAATAAATAATGTATTGCTATAATAATTGCCTTGAAGCATTAAAACTTTTTAAACATCTTGAAGTCCTACCAGCATATCAAAAATAATGATTTTTTTTTGAGGATTCAAGCTCAAATACTAAAAATTATTCATTTGAAAAGAAAACCATGGCCATGACCATGGCCGAGAAGCGTGCTTCATTAGGGCCCAGGATAGCTCAAATGGTAGAGTCCCAGACTAGTGATCTGGAAGACCCGGGTTCGAGTCCCGGTCCTGGACATATCTTTTCTTTTCAAATGAATATATTTAAAAATTAGTAACAACTAAAATAAAATTAATTATAATAATTATAATGACGTAAGTCAACTAGATCCAAATTAAAATAATGTTCAAAGAACATTCTTCCTCGCGTATACTTCGCAAAATGCAAGAACGCGGGGACTTAGGATCAGAAAAAAGAAAAGATATGACCATGGCCGAGAAGCGTGCTTCATTAGGGCCCAGGATAGCTCAAATGGTAGAGTCCCAGACTAGTGATCTGGAAGACCCGGGTTCGAGTCCCGGTCCTGGACATATCTTTTCTTTTCAAATGAATATATTTAAAAATTAGTAACAACTAAAATAAAATTAATTAAAAATTATTCAGTTTACTTCAGCTCATAATTTTGTCCACACCACAGAGTTGTTTAGAACCAACTTTTTTAATAAAAAGAAAAATTCTGTTATCCCTTAAGACATTCCATTATTATTTACATAAGTTTTTTCAAAAGTTAATTTAGTAATTTTTGATATAAAACTCCTAAAGACGGATGCTTGATTTCTCACTAAACATGAATCGATCAAAATTGCATACAGATATAAAATAATAGAAATAAAGAAATTGGTGTGCCCGATTTCCATCATATTTATTGTAAATTTAATTCAGCTGTTAGATAATTGCAGTACATGCCAACACAATAAGCTATAATAACCAGAAAGTAATAAGAATAAGAACCGGAAAACTACAGAACCATTTATTTATAGGGCTTTTGGAAATAAATAAAAATATATATAAAAACAAAGTAATGTATAATATTAACTGATGGATGGAATTGGTTAGGGGGTGCACTCAATGATAACACAAAATAATCAAAACTTGTATGTTGATTGTGCCAACGTATCGGCCTACCTACCATATTTGACTGCACCACTTGATCAATTCCGTCCATCATTAGAATTATTATAGAATTATAAATAGTTGATAGTAGTAAATAGTAGTGACATATCAAATATTTTCATCATATTCCAAGGATGTTCAATTATCATGAAGATGGGCTTATACACCATAAAGCTATTTAAAAAAATAAATTATTCACGACTCATTGGAGTTAATAAAAAAAAATCGACACAAGATGTCGAAAAATAAAAATGCACCAGCCAAAAAGTTAAAACAGGAATGTAATGGCACAAAAATGGCGTTCCTTCCCGAAGAAGAGAAATTGAAAACACAAGAAACTCGGACAATAACCATTCAGATTTCCATTTAGGCCCCTACCAGGTGTAGCCAGCTCAGAAGCGAGGACCATATGACCGGCCCTATATAACCGGAAAGCTAATTAAAATATATAATGAATGCAACTCCGGGCCCCATCATATCGGATGGGTTAAATGCAAATCCCAGCGAGACCACAATAAATTCCCCCCAGCGAGGTATTAAATAAAATAAAGACTCATTAATTACCCCCTCCTGCCCCCCTGCTCTGTAATTGGCCAAGTTTTCATCCATCTCCCCCCCCCCCATCTCCTCTATCTACCATCTCTTCCCGCCCTTCTTAAATCAGCGGCTCTCTTCTTTCCTCCGCCTGCTTCGTACCTGCCCGCTTTGCCACTATTCCTTCAGAATTTGTTTATATTTTTAAATATATATTATTCGATTTTTGGTTCATTAAAACCATGGTATGCATATGAAAGTTCCCAACATAATCTTTCCTTATCCGATCCTCGTCCCTGTAGAACTCAATATCTTGTTCCATAAGTCCATTAATCTTCAACCTTAAAATCCAGAATATTCAATCAGCTCAATATATCACCAAAATATCATTAATAGTATTATATGATATCGTATAGTGAGCTTCTTTTCTTTTTTTCGATGAATATTGTTTTAATATATTATATATTTTTCTTTTAATTTGGCTGTTCACACATCCAGTTATATCTTTCTAAAAATAAGTCATTATGGTGGGTATTTTTTTTATTTTTCTTTCGTCGTGTTACTGTTGTTTTCCTTTCCAAAAAATTTGTATATGTGTAACTATTAATTGTTTAACTCTCCTTATAATTATTGTTACCTTGTTTCTATTTTTTTCTTTCAATAAGATTTTTATTCAATAGAATATGTTAATTTGAACTAACTCGCCATTTATTTTCATTTATTAATTAAAATATAATACTCAATTACGTAATTATATTCTGATCTAAGACAGTATAATATATATATTATTACTAGAATTGTTATTCTAAAGGGGCTTATCCCGGAATAAAAAAAAATCGCCCTTTCGATTCGGGAAAGCAATAAGAAAAAAGAAAAAGACAAGCGAGGCGTAAACACATGTTTATTGCCAGAAAAACATGCATTGTCTACCGGTTTCAGTTCTGCCAACTTTCTGTCATTCAACATCAGACCAGTTTAAATCTATTCCCTAAGCTTTTAGCTCTAACTGCCAAAGAATCGGTTCGAGTCCGCTTAACGATCTGATAATTCTGAACTGGAAGGGTGTGGCATATACATTATCTAACAGCATATGTATGTGCGTATATGTGCATGTAGATTATTTTATATACTTAGGATTGTGGGAGCGTATGATCCCAGGAATGAATGTTCTACAACGATTGTAGAAACCCCTAGCTACTAGTTACATTATGTATAAATATAAATAATTATTATTGTATTGTTTTTCCAAGGGAACCGTTATTCAAACCGCTGTATCGATAATTAATAAAAACTACATAAATGTTATACTTATAACAGAAAGGCAACATGGCTGTCGTTTTATTTACAAACATATAGTGATGTTTACAGACAGTCGTGAAAGGGTTGGAGGCCTGCTAAGACAAGCGCAGTGACACCAGTCCCTCGAGATGGCCGGCCCTAAGGGAATGCTAAGTAATAGTGCAGCTCCCTAATCCACTCAACTGGAGGGGGGCGAAATGGTCCGACAAATTATGATGCCCCCCCCCGTTTAATTTATTAATAAACCCATCGGAGGGAACACGTCCCCCTCTATTATAGCCAGCCACCTTAGCCTCTTCTGTATAGGCCCTCTCTCTCCATAGCACGCAACACCATTATTCTGCCTCTCCCCCTTTACAGTTTTTGTGTTTATTTATGTAGTGTTTCCCTTCCTATAATAGTGACAATTTCGTCACATTTCAAACATCAATGAATAATAGAATAGTTAGCTGAATTATGGATTCCAGTATCAGTTCCGCAGGTTGTCGCTTCGAATTAATCCACAAATAGTTTTAACTTTTCATTCATTTCCACTTTAATATTCTCTAAAATAAAAATAATTGTTAGTATTAGTAAGAAATAAAAAGTTTAATTATGGGAAATAAGTATATTTCGGTAGTGATTTCATCGAGAAATAAACGTTTCTATAAATATATATCATTTATAATTCGAAATGTTAGTGGAAACGTTTATTTCTTGATGAAAGATTTCCGAAATATACACATTTCCCATAACTACACTGTTTATATGCTCACGATTATTTTTATTTTCGAGAATGTTATATAGGAAACTAATAAAAAATTAAACTTGTTGTGACAACTCGAGGCGAAAACCTAGGAAACTGATCCATTTATTTCTAAAATCAAATTAAAATAATCATAATGATAAATTAAATTGAAACAAAAATAATAATGAGACAAAAGTTAATCGTTGTGATATAATTTTATATTTATTCTTCATTCAGCTCTAAATTAATTTTGAATAATTGTAAATTAGAAGACCGTACAAATATCACGGAGGAGAAAATCTTTTCGGATGGTGATCAAAAATATTAAGGAATTGTTTATTAGAAACCTACTATTCGTTTCTAATTGTAGGTCTTCATCAAGGCTTAATCGTTAAAAGTATGGGAGTAGATAATGCTTGTGACTTCTGACTTGATCGTGATGAAGACCTGTAATGAGGATGAAAACATGGATTTCCAATACAAAGTTGCTTAGATTCTGTTTTTTAACTCCACTGGGGCCATTTTCTCTTCCATGATATTTAAATTAATTATTTTAACTTCTAGTAATTAATAATTATCAACTGAAACTATGAAATAAAACTGAAACCGGCTGATTTATGTCATACTAATCAAAAGGAAATAGGTAGGAATAATTAGTAAAATTCATTAAACAATTATCTGATTTTTACTATATTCACTTCAATGGAAGAGTGGAGTCCAATAAATTATTTCCTATTCATAAAACTGTAAATGGATTGAGTAAAAGCAGTGCTATAAAAATACCTCTATAATATAAAATATCAGTTATAATAAATTGTCAATGTAGGCACCTGGATGCCTTACACAGCTTATATAATTTCCACCTGATGCATCAACGTCATAATTACTGCGATTCGGACTTGATTGGAACTGTCATCCAGCCTATATTGAAACTCGAAATAAAATCATTGAATTAGTAAAGTCAATTTGTATGAATGCGCACCAAAATGGCTTAGTAACATGTGTTCGTAACCCCCTGTACCGAATATTAAACCTGCTCATTTCTCATATCTGTTTTTAGATATGATGGATAAGCAGAAAGGTTTATTGTTCATTATTCAGTGATAACTCCGGATCCGATCAAATTCAAATGTCAATAATATAAACAACCTTTTCAAAACTGAAAAAACTGTTTCACAAAAATACATTAAAAAAAATTATAAATTCAGACGGGACAAATCAAACCTTGATATTAACATAACCTTTCCTCGAAACCAATCCCGTTCCAAAAAAAAATGATTTAATATAATTTACGACCACGCCTTTTTTGCTAAATTGGTTTCAATATAGACGGCAGCATTCCTTTCGGACATCCCTCAATATATACAGATATATATTTGCGTAATGGGGCTTTGTGGATTTAATCTCGAAGATTGCTTGAATATTCATATCGCTGGAGGGAAAGACTGGCTCAGGGTTTTGGGGCTAACGGTGCAGACGTAATCCCGAGGGCGGCCCCTTATCTTTACGGATTATTGGAGGGGGAAGATGCCAAATTTGGCACAAATTGGATGTGCCAATAAATGGACGCATTCATCGGGAGGGTCTACTTGTCATCCAAGACGACCTGGAAGATATGGTTCGGTTTATGCCTCTTTCACTAACGAATGGACGAAACATCTCGGGTCACAGATGTCCAGGGTTAAAAAAAATTGATCGTAAAAGATACAAGAGTGAAGGAAGATTCAAACCTTGTCAGAGACGGATCGGAATTTTAAACGGGTATTTTGTCAGTGGATTAGCAAATTTGGAAACATAAATCATACGATCCTTGATTTCCTGGTCGTAAACTGGACTGAGGAAATAAGGCGATAAATTGAAAAAATGTTCGATTGAAGACTATTTATTTTTTGAAATTGATATAGCTTTTTATGTTCCCGATAAAATTCAATTCGATCAGTTATATAAACAAAAATAAAGTACATTTTTTTATTTCATATAAGAATGGATTTTGTATTTTTGTTATCTGAAGACTTGAAACACCTAGAGAAAAGTAAAAAGGTGTGTATTAAACCGATTGTAGAACGCAGCCTCTGCTTGATTACATGTTATTAAAAAAATCCGTGAGAGCTCGACCACCAAGACAGACAATTATTTATTCTGTTTCAGCCCTCAAACAACGAAGGACCAATTAAATGCGTTGTATCCACGGCCCGGACGTCCAATTATGAGTGAGATGAATCCTGTAACAATCGGTACCAGTGTTATTTTCCCACAGTCAGCCATCGCGACCATATTAAAACTCTGCGATGGAGGGGAGGAACGGATTACAATCGTCGGAATAAATTTTTTTGTTTAGGGCGCCCCCCTTCGATAGAAAATAGAAGGGAGGGGTGGGGGTAGGACTGAGTAAACAGCTTAGAGAGATCTGTCCCAATCTCTTCAAGCGTACATAATTCGGCTGACAAAGGAGACAGCTGCCGGTTTTAATGTATTGTGTAGAGAGCATTTATATAGAGTACCGGCAACCCATCTACCATATAATATAGAGGGCATAATATGCTAGGAGATAAGGCGGCAGAGGGGAGTCGCATTTAAAAAATATTCAATTCCCTCTCTATATCTATCCAGCCTGTAGTTGTGTCATCTGTCTCTCTGATCCGAACTAAGATAGAGCTTTTAAAAGTTATATTTCTGTAGCTGGGAGCCACTAGTGGCTTTTGGACTTGAAGGGAGCGTGTAATCTATAGCCGCCCATATGTGTCCTTCGAGTCAAATTAGCATCTGTTTAACTAGTTAGTGAATGATAACTATCTTCACAATACGATTGTCATCGAATTTGTAGAATAAAGAGGTTTCTCACTCACCTACTTCTTGATGCCAATTTTAATTGTTTCTACTTTATAGGTTTATTCTAATTTTCAGTTAATTTGTATTAAACCAGCAAACTTTACATCCAAAAAAGTTTTCAGTTAATTCATTCCAAACTGTTATACAAAAAAAAAGGTAATTGCGACTAAGATAATTTTTTTTTTTAAATATCAGCAGTGGTGATATAGCAGATGAATTTTAATATTTTTAAATTATGATATTGACTAATAATATATTCCCAAAGTTTCTAGAAATTACGATAATACTTGTACAAAAAACAATTTAAATATATATTTTAATGTTGAGCAGTATGTAGACATGACTGGTATTGTAATAAAATTACTTTCTTATAGTTGATTTTATTAAAGATTACCTATGCCTTTCAAGTTTAGTACATTTATTTTTTTAATTGCCGAGGTTTTAATGTAGGTTATCATTAATATATTTACATGATCAATTCTGGTCATATATATATATATATATATATATATATATATATATATATATATATATATATATATATATATATAAACTTTACGAAACCCCTCCTCTTAATACTTTATGTTATACACACATACACAAATAAACGCCTAGAATAGAGTTAACCCTATCCTCTCCCAGAGTTCCTTGTTTATTTCATATCTATAAGATTTATTAACTTTTTATAGCATAAACAATAAAGAAAAACTAAAGATTACGCCACCAAAAAATAGAGAGGACAAACTGTTTATAAGCTCCGGGGTATAATAAACAAACTGCCTTACTCTCCCTACAGTTTTCTGTTGAAGTGTTTGTAAACTCCTGAGTAAAAATAACAGGATGTTAACAGAATCTATACGATATAATTATTGTTGTTTATAACTACCGGCCTAATAGTGCACAGCATCACACCGGCTGGAAATTTTATTGGTTATGATTTCTTATTACCATCTCAGAAGATGGGAAATACATAGCTCAGAGAAGATATTAAACTGCAATTTCATGAACTATTTATTTGTTTAATTAAAAAAAATTCAAACAGGAAAGCGTAGCTTATTCTTACAACAGATCGAATAAATTCCATTTTAAACTATCTTAATAAATATTAACAAAACTCAGGCCATATTTAAATAATAAAGTAAGCTTGAATCATTGCTTCTGGAGATGTTAAGATTATCTATATTTTATTTGAATTTTTCGACATAAAAATTTATAATATTATTCATTATTTAGTAATGAGTAATAAAAGCGTAAACTTTTTTTTCTTAAAGATCGTGAGCATAGAATGCCTAATGAGCTTTAAAAATTAATAAAAAGGTTTTCTGAAAAGAGAAATATTTCTGTAGAAATCACCGTCTATGATACCGGGCACTTATTACCAAGTATCGGTTACTTCATAATTACAGTAATTCACCAAACAGTGATACAGGAGCAAATTTCATCAATGATGCAGCGTTTTCTTATACCTTCCATTAATCTCTTGAGAAACCGAAATGAGATTTAGGAGTTGGGTGAAGATGGGCGAGAAAGTAGACGACCTTTCGAATGATATATAAGGAGAAGATAGATTCCCATTGCGACACTCTACGAGCAACAAGGCTCTGATCCGATCATTATTGGCATATAATTCAAGGGCGTTATTTCAGTCTAACAAGCAATATTTTTAACATTAATTTTCTTTATTAAAAATTCAGCACTAATTTTTATTAAAATCTTGTTCATAAACACTCGTTAAACCAGTTGTTAAGTCATAAGTTGTGATCTAGCGAGATAAGTTACAAAACAACACACATCGTATTATCGAACGCAAAAAATATGGTAGATTCTAATTTTAATTGGGATTATAGTATTGTTATGATTTAGTTGACTAGTTGTAATGCAGAATTAAACATTAACATGCATCGGTGCGAAGAAATGGACCTTGAAATTTGTAACTGAAATTGGCACATCATAAAAGTTGTTCTACCAATAGTAGAGGTGCTATCGCTAAATCGCTCCTTCAAAAGAACGACATAACTCAAAAATTGGCATTTTTTAGTTGAACTTTCAGTAGCAATCGTATTGGACGAAGCTTTTTAATTCAGGAAAAACATATCTGATATTCTATTTCCAACATGCTTTTGTTTTTTTAATCTTAAAACATATTTATAGTTGTATTATGTTTGAATCTAATGCTTTATAGGAATATTAGTAATAGTTAAAATAAAAAAAGTTTCAAGCTTTTAAAAATTGTCTCATGTTTAATAAAAGGATTTTAATACCATTATTAAAATAGGAATGCTTCGCTTAACTATCACCCAAAATTTATTTTAAGCCATCTGGTTTAATTTTGACAAGACATGGAACTTTCAAATGAAGCGATATGTGAAAATTGCAAGCAAAATGTGTGATTATTAATTAATGTATCCCGATTCCCGGTTAATTGTTAAAATAAACATTTCTCTGATCATTTTACCTTAAGAAGCCTAATGGTTATGACATACATTAAGCAGATTACCTATTAGGTAAACAGTCTGTGTAGATGTAGAATAATATATTCCAATCATCAAAATTTTAATTATATTCTTTTATTTTTGTTTCAGGTAAGGAAGCCTGGGATTCAGGAAGGTACAGAGACCCTGTCACATCGGAATGTAGTGCCCAATTAACAGAACCATTTGAGGGAATGAACGTAAGTCGCTACTCCCGTTCGAGCGTTATAAAAATTATGGTTCCTATTGCTTTCAGCTGGTTCACTCAGGCTCACACCGAAGCTCGCCTTTTAGGGCTCGCGGGTGGAGAAAGCCGATTGTTCTCGGAGCTCCACGGGATTGAAGAGTTTGTCTGCTAACGAGTATATCTTCCTTAGCCTATCCTGTCTCCTTGCTCCTTTACTTTGACTAATGGCAGGCTCTCTTTGACGTGAAGATAATTTACCTTCAATTTACTTTCTTCGCCTTTTACAGGCCGACTTGGCAGGAATTGAAATGAGCTCTTGGAGGAAGTTTCCCAGGAAGAGATTTAATTCAATTCCGCACAGTCGGCTGTAGAGAATCGATTAGTATGGCTAAATGCTGCAGTGGTTGTTTTATAATTACTTCGATGCATTATATATAAGTATTTATAACTTTTTAAGAAATCGATATTTTAATAAATTGTTGCTAATTGCGCTTTATTAATGCTTATAATTATAATCAGAAGCGTAGATGGACAAGCGACTTTGTCACAAGAAAAATTTCTAACACACCACTTGAGATTGGAAGAAATTCTTCTCGAGAGACAATTAAGTTACAATTATAAGAGATAGGGAGAGAGTATGGTTTCCAAAGCGAAGCCCTTAATCGATAGAGTAAGTAACCCGAGAGTCTGACTGGAAGACTTATGGCCGCCGGTATCGTTTTGCCAATTTTACGGCTGTAAACAAATACTCCTTTCTCGAGGATCGGCCAGGTGGACAGCTGAAGAGGAAGTTGTCCATTACAATAGTTCCGCTATCCGCCGCCAATAACCATTACCCTCCTCACAGACTCACTCTAATGAGACGAATAATTATTATTTCCCCCCAGCGGAATCTTCCCATAGTATACAAGGGATTGCCATTTGTAAGGACTCTTTATCCCAGGAGTTGTGTTTACCTTTCAAAAAGCTTTTAGGTTAACTGCTAGAGGTGTTGAAGGTTCGCAGGGGACCTTCCCTATTGTCGGCTGTTTTATAGCTGTCGCGGTTTTGGCAATGTCGGCATCAGCATACTCCCACTGTCACGCGTCATCTCATCGAAGGATCTTTCTAGGGTTTGAAAGTTTAGCAGTGTTTTTATTCAGGTGGGACAAGAGTATTACGCCATGTTTAAAACATATCTGGTAACTTGTTTAAGTGAGTTAGTTGATTAGCCGGAATAAACTTTGTTCTGAATCAGCTTTATCAAGAGGAAGCAAATACTATCGATATCAAACGGATCCAAATCACATTATCTCCTTTCTGATCCGATGACCATTGACCGTTCACTAAAGATCTGCCTATTAACGAGATTAAAGCTTAACAAAACGAACAGCTACTGATTTTTCGTTGATATATTCGTTTTAATCAGGACGCAGAGGAGGATGGACTATATCCCCAATCAGCCGGACCTCCCCCCTTCTAATCAAGGCTACCATTGGTCCGTTTTTTTTTTGTTGTCCAGAGTCGGTACTCGCACTTAACACAAACTCGAATGGTTATGCCCGGCTTTACCCCGATACAGATTGGACTTGGTTCCCTACCCATAAATCCAGGTGTCCTGCCAGAGATTTTTTTTCTGGTATAAATAGCGCGTTTTTACCTTTTCCTACTTTTTTTTTTGTTATATATGGATGAGGCGATTTTCCAAACAGCCCTCATTCGGAGGCAGAGGTCATTTCACTTGAAAAGAGTTATTACTCGCAAGCTTTTGTTTACCTTTTTATGTGTCCCAGCTTTCGCTCATTGAGTCGAAATTGGGATTATTCGTCAAAGCATTACGTAGATTAACTCCAGTCAAAAATTTTGTAATTTGCATTCCGTGATTTCAATGACATCCTCCCTTCTTATTTATATTAATGTAAATAGTTCAAACTGAGTGAAACTTTATTTAATTAATAAAATTAAACCGTTATCAATCGATCAAATATCATTAAATATTCTACAAAAGAGGATTCCCCAGATTCACAACGACGTACGGACCAAATCGCTGGATACCATGGAAGGCCTCGTGTGCCCAGGACGATTCCGAGGCGACACGAAGAAGCTGGGACACGATGTAAATCGCGGAATATGGAATATCTAACCAAGCTCACGACTCAGAATCACGGACTCTGGTAATTATTCGACACTGCATAAATATTTAGGTTTGGTCCCTTTGTGTGCCAGGAAACTTTAACAGATATGGATCTTTTCACAACCGCATAATCCGGGAAACACTCACAACCGGTATTCTATTATATTGTAATAGTCCTTCACTTTTGTTATTTTAAATATATTTTGTTTTATATTATAAACTTTTGATATTAAAACCATAAAAAACCCAGTATTATTAGCAGTTATATTAACTACCTAATTGCAGTTCGGATTTATATCACTTACTACCTAAAACACTACTCACAGGTTACTAATTTGCCATGTCTTATCCCAGTTAAACATAAAACGTAGTTTAAGCTAGACTGATGAGTAGATTCTCATTCCAAAAGCGAACTAGAAATTTCGGACAGTTAGTGACAGAATCTAAAAAAAATATTAAATATTATGGAAACAGCAGAAATAGTAGAATTCTTTGACCAAGAACGGAGATTATAGTGTAAGTTCTTAATACTTGAGTACTACCCTAGGGTAGTGTCCTTACTTGCCTTTGTCCATGTCATTATATATCATTCAGGAATATTAGCTTGTTGTATTGTTATAATGCAGTAGTAAATTTCAATAATTAATTTTTTTTTAATGTTCTTATCAAACGATAAATATTAATTTCCGTATAAAAATGTAGTTGTTAAGTTTTTGTATAAATAAAAGTTGAAAATAAACAATGTACAGGTCCATTGCATCGAAAAACCAGATGCTTCAATGATCTCGACCAAATCACTTCATGTATAACTACAGTAGTCCTCTCTACCACCTGATATCTAAGTAGTGACTATACAAACTAATATTACTTGGATCAAATTTTATTCATTGAAGGCTCACTATACGTTTCGTTGTGTTAATAATAGTATTCACGTACATCGTGGTTGACCCATTATATTTCAATGGGTCGATGAACAGTAAACCCTCGTTTGATATGTGTTATTGTTCTCGTGTCTTCTTTATCATAATATATAGCGATGACCAGTAAGTAGGTCCCTTGCTCGTAGGTCTTTTCTCACGGACAATCCCAAAGGCTTTAGTAGTAGGAAGCATCACCCGGTAGCAGTAATTGAATAACTGATGCTACTACGAATTGACTCCAATTTTTAAAATAATGATCACACGTAAGTGTAGGTTCTTGTACCGCGCCTGGAATAGTAATGCATTAAAACAATAGATGTTCCCAGTAAAGGCCGTGTGAAGTAGTAAGGTCGCCGTGTAGGCTCGTCAGGGAATGACAATTGCCTTTTGAATAAAATATTCAAGTCCAAAAATAAAATAAAAATAATACAAAATAAATAATAAAAATAAAATAATTTTATTGATTCTCCGATAACCACCATGAAATCCCAGAAAAATTGGAAAAATAGTTTCATTAAGCTTCCCAACGCCTTCAGATCCATGAAATATAACTGTGAAAAAAACCTACTTAAATCCGTATCTAAGAAATGTGAAATTTACACAACATTTATACAAAACATTTTATAATCAACATTGATAGATTAAGAACGTAGTCATTCCAAAGTCTAAGGGGTTGTATTGTGCGATGAAGTTAAAAATTTTATTCCAAAGATTGTGCTGTTAAATAGTTTGATTTAATCGTATATTTTTAAAAGAGATACTTCGTACAAATAATTACTAAAGAAAACCAAATCCAAAAACATGCTTTTTAGCTTCCTTATTTTATTTTTGGGCAAGAGAGGGTATTTAAAATTTAAAAAATTATGAAAACCTAAAACTCAAAAGGTTTTACTGAAGAGCATATCAATATCAATAAGGAATAATCGGCTAAGTAAAAATTGTTTGAATAGATTTTCTTTATATCATGTTTTATTTATACACGTGGTAGTTGTTTTGCAGATAAATCTCAATCTCAAACATTTTTAGTTCATATTCTTCCTTTTTCTATCAATATTTTTTATAAATAAATTGGGTAATATTCCTTATTCTGTATATAAATATAAATATGTAATTAATATTGGAAACGCCTCTGCTTATTATCTTTCACCTATTTAGCCCCTGACCATTATCTATGAAACTGCAAGACACATTTGGGAGCCCATAGAAATCCGACTTGCTCCTGTACATCAACCACAAAGCCGTGTATAACAACATATCAGCGTAAAGTATTCTGTCTAATTAAAATATAAGGTGCTCGCTTTGAGCACGGATACCAGCTCCTGTATCACGAACTCTGGCTTTCGTGAGTGAAAGTACAGAAGCAATGTGAAATTCGTGAGGATACTTTTACCAATCCTAATTATCTGGAGAAAAATCATACTGGTAATTATTTAGTTTGAGCAAAATCTGGATGATATCGGACTCGCGATTTGAGAGCTGGGCGACTACAGCTTAGGATAGCATGCTTAGAAACCTAAAGGGCTTCGGCGCACAGTGGAACGAATCACGCATTTGTTGGACATTGGACCAATTCTCTAATAACTAAATTTGTCCTTTATTTTGATCTTAAATTATACTTTATACTTCTTCTCAACAAAATCCATAGATAAATTAATTGTGAAATTAAATCTTATATGAAAACTTCTGAATTGAAATATAAATTTTTCTAAAAACTCATATTTTTAAAGCAGTCCACTGTTTGAGGCAATGCATTAAATTAATCGTGCACCTACTTGAAAAAAACTCATCCATAATAAGATATTTTAGGCAAATAAAACTTGGGATTATTTCAAACGTCTGGGACTTTTCGGTGAAAATTGGGGGATAAAACTAAAATAATCAATTACGAAAATCGCTCAAAATCGCCCAAAAAACTACCTTCACAGTAAATAACTAGAATGTTTGAAGTTTTTTTTCCATTAGTCGGATTCTGCTACTAGGTGCTATTTTCCAAGAAAATAATTTTTTTCTTTTATTTTTCTTTTCCGGGACTTGAGAATTAACTTAAAATAATTTCTGTTGATATTGGCGTCTACTTTTCGCAAGTTTTCTTTTGTTTACCATTGATTGTTTACATTCATTTATCCGAATCCTTATCTAACATAATAGTATTAACAATGAAACTTAGTTAGTGTGTGGTATTTGAACGACATATGTGTAATGGTGCACATAGGTGCAATAGTCCCTACAACAAATCGTCAAGTTTTTTAATTTTTATTTATTTATTTTTTAAATTTTTATTTCGTTATTTAAATAAAACAATTTTATATAGGCACCTACATTTATTATTATTTTGATCAATTATACCTAGTATATTAACTAACAAAAGTAATTATCAATTATATTAATTTTGTTTAATAATTAAATTATTTGGTTTGTTACTTTTTCCTTTGTATAACTTTATTTAATACCTATGTATCTGTCTTTCCATAGAATACTGTATTGTACCCATTCTAGTAGTATATAGGTAAAATGTTAGATAATAAATTATCTAACATCGAAATATCAAATCTAGAATTTTTACACGTTTCCCCTAAAATGTTTGATCCTGTTTATCATATAATTAAATAGTCCCTTCAAAAAGCTTTAAAACCGTAGCAATAGCCTAATTCTAGGAGAACCAGAAGCGGAGATATTAATGAATGTCCAGGCCTCCCTAACGCTCGTTCCACTGTGCGGCGTTTCCCAACCTTGAGCTAGAGATTATCTTTTTCGAAACAGTGCTATTGAAAGCGCATGTCGAACTGTCGTGTGTATTGTCACGATTGGGTTATCTTAGATATTAACTAAGGACTTAGCAGATATAACTTATGAATTAGATATTGAAAAAGCATTTAACTCATGGTCATAACTCTTATAATTTTTTTTTTCATTTCAACATTTTGTTCATTTCAATTCAACAATCTCAAGTTGTTTAAAGATAAACATATGTCTATTTAGTACATGTATGATGCAATATTTAAATTAATTTAAAAAATGTAATTATTAAAAAAAGATTCTTGAAAAGCAGAGCTGAGAATAGAACTTGTAAAAAAAAAAAAAACAGTATGTTCTTTGTTAATTATTTATTGTCAAATATTTAGAAGAAATATTGTTCTATTTTCCTACACCGATAATATCTCTCTAACTAAGCATGAATTTGTGTGAATAAATACCTGTTTAATTTAGAGATTAATAGCTGAATAGTTGCCTGGAAGAAGGGCGCAACTATTCAAGGAATAACTGATCTGAATCAATGTTTTATTAAACTTTTGGTCAAAATTATAATAATTAAAACAATTAAATAATGGTGATACGTTTATATATCGATGCCTTAGTTCACAAATGTGTTAAGTGCCGAAAACAAGATTTTACAGGAGCCAACTTTGATAATAATTTAACACAAGAAATACAGTTCAAGTTTACGCGCATAATAATTTTTTGTAACCTTCATAGCTTCTCTATTTATTTATATCATCATATGATCGATGACTTCCTGATCACAACTTTACAATATTATTTATACAACAAAACCCATTTTTGAAAAGTTTGCACTTAACACATTTGTGATCTAAGGCATCGATATCTACAGCCCCGGCATCGATATATATATATATATATATATATATATATATAATTCTTTATTTTCATCTAAATGCAACGTATAATTTAAATTGCATGTATGAATCACATAGTGGCGTAATATTGCTGCCCATTATTTTAATATCAAATCATAAAATGAATAAATATGATAAATAAAGGCTTCTAGGAGATAAGCCCTAGAAAACGGAAAATGAAATCCAAATAATAACAGGATATAATCACCTAAGGACGTTCTGCAGCGGAAGTGAGCATGTTATGACTTAATTACGTAATGGCAACAAAATGGTTACACGGTTGTTATAAAAAAAAATCTAAAAAGTTAAACGGCGTTGAGATGACACGATAGGAGTTCGCGTGTTGATGATTATGATAGAACCAGCGATGAAAGGAAGTCAGAAATATGCACTAACAGGTGGCGGTAGATATGGGCCGGAAACCATTGCCTCAGCAATTAGCCTCATATCCACCAGGCCGCAGGTAATGAGAACTCCCCTCGTTTCCTCTAATTTATATATCCGCATATATAACCTCTAATGTATCCAGCTAGGAGTAATGTATCGGGGTGATGTATTTGGGTAATTAAGAGAGAAGGAGCCGGCTAACGTATGTGCTTAGTATGCACCCTCGCCCCGTCACACCCCCCCTAGTAACTGATATACTGACAAACGGTCTTCAAGTGTCTGTTCACACAGCATGATATCATTTTCTGTTTGGGATCTGTTCTCACCTCAAGTGCTTCGTTGTGTCAGGCTGTTTGATATCGAGTTTTTATTGTCAGGGGGTATCGTATTCCTTTGGGGATCTGGCAATCGATTTCTCGTCAAGAAATGAATATATGCGACTTCATGAAAGCAGTAGTTGTTAATTCAATTGGATATGATTTGTAAAGTAATGTACTCCTTATTACAATATCTCTATATAATAATGCGTGGTACCTCTCGGATTCAGCTAAGGGTGATATTTTTTTCTTATTCCTCTTAACAAACTTTCCAGTGATCATCAAATAACCTCCCTGCAACTGTTAACTTAACAATAGTTCGGTCACTCCCAAGTACTGAACCCATCACTGTTTTCTTACTAAATAACATATATTTAACTTACTACCTAGCACTACAGCCCGGAGCGGGCCTTGGCTTCCTTGGTAATGCACTCCTCTGCACAGTGCTCTGCTTTCCAATTTCGGACACCGAGTTTTGTAAGGTCCTCTTCCACGTATTGGAACCACTCTCTCCTAAATCAAATAGAAATCCAACCGCATTATTATGAAGTTCAACTTTTGGAAGCAATGCATTTTATAAATAGTAAAAAAAATAGATGTATCATAAATGAATCAGTTTTCAGGGACATGCTAGCACTGTCATATAAAGTCTTCTTAAACTAAATTTACAATTTTCTGGAAGCTCATATTTTATGGCCAATGTCATCATTTTAACTGGGGAGAATAGAATATATATATATATATATATATATATTTTACCTAGTTTTGGAACTTTTTCATTTATTTTGTTTACTTACTAAAAGAAATAACTATCCAGCTTGTAGCAACGCTAGATCTACAAATGTAGATTAGTTTAAGCCCAGAGGGAATTTCGCCTATCTCATTAAGATTATCTAGAGGAATTCATAAAAAGCACAAGCATGGCTGACCTGACAGTTTTCGGAAGTGTATACAAGAACGAAGCGTACATAAGCTGTGCGCATAACCAGCGACGCATGACTACCAACAACGATGCCTATCTACCTCTTGCGTAGCCTCACAATTCAACTGCTGGAATTGTTTCATTAACATTTATTTATTATATTTGTACAGAGTTTACATAATTAATCAGAAGGCAGCAGCGCGGGGTGTGATGAGGGGAGAATTCGGCAGGGGGGCGCGGATTTCCTATCGGGGGTGAATTATTAAAATTTGGGAATTATTTAAATCAGCTGTAGCGCTCTTTCTGCCCGGCGAAATAAAATACGACGGTTGATTGCATTCAAATAATTTTGTATTTATTTATTTTATGAGCTCTCACTCTCCTGCAAATGTAATGAGCTAATGGAAGCGAGATATGTGGAATCAATTTATACGCAATTGTCTTCGTTTAATATATCGTTTTGTTGTGTTTATTTACAGCCCGGTTCGGTCGATAGTGGAATGCTAACTTTTTGAAAAATTTATTTGTTTGACAACCTGACCTGGAGGTTGATGGGAATATTAACTTATAAGAATCACTATTGTGGAATATAGTTACAGATTCATTTTTAATGATTCACTATACTAGTTCTCATTTCCGTTGATGTCCTTTAGGAATTTCTAATAAAAAGAACGATGAGGTCCAACATATTTTAACTGCAAAAGGAGAGCCGACAATGTTATATTAATTCCTAGGATTGTCGGTAACGAACCATAGCAAACACCGAATGTCACGGCTACAAATGCCTGTGATGCTGTGTCAGCAGAGAAGTGCTCTTAACTATCGGTCATATTATGATTCATTATTCATGTACAAACTTTTGGTATCATCCAAACTACTAGGAAATTATAATAAGAGACCTAAATAAATAATTAATTTATGTTTGTATTTTTCAATCGAAATAGAGTAGGTACAAGTTCATTTTGTTTTTCATATTTCATATTTTATTTTTTATTAATTAATACTTATTGCGGGACTCTACATCCTAGGGTGGGCCTTGGCTTTTTGAACAATATTCCTCAATATATTTTATATCTTTAGCCTTTTGCTTCCAGTTTGTTACTACCAAACGTTTGAGTTGGTTATCATATCATCCACCCATCTTATCGTAGGTCTTCCTCTTCTCCTAGTTCCATAAACTTAGCTTTGAAGCACTTTTTCATCCATTCTATCAGCTGTCATTCTCAGAATAATTATTTATAAATATTCATACCTAAAAACTATAAGGCATAACATAGTCAATCTAATCCAAAGCACGTGGTTGTTATTATAAATTCACGACAAAAAATTTAGATAATTTCGAAACGTAATTAACATTCTAGACCATAGTTAAATATTTTCAATTGATTATTCGAATTAATTGACAAAGATATCTATCGATCTATCAGTCAAGGAAAACAGATAGAATGTTTATTCATACCGATAGTCCTTAGTCTTTATCCTGTTTATTTTTTCATTATGTCAAGATTTTAGTTCAGACAATTTTTTTTTTTCAAATTTATATTTTTAACTTGATCTGTACCGTTTTTACTTATTCTCCCGAATTTCAGATAGTTGTTTTAACACAAGAATGGATTTTTTTTTAGTTTCTTTTTTTGTACATACACAAGTTCTTCTAGGAATCCACTGCCATCTTGAATAAATCCCCATAGCAATACAAATAGGAGGACAGGAACACGCGAGCTCATTCGCAGAGGACCTGATATACGAGCCTTAAGATGGCGACGCTATCGACCGCCCGGACACTGGACACCCCTCCAAACCCCTTCTGCTTCTTATTTCTTACCTTTTTTTTTAATCTCTTTTATGGGTTCGCTTAAACTGATGTGAAAAAAGATTATTTTATTATATAAAGCGCAATACGCTAGCATTGTTTAATAGAAGAACAATGTAGCGAATTAAAAAGGTTAAAATTAAAAAAAAAAAAAAAAAAGAAGAGCTAGAGATAAAAATGTATCAGAGTCAAGTGTTACGACGAATTCATTCAATTAAATCTATTTAACCATTATAGCCTGAAATAGAAAAAAGAGATACATTAAAAAGCTTTCCATCAGTTAACCAAACACATGAAAAAAATAATAAAGATTCTATCTATATAAAAATATTTTTAAAAAAACAAGATTGACATTTTTTTTTTAAATTAGCAATGTAAATTTATCTAAATTTTATTTTGTATATTCGGATTTTTGATTCTTATTTCACCAAAGCACTTCTACTTATCACTATATATGTTATCGTATATATGTAAATGTATATACATAGTCCAGGATCCATGGTCCATTTTTGAACTGCATTAGTATCAAGCTGAATCTTCGTGAATAGCTTCGTTTCGATGAGACACCAAGCAATTTCCTGTGCGCAAATTCTCGATTGTGGTAGCAAGGATAAAATATGTCGATTTGATGATTCTCAAAAATTTATTACTAACTGGTTTTTTGTTTTTTTTTGTTAAATCTCAAGATAATTATCTAAATTATTTGTCCTACAAAATGTATGGTTTGATCAAAGAGTCCCCTACTTCCAATATGTATCGATAACGAGGTCATCAAAAAAGATTACTAACCAGCTGATTTTATTTTTACTTCTTCTTTTTTGACTTTGTTATCGATACATATTGGAAGGAGGGGACTCTTTGATCAAACCATACATTTTGTAGGACAAATATTTTTTCCAATAATTTAGATAATTATCTTGAGATTTAACAAAAAATCCCAGTTAGTAATAAATTTTTGAGTATCATCTCAGCGTCTCATCGAAACGAACCTATTCACGAAGAATCAGCTTGATAGTAATCAAGTACAAAAATGGACCATGGATCCTGGACTATATATGTTATCATTGAAAAAAGTAAAAATAACCTTGAACATTCTTCGTAGACCTACTGCATCATGTCCTGCGAACAGAAATTCGGAAACGATAATGTTGGCGCCCATTCGGTGGTGAGTTACACAATTTTTTATTAGCCTACTTATAAATAACGCTGATATAAAGAACACACGTCTTATAATTGATGAATAGATATCTTGAACTTTACGTAATCAAGCAATCAACCTGGATAATCCTTAACACACAATTATTCTTCTACGCCGAAAATAGATGCAAACTAAACAAACAATTCATCAGAAATATAGGTAAGGACGATGAAAAGGTTTGGGACAAGAGTAATCCAGCATTTTGGTTTCACTGAACCACTAAACCCCAAGGATCCACTTTTTTTTTATTACCTCTCAAACAAAACAACTATATTGCTATTGGTTGATGATTATGGCTAAAATAGATAACCTTTCGTCCTTATTACTAATGGCTAATTACATCTAGAGCGAAATGATGGAGAATAGAAAGACGATTTACACCATTTGAAAAAAAATTAGTTTGTTATTTACAATTCGAGCTTAGTGTATTATCTGTTACTGCTGGTATAATAGTTTATATCTTTTACTAACAGCTTCGGCTCCTAAACGCTTTAATCTACTAGTTATTTAACTAGAAGATTTAACGTACCGCGTGCTTTCTCTTTTTGCCGCAAATGGTCAACGTCTTGTCAACCCCTGACGTAGGGGCCTATTAGATACTTTGTTATCCTATGAGTTGACTATAATTATTGATTCGTAAATAACCCCACTACTTGCCGCATACCTAAACTTCGTACGTTAGGAAACAGTTCAACATGGTCATGGATACATAACAGTATATAACCACAAAATATAGTTTACTATTAACATAAAAAAATTAACATCGTACATAAATAAAATTTATATATAAATAGGTAATTTACTATCCAAAGTGGGTGGAATAGTTTTAATATGATTATATTGTTATACGCATAATTATCAATAAAATTTTATTTTATTTTATACTTTATATATATATATATATATATATATATATATATATATATATATATATATATATAAGTAGATTGGGAGATAGATAGGCACATCGAGAGAGAGAGAGAGAGAGAGAGAAAGAGGAAGGTACTTTTGAAATTTATCTTTAAAAAAATACTAAATAGACGGAAATCCGCCATATTGGTCGGTCGGACAAGGAATTGATTGAAATAAATTGATATTAACCCAATAAAAGGCCCTGGACATCGCCCCTAAGCCACATATTGTTTTCATATAATGGACCCGACCAATAATACCGCACATAATTTTTATTTCGCTATATTTCTCTCGCCGGGCATTGATGGAAACCCATTCCCGAATAAATTCCGTGAATATTAAATTCAGGCTTCAATTAATATTCCTGAAGCTCGTTACGTTTTTGTATTTTGGGATGGAATTCCTTTTGTCTATAATGACATTAAATCCATCCTCAAAATCTACGGTTGTATTAAAACATTTAGAAATAATTATGAAATGATTAAAGTGTGTATATACTTTGCCGTGTGAGAAACCGAACTAAATTTTACAAAGTTTAGACAAATATAATACACCGATTCAATGATTGTTGGTCCATTTTTGAACTAAAATCTAAATCATTGACTAGTAACTCCTGGAGACTACCCCAAGGAAGTAAATGAAAGAATTTAACTGTCTAATTAAGTTATAGTTATTTATGGTTTTAGGTTGTTAGAGAGCTTATTCCCAATAGCAAGACAACTTCAAATTATTATTAAAAATAAAATCAATACAATTTTCGCTTTTCATTTTGTGCCGATTTTAACTTTAATAAACGCAATCACGCCTTTCATAAAACTTTAACAACATTACTTTATCATAAAATTGAAAAATAAATCTCTATATGATGTAATATTTTGGATCACTCAAAAAATGAGAAGCTACTTTAGATAATAAAAAATATTTCAGCTCATCATAGATTGGGGCCACTATTATCTTTGTTGTATATTGGTCCTTTCTAATACACACCAATTTATAATATATTGGTATAATACATTTTTTTAATAGTATATTATTTTGGGTGAATAAAGTTTTGTTTGTTTTTACCTATTAACTATTCAGTGATAGAACAATCTTTATTAATAGAATCAATAAACTTTTTTCTGTCTTTATTTGGAATTGATTTGGCTTAGGTAATTCATTTGATGAAAATAGATAGCAATTTTCATTTATCTCATTAATATATATATATATTCGGCTAGCATGTTGGTGTAAGCATCTCTCGAGTCTACCAACAACGAGTATGTGAAGACTTTAGTTAGCGTTGTAATAGGGGAAGTAAATCCACTCTTAAATTTACTAGAGTTTCGATACAATTCGATCAACAAATCTCAAAAAACTCTAATGAAAGTCTAATAGAACATTGTTAAATATTCTGTTTTGCAACCAAGTCCTTAGGCTCCTTAGAACTAAACGTGAGGGGTCGAGGTTTCTGTTAATTGTCACTCGACTATCGCTCACAGAAATCAAACTCTTCCCACTTCACTATTCACCCCCGCCAGGGGCGTCTGTTCCTGAATATTAACTGATTCAGATAGTCCTCACGCGATCCTCTATTTAGGTTCTCTTGCAATGCTTCTGGGAACGGCTATGGTCCCCATTAATTACTTTCCAATGGTGCTTGAAGACGCAATTTCTTATAATTGAGAAAATGGAAAAATAAAAGAGAATTCGTTAATAAATTGTTTTAGCCTACTATGTCTAAGATCGCAGGTTGGAAGCCAGACAGTTGGCATTTTTAAAGGGAGTATTAAGTCCTTAGTTACAACATCCTTCGGACGCGAAGTAAAATGTGTGTCCTCAGCCTGTACGCTGTCAGGTTTATATATTATCAGGATAAATATTTTTTTTTATCTTCCGAAAAAGAGGCGGACCACTTTTAAGTAAAATATAAGAGTTCTTGTAGTCTCTCGGCATCATTTAATATTCAAGAAGTATGAGCAATAGGTCCATTAAAAACCTCAGGCATTTCTCCCAATACTCCAACCGCAATCTGATATTTGATTAAGACAATGAAGGGTGGATATTGTATTTAATCTTGTCAGATTCCTTTTTTTTTTTTTTTTTTTTTTTTTTTTTTTTTTTTTTTTTTTTTTTTTTTTTTTTTTTTTTTTTTTTTTACTGCCTATAGTTTAATCCTTAGTTGCACCGTTTTTCGGAGAAGACTTATAATCGTTGTCTTCAGCCTGTACGAAGTCAGGTACTCTTTATTAATCCATATCCTAATTAAAACTGGATCAGCAAAATTTAGGACTACGACTGTAGCATCGTCCGATTAGACATAGCAGTATAAAGTGACGTTAAATGAATTAACACTAACATTATCTATTCCTCCTGCGAATTAAAATTGCTTTGAACGAAGTGTATACGGCTATAATAGTAAAAGGCGCCAGTTTTGGCCTAACTGGAGAAGGCATATAACAGCCCATCGGAGATGTTGCACTGGAACTGGAACCAGGAGCAGAACATACATAAAGGCTGGAACCGGCGACTAACTAACCTTTGGTAGTTTACACGTTATCTGTTGCGATAATGACAGTTATAAATGCTAGCAACTGGTCCCTTGCACCGCGCTCAATATCCTGGTATGCAAACTGCCCTCTCGAGTAGGATTTATTATTTTCCAGCAGTAGCCAGCAACGGCTCTTTCACTATAATTACAGTCAGGAGCGATGAAAAATATCTATTGGGAGATTATAAAGTTCTGATATTTATATTAATAGCCACTTTTAACAATAACATAAATTTTCAGTAATAAATAAAAAAGACTTCTAATAAAGTTAAAATTTAAAGGGGATATATTTTTCTGATTCAAATCAAATATTAATTCTTCTAGAAACCATCCAAATATGGTACTTGCGAGTTAACAGGTTGTCATGAAACTTATCTCCTTATCTCGTGCTAACTCTTGTAACCTCGTCTTATTTGAGTATATGCCTATGCGTTATTTAATTGGTTTCCGTAATTTTTTTAGTGTTTCTTGTCTATTTAATTTAATTTGGTCATTGGCTTAATAATTTGGCTATTATCTGAGTAATAATAATTTGGGAATAGCCGTATTCTAAAGCAGAAGCTCTAAAATACTTCCATAAGTCCAGAATAATTCCAAAGATCGAATTATCTCAAAAAGGTCATCAAATGAATTTTGATGGAATTGAGAAGGATGGAAATTGAGATGTTTCGTCGAATCTGTGGGAAAACATTTACATAAGAAGATGGTCTAGAATTAGAATTTTACTATTACTAAGTGTATATTTTAATTTCCATTAATATGAATAAGAAGGTAGGTATTATCACTATCAGAATCAGTGATCAGGTTATAAACAATGGTGGATAAAGTCCATAGATGGCGACCTGCTAAATCACAAGTACCCAAAATTAAAAACCAAATCTATTGCCTGCTGTAAACTTAAATGAGATAAAACTATAAAAATCACCTATTTACTCATAATGGAATGCCGTACTAAAATTTGTAATGTACAAAAAATGATTTATCCGCAAGAAAAACGAGGAGGAAAATATTTATGCACAATGTTGAATCCAAACACTATTCAGGAAAATATAGACAAGAACATTGTTTCCATCACATCTCTACCAAATGGTTTGGGTGAGGCAGGTTTTACATAACTTGCATAAAATGTATTGCTTAATAATAATAAATACAAACAATAAGAAGTGATCATAGGTTAGTACCTAAGATCAGTAGCACTACATTTTCTAAGTTAACGTTGTTATTTCTAGTTTATACATTTTGTTCATGTACGAATATAAGCCTATTTCCCGAGGCGTCTGAAAAGAAGATGGCCACGTGACCTTCTTAGTTGAACTAGTGATTTGAGTACTACCAGTGGGTAGTTTCTCAACTTGCCATTACTCATGTCATTTTGTATCACATAGCCTATTTACTGGATGTATTTTTTTTTTTTTTAATACAGTTGTAAATATCATTAAATAAATTAAAAAAAAAAAAAGCCTATTTCAATGCATTAACAATTTTAGGAAAGATTATGTGTATTTCATTTATTTAATCAAATTTATAAATAAATTACAGAAATATTAAATTGTATTTTGGCCCCTGTATTCAGCGCTGGTGATAATTGAAATTACTGGCTCGGGTGGAGTTTTTAATAACGTTGATTTAACGAGTCTGCCTCTCCCATGTTAATTATTTTCATTTACAAGTTTAGATATTGCGAGCAATTACTGTTAATTAAATGTTAACAATAGGATAGAAATTAATTTACCAGTCCTCCGGTTAGGGAGTTATATACGGCGGAGAGTTTGAACCAGGTGAGTTGCGGCCGATAAGGAGATAGCCGAGTTGACAGCCCGGCTCACGCTAGAGATTATCTGATAATGAAAATGATTAAATGTTGAGATTGAGAGTTTTCGGGCTCACACTGTTTCATACACTCCTCTCTTACTTAGTTCCCAACTTGGAAGGATTTTAAGGATGTTGGTATAAAATAAAAAAAAAATTTAATGTAATGTACTTTGATTTGATTTCTAAATACCTTTCTAGAAAAAAACCTTCTCATAGCAACACTTTTTTACAATAAAAATAGAAATGATAGACCAACTTAAGATAATGGCTAACAAATAAAAAAACCTGATGGTGGTTGAATATGATTCTGACATCTCATGTACAATTATGTACACAAGTACAATTATACTAAATAGCAAGATATGATGTTAGTACTTATTTGTCAAAATTACATAAGTAAAAAAGATAGAATTAATGGAATCAATAATCGTAATTTGTATTTTCTTTCTAAAATTACAGGCCTAATTCATTAGTAGTTTGATATTTGCCGTTGGAAAAAATAAGTTAACTTATTATTTATAAATAACTTTCAATATTTGAAGCAGGTTTATTTCACAGGCTGTCATTCTGTTTAGGAGCTCATCAAGAACATTCGATCAGAACAAATTACGATATTACAATGCAACGATGTTGGCCTAATCTTAATTCGGATACCCAACGTTCGGCAACTGTTAAAATTGACGATTAAGATTGAATAAAGATAAACCCGTTGATGGAAACACTTCGATATAAGGACGACAAATGGAGAGACTTGAACGCTGCCGACAGAAAGAAAGAAGATAACACACGTTTTAATCCCTCCAGGTTGAGGCTGAATTAACTCTTCCAGGGGGACTTTTACTGCTTAGCAAACACCGTCCGCCGTCGTAAAAGTCTGCACTTGCATATCTTCCGAATAATCCGCTTCTGTAATCCATGTAAATCCTCTTGTTCGCGATGTCTTTGGGTGCAGCCACCTGCGACCCAAGAAAATTGGGCACCTGCGTCCGTGGAGGAACCCCGTGCGTATCTGCACAATAGGGGGCGGTTTACGAGGCTTTTACGAGAATCCGCTTCGGAATTAGAATTGCAGATAAATAAATGTATCCTTGTGTATGCGCTCCCTGGACAAGAGGAAACATATACAACGGGATTGCGAATCCAATCTAAATGTGATGGTTTTATCATCGTATTACAATCTGGATTCCGTTGAAACAACTATGCTACGGAGCGATTCCTCTGTGGAGATATCCTTTCGTTGCAAGATTCATGGAGGAAGTGATAACTTTATATTGTAAGTAATTAATGAGCCTCTCAATATTTATTATAAGTTCTAAAACCGCTTTGCCCATTAGCCAAATCCAATAATGCTTATTCAAAAAGAAATTATTTTTTCTTTAATTAAACTTCATCTATGATAGGGTTACTTGAATACCTGTACCACTAAAAACCACGAGGGCCTTGCGTTCAGTACGTGGTAGAGATTGTAGAGTTTCTTGGACAACGGTTGTGCAGGGAGGCGATCGGTTCTAGATTACGCTCAACCGCCAGATTTCCGCCATTTTTGGGTACCCAGTTTATAAAGGCTGGGTGAGCCACAGAAAGTTCCTAGATCCCATATAATCCATCTCTGGCTGGTAACATATTAAATAAAAGTCTGCCGAAACCGGGATTTGAACCAGGATCTTCGGCTGTGCTATTATACCAGCGTGATACAACAGTAATCAGCCAAAAAATATCGAATTTTCAACCATATAACCATCCAAGTAAAACACAATGACCCAATATTTCATTTCTCGAAATGTTGTACGATGATTCACTCGTTAAGCGGCCATAGCCGGAGTGTTTTGTATCCGACACGACTCCATGGAAACACCCAACGCTTACCTACCAATATGTAAAGTAGCCACTGAGCATTAAATCCTTCTGATACATAAATGTATCGTAAGCTCGCATGTTCCTCTGTTATCTCTGGTGATAAGAGATAGCGGCAATGCTAATGTTAGCAATTAGCGTTGGATGGGCTGGCCGGGGAGATTAATAACTGAGATTTATTGGAGATAGCTCTGTTCTGGTATTGCCCTCGGCCGACAGATAGTGCTGCACGCATCACCTATTACCTCATTATCTATGCTAACTAGGTACTAAATTTGGCTGGATGCAAGTAAACATTTTCACTAGCTTGTGGGTATATTGTAGTATTTAGTGATACATAAAAAAAACAAAAAACTTTTACTTAACAACTCAATGAAGTAATAAGCTTTATCCTATTCTCGCAAAGGATGATATTAATATCGTCATGTCATAATTCCGCATTCCAGACGCGAACAATGTTCGATATAGGAGGATATTAGATCTGGTAAACGGGCGGGCAGGTACACGACCCAGGGTGTACACGCACTAATTGAACACGCGTGCTACAGCATCACTGACTAGCGGCAGCAGACGTCGAGCTGTTTACACACTCTGTAAACCATCTCACCACAGCTCTTCCTGCTTTCTGTCATAACCCAGATCTCTGATCAGGTCCCACAAACAAACAATGACCGACATCACACTGAAATAACTTTCCGGCACCATTTATTATTTCTAAGATCTGTTTTTTACCCCGTTTGAACTCACATCGGAAAAGGAGAAGAAAAATTTTTTAATCAGCCTCTCCACCCGAACAGGTCAAACGAGGCCTTTGATCCCGATTTAAACAGACCTTTGGGTAGGAAACATGTAAACACATTATATTCTGTATATGTTTTTTGGTTTTTAAAGCCACTAACTTCAGTGTTGTCAACCATGACTAAATATAACAACTCTGTATGTTATAGTCCCGTTTATGATCCGACTGGGCCATTTCGATCTGAATCATTAAACGCAACCTAACCTTGGATCACAGTTGATTATTTGTTTTAAAAGACACAAAACCGGAAAGAGACTCTATTATTCACCATTTTTTTTCTACATAAACGATTGTAACTTGAAATGGATGAAATATAATTCTGTCTCGGAAAAATATTTGGAAAATGAAATATAGGAATAAATAAGGAGCCTTTCTGTACTTTTTGGTACATAATCTAAAGCCAGAGCTTTAAGCAATTTTAAATACGGCTTAGGTTTCAAATAGGTTCGGCACAACTTAATCATGTTGAAAAGAAATAAAGGCACGCCTTACGCTTTAAAGGTTAATACAACTCTCTCTTGTTGAGTCTTAATGATAACTTTTCCTTAGTTCATTTATTTCAATTTGGTTAAAATAAAGTAATCATTCGATTAAATTTTTTTTTAAATGGTACAAGAGTGTAAAAAAAACTTCAAGCCCAACAGGAAGATAGGATCCTTTGAGTAAGCAGCAATCCTTAGAAGTTATTAAGGGAAGAAGGGGGCAGTGAAAGAGAGTAAGCCAGGGACGATAACGGGTTTCGAGGGATCAGACGTGAAGGGCGATAAACTTCAAACAGTCTTCCTTATCATTTCATAAATCCATAATGGACCGACTCATTAGTGAATGAACCAAGGAACCATCTATTAGGGAGTTATGAGGCAGGGGAAGTCGATGGTCATTACTCTAAAAGCATTCCATGTTTTATTAATATTGACCCTTCTTCTTCTTCGGCTAATTCTCGGTCAGTACTGAGGGGGGACATTATGCCGGGGAAGAAAAGGAGCTGGAGGTGTGAGCGCTGGGGCGTTCACATTTCACAAGTCTGGAGCATCATAATTAATTACCGGGTCCATTCCGAACCAGTGGATTTCGTCGCTCGTTGTGACTCTAATGCTACCGAGTCCGATTCTAGCGCTATCCGCAACGCCCATTTGAACCATTTTTGAACTGACTCAGTGGACTGACGCGACCAATTGGAGCGAAACGAATTCACGACTGTTCTACCTAGTGGATCCTTGGTAAATTTTTATCAACCTTCATCTCAAATTTATCCAAAATATCCTTAATAAAATTTCTTCACTTATTCCTTAATACCCAGTACTTCACGGACAAATGAAAATGTAATAAATAGGTTCGCATTAAGCCGTGAATGATATTAAAATATTTTAAGTGGATAATAGTTGATTGGATAATTCTAAGAGTGGTAAGAAATAATCAGGTGGTGGAGTCAATGTTTCGCCCTAAGATGTACGCCATCTTCAGATCAGAGTCAAACTTCAACTGCAGTTTTGAAGTTGGACTGAGCAGATGAAGTTCGCATCTTCACTTCGCTGCCCTGGAGATGGCCTACTTAGGTCGAAACGTAGGGTCAATAAAATAAGTCATTCTTATTTTTTTAAATTTTATAACCATCGATTTCTCCCCCTGACCATTTCATACCGCTCTTAGATATTAAAATAAAATCCATTTTAGTTCTACAAATTTTCCATGACAGAAGTTGTTATTAATTTAGCTTTAAATTCGCAGTTGAGACTACTCATATCTAAACATAGCGTTCCCGAAATCCATCCTCAAATTTGTCTGTAAACATGTTTTTCTTTATATACATATATAAATATCTAAAGGTCAGTGATGTACTTAGAGATGAGGATCAAGAGTTTATATTTCCATTACCCAAAATTTATGAAACAATTAATATTATTTCCATAAGCACAGACAAAAGGTTTGTAATTTAAGTATTATACATGCAATGAAACAGCCGGTAACTAAAAATAAATTAGTTGAAGCAAAATATTGAAGCATATTTAAACATTATTTCAACTACTTCTTGTAAAATCCATCTCAGATTAATTGTACATGCTCTACAGTCACAGTAAATAATATCAGTTATGTCTCATTCATTCTGGATATTATATTTGTGTATATTGTATAATATTTATATCTTATTTAAAAAGAGAAAAAATAAAGAAAGTGATGACATTTTTGGGCCTGAAACGACAAAGAATATCAAAGAGTAAATTAATTATTCAAAGGAGAAACTTTCAAGAGTCTTCCAAGAAAAAATCGTTTAAAATTATCATACCACGAGTCTTGATTAAATCGCGCTTGAGATTGATTCGTCAATTCATTTGAACAAATTGTATCTTAAACGTCCAACTATTTAGAAAATTTTTATTTTAATCAACTTATCAACTAGAAAGTATGTCTTACCTAACTCATTACTATCCCAAACCAGTTCGACCATTCGTACTCGTCAGGGGAAAAAAAATTCCTCGACATGGCATCCAGCTGCAGTTTCAGTATTCTAAGAGATTACAATTGTATTGAGAGTGGCGCCAGCAATTTATCATATGCTAATGAAAAACATTTCACGGATGCTACTCATTACAACACAAGGACTGCGCCTTCATGTTTATTAATGTTAGTCTGATTGCTTCGCGCTTCCTAGCCAATAAGATTGTTATCAGCGGTCATCTCGGTGGGGGATTTTCGTCCATGGCGTACTCTTGAGTAGCTAATTGTTTACAGAAGTAGGTAGCTCAAATCAAAATTATATACGGACAGGCCGTCCTAACCATCCTCCGAAAAGTAGGTATCCGTAATTGGGGAAAAACTAGCGGGTGATAGTGATCTCGGAGAAATCACATCACTGCACAAAAGTTGTCTTGAAACAGTTCAATTTTTCATCCAAAACTCTTCATGGGTTGTAACGGTGCAGGCTTTATACAAGAAAGTAAAAAATTCGTGCAAAACATAAACAGAAAAAATTATTAAATATTATTGCAATTATTTTAAAATAATTTCTTCTTATCATATAGTTGTCATTAACGACAGTTCATAATATTTGTAGAACTATTATATTCATTTTTTTATCAATTATAATCTCAGATTTTCATTATAACCAATCAAATTCAAAACGATACTCTCGTGTTTATAGGTTAAAAAATATCATCATTTTATTATCATAAAATAGTGATAAACTAATAAAAACTCAATTTCCACTTCTTTATTATCTTCAGGATTAAACTTGTAACCCCCTTTAAAACTATTAAAAGCTTTCAGGGAATTGATTGAGTAAAGAAGACGTCATTAAAGAGACCGTTGAATATAACGGTGTTGCCGTGCCCGAACAATCAGTGAGCCTAAAACGCTACAAATAACGAAGGATAATGAATTCCAAGAAAATAACTCTGAATTTGTTTCCTGCGGATTATTATTGGCAGTTTTCGAAAAGAAAAAAGAACTACTATGAGAAAATCAAAACTAATAAAAACCCTAATTTTTCAAAAACAGAACGATAATTAAAATACTATGTTTTTATGATATCATGTTTCTTGATATAGTTCACACATCGAAACTTGGAGGAGGTGATTTTCCTGAACTAATAATGAATTATTTGACCTTGGATATCATGGTTTGTGGTTTAAAAAATATTTTTATAAAAAATATAATTCTACTATTAATCGTACTACTTTCAAATATACTTATATCATTATGAATGAAGATTCACATTGAATTTATATAAAATGCTTTATCCTATAGGTAATGTACGATTTATTTATATACTTTCAAATATAATTAGATTTTACAGAATTAAAAAAAATCTGTGTAGCGATATTTAAATTCAAAGAAGTGGATTACATTACCATTAGTTATAATTTAAAAAAAATTATTAATTTAAATATTTGAATAAATCGATTTATTATTTTAATAGTAATTTACGTTCTCAAATAGTTATTGATGTAACGGATCCAAATTCATCGAAATCCGGTATGCATTTCTAAAAAAGAGAAATTTATTCACCAGGACGCATTTTTAATCCTGAAATAATGTCGTATAAAAGAATAACTCGACTAATTACTTTTTTTTCCTGTCAATCCGCAGTAATAATCTGCCATTAGTAAGAAAAAATTAATAACAAATATAAAAAATATATATCTAGGCATATAATTAGTCCGATGTAGATTCCAGGCTCATTTTAATAAATCTCTAATTTATTCAGCGTTTATTTTACTTTATTTTTTGTTTTCATTCATTGATTTATTTCTGTTCCTCTCTCGTCTGACAGCCGGAATATATATCATCTCTACTTTTTTCCATTTTGAACAATTTGGATTTTATAAAAGCTGGAATATATCAGAAAAAAAAATTAACATCAATGTCCCGTTTTTGGATTATCATTTTTTTTTAAATAATTTTTCTTTATCGTGCACATATATGTTTTGATTTATTTTGTGGATTCCATTTCATATAATGGCCTCATCAATTACTGAATGGGTTAAGCTTTTCGAGGAAAGCCGCTTTTGGTCCCGACTCGAACCTCCCTATTACTTGAATTCGTTTCTCAGAAATATGTTTTATATTAGGTTTTTTTTATGTTTTACGTTACGTTTTTTATGTTTTATGTTTCCTTTATTACCAAGTACAAATTAGTCGGACGGTGGAAGCGAGAAGAAACCTCCCTGACAAAGTGGAGAAGTTATTCGGGCGCGACACCTTATGCCATCGAAAGCAGGGCTATCAATTAATCCTCTGCTGGGTGCGTCTGAAGCTAAAGCATTTATAAAGTCCGAAACAAATATTGCTGGCATCGAGAAGAATTTTTAATTTTTTTTTTCCAAATTAAAAGAGACTCAAAAGGACACGAGGAATTCGTATTTACCATCCCTTCAGGATTCACATGTTCAATTTGGAAATGACGTTAATTTTTCAATTCATGGTTGTCTTTGTCATTTATTTGACAAAAAATTTAGCTCTTCATTCGAACAAGCCATGTTATCAGATTACTTTTATACAAATGGGCAAAGAATAACTTTTAATTATTTTCATTAAAATATATATATTTATAATAAAAAAATAAATGAAAACTACACTGTCTAACCATGCAACGAGAATATTTAATCTTCTTTCTGTAGAAGAAACTGATGCTTTACTAACCCAATATTTATCTTCTTTTTTTTTTTAAACAAATTATCATTAGCTGCAATGTTAATTCGTTATCGATTATATTTTATTAATCGAATTTTTTTTAAAACTCCATTTCATCATTGAAGTTCCTCTTTTGCTTTAACCTTCTATCTTCCTAAAAACATGTTCTCTAGTTATAAAATCCTAATTAAAGACAAAAATCTTGATCATAAGTTGTAGTGTTTTTTATGTTATTGTTTATGTTTAATATATTGATAATTATATTGGATATATTATTTTATCACTTCACTTATAAGACGTTTTCAGGACGAGTAATGTATGAAAACTAATGAAGAATTACATTTGTAATTTATGAATCGAAAGAATTCCAGCTAAAATAATAAAACCGGATTCGATCTCATATGAGCCCTGTTAAAAATAAATAAATAAAAATTAAAGAAAGGTATTCGATAGTTTCGAACGGTTAAAAATTTATTATTCCAACCTTTGTTCAATAAAACCTCGAATAGAAGATATTCCCAGGTCTAAGGCGGAATCTAATTTCCATTCTGGCTTAACAGAATACAAATCGCAGAGTCTTCTCCACCAGTTCTCCGCCGTACACACACTTCCCGTCTTACCCGTATATTATAAACTTGCTCTCTCGATGTATTTACTACCTCTAAAAGGAATTTTCTTCATTTCGAATTCTTCTCCAGCTCCAGTGGCTTTCACTAATTGAAATTCATGGAGAGAGAGAAAAAAAAAGAAATATTATTTTAGTTACTTTGAATAAAACACAGGTTCAAATTATTAATAAAGTATTCGGCAATAATTAAAAAAAATAAAAATAATTTTCTATTTTACGATACTGTGTGTGTGTGTACACACACAGTATCGTAAAATACACATTCTTCATCTTTAATAAATTAAATAAAATTGGATGGCAAAGAAAAAAAAGATTAGTTTAGGGCACAAGTGTATTTGATCTTCAATCTGTTTTTTTATTCAATGGCAAATTAAATGATGCTGGATTGTTACATGGGTCATTTTAAAATAAAAATTGCAAGTTGTCGTTTAGTGATTAGCTGTTGTGTGTGTGGCTTCTTTGTACCCAGTCTTAAAAAAAAAATAGTGTTGAATAACATTTTTTTTAATTAATGAAGAAATTCCCTTGAATGTCACGTTAGTTACCATGTGGAAATGGCATTTTTCATATTATAAGACTGTGAATTGATTAAATAAAACCGTATGGCAAAGAAGAAAAAGAAAAGGAGATTGAAGATCCAATACACTATACTAATGGGATAGGGCAGGTATAGGACACCTATGAGAGACCGTCCTATTACTAAATAGCCTCGAGAGTGGGCTTTGTGATGGCAGGGTCACAAAGGAAGGGCTTTGTGTGCCCTGCCCTCCATCGTATAATTTCTTCATCATCTCCGGCCACGCCTCCACACAACCCTTTCATAGCCCATTACTTAATCCCTTCCTCTAATTAGTTAGTCTTATTATCACTCCCTTCTGACTCCTCATCCTGTCATCGCTTCATCATAATCGCGAACCCCTTGAATCCAATTCATGTAATATTCAACATTCAAATATGATATCTCGATAAGAAATAACATTTCTCTATATATTATAATAGGAGCTGAGATGGTCAGAAGTAGAGGTCAGTAGTAGACTATCGGGTTATGGCAGATTTTGATGGATCCTTTGGGACCTTGGACCCTCTTGGACCCCTCCTCAATAAAGCGGGTACCCCAAATACGTAGAAAAACCTGGCGGTTGAGCTTGATCTAGAACAAATCACCATCCTGCATAACCGTTGTCCAATGGTCCAGGAAACTCCACCTACTGAACCCAAGACTCTTCATGATTTGAAGTGTTACAATTTTTTTTTATATATACATATATATATATATATATATATATATATATATGTATATAAGTATATTATGATATTCTAATAATCACTATTGTGATATATTATGATATCACTTAATTATAAAATGAGTTCCAAAATTTTTCCTATCCCAGTTTAGTTGGGACTGAAATCTTTAACGAGAACCTGACATCACAGATTGCTCGGGACCCCTATTTTACGTTCATTCCGAACTACGCCATCACCAAGGATTTTTTACTACCTTTAAAAAATGCTAAGGCAACCTGCCAGGTTGCGAACCCGTGACCTTGGCCATAGTAGGTTATTATGCTATCCCATAGACCACAGGCGGCCCTAGCTGAGCTCTTTTAATAAACAGTCAACCAAGATTTTATTTAAATATACAAAAGAACAAAATTTTCTTTCCTACTGATTTTTAGTTAATTATTCAATTGGAGAGGCCCAAGAAACTAATTAATAACGTCCGATATTAAAATTCCAAATCAGTTGTAAAGATTGGAAACAACACATGTTAAACCAAACCTAAAGATACAGTGGAGCGTCGATTATCCGAACGTTCAATTAACGGAACTGTTTTTTGTTTTTTTCAAACGTAATTTTAATTAATTTGATAAGATCATCCAGTTAATTACTTGTATTGTTAAAAGTATTGTTAATTGTGAATACATAGATATATATGTACCTACATATTTTCGTTCTTTGCTTTGTGTTGCATTTTTTATTCGTTCATTTTTCACTATGTACGTAAACAATCAGGCTTTTTATAAACTTTTATTAATTGTTTAATTGTTTTATTAATTGTTTTCCTTTCACACATGTTTTTATTTTTTATTGAATTTCGATTATCCGAACCACCCCTGAAACATTAGTTCGGTTAATCGACGCTCCACAGTATTAACAATACACCCTAGTTCCAAGGAAAATAAAATTATGTATACTTTTCTTTTAAACTTGTTTCCTTTTTTTTGTCTTATTAGAAGGCATATCTGTAGGAAAGCTATTAATTTTATCGATCTACTGATTCTTTGATATTTATGAAGTTGGGGTATATGTGTCTTGTTAAGGGAAGGACAAAAAAAAAATACCCAAAACCGGATTCCATCTCGCTAGAGACCTAGAATTTTTTTTTGTTTTTATTGACCCACAGAGAAGCATTTCCCATCGTTTTGTTTATCGATTTCAAACCAGAAATAGTGATGGTGAATCAGAATGGGGTAGGTCAGAATTCGATATATGATGAAAACATTTACAATTATTAAATCAAAGAGCTTTTTTGTGAAAACTATTGTTAAGTTAAAGTTCCGAAAATAGAAAGGTTTTTATCTAAAGTTTTTCTAAGCTTTATAAGAGAGCAAAATGAAATATCAGATGGGACTTAGTAACTTGTGAATATTTAAATTTATGGAAACATATTATATGTATGTATCTTACTCTTAAAACATGTTCAATTAATGTAGATATGCGTTTCAAAAATTAGTAAAATGAAGATCTGTCTGCAATTACAGATACATCATGTTATTACCACGCTACAAAATGTTTCTTATTTTATTTTTTTATGTATACTACTAGATATCAAAATAAATGAAAACATTGACAAATGTAAAATTTCTTTCTATTCAAAAACTATGGGGACGTGTGAAATGTCTGCTGGGCCCGGTTGAGACAGACAATACAGAAATATAATTTCTAAAAATACTCGAAACACAAATACACGAATAACCGCTTATATTTCCCCGAGAGAGATTGCCTGGTAAAACAATGGAATCAATGATATAATAAGAAACACTTCTATTTTCTCGTCGGAACAGCAGGACTCCCTATACACATCCTAACCTATGGTCCTAAAACCTAGGAATAGAATCATGATATAGGTGTTTCCTTCCCCAATACGAAGCAAATATTTTAAACTTGTCGATTGAAAATTATCTCCTCTTATAAATTTAGCCTCATATTCCGCAGTCTTTAAAATTGGCTCACACAACCTCTCTGCCCCTCTCAATGTACAAAAAAAAGACAAGGTACATATCCTGAGTAATGAAAGAAAGATAAAAAATTCAAACGAAATAAAAATTAAAAAAACTATAAATGTCCTATGCCAATATTATTGAAATAATTATTATTACTTATTTTTGTGCCAAGTCAAGGTTCTAACTACTTCCTGAAATTATTATATAGAAATATTTATAATTTTAATTTTGTAAAATACTTTGGAATTGTAAGCAAAGTGGACATAATATGGTCATAGTAATTAATTATAAGAAATCGTCATAACCTTCTTAATATAAATTGATACTTTATTTACTCTTTTTTATACTTTTCGCACTTCGGATTTCAAAAAGATTTTTAGTCGATTACTAGACCTTTTTGAAGTCGCTCCTCTCAAGTACTGGTATAAAAGTTTTTTGACGATTTTCGAATAATTTATTTTATTAAAACCTATTTTCGTTTAATATTTTCTCACTAGAGAAGTAAAAATGAACAACTTTAATTGATAACAATACAATGTTAATTCGTTGTATTAACATATTTATTGAATTGTTTTTTCTGATTCCACTCCTTGTTAGGAATAATGTAGAATACGCTGTTTGAATAAAACATTGAATTAATAGGTATATTTGTATTCATTTTTTCTTTTTATAGATTCGATGTTTAAACCAGAAATAGTTGAAGGACGTTTATAAAAATATATTGTGGAACTCGTTCACCTTAAACTAGACTTGTTTGTAAAAATGATATAAAGTTAAATAATATAATTTTTTTCTTTTAGTGTATTTTCTTATTTTTTATCGTCATAAGTTCTTCAGTAAACCCAGATAGAATAACTTTACGAAATGAAAACTATTACGAAAAAGTGTCAGTACTTGTTATATAAATTCCAAGAAGAGAGGATCAGACACATATGTACATGTATAAGAAGAATATACATGTCTCTCCACGTTATAGTTAATTAACATGGAACAATAAGCCTTTGTTCTTTTATCCTTTTCGGCTGATGTAGCTTTATAATAAAGAAATGAGATTAATTAAATTTTATCCGATATTGAACGCATACCTACCTTTTATTCGCTGCTTATATGATGAACGCATCCATATGGGGCCCAATTGATTATTCACAATCATTAAAATGCTTTAAGACCTTTCGCTCAATAATCAACATCTGAAAATACATTTTTCAATTAAGTCAATAAAAACAATATTGCACTAAAACCGAATTAATCTGAAAACAATGTTAAACCTCAAGTAGTTTAGGAGAAGAAAATGGTCTAGGTGGAAGTCAGAGAAATAATTTCTTAAATAATGTTGAACTTTTCATTTCTTTAAATAAGTAATTTTTTAAATAAATAGTTCAACCCTATTTGAAAAAGAAAAAATTGGGTATAATAATCTAGTCGAAAATAGAAATAAAAAGCCTCACATGTGGATAAATATATACATGCACAGCGCATTATATATATTTTTTAAAATATTTCCCCATGTAATTGCTAGTACATTACTAAGTACCTAATAGGCGTTTATGCATGTTGTGCAATATTTAATTTTGAACTCATTAAAATTAAATATACCCCTGATAGATGGGAAATAATCAAATGCAAGAAGAGTCTGTTTGCGTTAGAGTTATCCCATTTAACAACTGAAGGTGGTATTGTAAAAAGAAAGTGAGTAGATGTTTCTCTTTTCTTTTTTTTACATTCGACCCAAACCGGTCCCGTCTCCGGGATTCGACTCTTCTGTCATCCGCCAGATATCAAAGTCTCTCCCGATAATGATCGATAGTAAATCGATACAACAAGAAAAAAATAAGATAATTCTTCATCTTCCTTTTTCTAACTCTTTGTATTGATTGCTTGCGGATTGTAATGAAGGAGTAGTTTACGAATGTCTACTCAGAGAAATATGACCTCTATCAGTATAACTCGACGAAATTTATCTCAGTATAATTAATTAAAAAGTATAACCCATCATCGTTTAAACTTATTATATATGTCGTTCTAACTCTTTTCTCTAACTATAATATGATATGAGACAGATGGAAAAAATAAATGCTGTAAATTTATTAGTTATACATAATTTTAATTTTAATATATAATTTTTTATGCTTCGAATTAAGTCTTTTTTTTTCTTTTTTTTTTTTAATATAATTTAAAGAACCGACTAACAATTACTGTATATATTATATCATCATCGAAATGTTTTTCGAAACGTTCATTTCTTAATGAAATGATCACCGAAATATACACATTACACTTAATTGTACCTTTTTTTCATACTAAAGTTCACGTTTATTTTAATTTTTGAGAATATTAAAAAAGAAACGAATGAAAAGCTACAACTTGTGACTCAAATCGAAGCGACGACCTACAGAACTTTTTTATTTTTCCTCCCCAAAAATCCTTACATCTACAATAATTATTAATTATTTTTTTACATATATATTTATAACCAATATATGATTTTTTTGTTCCAGGTAAGTGTCTCTAACCTACTGAAGGTCCTTCTCTCAAGGTGATTCCAAGTATGTAGTAGAATTACGAAACTTTATTATCAATCAGATGAAATATTTCAGTTATCCTGATACTTGATACAGGGTTATTCAATCAAAGCGTAATAAATTCCAGATAAAAAAAAAATGTGGTAACCAGTTTTCCTTCGCTAATATTTTAATAACTCCCGGTCAGGTTTATCATAATAGTCTTCGGAATTTTGAATAAAAATAATGATGTAACAGTAGAACAGTCATTTCTAAGTCTAATTTATAGAATTTTGTATTTGTTTATAATTTACATGTGTTCTTTATTCTTTATTCTTCAGGCGAGTGTTCACGATTTGTAATATATTATCTGTAACTGTAATTGTAATGAATGATTTTTTTTCAAAGAAACGTAGTTAAAATACTGTCAATATTCTTCCCGAAATGACTACTAATACACGTGTGGAACGAAGACACAAGCCAAACGTCACTAGCTACTGTTCCGACATTTGGCATCGTCTTCACGATATGATTTATTATCCTCACGAAAATAATCTTTAAATACTCTAAATGTGTCTTTTAATTAATTTTTAATAGGCCCGGACACGGTCCCTAGTCCTCCATTATGGGCGACACATTAGTCATATCTGGAGCTTCCCAAACGACCCATGAACGTAATTCCCGTTAGGACTAGAATAGTCTGGATTATTCCTGACTATAATATATTGTTATATATAAAATTTGGGGTCATCAGATACAACAGGTCAGTAATCATCTGTTTTATACGTCCGATAACAAATATCTCACAAATGTGTTCCGCATTATTTGGACTACGGCCCAATCTGAGAGATCTGATTTTTTTAATAATAATACTTGGGTCATTAAACAAAAAAAAATTATCTCGCTAGTTTTTTATTAACTTCTTTTCTTTTTTTTTAAATTTGTATTCTCTATTCTATTGTATAGAAATGACAATAAATTAAATTAAATTGATTAAGCATATGAGCAAGTAAATATTTGCAATTAAAAAGTATTTAATTTTAGACATTTTATTAAACTATGTTTCAGGTAAAAACAATAAAAAAAAAATGTAATAAAACCACTATTTATATGAAAGACGTCCCTCATTCTCGATCGGACATTAAGGTATCCCTCCCCTCCCTTAAACTTCACCTTGGCCCGAAGGATACCACTGACATAAGACGCCATCATAAAATATTTTATGATGCCCTCAATATAAAACTGCCCCTCTATATGAACTGATTTATAAAAATGGATTCTTTATGTTCCTTTTATTTATCCTATCACTCTGTTTATGTTACACTTTTTTTTTTAGACCTTTTATTTTGTTTTCTCCTTCCATTATCGACATGCCCTCTCTTGATTTATGTGTCTAGAGCACGCTGGGAATAAAATGCTCCTCTTACTTTATAAACAAAAAATATATATCAGGAGGGCTTAAGATTGACGTCCAACATTACTGAGTCACTCCCTAATAGTATAATAATAGAAATCCAATCATTAAATAATTAAATTAATTTATGTTAAAAGTTATGTCTACAAATATTGTTCATTGGGTTCATTATTATTAATATTATCGTCTTATATTATAAGTTTAGTAAACGATAAAACCTAAATGGTGTTCTAATAAATGGAACAATCATAAATCGAAATTACCTATTAGTAATATGTAATAATAGTTTGTTAATATTTTTTTTCCCATGGCTCTACAGCCCTTGGAGGGCCCTGGCCCCGCAACAAAGCCTCGCCAGTCCTCCCTGTCACCAGCTCGACCTCTCCACTGTCCGATCCCCATCCTCTCCAGATCGTTCTCCACATCACCCAGCTATCCCAGCCTGGGGCTTCCTCTTCTTCTTTTGCCTCCTGGTTTGCCATATAATAGTTTCTTTGGCTACCTATCTTCTCGAATTCTTTCTACGTGCCCAAGCCATCATATACGGGTTGATTTGACATAGGTGACTAGGTCTGGTTCATTGTATAGGTCCTGAAGCTTTCTATTATTTCTTGACCTCCATTGGCCTTCATTACATACTGGCCCAAATATCAGCCGAAGCACCTTCCTCTCCCAGATCTGCAGCAACTTTTCCCATTCCTGGGTCAGGACCCACGTTTCACCAGCGTACGTGACAATCGGTCTTAATATTGTTTTATAAATCAATAATTTTGCCTTCCGTGACAAGTTCCGAAATCTTAATGATTTTCGCAATGCTAAGAGACATCTGTTGCCTGCTGAAATTCTTGCTTTAATTTCTGCAGTGATGTCATTCTTTCGTGTCACTAAAGTTCCCAGATACTTGAAGCTGTCCACTTTCTTAAATGTGTGGTGGAGGAGTTGCACATGACTCTGCTCTTCCTGCCCATCATGTTAATAATAATATGTTATAATATATTAAGTTACAATAATAACAAATAGTTTTAAAAATTACATAATAAAAAAAGGAACACAATAAATATGAGGTTTAGAATAACAAGGTTGCTTATGATTGCTTTTCATAAACCCATGTTATCGCGTTGCAATCGTGGATTTTTAAATAGAATAATTAAAAATCAAAACCATTAGATTAAGGGAATTAAAAAAATAAATATTTACAACCGTAAAATAAAAACGTTTTACAAAGTAGATAGCTATTGAAAACATGTTATTTAATAAAGCTACACTTTCTATTACCATAATGGAAAAAAATAATATTAATCAATAGATATTTAAAATATTTATAATTCATTTAATGAAATTAGTTTAAAACTACAATGAGAATAGGTAACCTAATCAATAATTATTAAAGAAAAATCACTCTGTCGAGACGAGATACGATTGATGAATTATTTCTGATGTAGGGAAACGGGGGATCTAAACATTGAGCCGCCCCTACAACGTTGTGGAGCTCAGAAGTTTTTTATTTCTATTATTATAAACAAAGATTTATATATTGTAAAGTAAAGGAATAAAGTTATGCAACTATTCTAAACTATGTATCAGGATGAGCTGTAGTGTAGTGGTTGGCATAACAACCTACTATGCCTAAGATCGTGATTACGCAACTTAGCTGCCACCTGCTTAAAAAAAGGAAGATTTTTAAAAGGAGTAAAAATCCTAGGTTATACCGTCCTTCGGAAGGGACATAAAATGAGGGTCCCATGCTAACCTAATCAATGTATGGTGTAAGGTACTCGCTAAAGATCCGAATTATACCTCGATAAGCAAAATTTAGGGCTCCCAATGTAGCCTCGACGTACCACTATCGAGTGAACGACGTCGATTGAACGTACCACTATAAAGTGACATTAAATGAATAAATTTACAAATAAAAATGTATTAAATATATTCTTCTCTCAAGACCTGCTTTCTCCCGTTATTTACGTGGAGAAGTTGACTGAACAACTCAGAGCCCAAAATTAATTTATTAATCAAAATTAATTTTATTACTCCTCATTAGTTATAGGAACTAATTGGGAAGCGCTGAAAGGCCCGTTCCTTCCAGTCCATTGAGCCTCGTAGGAATATTGTCATAGGTGACATTTGATTTGTAACTTTACATTTGACAATTGGAACATCCAACTCCGTGGCCAGGGTCCAAATGTTGAGCTCATTATAAACCTCTTGCTGCAACTGCTACGGATCATAACGCCCTATTATTTAGAAGTCTAGGACATTTCTCAGAATTGAGACTGAGCAGGTCATTAATCAGGCGTGCGGAAATTAAAAAAAAAAAAGGTAAATTATTTAATATTACTGATTAAGTATATAAATTGATACTTTAAAATTAAATATACTAATTTGTACTATTAGTGATAGCATTCAGATATAGATAAATAACAGCTCAGCTCTACTCTTATTAAAAATTTAACAACTACAATGGACCAACTAAGTACGAACTAAATTAGATTACGTTCAAATATTTTTAAATGTTTAAAATATGTTCACATCTTATCTACCAGGAGCATTCTTTTAATTGAAATAATCCCAGGGTCTGCTCTGATATAAAAAAATATATAAAATCTACTTAAAAGTAATCAGTAAAAATGATTGGATATTTTAAACAAATGCATAAATTAATCTTATATTTTTGGTGTTATTCAAAGTTTTTGTTCATTGGGTACCGGAACATTTTTGTTTAAACTCTGACACATATTATTACATACAATGATGTATCCTTCCATATGGATATATTCATTGATACATATTTCTAACAAAAATAACAACTTTTTTATTACTATTGAACTTGTATTTTAATCTACTAAATTTTGATTCTTCTCGATATTCTTCTAGATATAAATCGTTATATCAATCAGGCTATATTAAAGGTAAAGTGTTTCAGGTATGTTTCTAGAATTTATGCCTTCCACATAAGACTTCAATCGGGAAAAAATCTTAGTCTTTACGATAAACTAAATAGAGTTTTTATATGCATCATATAAAATACAAATGCTGCTGGATTAAGAGCTGATATCTAGCTGGCCGTTCGGATATCGTCCCATATCCTGGAAGGGGAAACGGTTGGAGAAGTCACTAAGACAAAGAGTGACCGCTGGTCAGAGGCACGTGGCTGAGCAGATGGAGCGTACAATGCGTGGGTGGACATCTGCCCCATTAGGTCTCCGGGCCTACCCTAATAATTGTGAAGAGTGTTATTTTACAGGGAAGGTCGCTATTGTGGCCACTGCCACTGTGATAGATACCTTTCCAGCACGCGCTCTCGATCGGAACGACTCGTTCAATTGACGGATCCAACGACTTCTGGTCGTATCACCGTCGGGGGTCCGCTGTTTACGTCTCGGACACTCCGGATTCCAATTAATCCGGAACATTAACCTTCCACGCGCCGGTTTCCGCCATATGCTCCTTTACTGAAAATTTGAAGTTTCATTTAAGGGCCAATTCCTTTGCCATTGTCTGGAAGCGCTTTGTTGTCCAAATGGATGTCCGGTCAGAGATTCCATTATCAGCTGAACTGAGAAAGAGAATAGGTACTTAACTTTGGTGATAAACTATAAACGTTACTATTCTATGGGATTTGCTGCAATTAGCTGGCTGTATAACTGAACTATATTTATATGTATATTTATAGTCGTGAAACCAATGTTTCAATCAACTGATGAAGTTTGAGAAAGAATTTGAATGTGTTTTTTATTAAGCATATACATTCCGCTTAAGAGAAGTTGAACCGAATAGAGTTCTTAAAAATACAAATGCTTCCAGATTACCAACTGACATCTTGCTGGCCATTTGGAAGGGGTGACATTTGTAGTTCGCTAGGCATTCACTAAGACAAAATCTCAGCTACATCTGTAATTAATGAATCTAGTTTTTTTTTACTCACTTTCCTGTAACAATTGTAAGAGAGATAGCTTAGTACGAGAGTTGTCAGGTAATCGTTGGTTAAAAACCAATAATTAACATTAGTTATTAAAGTTTAAATAGTCTTGAGTATATTATTATCTAAAATCAAAGTTGTCTTTCAATCAGGAATGGAGAATTCATAAGACAGCAAACCGGTTATATATCGTTAAGTATATTGTTTCACATGTATATTTAGAATTTAATTACAGTCTACGACTATCTTTTTTTTTTTTTTTGTATACTTTCCCTATTACGAAAGCTCATCCCCTACGAAACAGATGACAAGGCAAATAGCTTCTTCAGAAATGACGGGCATACTTCACATAAGAAAAAGAAAGAGTAATAAATAAATAAGAAGAAAAGGAATCCGAGGAATCCAGTGGAAGGGGTTACATTGAAACCTAAAGCGGCTGATGGTTCGACTTCCGCACACCGGCGCTCTTGAAGATATGATCAAAACCTGGGCTTTATGTACGCACCTTCCATGGTAGCTCTCTTTAGTTATCTTCGGGGGCTTTTACATACAACGATCCATCATCGTCACTCCGAGGATAACTTGAGGCGCTTATGTCATCTCGGAGAATTTATGGCGTTACTCCGCCGGCGGTGTGGAAACGGGGTATTATTCGCCATTAGGATAGGAATCACGTATGTATGGGGATATAGGAATTGTTAATTCTCCTTGTTAGGATTCACGAAGAAGCGTGGGTTCTTGGAAAGGTGTATTTTGACACTGAGGATGATAGTGTTGCGTCCATGGATTCATGCCATACGACCGATTCTCATTTACATTTTAATTTATAGCAGGAAGCGAAATAAAGTTTTGTTCATTTGCAAAATAAGCGTTTCCATATAACTTTAAACTGCCAGCAATACGGCATTCTTTCACAGACTCGAACTAAGTACGATTTTTTCTTGCAATTATTATTTTTATTAAACGGAGAGGTAAAAAAAAAACCGTAAATAACAATTAATAACCGCTATCGACAAGGCAAGAAGCGGCATAATCAAACCCGACTTTGACCTTTCTCGCCCACGAACCTGTAATCCCGCCATTTTGGTCAAGGCAGCCTCTTGTGTGAAGATGGAGCGGGGAGCGCGAAAAACAGAATCGGTGAAAAAAAAAGAGAATGAAGAATAAGAAAATAAAAAAGAAGTGAGAAGTTTTATTGGTCTGTCGGCCGCATAAATACCTAACGCCTGAGAGGCCCGCCTCGGTCCTGCTCGCCTCTTTCGACCTTCTCTTACATATCTCTTAAACATTATAATGTAATATTAAAATATATATATGTGTATTCTCCAAAAATTTAAGCTAAATGCCATTTTTTATATTAATAATCATAAAATATTTATTAGCGAAAATTTATCCGTGAATAAAGTCAGTTATCTGAGTGAATTAGAAGTCACTAAAACATCATTTATTCTGTTTCTATTCAAATACAAATCAACAATCCCCGTTTTTTTTTTGGTTTTTTTTTAAATCATTAAGAAGAGTGATAAGAAAGCAAGGATAGATCGATCGAAATCCAGAAATAGAGCAGAAAATCGAATGTAAATTTGTTCCTCAACCATAACATTAAAATATAAACCGTTAATAACCTCTTATTACTGTTGTCTGTTATGCAAAAATCCATAAATTTGAATCGAATTAGGAATTAAAAATAAAAATTCAATTAGAATATAGTGTTTTTTTAATTGTGTATTCTGTTTTTGTGATGTGATATCTTTTTCCTGATCATATAAATAAGATATTGATTTTAAACTAAAAAAACAAAACATTTTTTACTTATGAATATTCAGACCATATTAATATTACATTAATAGCTTTTAATTATTTTATAATACATTATACAATAATTACATTATGAATCATTCATTAAAATAAGCTTCTCTACATCCTTCAACTGGAGCATAAATATTGCTTATACATACAAGAGTTATTTTATCTTTTTTTTTTGTCGTATCAATCACTCACATTATTTATGGACGGGCGGTATTTCCTACAAATTGTTCAACTAACATTTCATATAACGCAGAAAAACAAAGATAGATGTTTGTTTATAATTAAGAATTTAAACCCGTCTTCTGGCAGAAGGCCAATTGTTCAAAAATAAACGACTGAATCAGTCACTTTAGAAAAAAAAAGTAAGAATTTACAGGCGCATTGTACCTTTCAGGAAGGGAACGCTTATATTTCGCTTCAATTTAATGTCGAAATGGAATGCTGATAAAAAATTTATAATATTTTATGTCTCAAAACGTAACAAACAAATTCATGCATTCATGATAATGAAAATAATTTTGTATTCTAACTAACTAATACGATAAAGAAATCTTCTTGGATTGACAAGTTCAAACCACAAACTCAAACAGTTGGCTAAATAATTCAATATTCCATATCGAATATTTTACTCATTCCTTACAGGCATACTCATTTTTATACACCAACCAAATAAATCCTAAATCTATGAATAATAAATTGAATATATTCATATGCAAGTTAATTTAAAATAAATTAATTAAAAAATCCTTCATAAAAAAGAATAAGTTAAGCAAGTACAATTTTTAAAAAAATCCATTGTATTACACAAAAGCATACGAATTTCATAAATCGTATGAAGATATTTGACAAGGAAAAATTAATTATGTCTACTTTCAATTATTTTATAAAAATGTATATGGATGAAGGAAAATAAACCTAGCTGAACAACGTCAACTATTTTGTTTATACAAATGGTAAAGCTTCATCAATAGAGTTGCTTTAAGCAAAAGTGACTTAAGTTTGTTGGCTAATAACTGTGCCAATCGAGCCACAGTTCTCAAGATAATAGCTACCGTATAGACATATTTAAGATCATTTACATTTTATTACCTACAAAGAGTAAAAATGCAAACTTCTTCCAAGAAGCACTCCGCAGTAGAGATATCTGCCATTTCTGAAAGAGTGCAAAGAACCCATTCCAATTTTGAGTAATGAGGACATGCCTACCCGATATCCCAATGATTATCTTTTTATGAGCATTCCGATAAAGTGACATCAGAGAGCCACTAAGAGATTCTACCGTAGATGCCTATCTGTATTACAGGTAGCCGAAATTTCACAAGACCGCAGGTTCCACTAAAAAAGGGGAAATTGTGGGTAGGTCGTATCATTTCAGTAGAGATAAAGCTAAGGGGTGAGCTGACGAAAAAAAATTCTCGGAAAGTCATTCACTGATTTTTAAAATTAAAAAAACATCCCGACTCTTACAATTGGTTGAATCCTTTAACCCAAAAGATACCTATCTAAAATTTAAAATCAAATGGCTATTTACCACAAAAATATCGCACACTTAAAATTACGATTATTAAGTTATAATTTTGAATAATATTAGTTGGCCTTATGACCATACATTAGGGAGAGGAGTGGCTCAGTGGTAGAGTACTGAGTTACCATGCCGGAAATCCTGGTTCAATTTCCGCTGCAGGCCATGATTTTTATTTAGTCTTTTTGCAGCGGGAGATGGATCATATAGGATCTAGGACCCTCCTGGGGCCCACCCAGCCTCTATAAAATATTATAAAAATAGGGTACCCAAAATAAGGGGGAAAATCTGGTGGTGAGCGTGACCTAGGACAAGTCACCTCCTTGCAGAACCGTTGTCCATGAAACAGTACAGTCTCTACCATGTACTGAACCCCAGACCCTTCATGGGTTATAGTGGTACAGGTTTATGACCATACATGAGGTCCGTACTTATACATGAGGTACTTATACATGAGGTCCGGGTGCTGATCAGAAAAATTCTCCGAAGTATGGAGAACTATTTATTAGAAACCCAACGTTTCGACCCACATTGCAGGTCTTCCTCAAGGCTTGTAATGGGGTCAAGGGTTGGGGGGATTAAATTTAATTAAATTCAGGCACTAGTACCAAATTAGGTATGTAGTACCTACACAACACTTCTGAGAACTACACATTCATTATATGTTGAATAAATACTTTTTAAATCAGAACGGGTAATTGTGAATAGCAAGTTATCAAATATAACTAGTATATTACTTAAATCAAACGACATGATTTAATATAGATTAATAATTTAATCACATTATAGGATCGATAATAACGAACCGACCAATCAGATGAATTATATATCTATTAACTTAATTAACAATAATATGTACATGGTTCTTAGTATAATTAATTCAAATTGTTAATTATATCCAAATACTGCTTATATAATTGTCCGTGTTACCTAATTAGTATTTGGGATGTTGTCATCATTTAAATAAATGTAATATAATTTTTACGGTGTATTAACCATGGACATATTAGGGAGAGAGAAGTCGTTTACTTTTCTCTAGCAGTGCTGTCCAACTACATTGGATTGCCATAACACACCATACTTATCAATCCATATTGAACATACTTTACATTACTTGATTTAATACTATTCGTATAAAAAAAAAATAATGGAATATGCTTCTCAGGAATAATGTTCAGATTAGAAAGATAGAAAGAAACGGAATGTGTTAAGAAAGTAAATGTTTCTCTACGTGGAGCATAGGTAATCTAATAGTAGGGTAGGCTTCCTGCCAGAGACTGGAGTCCTGAAAGGACATCTTTGTCCCTGTATTTTTGTAGCTCGCCACTCACTAATTGGTCCTCGTGTGGTGAGCTTAAGGACACGTCAAACAATGTCCTAGGCAGCGGCGCTAAGTATAAATTGCGGTCTTCGTTTGTATAATAAATCAACTTTTTTCTTCACCAGTGGATATATATTTTATAAATAACGTTTTATTAACGCTCTATAAAGTTGCAAGTAAATTTAAATGATCACTGAAATTTAATTGGTAAGTATACAATTTACTAGAACTATAAAGATATTTCCGAAAACCAAAATAAATTCATGCCCATTACTTTGTTACGACTAAAGTCATCCAGAATGACCACAATGTCCCATTAGTTACTGATTTAGCCCGAACCCGATATCAATCCTTTCATAACAAACTTTATTCCCACCCAAACTTACTAGTTTCAAATATAGCAACCTCTTCAATTTCCAATAATCTTCCAAGGTATCAAAAGAAGTTAGCCTCGTAACCTATTAAGCTGAATTTCAGTACGATCACTGGGTAGTTTTTCTTTTTAGTCTTTATTTCTTGCCGTTATGTATCATTAATTATATTTAATAGTAATTAATAGTAATACTGTACTACTTGTAATATTACAATATAGTTGTAAAATTAAATAAATACATTTTTTTTAAATAAAAAATAAATAGAAAAAAGATGTTCTATAGCGTGTTTTCATTGTTTATCGTTTCACTGCAAATACTTTAATCAAACTATGGCGTAATTAAAAATATGATTTTAATAATGATTGAATAGCGAGTTATTAATAATTATATTGATAACATAATGAATATTCAATATCAATTGAATCACGCCTATTAAAAGCCTGGAAAGGCCTGGCGGGAGCAGTGCCGATTCCTAAAGCGGAGCGAAAGCCGGCACTACGCCAACGACTCGAGTATTAAGATCCCTCCGAGAGGAGGAGAGGGAAAGCAGAAGTGGGTGGAGTTATGATATTTTATGAATGGATGGAGGGGTCCTGGAGATGCTGTGTATGAAAGATGAGCCGGTGGGCGTGGCCCTAACCGACCAATCACGGCCCATCATAAAGCATAACTGGTCCATGGTGGGGGGAGCCCCTCCTCCCGGTCTTCATATTCATAACTCTCACCCCCTCCCTTATCTCTCCCCACCCCTGGCAGCGTAGAGTCGGCCGCTTCTACGGGTTTTTTACATGACTTGCATCAATTAATCGGATCGATATATAAGATAAATCGATCTTACATAACAAAACGTTATTAAACCGAGGTTGACATCATCAACAATGATATCGAATAGAAAATACGAATTATGAATCTTAACCGTATCCTTTTTTTAAATTCATTTATTGAAATTCACAACTATATAATAATGAAATATCACGTAAATGGAATGAAGTATATATAAAGGCAAGTATAGAAACTGCCCGCTGGTAGTACTCAAATAACAAATTCGACTTAAAATGTCACTAGGCCTTCTTATTTTCACCAGCCTCCGAGGATTATCGGTAGATGAAGAGGTAACTAGGTTTGAAACTATTGGGTTTCATCTTAAATCTTGTCATGAATAGATTTATATCGGCCAAATCATTAACAAATGGGACATTGAGGTCTTCGCGGATGAGTTTGTTCGTAACAAAGTAAGGATCATTGAGAATTTTATGAAGGATTTTGGATTGTGATGATTGGATACGAGAGATATTCGATGGCTTATTGGAGCTCTAAACCTGTACTACGTAAGTCCAGATGGGTCTTATGATTGTCTTGTGTATGAGTCTTTTGTAATTGGGAGCTTTGTCTTGTAAGTGTTGAAGTAACATGAAACCGCGAGCAGTCATAACCGTAATCTCTAGAGGAAATCTGAACTAAACAATGCGAGTTAATACGCCAGAAACCTTTTGTTTAGTTTAATCAAAACGTAGCTCAATGGATCGTCCTTGTTGTGTTGTGTAATCACAACGCTGTTCAGAAGCCGGAGAGGGGAGCTTCCTTCCTATTCCTGCAAAGCGGATATTCAAAAATCTTCTTCAGTGAATAATACCTTTTAATAATTCAAAACCACTTATTGAGGTGATTTCGATAGGTTTTAGTGCTAAATCCTTGACAGAATATATCACGCTATTTATAAAGAGACACGACTAAAAAAAAACGGTGTTTTTTCGGTGGTAAGTTATTATCATGAAAGAAATGGGTAAATACCACTTTATAACTCATCAAAACTGTATCCACCTAACATCAGAGCTTTTCTGTCAGAAGCCACTTGCATCACTCTTAGTGTCCTAATGCTACCTCATATTTTTCCCGTTCTCCAAAAATGCATTTTTTTGACTTATGTCCCCCTAGAAATAATAGTGCGATATTTCCATCAATCTTTATCAGCCCATAGATCTTTTCTTTTGTAACTACATAGCGGAAAGATGGCTGATGTATATTAACATTCAAGATCCAGTTCGAATCAATTATACCGATGACTGACAACACTACAAAAACTGCGCCACTACTGACAAATGCTGTTACGAAAGGAGTCAGTACCGGCTGGGAAAGATCTCGAGGGACTATTTTAGTAACAGGCAGAATATGTGGGGCAAACCCCGTCACCGGTTTCCTTAAGCGTTACTTTTTATGTTCCCATTAGTGACCAACATGTTTCAGATCCATATCGGTTATTTTATACGAGCGCAGTAACAATTAACTAACTTCTACTTCAATTCATAAATCCTTTCTTGTCAATTTTCTCAGGAGGACTTTTTTTTTTTTTTTAGCATATTAGAACTAATGGTGGTCATACAAGGTTTTACTGGTTACCTATCAAAATTAATGTTTTGAGTAGGTAGTGAATAGGTAACACCAAGAATGTATTGATACAATTACTATGGCGTTAATTACCTACTTTTCAGTTTTTAGAAACCTTAGATAATTACTAATGGCTAAATCAAGAACCAAATATATAGAACAGTCGTTCAAAAGAGAAGCCAAAAAAAAAGAAGATGGAAGGTTTAAATAACACATACCATCCTATAACCGAATGATCAATGACAAATGCAAGGTTTCCGTGAACCAAACAACTGGCAAATGCTCCTATCATTAGCTGTATGACATTTGGCATCCACTTTTTTTTTTATCCCGTTTGTCATCCATCCCCACGCACCTAGAAGGTAAATACAGGTGAGAAATATACCTCCATTAAACTGGACTCGACATTGATTGCATCCGTTGTATGGTTATGGGATTAGCTCCGAGGGAATGAGACTCTGATGACTGGAGACAAATATTATTCATGTGTTATATTGCCCGTTTGCCCCATGCACTCTCCTAAAAGCAGGAATGGCCTTAATGACCTTCTAGATAAAATAGACAATATTGTTTGCCGAGATGGAAATTGTTATCGACCGATTCAGGATTCGCAAGCCCATACTTACGACAAACACAAAACGAGAAGAGAACATAGTATATAAATTGCTTTTCTATATACGAGTAATACACTATCTCTTTCTCTCTCTCTCTCTCTCTCTTTCTATATATATATATATATATATATATATATATAGAAAGAGAGAGAGAGAGAGAGTGAGAGGGAGATTCGTGATTCTCGAGTTCCAGTCAAGATAAGTAGAAACTATTTTCATTAAGAGTGGGTATATATATATATATTCCTAGGGTTCTTGTGTTTCAGTCAATACTTGTTCAATTATCTTTTGGTTACGTTTCGCGACTACCAGTGGAGACATTTTTTTTTGTGGATTTTCTTAAATCACACACTGGTATTTATAAATGTAAAATTGACAATTGTACAACCAAAAGACAATGTTATTATTTACATTGTACTTACTATTTGACAACTTAATATTTTCAACTACATCACTCAATCAATACATAGGTACGATATATAACATTCATATTTAATGAAATACATTACGAAATATCAATAAGAAGGAAAAAAATACATCGACAATCAAAACTTTTTTTTTCCTGATAAATCATGAGCCAGATCATTCACCATTTGCAAAACCGAAACAAAAGGACGACGGAGCGAAACAGACGTCAGCTTTCGATTAATTTCATTTGCACAATACCGTTAAATAATCGATTATTTACGAGATGATATAATTATTTTACGCTGATTGTCCTTATTATATCATCGCTCTCGAAAGTTGGAAAAAAACCTAATATCTATCAGATGGGTCGAGATAAGAGAAAACTTATGGAAACTTATATAAATAGTAACATTACTAAATAGTTTCGATTTCTACATCAATTAGATTTTTTTTACATTATCTAATAAAGTAGGTATAAGTTTAAAAATATAAAATGGATAGCTTTGTCACTATAGAATAAATTTTAAAAGTAAAAATATGAATAGTATAAAATAAACATCTTTCATATTATTTTTGTTCAGAAGGCCGACATTTCGTTCAGATCACAAAGGTTGTTGTTGAGATCACGCTGTGTAAATTGCTTAGTGATTCATAATAATATTTTTTTTTCTTAATAATTTCAACATCGATAATTAAAAATCGATATATCTATTTACAACTAGGATAATATACAAAAGCCTGATAAAGTATAGCATGTACAAGATGATCAATGACGGAATGATATTAGTCATAAATACCCGCATGCTACTGTATCAGAAGCCCCTATTGGTAGGGAGAAGACCCCGATAGGGGAGTTTTTTCTTTTTTTTTTTTTTGTCAGCTATAACGTCTGACAGATGAGATTTCGACACAGCATAAATATATAAACAGTTCCCAGGTTAATTTTTATATTTATAGATATAATTTTATTATTATATAATGGATTGTGCCATCAATCAATGACTTTAACCTTGAATTTTACTTTAATCCATGATGATTATATAGTTTCCAGAGATATTATTACAGAGAACTTTATCCCTTCGTTGTACCATGAAGAGCTCAGTATAGCCTTATTGGTGGAGAGTTACTGCCATGGCGCGGACATCTTCAGACAGACGATCCACTCAAAAAGGCTGGTCCGAACTTTATTACAGGATCCCAGATGGAACATTGTCCTTCCTACCAGGCATTAAAAGTGAACATAAGAAACTTGTAACTCTCGGCAATAACAGTAAACAATGAGGAGGCATACGGCGTACATATGCCATAATAAAATTGTTAAAAATATTGAATTCGTCCGGTGCAGAGTCGGAATAATAAAATTTGAAGACCGGTCAAACGCCCGGTTGTCGACTGCATCGCATTTCAATTTACGACTTTCATTTTTTTCTACACGTTTCCCTTTCCATCGATTCCCGTTTTTATATTGCACTAATGTAATATTTTACCGGGATTTGTTGGCCGACCACGGTATCTACAATTTTAATAACTGTTAAATGACGAATTTATAATTATTAATGATTTATGCATTTCCAACAAATCAATAAATGCTAATAGAACTAATCTAAAATCAAGATCTTTCTGAAATAATAAAGTCATATAAAAAAAAGAGAATATTTGAAATAAAAGTAATCAATCACGAAGGTGCCTAGATATTTATGTATATTAAAAGTATTTTTGGTATCAGTTTGCTAGGAGTTAAGACTCAACGAGTTTAAACTTTTCATTCCTTTTATTTTTAATTTTCTAGAAAATAAACATAACCGTGGGTTTTAGTATGAAAAAAAGATTGTCATTATGGGAAGCGTGTATATTTTGGTAATCATTTCTTCAAGAAATAAACGTTGTAACAAATTTTCAAAGTATAGATGTAATTTCGAAGTATCCCCGGTGAATAAGTGGTCAAATCAAATTTTGTCCAGAACTAGTTAACTGTATTGAGAGTAGTAGAATGGTGTCGTACTTGTAGTTTTTGGCTTGAAATGGAGTTGAAATATAAGCAATAACTCCTTATCTAGCCAATGCCTGACTTAGCCCCTTATTCACTACGAAAATAACACGACTCTGCTTCTCAAAGTACAATAAAATCGTTTTGGAGCAAATCTGACTTAACCACTTTTTCACCGGGGCTGTATATATAACCAGCCAGAAATATAGCCATGATATAATACAGTCAGCAATAGTTACTAAATACAGTCAGTTATACAATTAATTTTATAACAGTTAGTTGTGAATTAACTCGAAGCGACAATCTGCGGCACTGATACCTAGTATAATATTTTATATTGTCTTGGTAGTTTCTGCTTGAGAAAAAAACACTAGTCTATGATGAAAAACACTTCCAAATTCGAACCACTAATGGACAATTAATATTTAAGGTTTTAATTCACATTGAAATTTCATTAGTAAAAATTGTATATTATTAAAATTTTGTACTAGACAAGAACTGATAACTAAGATTTCCTATTCAAATTAATGATTATGGGTTTTGAAGAACCTAAATAATTGGTATCTAACATTCATATTTAATATTAATATAATTAGTCGATTTTTTTCTTATCGGATAAATAATTATGAACCGGTCATTTTATTTTATTCACAGAATTAGAATGTGTCTTCTTTTATTATTTTATGTCAGATCCACCCATTTTAATTTTAATAAATATTATCATAGAAGTATCTTTAAGTAAATTAGTATGTTTACTACTATTTAATATTTAAAGTAATTTTTAAAATGAATTAACAAGTAAAGCAAGTGCATATAACTGTATTCTAAAGACCGGAAAAAAAACTTGTAGATGTTCCGTGTAGTCGAATGAGATGTAAACTTGGCTAGATAAAAGGCTAATCTAAAAGATAATATGTCGAGAAAAAAAGGAAGAATGATGCTTCTCGGAGAACGACCGGTGAGGACGCCATGAGAGCAGCAGTTAGGAGTTGAGGAGGGGTGTAATGTTGTTTTTGTTGATGATGTTGATCCTGTCCGAGTTGATGTTGAAGTTGCTGTTGTGAACGAATAGCAGACAGCCTGCCCCGAATCCGATCAATGGGCCAAAAGGACTATAACAACTCCGAAACAAGTCATTAACCTTGGACACTTCGGTCCTCTTTCGATTTTAAATATAGTCTACTCTTCGGCAGTAGAGTGTTCACGAAACATCAAATAAATTTTAAACTTGAGTGCTTTTTGTTATTATCTGGTGTGAGGAAAGGTTTGAGTATTCTATTTTTAAGAATTATTCTTGAAGACATATTTAAGAATTATAAAAAATATATTTATTCCATTTTCACAGACTTGAGTAATATATATATTATTTATATATATATGTGTGTGTGTGTGTGTGTGTGTGAATATATATATAATAGTGAATATATATTAGTATATTAGTTAATTGTATTGGGAATCGACAGTTAAATGGAGTATGTTTATCTTAAAAATATATATAATACGAGGACCCTCCAACTGGGTTTTGGCAAATGAATTTTTTTCATACAAGTAACAATGATTATTTCTACCTAAATTATCTTGTCAGTGCTGAACATTTATCATTTCGAATTTGAATATTTTTACGACAGACGCAGAGGAGGACCTTGGTGAAAAGTACAGGAGACATTTTGTCAAATGCACCAATCAATATGGACCTTTTAAGTTGTAAATATTAATGTTGAAAGCCAATACACAAAACTCGTGTAAGCTTTCAAAACTTCCCATCGTAAATAGCATCTGTCCCATTGCATATGCCGTTTTCATGACAGACTGGGGCGAAACACACCTGCGGCAGGCAGTTATACTTGCTCCCATCTGAATTTTTAATGAGCTATTTTAATGTAAGCAAATCGATCTTATTCCGAGTATTTTGTTTTTATGATTTCATCCTTCAAGCGATACCAGATATCTGACAACGATATCAAGATGAAGATTATTTAATTAAAAATAAAACAGACGTTAGATAAGGATTGAAATAAAATATGAATATTAATAAAAAAAAATAATGCATTTAATATAAAATTTATCTATCTTTCTAACCTTACTTGAGATTATGAATCATTGCTATAAATTTATTTATTCAAATAAAATAATACAAAATTTTAATTAATTTGTTTTTTTTAAATATTCTGTTGAATATTCATTTAAGGCCACTTTATGCTGCTATAATCGGGCGATACTTCAGTCTTTAGTTTTAACGCAGAACACACTCAATTTCCTCACAATGGCTTGGTGAGACCCTTAGGTACAATAAACTTAGGTACATGATTAGGTATATTGTATATTGCGACATATCTAATATGTTATACTTTTGTAAAATATAATGCTTAATCTTATTATTTTCTTTATATAGAATTTTCGTAAAACTATCAACGACTACGAGATTGCGGCAATGAGGGTAGCGACCACACGCATCAGCCACAGCCCAAACCGGTTCTTCCTTATTGAAATTTCGATTCTACGGTCGTGTCACCATTTTATATATTTCCTACACCCCGTTGTCTCGTCCACTCAATTTATACTCTTGTTCAATTCGAGAATTAAACATTCCCCGATAGCTTCTGTACCGTCGGAGGCCGTGTGAATTCTTATCATCACCTTCCTTTTTCTCTCCCTATTCGCGAGTATTATTTTTATTTATTCTCAAAGCCGCCCTCCCAGGTTTAAATTGAACGGAAGATTTAAAGGCGTCCTTCCTAAAATAAACTTCATTGCATTCCTTCGCCGTTAAAAACTTGTATCTCGGATACCCGGGCCGTTTCACCGAGGGAAATGTATCCCGCCTACATGTATTTAGGACTGATTTATCGTCCGTTATGTATGACAAACACAGGGTAACCATGTCCAGCGCCCACAGCGCTTTGGAAACAAAAGGATTTTTGATTTAGTGAGAATGATCTGGTGTCGACTGTAATGCAACGAAGGAATGTAATCATAAGTGAAATTGGAAAATCAACAAGCATCAAATTTTAGAAAATCATATTAACCTCGATATAAAAACTATCAAATAATTTAATACAAATTTATAAGAGCACAGATTTAAATATATTTACATTGCCTGCGTTTATCACACTTTATGAAAAAAATTTAAAAATATTACTGTCTATTGCAATATTGAACATCTATGGTTATATACTATTCTGCTTCTTTTGCACCCTTTTGTACATCTCAGCGTTGGAGAGCGTTTAGTCATTTGGAGACTATTCGCTGAGTTTCTTTGAATCAAATTTACTCTCTTATATGTTATTAGCCCAGCAAGAAAGGCCCCGTCGTATTTTCGGGACAACTGGTTGTTTGGTTGTGCTCACCAAACTTGAGTCTTCACAGGGAAGGTGGCCCAGAGGTGTGTACTTTCATTCATTTCATCTCAGAATAATTGTTTAGTGTACCCACTGACCTGTAGTCGTTTACTAATCTCGGGAGTCCGGGGGTTCTTTAATCCCAACTAGCCTGGCACTAAAACTAGTCCCTGCGGAATACTTTTATGCTACTATGGCTAATCTTATGATGCTACAGAGGGAGCATGATAAGATTAATCATCAACCGAAGCTGTAATCATTCTGTCCTCGGATGACTGGATTCTTGACTCAAAAATCTAGAGGTCTTTCCAATCCATGCCGTAAAATTCTCTGACAGTTCTACTTTCTGATGACAAATAGAGCGAAAATTTTCGGAATTATTCCGATGTTTAGGGAGATCAGAATTACTTTTTTCTGTTTCATTATATGCTATTTGTCTTTAATTTTTATTATATTTTGATTAAACTTATTCTAATATCAAAAATACTCGAACTAGTACACGGATTTTAGATAAACTTAACGATAAATAGTAAATTTACAATTTTTATAATAAAGATGAAGATCCGAGGTCCATGATCAATGAGAAATAGTCGGTTTCTATAAAATTGACGACTGCACAGCCTTCTGTTTTATAAAGTATTATTCAGCGGGAGCACTTAAGTCACAAGGAAGTAAGTGCGAACTGAATAATTATGCCACCCAGAAGTAAAATGCATATTCCAATTTTAACCATTTAATCTAAACCATCTTTCAACTTATTTTATTTAATTAGTGAACATGGTTGAAAAAAATAAAAAAAATTAGATGTTGTGTTTTACTTTACAACTTCAACGCAATAAAAATATATGAATCAATAAAATAGAGCCAAAACTCAAACAGAAACACTAACATTTATTTGAATGCTAATGGAAAAACCACAGTGCCAAGCCGTATGCTTCAAAATTCTTGAGTAAAACAAACACTTACCAGTCGACGTTTCACCTGTTCAGGCATTATCAAGACACAAAAAGAGTTAGATAAATCTCATCTCGAAGAAGAAAGTGCTATACATCCCACAATCAATAGCAAACTCCCCCAAAATGATTTATCTAAATCTTTTTGTGTCTTGATAATGCCTGAATAGGTGAAACGTCGACTGGTAAGTGTTTGTTTTACTCCAGAATTTTGAAACATAAGGCTTTGCATTCTAAAAATATATGAATATGTCTATACATTCTATACATCAATATGAAATTTATGATTTCCAAAGAATTTCAATACAGAAAGCAATTTACTTCCTCTTCCTAATCCGAACAAATTTCATCAATACTAAATTAATAATACCCTCTACTTTAGTGCAAAATGCAGAATAAACATTAAATATTATTAATATATTAAAATTCATTTTTAAGTAAAAGTGGTGTCCTTTAATTATAAGAAAAATGGGCAATTATTAAAAAATATTTGTTGAAATGAGATTTGAGTGAAAATAATTACCACTGTCAAAAGTTCGATTTGATGGCTTAAGTTTTTTAAGTTTTTTACACCAGTCTGTCTTTTTTTTTCTAGGATTTCCTAAAGTTTCCCTGGAACAGTGTAAATAAGAACCTGTTTGTTTGAGTACCTGATTTTTATCCCATGAGGCATACTCACATTTCTGGTAACAGAGTATGGAACCCAGATTTGATGGAACGTATTGTATGTAACATGTTTGCCAGATACCATGTTTATTTTCTAAACAACTAAGCATAATTATTTGCTCTTATTTATTTCGAGATCTGAATCAGCTTATAATCATCCAATAAGACATAATTTCAGGCCTGTCATTGTTTTCACCAATTAAAATGTTACGTCTGTTATTAATATATGTTTATGTATTGATTCAGGATAACAGCTTAATATATCATGGAAAGATGTTAGCTGATTTAAATGTATTAGATAAAAGATTGGTCCATAGACTATCTCCTCATTTGAATTTTTTTTTTCAATTTTTTGTTCAAAACCACACCCTACTACAACACCAGGCGAGCTGAGGTAACTCAAATAATTACGACCATAATTTATACTTAAGACGGCCATATTGTTATATGTTAATGAGAAGGGCACACCGAGAATCGTTGAGTTTGTTTTATTTTTGACTCTATTCCCCTCTCCCTCTGTTCACCCCCCTCGCCTTCCCAACCTATCTCCATCTCGCTTTCCGTGCCTCGCAACACTTGTGTTTTTCCGTTCGCGTGGATACCGGGCATACGGAGCTAATTAAACAAAATGGAGATGGTCTCCAGAAGGTCTCAATAAATAAATTTATACCATTCCGAGTAAAGTACGAGCGCGGGCCGAAATAAACTAAAGAAGAAAAAAACATAAATAAATAAAGGAAAAGAAAAACAAAGAAGTAGATAATATATATAAATTTATAAAATAAAATATAAATCTCTGGGACAGACAGACGAAACCGGACTATACGCCTTACCGCCGATAAATTCTTGCATACATTATTAATATATTCAGAGGCCCGGCTATTGGAGATAGGACCAAGAGAAGGACAAAGATTTATAATCGGTTCGATTGAATGGCCACGGACTGATCTGTTTTATTTAACAGAATACATTTTACTTTCCTAACATTACATTATTTACTAATTCGAATTTGAAAAATATTACCAAGCCAAAGGATGCCTTCCCTCAAAGCTTTAAATTTATTATTGATTCAGACGTAATACATAAAAGGGTTAGGTTTCACTTTAAATTAAAAAACGATAAGGTAAGGTTATATTTATATCGTAATGCTTGAAATATACTATAAATACATTGAGTTGATATATATTTAAATGAACTAGAACAGGAGATCAAGAGAAATATATTATGTTTTATGAATAACTGTTATAATTATAATATAATTTTATAATATTAAATTACATTGCTTGTAGTTATATATTATTAGTTTTTAGTTATCATCGTTTTTTCCTTTTATTTCCGTGACTTTGCTTTTATATTTTTTAAAATAATTATGTGCTAGACTTTTCATTTGGAAATGGTTGACTAGATTGTTTTAATCAGAAGAGAGTAAAATGGGCAGGGGCTGCAGTCAATTAATTACAAAAAACAATATTTACTTATTTTATTTATATCTACGTTTTGACCTAATCTTATGGGCTGAGAATAGAAAAAAAGACTTATTGAGTATTCCACAATTATTTGAAAAATAATTATCACTTTTAACATCGATTCCGAGTATAAAATCTGGATTTAATGTATGTGCACGCATACTCTCGAGAGAACAAAATTATAAATCAAATGTTTCAATAGACCTTTTTTTTTTAACAGTGCAACTCAGTTCACATACGGAAACAATTACGAACAAAAAAAATGGGTTCATAGCAGGTAAGTGTGGCATGGCTAAATGAAGACGACCACCCCCGAACTAAAAGGACAGAAGGGAAAAAAAATGTGAAGAGAGATAAACAAAAGGGAAACAGTTACGAAAAAGTAGAAGAGCAGTGTTTCTTAGAAGTAGGGCATAACTCAACTTGACCAGAGGCTCATAAAGTAATTATAGAAAGTTTGGTCTCCATTCTGGTCACTCTGATTTACAGCATCGGTTTGTCCCTACAGGTGACCGGATGGTTCTTCTCCGAGGGGCCCACATGTCTTCCTGTCAGGGAATAAAGAGCAACATCACCTAAATAAAGATAATCATCTGAGTACTCGCCTTGCTTTTAACGAGCCATTTAAAATTCAATAGGCCAATGTCATTCAATAAAGACTTGAAATCTAAATATCAAATACCAAATGAATCATTTCTTTATAAATACGAAATATCTCTAATAAATAGCATTGAATGAGGGGGTTCCAATCTTCTAATGTGTTCATCCAGGAAATACAAATACTATCTAAAATATATCTATCTATCTGAAAATCTCATCTACAATATATATTAAAATATTAAACTAGACGTCTTAATACAATTAAGCATTATATTAATGTAAACGAATGCATCTTCGATATGAAAAAAAAATACTAAGTCATGGAAACGAAGACAAAACAATAATTGTACTAATTTATAATTATTATATAATAATAATAAAGCTTTATTGACATCATATATTAATGACAAAAGCTCTCCCTTAGGCTACACCTACATAGGATCCGGTGTGATACGATGAGACGTCGCTAGCAAACCAAATGACGGAAATATATCGAGAGTTATAACATTTGGTTCTTTAAATTTATAAAATTAATATTATTTATTAATTATTTTTAATACATTTATATTTTACTATAATGTATAGTAAAATATGTATAATGCATACACCCCAGCATCGTATGTGATAGAATCACGTCGCACCGAATCGGATCCAATGTAGGTGTAGCCTTAGGAGGTAAAATGGAGTTCAGCTCCGAAATATAATTTTACAGAATAGAAACAGAGTAGTAACAATATAAAATAAACAAAAGAACATTCATCATAAATTACAAAAACAAAACAAAAAACATTCTTTTAGAATAAATATAAATAATTATCAAAACTATATTTTTACCACTTTCAATATAAAATAAAATAAACAACATTCATTATAAGCTACAAAAATAAAACAAAACTTTTTCCTTTTTATAGATTCTTTATATCCAGAAGAATTCTTATATTCAAAAGTTTCTTCAAATTCTAATAACCTTTGGCTTTCCCTTAGTGTTCTATTCTAGTATTTAAAGTACCTATATTTAAAACTCTCCAGTTATTTCCTATTTACTAACTTGCTCCGTTATTTTTTATTATTTTTTTGGCCGAACATTATTATACGAACATAAATAAATATGAAAATATTTTCATGTGTAAATTTTTAATAAAAGCTTTAAGAAAAGTATACTCAAATATTAGATAAACTGTTTTTATTTCTTCTGTCTGTTTGAGTTTTCCCATCTAACATTGCGTAACATTAGTTTTTACGCATTACTTCAGGGACTAAAAAATCCTTTGTTAGGCCGTCCTTCGGAAGGGACGTTAAACTGGTGTACGATGTCAGGTAGGTCTACTCGTTAAAAATCTCTATCCTAATTAAAGCTGGATAGGCAAAATTTAGAGGTCCCACTGTAGCATCGTCCGATTAGCCATAGCAACATAAAGTGACGTTAAATAAACAAAAAATACTTCAGCTTCATAATTATAACTCTATTAATTAAGGTTTTAACAATGAGGATTTGAAATGAAAAACCACTTTCCCCCAATAGTGAGGGAAAGTAACAGCCACCTAGATCGAATTTGACAATCAGCACTCTGTTATTTTAAATGTTAAATGGCGCTATTATAATATTAATCATTTTATATTCCTAAAATGTTAAAATAAATAATTTTAGAACTATTTTATATTTAATTCAAGATAGATTTTATTTATTTTGAAGCAATTTTATAGAAATATTTAATACAACCTTAAATGTATTAGAACCTTCACACATCAGAAATTTGGAGATCTAGCATTTAAACAGTGATCAGACCACAAACAAAATAAAAAATGGAAATAGATAGTGATGAATTCATAGAATTTACTCCTCCATTCATAAAAGAACAGGCTGAACAGGCAGTAAATCAACTTTCACCAAAAACATTTAAAGTCAGATATGAAGAGAAATATAAATATAGATCAAGATATAATATTATACGTTTATTTTATTTATCTATGTGTTATCAGAATATTATTTTCTAAATAATAATATATAAATGTTTTAAGGAGTAAACTGTCCTAGAGTTATAATTGGCATGGTTAGTAAAAGAAAATTGTAAGAGAAAGCGCTAGTGTAGTTTTAACAAATCTTAAGTTTCACCTTTAATTTCGTAATGTTTAAACGGTTGCAGGAAAAATGTAATATTTAACTACATTTAAATATTACCTTTAATTACCACACTCGCCTTCGGCTCGTGTGGTAAAATTCGCTCGCGTGTTATGAAGTGGGACTTTCCTCATTTGTCAAATAAATGACTCCTAACTACCGCCTCAATTATTTTATTTCTTGTTCTGTTGCTCTATTATATTATCAGAATCAGGCATAGAATGTATTTTTATTTTCGTTGTCTTGCGCGTTTCTTTTTTTCTTTTTTTTTCATTCATCGAAATATTTCGTGTTAAATATCTGTAAGATAATATGTAATGGAAAGTCTCATATGCGCAAGTCTCATATACGGCCGCGCGTAGTATCCGTGAGCAAAGAATATTATTTTTGTTATAAAGCGACTGAAGATAACTCACTTGAACGAGGAACAAGGAACATAGATGAACTAGCAGGGACTAGAAATTATTCCTTCATTGCAGTGACATTGAGCAATAGACCTACCCCAACTCCCCGATTTCTGTAATATCTTCAATCTCCGCGAGAGTGGTTGCCCTGCATAATTTACGTTCCTCTCATCCCATTTGTGTCAGCTATTGGGAAATTTATATGCGCCAGTTGGTATAAGTGACACTAATATGTCGTCGGAGGTGAACGCGGCCCGTGTACGCTAGGACTGACTCCAGGCTTCTGTCGCAAATCGCGTATTTCATACCTATTCGGGTTTTCTTCTATTTCATTCTATTGTTTTTTAAAGTGAACATCGAATCTTAAAGTAATTTTCGCTATTTCTTATCCTTTAAAATTTATAATCAAATGAATTACATGGTCTCGTGGACTGTCAAAACATTTAAAATAATTAAATTTTTATAAAACAGAATCTTCCGTTTCATAAAGGAAATGGAAAAAATATAACCAGTTTTTTATTTCGATTATAAATATAATTTTTTATAATTTATTAGTTAGTTGTTTTAATTTAAAATATAAATTATGTGGAGAAAACTATTAGATGCAGATAATACAATTTACACAAAATAAGTTTAACTTATTAAGTTTTAGGCCATCGTCAGGGCTGAGAATAAAATAAAACAGGAAACTACTGAAAGTTAAATGATATTAGCTGACCTCGTATATATGAGGAAGAAAATTGTCCGGGTGGAGGTCTGAAAAAATTTTCTTAGAAAGAAGAACTGTTTTGGTTATATATTTTTGATCACTCTTATCCCTAGATGACTATATATTTTGTTTTATATATATATAGGTTTCTACTTATCTTGACTGTTGTAGAAATATATTGTTTATGGTTCTCGAGTTTCAGTCAGTTATTTCAACTTCTTAGGCGACGTTTCGAGACTAGGTTAGTCTCATATTCATGCCCTGACAGTGAAAAAATGATCTTTTAGTGAAAACATTAAATAGCACACTAAAATTAATGTAAAATGTCACGTGTAAGTATAATAGGATAGGGTGTACTTACAAGTTCCAAAGAATTGATCAATTTATCATTAATCACTTACTTCGCAATATATCGTAAAATGTTTATATTGCATTAGCTATGATCAACGAATAAGTAATCGATTTTTAGGAACAGCAGTTTTTATTTTATTTATTTATAAAAACTGCTGTTCCTAAAAATCGATTACTTATTCGTTGATCATAGCTAATGCAATATAGTGATCAATGATAAATTGATCACTTCTTTGGAACTTGTAAGTACACCCTATCCTATTATACTTACACGTGACATTTTACATTAATTGTAGTGTGCTATTTAATGTTTTCACTAAAAGATCATTTTTTCACTGTCAGGGCATGAATATGAGGCTAACCTAGTCTCGAAACGTCGCCTAAGGCTACACCTACATTGGATCCAGTGTGATACGATGAGACGTCGCTAGAAAACAAAATAACTGAAATATATCGAGAGTTATAACATTTGGTTCTTTAAATTTATAAAATTAAGATTATTTATTAATTATTTTTAATACATTTATATTTTACTATAATGTATAGTAAAATATGTATAATGTATACACCCCAGCATCGTATGTGATAGAATCACGTCGCATCGAATCGGATCCAATGTAGGTGTAGCCTAAGAAGTTGAAATAACTGACTGAAACTCGAGAACCATAAACAATATATATATATATATATATATATATATAATGTTATAGATATCTTTACATATCTTTATATTATATTTATACTATATTATAGTATATATTATATATTACTTAGAGAATTTTTTCTTACCTCAACCGGGTACATTTTCTTCTTCGAAACTAGTATAAGATAATACCGAATAGATAAAGTTTTTATTATCTATGTTTCTTATCTTTTTAATGGCACCTACCTCAAACCCATTTTGCCTTTCACTTATAACATGGTAATCATTATAATTTGCAACAAAATCGTTTATCTTGTAATTTTACTATGTTGTATTATCTTCTAGATTTCTTATCATTGGTCTAATTTCTCATCAATTATTTCATAATTTATCTTTTACTTTCGGGAGTGGAGTTGCTCAGTGGTAGAGCACTGAGTTGCCATGCCGAAAATCCTGGTTAAAATCCCGCTACAGGCAAGATTTTTATTTAGTCTGTTTGCGGCGGGAGATGGATCATATGGGATCTAGGACCCTCCTGGGGCTCACCCAGCCTCTATAAAATGTTATAAAAATAGGGTATCCTAAATAAGGGGGGAAATCTGGCGGTTGAGCATGATCCAGGAAAAATTACCTCCTTGCAGAACCGTTGTCCATGAAACAGTTGAGTCTCTAAGATGTACTGAATCCCAGACCCGTTCACGGGTTGTAGTGGTACAGGTTTTTTTTTATCTTTTACTCTTTGCATTTCTTATCATTTCGGATTACATAAATTGTTATATCTTGAATTGTTTATATAGTTTTTCTGTTTTTTGTTTTTTTCTGTTCTCTTATTCTCAGCCCTGATGATCGCCTAAAAATTAGGCCGCACAAATAAAATAAGTTGAACTTATTTTTTGTAAAATTTATTGACTGCACCCCACGACCATTTCACACTTTTTAAAGATATATCCACTCAACGTCAATATAAAATTAATTCGATCGTGATATATTTAGGAGTTTAACATCTAAGATTAGTTTAAACAAGCTCTTAGTTGGTAAGGTATACGGTTTGGAAGAAAACATATTTACCGGAGGCTTTTTTAAAACATTCACTTTCATGAACTAGGGCGGTACCTGCAGCATACCCTCCATGACGGGACAAACCATAGGCGGCCACAGCCATCAGGGAGATAAATGGCACACAGGGAGTCACAAAGGGCCGGGAAACGAGCCTATAAAGGAGCGAGGTGCGAGGTGGGGGTGGGCTCAAAAACCCTTTTCGGAAATGTAAGGTCCTTAGGTATGAGATATATTTTAAAGGCCTCCCTTTGACAAAACCCTAACTTGGAGGGTGGCAGAACCTCCAGCATTGTTACAAATAGAAAATCCGCTTATGGTTGCTCTTGTTCTCGAATACACCTTACTTTCTTTCCAAGAAACGGACCTTAAAGGAATTTTTGCTCGACTTCTGGCAAAATACCTAACAATATCTTGAGACTCTACCATCCGCAAACTATTCGGTCTGTTTAATCACTGATATCAATCTATATGTAAATTCGCACGCTTTTAGTTTTCCCGCCAAAGAGGCTATCATATCCACTGTTATTTCTCTTGTATAATTGTGTACATGTCATTTCCGACTGCCTTGTTTGTCCAATTCTGAATTTTCATTGGGTCTCTGTTTGAATTTACGGTTGGAATATTTTCCTTCTATACGATCATTAAATGATATAGTAGATGGAGGTTGAACAAATATACAAACGGTTAATACGTGTGATTATAAACATAACGATTACAATTTAATTATATTAAAATGATTGGTTGTTCTAAGTGGATAGATTAGTGAATTAACATAATTTACCAATGGACACCTTTTCGGAATTGTAATGAAAGATAACAAATTCCCAACAAGTTTTCACTTTTTATTCGTTCACCTTTTAATATTTTCAAAAATACAAGTGATTATGAGCTTTAGTAAGGAAAATAAAATGTAATTATGGGGAATGTGTATACTTGGGTAACTAGCTCATCTGGAAATGAGCATTTTAACAAGCATTTATCATCTACAATTCGAAATGTTAGTTGAAAATTTTATTTCTTAATGAAATGGTTACCGAAATCTACTTAAAACTACCCACAATTACTTTCTCACGATAAGTTGTATTTTTTAAAACTATTAAAAAAGGAAACAAATAAACTGTTAAAAATCCAGATATCAAAATTAAAGAACACACTTTAAAACGATTTTTTTTAATTAGGTAATTATTAAACAGATTAACAATATTTTACCAACATTTACATGATTTTCCTAACATAAGGGGTTTGATATATTATATCTATCCAGGTGTTTTTAAGATATTATTGTTGACATGAGATATGATTTCTCTGATCTGCATTTATGCATTATGATGTTTTCCTCTCGTTAAGGGATGTTGTTTGTTCATTTAATGTCACTTTTTGCTGCTATGGCTAATCGGACGAAACTACATTGGGAGTTCTAAATTTTGCCTATCCCATGTTTAATTAGGATAATAACGGGATTTTATAATAGGGATTTATAACGAGTACCTGGCACCGTACAGGCTCGGGATCCCCATTTAACGTCCCTTCCGAAGGCGGAGTAAATAAGGATTTTTTACTCCCATTAAAATATCCTAGGGCCACCTGCCGGGCTACGAACCCGCGATCATGGGGTTAGTAGTTTGTTACGCTAACCACTAGACCACAGGTCGCTCCCATCGTTAAGGGATAACCGATTAGTTATTTACCGGTGTTTGAAAAACATTCTTAAATATCAAAATTAGCAATTAAATGGATAAATTAAGTAATCACTTGCGTTAATTGGTATAATTGAAGGCATTCAATTGGTGGATAACAGCTAAAGCTAACTAACCAATAGTTAACGCATGCAACTGAGACAATAGTTAACTCCTCTATTGATAATAGGATTGGTCAGTGTACAGAGACGCCTCTGATGCAGCAATACGATTGGCAGTGACCGCCTTAATGGAGCCGGTAATGAACCCACTAACAGAGTTGGTGATTGGCCGCCTCCCGGATCTCCGATTATTGGACCGTCCTCTTCCTGCGGTCAGGTAGTCCATTAGCCGGGGCTGGCTTTGCCCTTCCTGTCTGTCTGATTAATCCATTCCGTCCTCATATTCATCAGCCGATTAATAGGTGAGAAAACCAACTTGGATGTCTAAGGGTCCTGATCATCAGAAGCTGGATTGCTTAAAAATGTCGACTCTGTGACGTTCTTAGCTCGATAAGAATATAATAATAAACACCATTTCCACGTGTGAAACATAGGCAATATTAAAAGCGTATGAACATACAACAAATAATGGCATTGGGGAATCAGTCACAGTAGTGCACTCACAATCAGTGATAAATGCTTTAGAGAAACGATGGACAAGAAACACATGTTAACTTAAAATTCAAAACACTAGCTCCACTATTATGGGTCTCTTCGCGTGTAAGTATAAGCGGCAACGAAGGAACCGATGCGGGGGCTAAAGCAGCAGCAAAAAGTGATAACGTTTTGTTTTTAAGATCCATATTTTTGTAGAAATGGTTAAAAGTTGGAGTGGGAGAGGATTCCGCAAAGCCACCTCCGTCAAGTAAAATATGAACACATTGCTAGGATCCCTCCAAACGACCTAACGCCAAAATAATGCAGCATGCTAAGCAGGCTAAGAATCAGACATACAAAGCCGTCTCATCTCCATCCACTTTTTTTAATGCTGTGTCAACCAACCTGCCAAAGTTGTGATAATACAAAACAGCGAAACATCTATTTTTAATGTAAAAAGTATCAAATAGAATGAATGAATTTGAATATTGAAATATGTCTACTCTTCATGGAAAATAATAAAATACAGAAGACGTTTAAGTATTACAAAGCCACGAAGTAAATACAAGAAATTTAAGAAGGGCAGTCGTCGCTAAAGGCCCCAGCTGTCGGAGTGATGTAAAACAAATTAAAAAAGAAAAGAAAAAGTTATCAAATTGCCAATAGAGTGCTGCATTTCCTTCAAAAATATTGTCTGCTCCCGCAAGTTTACTTGGCGATCCAAGCATTGTTGGAAGTTTATGTATTTACAGATATTTGAACCTTTAAATTTAAGGAGTATGGTAGCTTAGTGCCGAAAGTCCCGGGTTTAAATTTATATGGAGACCGTCCTGGGGCTCACCCAACCTTTGGGTATAGAAATCGGAGCGATTGCGCACGCTAGGACAAATCACCTCGATGTGAACTGCCATCATAGAAACACTATAATATTTACCATCTACTTAACGTAAGACTCTTCATGGAATGAAATGGTTCAGGTTTTGTTGAAAGCATTTATATTATTTTTTTTTTTAAAGTATAGTTCGTCAAGCTAATATACTTTTTTTTTTTTTTTTAATTTAATTTATTGATATTTACAACTATAATATGATTATAACTAGTAAATCTGCTGATATGTACATTATGACATGAAAAACACATGTGGAGTAACTACCCATCGGCAGCACTCCAATATACTTAAATGGACGGGAAAAGAGTTCCTTCTATGTAAAAAGAATTATAATATTTAATATTTGAACGAGAGACATCTTACTTATTCTACAGTGCAAGAGATAAGGATTCGCTCTTCAAGAGGTGAACGTGGAAGGTAGAAATGGATTTCCCATATATAAAATTTACCTCCGGCACTCGGGAAGTTCCCTCTGCGCCGTAAAGTAGAACTGGATCCAGAAATAAATAAAGGTCCAAGTATTAATAAAGTAAGGGAAGAGTATTGTTCGATATTTACCTTGCGGGTGGGGGAGCCGGGATACAGCGCAGGGTTTAGGGCCTGGACCCTAAATCTGTGTTATTGTAGGGCGGAGGAGCGGGATATTAAAACGAAACCCTTCCAATAAGGGATGTTTATGATGGGCGCCTCTCCCCGCCACCTCGCCGCTTACCTTCGGACTTTTATTAGCGCCCTATCTAGCGGCGTTAGCTTGCTTTTACTGGGGAGGGTGAGTCATTAGCTATAAGGGAGTGTCGTAAAAATAAAATGGGATTACTAATTAAGTAGAGGTGTGAAATTGGGTGACGCATATGACCCCCCTTGATAATATATATCTACATCGACTCATACTTGTTATAAAGAATATGAATTTAAAATGTAATTTCAATCATCTCTAATATACAAAACTCCGCTAAGGCGTTACATCTAAGATAAATTGTCAGTAGTTAAATTAGCCACCAAAGCTCTTGGGTTCAAATCTCGCTACTTGCAGATTTTATTTGATTTGTTAGCTGCTGCAGATGGATCCTTAGGGATATGGAGACCCGCCTGGAGCTCGCCCAGCCTCTATAAAGTGGGTACCAATAAAACGGAGGAAACCTGGTGGTTGAGCGTGTTATCGGGAAAATCACTTTCCTGCATATCCGTTTTTCAGAAACTGTACAGTTTCTATCATGTACTAAACACAAGATTCTTTATCTTCGTAGTGACAAGTTTTCTTAATTTATTTTATTTTTTCAGCTACTGCATGTAATTAAATATTCAAATACGTTTTTATAAAAAATGAATTATTGTTATTCACTTATATCTCCGTATCTGAAACTATCTTTTTTTAACTAACTTTCTTATAGATCTAAGTTAGGCTCTGTACAGGTGGAATAGCTTGGAGAATAAGGAAACGGGCGTGGTCCTTGGGTTCAGGTCATAGTAGAGGTAACACTGTACTATTTCAAGGACAACAATTGGGCAGGGAGCAGGTTAGTCTGAGATCACGCTCGATCGCCAGCTTTTCCCTCAGTTTTTCCGCAGCCGAAGGATACCAGATGATAGAGACATTTACCCACAGTCAGATAGATTATATTATGCAATGTGTAATATAATAACAATATGCAAATACACTAAAAATACCATCATCGGATTATAACCGTAAACAAAAGCATTAGTTAATGCGAATCAACGTTGTAGTTTACCACGAACTATTTGATATTATTGTAAACTCTATAGTCTGCTGAGTGAACATATAGTTCGCCATAACTTAGCGTACAGTTAACGCTAACAGTTCCACCATAATCGGTAACCTAACCTAATGAAGATGACTGCGACTGCTAGCCCATATATCTTAGCCGCTTCCGGGCTCTTCGGCTGTTTTTGTGCCCCTCCGGGATCTTCCCAGAAACGGGAACTCCCGGAGTAACTTATTGCCGGGCACGCGACAACACACCTGGCTGTGGGTCCCCCCTCGTTACTAAATTTAGAGGGAAGATGTCTCCTATATGCGGGTTAGAAGGAAATCATCCGCATAAAACGGTATCCATAGTGTCCTTTTCGATACGCTTCCTGATAAGTCATTAGATGTATGGAAAAGTACGGTGGTGTACCTATATACAAAACTAAACTAACAGCCTATGTACTTGAAAAATTTATTTATTGAACTTTACAACTGTTTTATAGTAATACAACAGGTAAATAGAATGTATGATACGTAAGGTCTTAAGATAAATCCAAGTAGAAGTGCAAGTACTATTAGTGGGTAGTACTGAAATAACAAATTCAACAAGGTCACGAGGTCTTCTTCTTTTTAGACTCCACTCAGGATTATCGGGAATTGAAGAGGTAGTCGAAGTTTGAAACTAGTGTGGTTTGAGTGGGAATTAAGTTTTTCATAAAAGGGTTGATATCAAGCTTGAGCCAAATCATCAACAAATGGGACAATAAGTTCATTATGGATGACTTTATTCGTAAGGAAGTAAGGAGTACTGAGGATTTTACAAAGGATTTTGAGTTGTAAAGATTTGACATGGGAGGAATTCGATATATAAGTAGAGTCTATACCTCGTAAGTCCAAATAGGTCTTATAATAGTTATGTTTATGAGGTTTTTGCAATTAATTGGAAGCTAGCGCCGTTAGTCTAGTAAGCGTTAAAGTAGCGAGACGTCTTGTCGTTTTAGTCCAGATGACAAATCTAAATCTCATATTTTACTTCAATATTGTCATAATTAGTGAATAAATGCTTCAATCTTGACTTAAATCGGATTGTAAATAGCTAATTACCTTTATACGAGTGTGATCTTTTAGCAGGGACGTACGCTAAGGAATTTGTCTTCTCTATGTCTGATTTATAACAGATCAAGCTGGGTTGTTTATTGTGATTTTTTAATGCATTCTTTTATACTGAAATACTTTTTTACGATTTATAAGAAAATAATAGAAATGAATAAATGAAATTAGTCTTGACAGCATGGAATAGTATTAAGTGCCGCTGAAAATTGAAGATACAGTGTTGTACTACTAATAGGAGAATCGTGGATCCTAATAGGCTCTTTAGTAGGGATTTGTTATTCGACCTTTGTAAGCCAACGGGAAGAGAATTACGTGCAGAATACATCGCTAACAAGGGCTCCCCTGCTCCTGCGGACTCCAGGGATATCGCCAACGACCGGCAAAGCATTTCCTGTAGCCCAAGTAAGAAATGCATAAATACTCCCCGTTATATAAAAGAGGACCAGATGGAAGAAAGAAGAAATGAGAAGAGGTTGACGAAGAGACGAGAAAGGAAAGAGGAGTCTGTTATCTGTAGGCAGACATCGATGGTCTAAAACAAAGCCCTAATTGGCCCCTATTTATGGACTCCAACTCGAGAGTTATCGTCCCCTTGCCTCCCCCGGCATTAATCCTTTCGGCCTACTCAGGGCCGGCTTCTTCACTTGCGTTTTTTCTCCTTGCGTGCGCACATATGTGCGCCAATGTTTTTGTTTTTTCCTCTTCGTATCCTCTGGGTCACCATTGTCCTGTCAATTCATCAATTCCTCCAAGGCTGGCTTCTGTGTATGACCGCAACATTTGCAAGTGCCGGGACACGCTACACACAAAACGTCGGACCAGAGATTAGAAAGGAAAGGGCATCAACAATGATTCTTTTTTTTACTTTAAAGTAGTATCTGGAATAACTATTGATAAACAAAGTAACACGCCAAAAGGAACTAAAAACAGCTATGAAGTTTCTAACTGAACGAATATACGAATTAACTATAATTGATGTTGGTCTGAACTCTGTAGAATTTCATCATAATCTTTATTTATGTGTTTCGTAAATAATTTTATAACTAACTAACAATCAATGAACTAACTGTTTCATAATAAATAAAATTAAAATATTTTAATTAATAATCGCGCGGAGTAACCGGGTCCTGGCTCAATTCCGACTGTGTCAGATTGTATTTAAAAAGCCGGGGATGGATTGTTTGGGACCTGGGGCTACCCAGCAGTTATAAGGGGGTACCCAAAATAAGGGGAAAATCTGGCGGATGAGCGTGATCTAGGACAAATCAGCTCCCTAGAAAACCGTTGTCCAACAAAAAGTACTGTTTATACCACGACTGAATCCAAGACCTTGGATAGGTTTTAGTGGTAAAGGTTTTTTAAAATTATTATTATTAAGAAAGGAATGATGAATTATGATCCTGGAGTAAAGATTTGGCCTTTCCGCTCTGACTAGAACTATTAATAGGAACAACATTAACACGATTTTCGCTAAGATACTAAAGAAAGTGTTAAACCGGAATTGGCACTTAATTGAGCAGCCAGATCAATAATATATGTGGGAAGACAACCTAGGTATACGCCGATGTAGAAGGGAATGCAGAGGATGGTAGGAGCTGGAGGAGATATATAGCCCGATGTAAGCACGACACTCCGATATGATCGACTCTTCCAATCTCTCTTCCTTAATTAGCTCTTTTTTGTCCCTCCTCTTTCGTATTCCCAACCCATCGTCTACATCAATATACTTATTTATGGATGTATCACTGTCGTCTCTAAATTCAATTAAATTGACTATATATACATCAAATTCATTTCTTTATTGTACTCCCATTAAATGCTTTTTTGTCATTGGACATGTTCGTAAAGTATTTGGTCCTTTTCTGATAGATACCTGCTTCGGACCGAAATTCAAACAAGGACTTGTCCTCTTTTTAAAAAAAATCTTTGAGATTCCAGATGTTAGAAAGAAAGCCAATTTTTAAAAAATCTGCTTAAACTTATCAATTTTGGGAAACTTTTTACCATTTTATAAATTAATGAATTAAATATATAGGATCAAAACCGGATAATTACATAATTTCAAAAATTGACTTTTTCGCATTTTTCGCTAGTTTAGTCAAGCAATTTTGTCCAACACGACACTTTTCCGCCTCATTATTCTGATCCCTAATAGCGGGGACATGAAGCATTGCTTGACTACTCAAGGATTGATCAAAAGGAGTTTGATCTCAACGCCTCAAATGTAGTAATAACTTGGACCATTATTATGGTATAGTATAACTAGCATACACTAAAATATAGTTATACTAGCTACACTAAAATTTGTAGCTGTAACACAATTAAATTCCACAAATTAAAATTAAAATTGGGTTTAAGAAAATCCATTAAAAAAATTCTAACTTTTATAATATTGCAGCTGTTGATATTCAGGGTTGGCATTCAGGAGTACACAGTATTGTATTTTAAACAGTATCATCGGCGAACTTTTAAAAAAAGCACTTTGTTCAATCAACAACACCAAATGAAAAATTAAATTCCTTAAAAAATAGTAATTCAGAGTAAAATATTTGTATATCCAAAAATAAATGAATAAGTATAGTTAATTAATTTTTAATGAATTTATTTATGCTGATAAACAATGTGTAATTGTTGTTTACGTAAGTGTAATGGATAAGGTGGTTCAGCTTAATTGTTAAATAAATATAATGCTGTATTGTTTTAGCCAAGGTGTTCAAGTGATAGTATTAAAATAGTTACTGATGTACTTTCTTTTTTTTTAAACGTATACTAATATCGTTCCTAAAACATAATTAAATAACCATCATAATAAACAATGGAGCCCCTCGTTTATAACGTAAAAAAATACTCTCGTTTTAAATAGTTGGAACGAGATAAGGGATTTGTCTGAAAGGTTGGCACAGATGTCTGTTCCTATTTAACATCCGATAGACTGACATTTGTGTTAAGGGATGAAGAGCAAATGGGATTTTAAATTTATCGCTAAGGGGGGAGATCTCTAGCCGGGTCTAGAGGAGGCCAGATTTAGCGTCTGACATATGGCAGAATCGAGAAGTTTTTGCCATGATACATTTTACCATAGCCTGGCTTCCATTCTAATAGGACAGGCTAGCGACCGTGTAACGCGGGATTTATTTAGAAATCTGGAATTCCAAATGTCCTTGCAGGCAATCTTGTTAAAGAAGTCATGGGGGGAAACTAGACCTTATGGCCGATTCGATATTGATGAAGTGTTTTCTAAATAGGACATTGTCAAGCGTAATCGATCTGAAAATAAGCTGCACACAGTTAAATTATTTAAAATGGAATTTTCTTTTTGATATCACTTAAACGTATGCGTTTAAAATATTTATGTTTGGTTAACTATTTTGATTAATAATAATCAACATGGTTATTACGTGAACAGTCGGTTGGTAATACAAGAACACCTCTACTAATTGCATACAACTAATTTTTTTTTTGTCAGTAACACGGTTACCTAGCCGCACCTCATTATTTTTGCCCTGAAGATGACCTACAAAGTAGGTCGAAACGTCGGCACAATTAATAAATAAGTCCTCACTTATTTGGTGTTTATTTTGGCTGCACCCCCCCCCCAACTATTTCCAACCTACATTAGATCTTCCATTCAACTATTTTCCTCTCTAAAATTATATTATTTGTGTAGAAAATATTTAAGTCTGTAAGTAAGTTACTTAACTAGGTACTTGTGTGCACCGTTATCCGCCATTGTTTATAACCTGAACATCGCTAATTCTCATACCTTCTTATTCATATTAATAGAAACTGAAATATACAAAATGTAATAATGATATGCTAATTCCAGACGCCTCTAGCGACTTTCCTCTTCTTTTTAGATAAATGTTTACCCTACACTCCATTTCTATCTTAGCCTAAATCTATTATATGACCTTTTTCACATAATTCTGTTTATACTTCTGGAAGTATTTCACAGCTTCTTCTTTTAAATACAGCTATTTCCAAAGTGTTATTCTGTTAATTTTAAATACGCAATAACAAAAGGAAGAAGAGAATAAGAAAAAAACAAAATTGACAAGACAAAAATAGTAAAAAACAATTCGGAATCAAGCGACACATATAACTCAAATGAGATGAGTGATAAGAAGAGGTTACACGAGATAAAGAGGTAGGTTTCATGCATACGTACCCTCAATTAATATTTCAAACTTTCTTTTTAAAAAAACGATTTAATAATTTAAGTAACTTCGATAAAATTCCGCGATTATGTGTCAAATTACTTAGAACACAAATTAAACATGTTAATTATAATAACGCTAGCCGAAGACAAGTTTAGATTGATGATAAGAAATCGATTGTAGACTTCTGGTCGAGATAAGCCCCGCCACGACTAGCCGCTATCGATTTTAATTAAACATCATGTTTCCCTCGTACATTTCCTTGTAGGCTGACATTTTTTATGATGCTCGTTAACCGCATTTAAAGCTCATTATCTGCATCGACAACCCGATAGGACTTGCGTTGCGTCCATCAGCTCGCGTCCTCCCCTGACTCCGAGCTGCCATCGTTGATACCGGACCATATCGAAAATAATCTCCTTACTAATTGAACGTTAATTAAATTGGAACAGTGGGCCTCTAATGAGCCTTCTATTACAAGCAGGGGCGAGTTTGTTAGGACTCCCCCCCGGCTTGGTAATTATCCTCCATTAATATCGCTCTGATAAAGGGATAACAAGACTATTAGTTCCCTTGGTCCAGAGCCTGTTGGAGTTTCAATGGAGCTCAAATTATGGATGTTATAACAATGTGTGTATGTGTGGGTTATTTGCAGCTGGATAAATAATTTATTTCTTAGTATAGTCATTAAGTTTGAAATTTGGGTATAAATAAATATTTCCGATTGTTCCGGAGATATGTGTTAGCCGTTCCAAATTATTCATACATAAATTTCGTTTAATAAAGTTATTTACCAGCATATCAATAGCTACTGTAAACTAATAATAATTAACATGGTTAAGCTATATCAATTAAAATAAATCACAGGTCTGGACAACACAAAACAATATTAATATTCGATTCCTTAACATAGTCAATAATTCATTTAATAAAATATACGATTCGGATGTAGTCCTGAAATACTGGCTACAATCTACTTTTATCCCGAGACCTGAGAAACATTTGAGATATGGGTGTAACCTTGTATCATAGACCCACGAAATAACTTAACAGATATGCATATATTGTCAATACCTTGGCTACATATGCGAAATAACAAGTATCGTCTATTGCAGTTGATAATGCAGGGAACATTATTATTATACAAGGAGGTGACCAGGAAGAAGGAGGCATTTCTGTTGCATAATTTAAGGCAATGGTTCGATCTCATAACTATTCAGAAGTGTTCCAAATAATATTAAGATCGCCATGTTACTATAGAGGCCATATTTATACATACATATAGGCCATACGTCATATTTAGATATAGGGCTGTCTTAAATTGAAGTTTGTATGTGGCACTGGTACATGTTCCCAAGATGTCTAAAAGAAGGTTAATGTGTAAAAGGTTAGTTCTGGAAAGACCTTGAGGTAAGAAGAGACAAGGAAGCTACAGGTGACCATGATGATGATGAGCCAAAGACAAAGGAGATGCGGTAACGACCCCTAACAACGAGGGTGGCCATTTATTTTTATGCATGATTTCATATAAATCGGGAAGAGGCCCCCGGATTGGCGGGCACAGGCCGTGCATGACCGGCTCCGGAAAATCGGACTTTTCCACTGTGGGAAAACTATTGTCTTGGAGGACCTCCCACGGGCCTTCGGCAGGATCGCGGGGGTAGGAAAAACCTTATCCGCCCACCATTCTTCTTCTTCTGATGCCTTCATCGCTTCGTCGAGCAGACAGCGTGTAAGAAGTGGAGTTACTAAATTAGTTAAATCAACTATATAAGCAAAATTTAAATGTTCCAATAAAAAAAAATAGTATTCAGGAAATCAATTGAGATCCAATCAATGAACATGCAAAAGTCGTAGATGGAAATCGCGAAGCGAAATTGATTCTCCGGTTTTCGTTAGATTAGTCTAGAATTAAACCCACCGTTAATACAGGAACCCCAGATCAGGGCGAAGATAAAAAGAGGTAGAAATGATAGTCTTAAAATAAAACATTTTATTTATAAAATTAAGAGTATTATATTTCCGACAAGAATGTTTCTAGTTTTTTTTATTATTATTTTTTTTAGAAATATGCGATATTAAAAGTGAAAAACAAAAAAGATAAGTACAATATTGTTACTTAGAATTTCAACCTATTTCTTAAACTGTAACAAGAAACGGAAAAAAAAATAAGATAGTTCTTATTTGAAATGCTCGTCAATTTTGTATGGCAAACTCACGAAAATACCTTAACTGCCTCCCTATTTCTCCGCGTTTCCTCCTTACAAGAACCTTTAGTTAGCTTCTCTCGTAACCAAACCAAGTCCTGAAGTCAGTTTAAATAGTCCCTTCGATCCTGTCTTATGTTTCTTATTAGTGTTCCATATGTAGTTATGTAAAAGCGATAATGGCAAAAAACGATAAGTATTGAAGGTTCTCCATGAAAAAAAAACATTAAACATAAGATTTAAACATAACTATTTTAATCCATTAAAAACATTACTAAACGTTTCTATTCAAATAAATATTTTTATTTATAATACTTTAATATAAAAGATAAGATGAAAAATTACTTCGTTAAATGAAAACGATAACTATGAATAAAAACGGAATCAGTTACAATTGGAAAGGCTTCAAACGGACCGACAGAGCTGATGAAGCAGTAAAAGTCCGAGCAACGACCACTATAAATGTCCGAAGAGGTTCGAACGAATTTGGGAGAATCGGTGAGACTTTAATCTGAAGGAGAGGAAGTCTCGATTCCCTTTCATTTTCCTAAGAAGCCAGTCCCGCCCTCGTAAAACTCGAGAACCATTTGCAAATAAAGTACGCCGCCAATCTTCTCGAAAGGTGTGGGAACATTTTTTTTTCTATTTAATATCCTCCTAATAATTGAGCCTAATCACGAAGTTTTTTTCCTCTGCATCAATTGCCAGATGAGTTAATTGAATGATCCAGGCACGGATATCAGCAAATGTAAGAAATAAATTGTATGAAAAAAATATAATTTTTTTTTTCTACAGTTAGGTTTACGTAAAGCTATGAGCTATGTGATAATACCGACGAATAAAATAGAGAAATTTGGTTAATTGGAATACATTATAACATCAGGTTGTACCACCTTTACGGATAGATAATTAAAACATTACATTGTTAAATCTAGTTTCAGCTACGCTGTCTACTAATTTATTATATAACATATTATAGTATTATTATATAACTTCTAATATGCACTATAATAAATATATATTATAGTATTTATTATATAACATGCTTAAAATATTTCTTTTTAGTAGAAGGTTTTTTGTTTGTTTTGTTTTTATTTTAGTTCCTCTTTCATACTATCAATAAGAAACAATTGTAATGTAACTTAGTATTTTCAGCATAACTCAGACATCTTTGCGTTTATTACTTTATTCACCTACTAAATATTAGGCGAATAATTCCGCAGGTTGTCGCTTCTAGTTGAGTCACAACAAGTTTTAATTTTTCATTCGTTTGCCTTTTAATATTTTCCGAAAATACAACTTATCATGAACTTTAGTGTGGAAAAGAGAATGTAATTATGGGAAATGTGTATACTTCGGCAATCATTTCATCTAGAAATGAATGTTTCAACGAACATATATCATCTATATTGAATAATAATAGTTGACTTTATACATATGTGGGAGAAACTGGTCCGGGTGGAGGTAAAAAAAAATGCTCTTAAGTAGGGGGAAATGTTTATTGAGGAGAGCTAACGTTTCGACCCACAATACAGGTCTTCTTCAGGGCTAAATATGCAAATACAGACAATCAAAATTATACATGGTAAATATAAAAATTAAAATACATAAGAATTTTAAAAATTGCAATTGTCTGTATTTTGCATATTTAGCCCTGAATAAGACTTGCAATGCGGGTCGAAACGTTGGCTCTCCAATAGCCAGTTCTCCCTACTGATTTTTTTTTTACCTCCAAACAGATCATTTTCTTACACATATATCACTTTTCCTTGAAAAGTTATTTGATACTTTTATTTCTTGATAAAATGGTTATCAAAATCTACTCATTGCCCATAATTACATTATCTTTTCCATACTAAAGCTCACGATAATTTGTATGTTTGTAAAATATTAAAAATGAAACGAATAAACAGTTAAAACTTGTAACTCAACTCGAAGCGTCAACCTCCAGACCAGATACCTTTTAAATATTAGTAATAGGTACTTGTATTAGACCCTAAACATTGCCGTGGCGTAAGCACCTAATTTTTAAATAGGCAAAAGTTATAAATAAGATTAAGAACGAGAATTAAAACAAACCAGAATGATAAATTAAAAAAAAAAAGTAACACGCGAAAAACAATGAAGGATCTATGCGAAATAGGTTGAAAACATGAGAGGGAGAAGGAGTTGAGTGGAGCAAGGATAGGAGGGGTGAGGAAGCCACGCCCATCTGTCATAACTCAAGGATATTAGATCATCTGAGGAGCGGGCTTGCGCCTTCCCCCAACCAATCATATTTCTTCCTTAACTCCGCCTCCATTTTGGATCCATCGGGGTCAATAGTCTGATATATGTTTGTCCTGGTTACTTTCTACTGTTAAGCGTTCCTCATTGTTTTCAATCAATTCACGTCTTCCTTCCTCATAAAACGTTATAGATGAAGAACAATAATCTGTAATTAGATTTTAGTCCCAACTTAAATCGTTAACTTTAAATTTATTTATAAAATTAAGGTACATCGGATTTTATATAATCTGAAGAAGTGGTACAAGAGCTTGAAAAATCCATTTATACCAATAAACCATCCAAAATAAGATCTTCATTTATAAAAATATTGAAGATGTGGCGGACAAGTGTTAGAAGCATCACTCTGATTCAAATAAATTTATAAGCCGGGTTCCATTAAACTGTGTAAATATTGAAACATGAAACAAACAACTACATTTTTTTTCTTATTGGAGATATATTAAGAATAAGGCGGGAATCCGAGAAAGGTTAATGTTACTCACCCTGGTGAAGTCCTTAAATAGTTTACCCGTAAAGAAATGAAGAATTTTATTGTTGCGTTATTACATTTTTTAATTAAACGTAATTAAAACAATAAATTTAGTTTCTTAAGTTTAATTAATTTGTTTATAAGTTTTATTCCTTTTTTATACTTAAAAATAAAATGTTACAATTATTTTACAGGTGAGAGCTGCTCCGGATCTGACGAGGAATCTCCTTCTGGTGAAGCAGTCGGACCAGCTTGCCCACAGTGCGGTGCCGAGTTCAGAGGATACCCAGAGCTTGCAGAACACAGTAAACTATGCTTATTGGGCGAAGATGGTGGTAAGACAGACGAAGCCAGGCGGCAAGACGCTGAAAACAATAACAGCTTGGAAGAAGAAGAGCAAATCGTTTTCCCATTTGGTAGCCCAGGGCATGTAACACTCGAAGCTCTGCAAAACACCAAAGTCGCGGTAGCCCAATTCGCTGCAACAGCTATGGCAAACAATGCCGATAATCCAGCAGCTCTCCAAGAACTGGCAGTGCTCCAATCAACTCTATACACATTGCAGCACCAACAGATGATGCAGCTGAATTTGATACAGCAATTACAACAACAATTACAGATCACAAGGCCAAAGGACAGCACACCACCACCAATGGTGAAAAGGAGCAGAAGTCCGACACCAGTGAGCGTCAAACCGGAATCGCCGCCCGCACCGACACCAACTCCTCCACCAGCAGTCACTGTGCCGCCCCAGCCATCCCCGCCTGTCTCCCTCCCGCCCTGCTCCATTTCGTCATCGTTCGCCTCCTCTATCATCACCAACCTCGACCCTCCGCCTTCCCCGAGTGAGCCCAATACCCTTGAAATGCTGCAAAGACGTGCCCAAGAAGTTTTAGACAATGCTAGTCAAGGTTTGCTGGCTAATAACTTGGCAGACGAACTAGCATTCAGGAAAAATGGTGGCAAAGGGGGAGTATCTCCCTATGATTCAAGAACAGGTGGAAGAAACGAACCGTTCTTCAAACATAGGTGCCGTTACTGTGGTAAAGTTTTCGGAAGTGATTCTGCTCTACAAATTCATATAAGATCTCACACTGGTGAGCGACCTTTCAAATGTAACGTTTGCGGCAGCAGGTTCACTACAAAGGGAAACCTAAAAGTTCATTTCCAAAGACATTCAGCAAAATTCCCTCACATAAAGATGAACCCAAACCCAGTTCCTGAACATCTGGACAAATATCATCCCCCTTTGCTGGCGCAGATGGGTGCTCACCAAAGCCTCCCACCGGGGCCGCCACCTTTTCCTCCCCAGTTCACTCCCCTCTATCGTCCGCCCCACGACCTCGTCCTCCCCCCTCAGAGGACACACGAACCTGTCAATAAGCCTATCCTCCCAGTCTCAGTATTCGGCCCTCGGATAGAACAAGAGATGCCGGAAAACCTTAGTAGTAAGGCCCCGGACCAAGCTTCCCCAGAACAGGAATACAAAAAGGAGCCGACAGACGAGGAGCCACGGGAGGATAGATTGAGCCCAAAGCGGGAGGTGGAGGCGGAGGGAGAACTGGAGAGGTACCCATCGCCTCCAGGCTACGATGACTGCAGCTTAGATAGCAAATACACCGGTGAAGACATCCCAGGAGACAGAGACAGCCCAGGAATGGAGAAGAACGAGGACAGTTTCCAGGACCAACCGGAGAACCTCTCTAATAAAAGTACGTCTGACTTAGGTCACTTATCTTTAACCCCAGATCACAGATTTCAACAGTCTGTTAACTTTCCTAACATAGCCTCACCTCCTAGTAGTACTTCTTCAGGTAGTGTTCATAGATTGACTCCGAGGGGTTTCCTTCCTAATGAGCCTGATCCTATAAAAGACCCTGCCATATATTCCAGTCTCCTTCCTCGCCCCGGCAGCACCGACAATTCTTGGGAGAGCCTCATCGAGATCACCAAGACGTCGGAAACGTACAAGTTACAACAATTAGTTGACAACATCGAAAACAAACTGACAGACCCGAACCAGTGTGTGATCTGTCATAGGGTATTGTCTTGTAAGAGCGCCTTACAAATGCACTACAGGACGCACACTGGGGAAAGGCCGTTTCGCTGCAAGATCTGTGGTAGGGCATTTACTACAAAGGGTAATCTAAAAACGCACATGGGTGTACACAGGATAAAACCACCGATGAGAATGTTACATCAATGTCCTGTGTGCCACAAGAAGTTTACAAACGGGCTCGTCCTACAGCAGCATATCAGGCTGCACACCGGAGAGCCGACAGACCTCACGCCCGAACAGATCCAAGCGGCCGAAATCAAAGAATTCGCACCCCAATCCAACTTCCCAATACACTTCCCTCCTATACCTCAGCCCTCCTCGAGTCCGAAAGAAGAGAAGAATGACTACGGTGAGGAGGTCAGGGCTAGCTCCCTCAGTCCAATATCCGACGCCGCATTCTCCACATCCATTACCGCTCTTGAGAATCAAGTTCGAACCATTACTACCATTGCCTCCCATTATATCCCCTCAAAATTTGTTAACGATAGTGACGACATGTCAAGTAACAAAGATTATAACCCTATTACAGTGAATGGAGACATGAAATCGCCCGGTCAGAGCCCCAGAAGTGGTTCTGAAAGTGGGCCCTCACCAGCGGCGCTGCAATTGACACGAGAGTCTCCTGCGGCTTCCGAGTCCTCCTCACTGGGAGCTCTGGACCTGACACCGAGATCCTCCTCAGCCATGTTCCCGGGGTTCTTCCCTCCCGCCAGCGGAGCTCCACTCATCACGTCAGCTCTGTCCTCGCTGACTTCCTCAGTCCTCACGACGACAGCTTTCAACCCCTTAGGCCTCGCAGTGGGGCCTCCAGGTAATATTTTTAAGTATAAATGTTTCAGAATCCCTTAGGTACAGAAAAACAATCTGTTAATGAAAAAAAGAATGCTGGAATAATTGTGCGACTGCCATTGTTGCCAATGTGCCAACTCCAATTGACTGGCTTTAAAAATAGATGGGTAGCCAAATATTCATTTGTCGGTATTTAAAGCTGGTGCCTATTGTATTTTTACGCCGACACTTGCAGTCCTGCATCTCGAACTTTCAGTCCCTTCTATAATTAAAAATAGATTCTAAATATCTTAAGTCTGAGCTATCTTCTCCCCTAAGGCACATTTCCATTCTTTCGGGTTATAGATGACTGAAGAGTCCCCATCTATTTTTGATTCCACTCTGAAAAGAAAAACAGCCTGACATGCCTTACAATGCATTTAACTATAAATAAGCACATATTTCACTCATTCAGAAATAAAGCTCTTTATGGGAGTTTCTGTCTATTAAACTAAACTAAATAAAATTGTATTTTCTATTAATATTTATATTATTAATTGAATAATTTAAAACTGTTTTAAAAATTAATAGAAAACAGTTTCTTAATACCTAATTATTTTCTAATTGTCTAAGAGTTGGTATTAAACCCAAATGTTTTTAATCACTAAATTATGTTATATATAAAATAAAATCATTAAATGCTAAGAAAAATGTTTCAAATTTAAGTTATATTTTATTTTTAGTTCGAGGAAATACTACTTGCAACCTCTGTTTCAAAACATTTGCCTGCAATTCAGCCCTTGAAATTCACTACAGGAGTCACACTAAGGAAAGGCCATTCAAATGCACCATTTGTGACAGAGGATTTTCGACAAAGGTAATTACACCTTATTGATATAGAAATAAAATTATACTGTTGATAGTTAAGTTGTATAGTTTCTAAAATAAAATGTTAAAAATGCACTGCATAATCGAATAAGTTGGTGAAGAGGAGAGAGATTAAAAACATCCTAGCTAGAAAACATTCCTCATCCCAAATTAGCAGAACCTGAACCTGTTCCAATCACTGAATAGGCTGCCACTCACAATAATTTTCTATTCATAACAGTCTTCCCTATATTAACTTTCTTATTTTTAATCTATAATTCATAAATAAAAATAAAATAAGTGATCAGTTTAATAAAATGAAAACATTAATGTATTTTATCTCATTAAGTTAAGATAAGTTTAAAACAAACATAATGCTTTGCAAGTTAAAAAGTCTGTTTTAAGAACTTTGCAAAATCTAAAAAGCCAATGTATTGTTTTAAGTTTAGTATAATCATATTTATTAAAATATATGCACTAAAATATGACTTTACAGCATCCAGTTATTCGTTTAAACTACACTGCCGAAAATGAAAAAAAAAATTTGCACGAGGCAGAATAATTACAATTTCAAAGATAACATAATATTTTTCTTGCGGTTTCTATTTTGTGGGTTTGCTCAATAGTTGTTGCCAATGGCTTCCTCAAAAATTTATACTTGTTTACAGTAAATTTATTAAAACAAGACAAATCTTTAAGATTTATTTCAAATTTTGTATTTAAAAAAAAAAACATTTTCTGTTAAATATTCAATTAACATAAGTAATGGATTTTAGGGGAACATGAAACAGCATATGCTCACCCATAAAATACGAGACATGCCTCCACACCTGTTTGAACAGAAACAAGGAGGAGGAACACCCAGTGCAACAGTTGTCAGCCCAGAAGGAAACTTGAACCCAAGTGTGCAGCCGCCACAGCCTCAGCCTAGCCTGCAACAACCGCTTCAGAATCAACAACATACACCACCTCACCCGTGTCAACCACCACAGCCTGTTCCACAGGTCGAAGTGGTAGAGCCTTCACGGCCACCAAGTCCTCAACAGAAGATAGAACTTGGCGTGAAGAGATCTCCGCCACAGGCAGACACCCAGGCTATGCCTCTACCTAAACGACAGCCAAGTAAGTTTAAACACTATACTTCCTGTATAATAATGATAGTGATTATTACTTCCAATTGTCCAGAACAGATCATACAATAGGAATCTGAAAAATATACTATTCTATAAATAATTATTAACTGTAATTATTATTATTTTATACAACAAATGTATAAAAAAATATGTTGTGCAATCAAAATACATTTCAAAGTTTAGCTAAATAAATGTCAATTTGGACTAGTAAGAATAGGGATATATGAATTAATAAATAAAATGGTGATATTAAAGAAATCTAAAATCTAACACAATCAGTAAGAACACACACTAAAAATATCATTAAATTTTATAAGTTATTTAAGATAATTCCTTTAAAATTCAATAAAGACAGAAAACTTTGAAAATGTAAGTACCACATCCGCTGGCTGTTAATCTGAAAAGCATTGATTAAATAATTTTATTGTAATTGTAATTGCAAAAGACTTTAGGGTTAGCTTCTTCTTCAAGGGATTTATCTATCTGGTCTTGTCACTTTCCATTGTATACTCTGTCTGCTTTTTGATTTCCTAAGCATTTTTATTTTGTTTGAACTATTATTTTTGTTTCAAATAAGAGTTACAGCATTTCAAGTTTAATCATACTTACATAATATTAACTTGTTTTATTTATTTTTATTAACAGCTTAAAATGCTTACTTGCTTTGCTTATTTACTAAAACTTCATTGATCAACACAAAATTAATCTGTTCTCAAACAAGATTAAACGAAAACACTTTCATATCATTTTGTGTTGTTCAAAAAACCTAGCCATTAACAAAGACTATACACTATGTGTTTTGGTTCTCAAAACCAAAACTAACATTTCCCTCATTTTAACAATTAAAAAAATATCACCTACGAAAAAATCCCTCATTAACAATCCATTATTATCGATTAATTCATGTAATCACAAACAAAACTAGGGTCCACATTACTATATTTTAATAAATTAATACTTCTAACTTTGGATATCTAATGGTTTCATAAAAGTTTTAATCTTTAGGGAAAAAAAATGTACTTGTGACTCAATTGATTAATTTTAACACTTTCAAGACAGTATGTTGTGAGCTATTTCAATTTTTAAAGAAAAGTCAATGGAATACTAAAGTATTAAAATTGTTGAGTGGTGTGAATGCTGAGCTAACAGCACGCGGGTGTGGTTTGCAGGCTTGCCCAAGCACTTGTGCCATGTTTGCAATAAGAACTTCTCCTCATCGTCTGCTCTCCAGATCCACATGAGGACCCACACTGGGGACAAGCCGTTCCGATGTTCTATCTGTCACAAAGCCTTCACCACCAAAGGAAACCTCAAGGTGAGTAAAGTTTTATTCAAAATTGATAACTTTGTCTTAGAATTTTTCACAGTGGCAAGACCAGTCACTATTCAGATTGGCCTTTTGTCAATCTGTTGACAGATTAAGCGTATCATGAATACAAACACTTTCTAAAATATAGATAAGAATAACTTACATCATATTGTAATTCATTTTCAGTCAAAAATCCAATAACTTTCAGTATGAATTTTTATAAACACAATAGAATTGGAGTTAATGGTGTTTGTATTATGATAAATGATATAAAAATACGATAATAGAAATACTGTGTTGCCTCTGCGGACATTGAATAAAATAAAACGTATGGAATATGGATTTAAAATATTATTATAATATCATAATATATATATTAAAATATTATAATATTTGATACATAATTTATTAAAAAATTATTTTTAACTTAAAAACATTAAAACTATAAGGGTAGATGTAAAACTTAAAATAGTGATCATGAAACAAATTCTTATCCAAAACCTATTACGTAAATCGAGGTGTGGAGAAGTTTGAAATATAAAATATGAATTACTATATTTAATTGTAAAAAAATTGAAAATCAGGTAGCTCCAAATTTTAGATACCATTATCCTAATAGGCTATGCAAAAAAATGGTCCACTAAAAGCAGGCTCAATGAAGTCAACTGAAAATAATTTCCAAATTTACCAACATAAACCAGAGTGAAAAAAATTTTTAACGCTATAAAGTAACTTCTTTTTTACTCTAATTCAAATCAATGCATATTTCGCATTAGATATTAAAATATATGTATATATTTATCCAATAAAATAAATACCATTCAGATGATAAAAATTCAGGAGCCACTGGAAAGCCATCAGTGCTGAATACTGATAGATTAAGCAGAAAAAAATTATTAGAAACTAATAGGTCAGTAAAAAAAGGTTTCAGAAGCCTTTAAACCTTTAGAAGGTGAAATAAAAAAACAGAAAGCTGAGACACCATGGAAATTTCTCAATGATTACATTTACCATTATCTAACTAAAAATAAATATTGTAGTTTATAAATTTAAATTGAAACCAATAAAGCAACATATATTATATTGCAACTAATATAGTAATGCAAACTTTCAAAATCAAACCCATTGATAGGTTTACTTTCATATGATGTTTATATATTATAGTTTATAAAATCATTATTATTTATTAACATTAAAGTTGTAGCATGTTTGTTAATTATTTTCATTATGATTTGTTTTATTAATAATAAATTATGAATTGTATTTTAGGTCCATATGGGAACGCATATGTGGACAAACGGAGCTTCGCGCCGAGGGAGGCGAATGTCTCTAGAGCTTCCTCAACTTCCCAAAGACACAGAGTTCCTTCACAGGCGGCCAGATCTCTTCTACCCATATCTCCCAGCCCCTTTCCTTAATGGGATCCATCAAAAGGTAATTTAAGTGTTCCCACTAGTATGTTATTAAAATCTCATAGGATTTCCTTTAATTATCATAATATATTGAGAACATATTTTTCTTAAGCTTTATTCTTAAACTGTAAGCTATATTATATAATACATGAAAAAAAATCATAAAAGATACAATAATCTGTATGTGCTTAAAATAACTGCAAACATTATTTACTTTGCAAGCAAAAATTAATTATTTATTTTGTTTTAAACAGCTATCTGAAATGCCAATGGGCGGTGGTGGAGGTGGAAGCCATAATGGCTTGATGGCTTTTGGAGGATTTCCATCAGAAATGAAGGGGGAACCTCGGTCGCCAGAGAAGCCACCTCATTCCGGAGCAACTCCACCTTCCCTCTGGGATCTACACTTTGAAAGAAAACCAGAGGAGCAAGCAATGCCACCACCTCCTCGAGGGGAAGGTTTGGCCGCATGATACAGCCTATTCCCTCCAAGCAAACCATAGCTTCCAACATATCATGAATCTCACCAGTCATATTCTTTCACCCAATAAAACCTGACAAATCATTGGGTGATAGTTTTATCTCATGTTAATTAATAATAAATATTTATTCAAACATATGGAGCGGTCTATTCTACAAATGGCTCTATTCCAAACAAAGAATGAAAATATTGCGAAACTTCTCATTTTTAATATTTATAAATAATGACAAATCACTTTAATGGATAGAGTAAAATTAATAGAATAGATGACTTCATATGGTGAAAAATCATAATACATATCTTGTCCATTTGTTATGTGATTAATAGGTTTACTTGTGGTATTAAAAACAGGGAGCGTGGCTGCAATGTTCCTATTTCGAAACTAGTCTTTAATTTGATCGCAGATGGATGGGTCAGGATATAGAGGAAAGGGACTGACAATTTATTAAAATCTAATTAATGAAACGTATATATTAATTAAGATATTCTATATTTAACTGAAAATGTGTATGTCATTTCTATATTAATACATGAAATTAACTTGATTATGAGACAAATCTTTGTATTTGTTTCTTCTGGGCCTTTTTATGCGGTCAAATGGGGCATTGCGTTTAACATTAGCGTTTTTAGAGATTAAGGATATAAGTATTGTTATTCTTAAATTATTAAAATTTGCAGAAAAGCTGCAAATAAAAGTGAAGGGCATGTTTTATACTTCTTAATTCATTTTATGGAATTCCATGACGTTATGATGAAATTCCATATTTTAAAACACCTGTGATAAATGAGATCAGATAATGTTATTTGAACACTTATTGTTTAATGATGACTATCAGTTTGACCAATGATGAACTAACACAGTCTTTAAAGTGATCGATTCTGTTGTCTGTGGAAGTTTTAGATTACTTTGTTATGTTTGCCCGAATGTTTCTCAATTGTAAATTTTGTACATTTTCGTGTATATGAAGACAAATGATTTTTTTTTTCTATTTAGGAATGTCCTCATGTAACTTGTAGTAAACACCCTTATTGTAGATTTTAATGTAATGTCGAAAGTAAGATGTAAAGTAATTGGAAAAAGAAGTTGTATTATTAGTGTATAGGAAAATATTATGTTTACAATATCATCAATTATGTGTAGTGGTACAATATTTAAGTCGCACATAGACCTGCCTATAGAGTATATTTATATTGCGTTCACATGTGCGTTTTAAGTTTCGTGGTAAAACGTGTAGGTAAGATCCTATTTTATATGTGTGGAAATGTATGTCTAACTATCCATATACATATTTATAAATATATATACATATATATATATATTTGATGTTATATTTATAAATACAATGACAACACCACATGTAAGTACTGTATCACCATTGTTACCTGATATATTTTAATTCATTTCAAGTAATTTTACATTTTCCTAAATTATTTCTTGTATATAATGTATATCTATTGATCAGTTATTGTGATTTTTTTTTATTAAACAGAAAAATACATAAAACAAATTTATTTGCTTAAATTATAGCAACTGAAAAATCAAAGGTTTAACACTTATTTCCAAGAATTTTTCATCTTAAGCGATCTCATTCCCCATATTTTCATATTTATTTTAGTAATTTATTGAAAAACAAGTCTTTGTCACTTTGGTGAGAGTACTTATGCTGGGACATTATGATACTTTGTGTATATGTCTGTTAATTTCTATATTTTTTTTCTTTTTTTTATTAAATAGAGAGCATAAAAAAATAGCTCAAGAAAATTTTGTAAAAATATGAGAAAAGCACAGCTTGTATTATTTTCATCAGTATTAAAATTGTATGTAATTACTTTAATACACCCATTCCTTACGGTCTAAATCTCTTGCCTTTTTTTTCTTTTCTTATTTTTTTTATTTATAAATCATTTAGTGAGAAAAAAAAAATGACATACCGGTATAAGAAATGTAATATTTTAATGTTCTTGTAAATTTATAACCAAAGAATAAAATATATTAAATAAATATTCCACAAAACTTTCATCATATTTAACTCTTATTTTGATCCTATTATGCTACTCCAATAATAATATGAAAAAAAACATAAAGTTACATTCTATTATAATCAAACGGGCAAAGAGGCCACTAAACAATATAGGTAGTAAAAACAATTATATCTACTGTAAGACATTACTGAGATATTTTCTCAGCTTGTTTATTAGAAAAAGACATATTTTTAACTATGTTAAAAAAATGCATCAAGCTACAACAGTGATTTTAAGATTGAGTTGGGCAGAAACGAAGATAGCTTACCTCGTATCTTGCACCATGTGCATGGAAAATTTATAATGCACCACATCATACATTCCTCTAATAATTAAAACAAAAAAATTATAGAAAAAAACAATTTCCAGTATAGGTGTAAACAAATCGGAGATATTTTATTTCCGTGTAATATCAGACTGTCCCTTCCCCAGCATTCTTTCAATTGACATTATGAAGAAAAAAAGACCAATAAGAGATTTTCGGACTAAATTAAAAATAATTTAAGATACAAATTATTAAATATTCTCCTAAAGCTTGCCTCCATATTATATTTTACACTTTCTGTCTACGCATCATGAACATTCACGTTGGTGTGGTAATCACGTAGGACCAAGACATCAATCTTGAATGTGACTTCTAATCACAAATACTTTGGTTTTAAGTTTTAGTAATGCTATTTTGAACTTCCGAACTCCCTCTATTAAACAGCTTTTATGTAAAAAATATTCCTCATATTTCTAAGACTATCTTCCTCATTTTTCACTAGTTAGATGTAATATATAACAATTGTAATATGTAACAATAGGTAATATTGTTTATGTACGAATTAATGAATATCACTGACAACTATCAGAATTATTAACTAGTAAGGCAATTCCTTGTAAATCCAAGTCAGTATGTCAATGCTTACACCAGCTTATAGTCAATATTCCTTAGTGTCATTTGAGAAGATTTTATTACATTTGTCTGAATGGTATAATTTCCTCAACATGGTGTTTAATCAATCAAGTCATCAATGTTTAATAGCTCTTTCCATCAAGTAAACCTCCCATTATCAGCTTTCTTTGGCCATTTTTCATATTTTACCTCCTGTCCTTAGCTTCAGGCCGAACCAACAACCAAATAACCCACTATATTAAACTTTAACCTTATTTTATTTTCTTAAACAAACAATTCTGACCAAGAGCCAAGATTTAGCTGTGAGATCTGTATTAGAAACCAAATGTTCATTTCATTCACACACGAAGACTAATAAGCTTACTTTGTATTGATATGAGGAAATGACATGATATAAGGAAAACCATGGAAAAAGTACCGCCTTGAAACAGAATACATAAGTGATCGAAATCTTACAAAAAGGATGGAGTTGTCCAATAATGCTTGGAATTTCCTTGGCACTTGTTGGCAACGTTGTGACCAAGAAATTGGGTTGTGCACCAGAAGAGAATGAAAAACGAAACATTATTCATTTAAAAATGTATCTATTAATAAAGTTTTTGATCAATACAATACAATCATCTAAACCACTAACTTATAATCTCATACCAAGTAAACAAATAATAAGTAAAAAAGGAGTTTATGATGCATTAGCTAACAAGGAGCTTTTAAAAAATTAATTTTTTTTTTTCTTCTGTAACTGTTGGGATGTATAAAGCAAAGACAACAAGATATTAAACATAAAATACTTTGTTCAAAAGCATCAACTTATGTTTATATTATAGATAGCACAAGAACATAGGTAAAATATATCAAACGATTAATCTGCATGACTACTTAAATCTTATTATAATTTTAATATTTCTTAAGATGAATATATCTAATATTATATTAAATATCTTCATATAAACTTTAAGTTCAATTTTAATATACATTTTGAATAATGTTGTAATGTCATTTTGAGTTTGATTCTTGGAATGAGAAATGAGGAAATCTATAACATTAATCATATTGAACACAGATTATGAAAGAGGAGGAGATTACAAAGGTTGAGTTAAAATTAATAAAAGCAATAGGTAAACTTTAAAAAATTTGCTTAGTAATGATTAAACCTAGTGGAGATAGCTCAAACACAGAGGTTGAATTAAATGTGGAGACATTTTGATTTTCATGTTTCTTAATTCATATTTTAAAGTATATTAGCAAAAAGTTTTAAGTTTTTCGACCTCCCAGTCCTTTTGCATTTTTCACAACCTTGATGAAAATTTTAAAAAATCTCCTTCAGTTTATCCCCAGTAAGTAACTTGCTCCTTTTAATTAATCAATTTTAAAGAGCAATTAATTTCCAACCAGTTTAATAAATAATACATTACCGAATAAAAAATAAAATAAACAACTACTGAAATATGGAACTGTAAATATTTTCAAAAGCCAACATTAAAAAAATAATCATAAGTTTTGCCTTTATAACTGTTTTTTAGTGTAATTTAGCGGGAAATGCTTGTACTATAATAACCAATTCTGTCAGGAATTCCAAAAAAATATTTGGTATTTTTCTCAAAAGTGGTGAAAAAAAATATATAACAAATTTAGGTACTTGCATATTAGCAGGTCTGCAAGGACTGTTATCCTAAATTGTTTTTAACACTGATAATTTATTATTCATATTAATGGAAATAGAATGGATATGATATGAAGATGAAAATAATGGAAATATAGTAACAAAAAACTTTTATTTCACAAGATTTTTTTTTATTTTTGAGGACAAAATAGTTAAATGCTGGTTAAAATGGCGAGGAGAGGGTTGTTAGGAGTCATTGTTAATTTTGTTAATTGTCTATTTAAATTTCTTTGTTCATGTAGTAAATTTCTTTCTTCATATAGTTTTTTTGTTATTTATTATTCTTGATTTGTTATTAATTTTCTTATCGAGTTTTTGAAAAAAATAGATTAAACGAAAAATTTAATAATAAAGAAAATTAACAATAAAACCATTAAAAAACAATACGGAAAACAATTTACTAATGCGCAGAGAAATAACTTAAATGATATGAAGAGAATATATATAGGAAATAAGATGTGATAAGGAGGCAGGTTTCGTACAGAATGGCTAAAGCACAGGTACCCAATTTTAATAGAGGGGACTGATAACTGAATATGTACCACTCTTTCAGTCTAAGGATCTCCCAACTGCTAAATAACTCTCCTGAAATCAGTATCCCACGCACAAACAGATACACACACACTTATATTACAGTGACGCAGCTATATAACAAAAAGAAAAGGTTAAAAGAAAACACTCATTTGACTGATAGAACAAGATTGTTTCATTAGTCTTATTAATAATCCCCCCTATATACATTTAGTTGATAACTTATAAATACATATTACATTTTTTCTGGTTAGCTATAGAATTTTCATATTTTCCATCTTTGCAGTTGCTTTTCCTCTTACAGTTGTGAACTTAAGTGGATTACTGTGTTTTTGTAGTTCAAAGACAGCCTAACAGAAAAACCAGATCAAACATTTTGCCGATTTCTTCCTCCTTTTTAAGTATATCTAGTGAAAGGAGGATGGATTTTCGTACTTCAATGTTCCAACAATTTGAAAGAATACACCAATATAAAAACCAGCGTAAAGGTGTTTTGTCTTTTAATTGTATCTTAAATCTCTTGAATGGGTGGATAGTTTTTTCGCGTTTCTTATTGTTTAGCGTTTTATGCTCATACATCTTTTCCTGAGTTATAAAAAGAAAGTGGGCAACTGAATACACTTGATTTTTCTATTGGCCTAACTCAAATTTTCCTTTAATATGTTTAATCGGTGAATGGATTTCCGCGATTTAAACGATTTCCAGGCTATTTATTGGTAGGCTAAAAGGAAAACCAATGTAATTATTTCCTTTTAGAAATCCTTTGATGAACGAAAACATATTCAACCATTTGAGAGATAAAAGTTGTAAACTATCAAAGGCCGCAGTTTTCACACCTACGGAATGAACAGCATACCTAAAATAAACGTATTACGAACCTAAAAGTTTTAGGTTTTGTCAAAATACTTTAATAATAATTTGGATTCTAGCCCTCTCACATAGAATAACGCACACTGATCAATCAAACCTAATTACCTTTCATGTTTGAGTTTTGGCAAGTAGTTCTAACAGATAGTAAGTGTCATAAATAGAAGTGGCAATTGTTTGAACAAGGTAAGAAACCAAGACAAGTATTTGGGTATTTTTTCAAAAATAAAATTAGGGGTGGAAGAGGATGTCAGTACAGTATGGAGTCGGAAGTGGCCACCAATTAGTTAGTAACCTGTAGGATATACAGTTGTTGCTGCCCAAAATATATTACAGAACAATTAAGTAATTGTAAAATAATTCAAAAGTAAATAATAATGACATCTCAACTGCTACAACCATTGGTGTAAGTAACCAATTTTTCTAGAACAAGGGGAGCCGAAGTTAGCTAAAGCATAGAAGACTCACCTATAGAGATACTTGCCTTTCTACGCCAATGCGTTTGAAAAAAAAAACGAGTGTAATTTGGTAGCTAATCAATGCATTTGGTGGTTGTTGTTGTTTTATCACTTTTTATTATCTAGGTTTTAAATATTTACAAGACCCTGGAGAGAAATTTAAAATAAATAAAAATGCCAGAAATACTGATCTTTATTCTTATTATGATGGTTACATCTAGACCACTGAATTATTTGGATAAGTTCAACACGAGCCATTAAAAATAGAATCGATACTAATTACTAGTATTTGGAAATTTCACAATACTAAGTTTGGCCACTACACCACCAACATTACATCCTTAACGTGTCGACAACTATTATGCAACGAATAATTCGGCCAGTACGAATCAGGTATCATACTAAAAGCTATAATTTTCAATTTGTATCTCCAAACTATCCCACAATCAAATATCAATGAAATTAATTTGTAAATAGTTGCTCTGATAGCTCCAAAGATTTTTTGCCCGTTGAATATCCAAAAACGAATCAAGAGAATTCTGAAGAAGATAGCAGCACTAGACTACACAACTTCTTTGGAAAACATAAATAAATTACTGTTTCTTTTTAATTTAACAACTCTCAGAATATGTAAATAACAATCCACCCATCCAGTGCTAAGATTACTCGAGGCTCTAAGTGCTATTGTAATTAATTACGCTCGTGTCATAAGACAAACCCTATTTTTTATGAACAGAGGTCCAACAGGATTATAGGATTTGAGAGCATTTATTTCTTTTAGTGACAAAGTAAAATTTTAATAACTAGCAGGCAGGCGATTGAACCGATAGCACAAAAAATATAATTGAAGAAATAATCAATTTAATTATTGAAGGAGTTAAAATGAGTCAGATAATTTAACTTTTATAATTATCCATCTAATAGGTTTATAGTTTAAGTGGCCTTGGTAAAAAAAGTATTTTACTGCATGTTTGTTTACTTTTTATAATCCAGAGCGTAAAATAGGATGCAATTCTTTCGGTTTTTTAAATATAATCTTTTTTCTAGAGATATATGAGGTCCTTTATTGACACAGCTAGGCACTTGTGTAAACACGCAATATCCAGAACTATACTAAATATAAAGAGCAGTAATCTACGTATAATTTCAAATTCAATGGGAAGAATTGTAATTAAAACTGATCACCTGTAATTAAAAGTGATAATCTTCTGATATGTTTAAATGCTTTGTTAGTTCGATCAAATGTATTTGTTTTTTGTTCATCATCACCATAGTCCATCCTCTCTTATGCTCACACAGTGTGAGGTTCGTTTTTTGTTACTAGTTATTTTGTTCCAAAAATATTGCTGAATATACAAAACTTATGTTAAGGGGAATGAAAATCATATTTTTTTCATAATATAAAAATAAATAAAGATATGACATATGGAGTTTATTTTACCTCTAATCCGGAACTTAGCTGATGGCGACACTTTCTTTACCAAAAAGTACTTTTTCATTTCTTCAACAAAGCTCTCATCACCATAACGACATTACTTCGTAAAAGTCAAAAAGTCATTTCAAGATTGTCGTGACAGTCTCAATGTCTTCTGGCTGCAGTTGTAATGACATATAAGATCTTATGTTGAATAAGTTTCTATATGTCCACTTTCTGAAAAAGATACGTTTTTTTTTAAAATAATGACAAAAAGTTCTACCATGATAAGATAATAGAATCCTTCTTTTTATTTTTTGTTTCTCTCTGCCCTATTTTTTCGAATAATTCGGCGGAAGATTTATCCATGACCGTTTTACAAGAATCCTTACCAGCCATAATTACCTTGTTCCTATCCCTGGCCACCTGTGTAAATATATTACACACTTTGGACAGAAAGTAATTGTAATCATTGGATTATATCCTGATTTACTCCATTCAGCTTATTATAATAGTAGGGGCCACTTTCCAGTTACATTTTGCACTGAGCAGCCACTCCTATTGGCCCTGAAGATGACCTACAAAGTAGGTCGAAACGTTGGCACAAATAAAAAAAGCTTATATTGACACTCGATAAGCTCGGCATTGAAATCAACAAAGAGAAAAGTAAATTTGACCTCACAAACGTAAAACTTCTGGGACATCTTGTTTCATTCCAATCAATCAAGCCAGACCCAGCAAGGCTTGCCCCGTTGCTTAATATGCCACTGCCACATAACTCTGAATCAATGAAGCGGGCTCTTGGTTTCTTTGCCCATTACTCGAAGTGGATACATAAATTTTCAGATAAAATCCGTGTCTTGATTGATGCCACATCATTTCCGCTGAATCCATCTGCTGCTTCTGCTTTCGAAAATCTAAAAAAGGATATTGCCAACTCAGTCGTCACAACCATCGATGAATCTCGCCCGCTTGTAGTAGAAACCGATGCCTCTAAGTTTGCACTGGCAGCTACTCTTAGTCAAGATGGACGGCCAGTTGCATTTTTCTCACGATCACTAAGCAGATCTGAAATCAGTGGACATCCACCAATCGAAAAGGAGGCTGCGGCAATTGTTGAATCCTTGAAACATTGGAGATCATTCCTCCTTGGCAAGCATTTTCACCTCATAACTGATCAAGAAGCTCTGTCTTTCATTTTTGACCGAAAACATGGGAGTAAGGTAAAAAATGAGAAGATCACTAGATGGCGAATAGAGCTAGCTCCGTTCGTTTATGACATATCTTACCGTCCCGGTGAGGACAACACCAAGGCAGACACACTCTCCCGTGTCTGTAATGCGTCCACTTCTACTGACTTGTTCCAGCTTCACCAATCTTTGTGCCACCCTGGTGTTACACGTATGTATCATTGGCTCAAATGTAAGAACATCCCCTATTCACTTGAAGATATCAAGAAGATGACTTCAAGCTGTACCATCTGTGCTGAAGTAAAACCTAGGTACTTGAAAACATCTGGAACCTTAGTTAAGGCCACCTCTCCATTTGAACGCATCAACATAGATTTTAAGGGCCCTCTCCCTTCCAGGACACAGAACTTCTACCTCCTTACCATCATTGATGAGTACTCCCGCTTCCCTTTCGCATACGCCTGCCGTGATGTTTCTGCTGCCACTGTGGTTGAGTGTCTCAAAAATCTCTTCTGTTTGTTTGGAATGCCAGCCTATGTCCACTCAGACCGGGAACCTTCCTTTATGTCTAGGGAAGTCAAGGATTTCCTCCATTCAAATGGTGTAGCTACCAGCAGAACAACACCATACAATCCGGCAGGAAACGGGCAAATTGAACGCTTCAATGGAACTCTGTGGAAAACCATTTGTCTCTCTTTGAAGACTCTAGGACTGCGGACGGAGAACTGGGAAATGGTCCTACTGGAATCCCTCCACGCTATTCGATCTCTACTTTGCACAGCAACTAACTCCACTCCTCATGAAAGATTTTTCACTCATCCTCGCCGTACAGCCAATGGAGTCTCCTTGCCGTCTTGGTTAACACCTGGTCCTGTGCTTGCCAAAAGGAACGTGCGAATCAGCAAATATGAAGACCCTGCCGAGGAAGTAGAATTACTTGAAGCTAACCCACAGTACGCCCTAATTCGCAAGAAGGATGGATCAGAATCAACCGTGTCCCTGAGACAATTAGCACCTAAAGGAACTCATGAGATGTTGGAGAAACCTTGCCCTGATGGTGATGAACCCGCTCCAATATTAGAGCCCTCTAACATGGTACATCCGGAAGAACCCTCTGCCACTCCATCTGTTCATGGCTCTCTCTCTAATGAAATTGGAATCCCAGTGTGCCCCTCAAGACCTCAACGGGTGACCAAGGCTCCATCTTACCTCAAAGACTATGTTACTAATTGAAAACCAATCCTGGTGTTACAAATCTTGAATGAAGTTTAAATCTTTCTTTTTTACCTCAAATATTGTTCTGAAATTTTGCCAAATGTTTTCTTAAATTTTTCTATGTATCTCATATATTGTACTTAAATTATGCCAAATGTTTTAAGAAAAACTCAGGGTGAATGTGGTGATTTTTAATCCCACTCATGTGTGGGAAACTTTCCCTACTATTGTCTAACCTGGCAGATAACCAGTTATATGTTTGTAAACTCGCTATTCTTCTACAGTTGTTGTTTTAAGCTAATAAAAACCTTTCTAAGGGTAATTCATTCTTCCTCCATTTTCATCACAGCTACTTTTCAGTAACAGCTCTAACCGTTACTGTGATTTTTCTTATCTGTGATTTCTTAACTGCTACTAACTGTGATTCGTGATTCTGTCGAAATGCTACCAACAGTGATCGCGTCGGCGTTCTTAGTTCCACATCATGAATATAACGATCACAGAATACGCATTATAAGGATAATAATTACTTTGACACTTGTAAAATTCACTATAATCCTATCAATATACATACAGATGGAATTATTCTCAATATCCTACACATAACGTAAATTTTCCTCTTATGGTTTAACCCATTCAAGAACAGCGCCGGCTCTAGCCCATGCGCGCTCGTGTGCAATCGTGACCTAGGCGCCCCCTAGTAGGCACGCCATCAAAATTAAACACAGATACACAAGGTGTTGCAAAAAACGGCAAATCCTCTAAGGAGATTAATGTGAAATCGCGAAAAAAAATCTGTTGTTCCATAGAAAAAGTCATTGAGACCAAATGAATGAAACAGCTGATATTTTTTCGCGATTTTAGAATTGGTATTAAAATAACCCTATATCTCAGGAAAGTTGGGCTTACAGAAATAAGAAAGCACAAGTTTATTTTAAAATATTTATTAATAATATATACAAATTAAAAGACGCTCTTAGTCAAATTACAAATACATATTTACAAGATTACTTTTCGCGCTTTAGCAGCTGCAAAATCATTAACGATGTCACTCACTTCAATTTTGATTTTATATTCAATACTTATTAATGATAAATTTGTCAATCTACTTTGAGACATTGTGGATCTGAGATAATTTTTAATTAACCTTAGTTTCGAAATTGATCTTTCGCTGTGAGCAATAGTGACTGGCAATGTGAGGTAAATCCTAAGTGCTGTGGACAGATTTGGAAACACTGAAATTAATTTATTATTAAACAAATAATTTAAAATATCCAACGGTGTAGTAGAATCATTAATGAACAGCGGTAATAATTCGATTTCATTAAAGAGCTCTAACTTTTCTACATCTGAAGAACCAGCATGGCGCAGTTTATTTTCTAAATTAGAACAATAAGCTCTTTTTGTATCAATCTCCAAATCCTTCCAGTGATTTAATTTTTGAAGGAATGAAAAAATTATATTACTTTGATTCAAAAGTTCGAACCGTTCGTCGAACTTATTGATAGCGGTATCAAATAGGTAGTAATAAAAATTTACTTTGAAATGCGTTTCTGGATCTGTAATCGGCTCATCTTCTGCCTCATAGCCAAAAAACCTTCTACACGCGCGAGGGCGAGCTGGTGCGGGAAATTCGGCAATTGCGTCGACCTCTTCGGCTATGGTTTTCGCGTTATAGAGGAACTCCTGAAAAGCGGACTCATTACGGAATTTAGACAAACTTCTTTTTGCAAGATCAATTATTTTTACCGCTTCTGACAAAACATCGGAATTTTGAAGAGTCTTGCTAATTAAATTTATCTTAAAATTTCAAACCAAACAACTAGGAAACAGATAAATTTGAATGATTTAATTTTGCTAACAACGAATTTGCCAAATTTCTCGACTACGCATTTTTGTTTCTATCAGAATATATGGTAAACAAGTCATATATGTGTTATGTCCTCATAAGGGTAGTGAATAAATAATGAATATACTCATAGTTAACTGTAATCTATTATGAACACATTTGAACATACAGAGAACTCATAATAACATAACTATCATATGACTAAAGGGAAACATAACCCTCCTTTCCAAAGAGATACACAACAGTCTCCCCCACATAATAAAAACATAGAAAATATATATATAATATAGACAAATGACAAGAATATCTAAGTTAAGTAGTTAGTAATAACTCCATCACAAAATCGCGAAAACGTTCGGGCATTCTGGTAGGCCTAGAAGATCTGCATAGGACTGGTTCTGGAGGGATCGCATTGGGTACATCCGCAGTTACCTCTTGAGGGCACGGTTGTGGAGCTTGAATTCCTGATGATGGTACCTGAGGATCTGGAATGTCAGTCTGAGGAATTGCAATGCCAGGATTTGTAGCAGGTAATCTGGGAATCTCATATAAGGAAACTTCAAGATTGAATGTGACAGTTTTCCTTGGTACAAGTGTCAGACGCAATTGATAAATGTGACGTTTCAGTGTTCTCCTCGATTTATCTAGAACGACTATGCAGTGCCGTTTCCCTAACTTCTTCAATATCTGGCCATACTCCCAAATGTATTTATTGTTGAGGAAGAAACGCACTTGGACTCTCTCCCCCACATGAAGAACCCTCACACCACATGGAGCATTGCCTTTTGAAGCCACGCATATCTTGTGCGTAAACAAGAAACTAGTAAACAAACTAAGTGCGTTGAGCTCTTTTCATGAAATGATCAATGGTAGTTATTTTGAAAGAACTCATATATCCATCGACAACTACAACTTTAATATCTTTCTGACTATTGGGGACGGAACCCTAAAAACCAAAAGGTAAGGTAAGGTCAGTTACTCGTTTAAAAACCATAAAAGTACATACAGAAACACAACCCCACATCCACTTGAGCCACTTCATCAGTTGTAGGTACATAACGAAGGTTACATACATACAAATAAGTAATTAACAAAATAAGACCTAACCTAAATTAATACCTAGGTAATACTAGTACATAAATAGCACTTTTACTTACCGTTATGTTAACCTGCTCTGCACTATAAACAGTTTTGAGATGAAAGCGTCGATAATATATCACTCACTATTTGATGAGGTCTTATCTGACCACTGACCTCTGTGAACTCTAAGCGATTATAGTTTTTAAGTATTTCTTGCAAGGTTGATTTCACGTTGAAACAATTCCTACTTTGTCAAAATGCCGACCCATGAAACCCTGCACCCTAAAGGTGCCATTCGGAGACGAGCGGCAACCGAGTCTTTGGAAACAATTTTGAGTTAGGTACGTAACTTTTCCATAGACTGCCCGTGTCGGAATGGCAGCCTTTAAAGCGCGGGATATAAGCAAGGGGCGGCGTCTTCTTTCATATAAGTATATCATACATAATAATATCGAAGCGAGACGAAGGGACGCCCGCCCGGGGCTCTCCTCTCTTAATTAATGTATCCCGCCCGCGCATAAGACCACTTCTTTGGAGGGTTCGCAAGGGGCGCTTCGCGGCGTGCCCCTTGAGACCCGGCACTCGTGTGCACCGCACACCAAGAACACAAGGTAAAGCCGGCCCTGTTCAAGACGACGATTTTTTTTCGAACACGGACCCCAGGAGCGAAATTGTTTTCTTTATATTAAATCAACAATTACTTAGAAATAAACTAGTAGTATTTATAGAAAGGTTTCAAAGGTTTATTAAAATATCAAAACGATAGTTTCACTAATGTTCTATCTGTTATTTCATTCATAAATTTTAACAACTATGATCTTGTAATTTCCCTATTTAGTAATGGATTCTCCTCCGTACAAAAAAAACCGTCTGGGGGGAGGCACGTGCCTCCCCTACATAGTAGTACCTACTAGTACTACCATTATTTTTGGTATAGGTAATTTACAAGTAAATATTTATATTTTACAATAAACAAGCTGTAAATAAATATCTGACTTTCCCTTTTATTTAATAATACAATTTAAATTTATCAAATATAATTTAAATTTATTACTGTGTGGTTAATTTTTTAAAATAAAATTAATTGAGTCAAATTAAGGCAGCACCCTATCAGAGTTTATTACTGTAGAAAAAGGTTGGTACTTGTATGCTAACGCCACCGCAGTTATTTTCCCCTACTTGTAGGCATACGCGAGCGGTTACATTTTGTAACCGTTATATTTCTAAAACATTTATCTTCCATGTTTTTAAATCTATTTATTGGGATTAGAATTTTAAATAATCATCAACAATTACAAATCAGAATAATTTATTTACAAATGGAATATATCATGAACCATTAAAATAATGGATAATATAGAAATAAATAATGGAATATATCACGATCAATCAAAATAATGAAAAATCAAAATAATGAAATATGAAAATAATGAAAAATCCAAATAATTTATTAAAAAAGAAAGTGGTTAATCGGATTTCGGTGGAAAATTGGTAAAATATTTCGCTGCTGGAAAAATACTTCTTCTTCGGTTTTTGTCAAATCCCAAAGACTCATTTTCGTAGCACAAAGATTGGCGAAATAATAACAACAAATCTAATAATAATTAAATAAATAAATAAAATAATAACAACAATGAGTCTAGAACAAATCAGCAAACAAACAATAAATCAGTAACAAAAAAAACTCAGCAAACAAGAACGAACATTCAGGTGTTAGAAATATAACGGTTACAAAATGTAACCACTCATGCATGCGAACAAGTAGGGGGAAATAACTGCGGTGGCGTTAACACACAAGTACCAAAATGTTTTCCAAGAGTGCAATCCCTATTACTCTTATGGCGCCCTAACAACAGTAATAACTCTTTTCACCTGAATCACAGTAGTCACAATCACGCTTTAATTCCGTTCGCCGACGACCCGTTCCCATATGCGAAGAACAGTTTAGAACTGCTACTGTAGTCACGATAACAATCACGCTTCAATTCCGTTCGGTTCTATCGCCAATCACTGTGAAGAACAGTTTGGAGCTGTTACTGATGAATTTGTAATTACAGGTAGACCTGTGACTTTTGAGTAACAGTGAAAAAGTAACAGTTCGTGATTTCTGGCCCATCACTAAACATAACCTGACTTTAGTCACGTGTGTACCACGCTTAAGTGTTGTTGAAGGTGATTGTTGAATCTTATATTTGTTACCTATACCTAGTTTATATTTATTGTGGACTATATTTGTTTTAAAATGGAAGAGTTAGATGTAGAATCTTCTGATTTAGACTACTTTTCCAATTTTACTTCCAATGACCAAAATTCAAGAATAATGGCTGTTAAAGGATTGCTCAAAAGAATGATAAATGACTCAAGAAATAACCATCAAAATCTTTTTTTAATGTGTAAGAGACTGATACGTGGTTTAGGAGGAAGCAATGCATTATTTCGACAAGGATGCTTCTCTTGCACTGTAGGCTTTATGTCTCTTCTTCCATCAGATTTTAAGGTATCTATATTTGAAAAATTAATCGAAAGTGAACTTCATCCAGCTGGTAACAATAGCAAACAAGAAAAAGGAGAAGCCTATCTTGGACAAATATTGGCATATGGTGCCATGATTGTTACAGATTTAATTTATAAAGAATCCGAAGAATTTCAGGAAGCAGTTTTTACTAAAATTTTTCAACTTGGAAGAAAACGATCATACTTGCATCATGTGTCATATGTATTTATGACTGAAATGTTGAAAAAATCTGAAAAAGAATTTATTCCGGATGGTTTTATCGATGATATTAGAGATTTAAATGATAATCCACTTGACAAATTAAACTACATACTTGCTTTAGAAAATAAACCATTTAAATCTTCTACAATAAAAAAAGTTCTTGGGACCAAGTCGTTGTTTGACTTGACTAATGCTTCTAAAATAATAGGTTACGTAAAAAAGAACAAAACCTTTGTGATGCTAGAACACAATTTCATTTCTGAAATAACTAAAGCTGTAATCAACCACCCAAAGTTTTTTGTATCATTTTGGTCATCTTTGATTGAACAGAAACATGCAAAAAATGAAACAGGAAATACTAATGAAATAGTCAAGTTTTCAAGCAGTGATGATGCCATTACATTACAATTATGTTGTTCCGTTCTAAAATCTTGTATTGAAAGCAAAAATCAAGAGTTAGGGAAAGCAATATGGAGTACAGATTTAGTTCTTCTCTTGTTACGAAATATAAAAAAGAATAAAAACATCATTCAAATGTTTTTAAGTGATTTTTGCCTTTATATGAAAGCAGCTAATGATGAAGATAAACTAAGTATATTAAAGTTGACTTTATTTGAGCAAGGAATTTTAGACTTTGATGTACTAACAAGTAGTAAGACAATATTAGTCTTAACTAATAGTTTATCATTTAAGGGTTTGACTGAGTTAGCCAGTTTATATAAATCAGTTATTGAAAACAAAGAAGAAGTAGTGAATTTTGATCTTAAGAAAAAAGGCGTTCTTATTTGTTTAAATTATTACACCAAAATTATTAACAGTCATGCTTGTTATGAAGAAATACCTTGGCGATTATCACAGTTAACCTACCTTCTTAAATTAGGGTTTTTTAAACAAGATGTACATTTAAATCGCGAACTTGTCAATCATGTTCAAGAGGCTTTCCTAACTAGCCTTGGTCACCGTTTCCCAAATTTAGAATCTTTTCAAAAAGTTTTAAATGACTTGTTCTCAGAGTTAAATACTATGTTAGATACTTGTAAAGATGATATACTTATAAATTTCACTGATGATATGCTTGAAGCCTGGAAAAAAGCAGTCTCTCTTAATGAAGAAATGGTTGAAGATATGGAAAGTGATTCTAAAGTGGTTATTGTTATTCTAAAAATTATTCTTCAGTACATGAGCATTCTAATATTAAAAGAACGAAATACAGCTATTATTAATATTCAAGACTTGCAAAATATCTTTCAAGAAATCAAAGAAGGTGGTAAAACCATGTGGATAGAAGTGCTGATAGATCTATTTTTGAATTTGCTTTCGAAGCCAAACTATCACCATAGGCATTTAATTCGATGTATTTTTAAATCTCTTTGCTCACATTTAACTCCAGATTCCTTTAATCAGATGATAGAAGTGTTAGAACTATCGTATGACCCTCGGAATATTTTGGAACATGAGGCTATTGAATCTGATGTCAGTGAGGCTGAAAGTGATTCAGATGAATCAAATGATAACTCCGAAGCAGAAGAAGAAGATATTAATGGTGAAGATGTTACAGCTAACGAAAAACTGCGTTTAGAATTGAGGAACGTATTAACGGCTGAGTCAGATGCAGATTCTGTGGATTTGGATGATTTGGATGAAGATGAAGGTAGGCGTTTAAATGAAACTTTAGGAAATATTTTTAAGTCTAACATGAAAAGGAAGAGATCAAATCACTTTTCAAAGTATCAGAATCAGCTGGCCCATTTTAGAATAAGAGTGATTGATTTATTAGAAATTTGCACAGAAGTGTCATTACCATTTTCTTATTGGTTGAGAGCTGCTTTACCATTAATTGAATTATATGCATCAACCATTGGTCAAAAGCAGTTAGATAACCTTAGATCCAAAATCAACTGTTGCATTAAAAAACTGAATTCCTCCAAAGCTACTTATGAAGAAGACTGTAATAAGGAAGCTGTAAATGTACTGGAAGTGTTGTTTAAGAACCTATCTAAATTATCTGGAGTTTATTGTGATATGAAAATGGAGCTGTGCTCCATGATAAGATTTATTTTGAAATCAGCAAAACCTTTTAGTAATGGCCTTAAACCGAAGAATTTAGAAAATAATGAAATATTTCAATTATTTAAGAAACATCTTGAGGATTTTTTCAATAGTAAAAACAATACTCCTGTTACAATATTTAACAGTATGATATCAATTGGGTGGGATGGGGTTTTAGCTCTATTCCCGACTTTAATTAAGTTTATTTTTGATGATACTGTTAAATTACACAAAAAAATACTTGGTGTTAAGATGGTTGAAACTTTCATTAAAACGCCGAAATACTTTGACGGACATTTGGGGAACTATTATAAATACTACTTAAATAAAACTGTAGAGTCGTTTCATGAGCACATTAATGATACAATTGAGACATTTTTTTCAGAAAAAGAATCTAACTTAAAATTTTATTCAGAACTTTGGACATTATTAATTCTTATTTTTACCAAACAAAATCAAAATCAATTTCCAGAAATAATAAATCAAGATAAGTTTAAAGAACTCCTGTCCACAAAAGTTAAAGAATTGCCTATCATGAAAGGCCAATGTAAACAAAACTTTAAGAAGCTCTGTAACTTTTTAAGTATAAATTTAACAAGTAACACAGAAATGAAAACTTCCCAGGAAGAACTGAAGAATGGTTCTCCTAAGAAAAATCTTAATAAACGAAAAAAAAAGGATAAAATGTATGAAGGGTTAAAGAAGAAGGCTAAAAGATTAAAATCAAATAATGCTGAGGTTCCTACTGTATAATATTTTAACTTGTAGCCACCATGTATATAAATTTGTAAATATATTTTTTTGTATTATTCTTTATGCGTACCAAGTTTTTAATTCTTTCAAGTGTTTTTTAGGTGTAAATTTTATTTGCTTATTTTTTTTAATTCTGTAAATAAAAAAATTAATTAAATCTCAATTCAGTTACTGATATTAGTGTTTTATTTTATTATTATATTTCAATACCCAGTGTTAGTGTATTTATTTTAGTTCGCTGATTTTCATTACGTTAATTTATATTGGAAGTGGGGTGGCTCAGTGGTAGAGCTCTGAGTTGCCATGCCGAAGTTGCCAGGTTCAATTCCGGCTGTGGTGGGTTACTCAATTTAATCTTATATGGAGATGGATCTTTTGGGATAAGGAGACCCTCTTGGGGCTCACCCAGCTTCCGTAGAATGGGTACCAAAAATAAGGGGGGGGAAACCTGGTGTTTGAGCATGATCTAGGACAAATACCTCTCTCCTCAACCTTTGGCTAAGAAACAGTACAGTCTGAAATAATAAATAAATCCAATATATAAATTGGCTGAACCCACCCAAGACTCACTCTTCATGGGTCGTTTTTATTATTTCAAAGTTTTACAGATCATTATTTTAATGGTAATTAGGTACTAGTATAGAAAAATAATTGCTAATCTTGTACTATAAGGATCCAATATACACATAGTTAATTTACAGGAACTGAATCTACTATTTCAAAAACTAATAATCAATTAATCAAATAAAAATTGTAAAACTGAAATATCAAATTATTCCCATTATCTTCTCAGTTATATGGGTCTTGATTATCTTTTAATAATTACTGGATGTAAGTAAAAGTAAAATAAAAAGAAACTAATGTTAATGTAAAATCTTACTTGCCCATCCTTGAGCAGAGAAGTAAATGGACCAGGCTGCCAGGAAGTGAATTTCTATTTTTTGATAGTTAATTACTTTTTATTCATTTTTTCAAATTTTTATCTGATAAATATCTAAACTGGTTTAAATCCAAGATATAAATTTAGTTTGCTTGATTCACTTGATATAATTATACCATACATACTTATACTAATCTTTTTCTTTTTTTTCCTGACATCTGAGCCCCCTTATTTGATTTGTTCCATTAACATATAATGTCAATTCTCCCCCCCCTTTTTTTTACTCCATATAAAAAATGGTACGTTCTTGGTATTATAATGTAGCTCTTATTCATCAGCGGGGAGCGGAGTGGCTCAGTGGTAGAGCACTGAGTTGGCAAGACTTTAATTTATTTTGTTTGCAGCCAGAGATGGATCATATAGGATGTAGGACCCTACTGGAGCACACCCAGCCTCTATAAAATATAAAAATAAGGGGGGGAAATCTCGCAGTTGAGTGTGACTTAGGACTAGTCACCTCCTTGCAGAACCGTTGTCCATGAAACAGTACAGTCTCTACCATGTACTGAAGCCCAGACCCGCTCATGGGTTGTAGTGGTACAGGTTTTTTTTTTCTTATTCATCAATTGTGCTCTCTTTTGTTGGCATTATTCTTCCAGTCTAAAAAAAATGCACTGGCACTTTTTTTGAAGAAATAATTGTATTTTAATTTTTTTAAATATCTTCGAAGATTTCGAGTAGGAAATAAGTATGTACATTGTTCCATGTTCATATAATATTAGTCTTTTACAAAATTCAATTGCTTTTCACCATTATATTTATTTCATTGTACCTTAAAGTAATTTAAAGAAAGATAAAAGTATTTGTTTATTGATTGTACCAATTTTTCAGATTCCCATTAACTGTATGTTTTTCTCATTGGTAATAGTGGTGATGGAGACTTCAATAGTGATTTTTTGGAGTGAAAATGGTTAATGATTAATTATTAAAAATCTATACTTTAAGGTTTTAATTTCCTTTATGAAAATGTTCATTAAGCTCGTAAAAAAATTAATTTAGTTACAATAAATGTCATCATTAGAGATATACATAACTGAAATCATACTTTAACTAAGACTGGAATGTTGACGGCGTAAACTAAAAAAAAATGTTTGCAATAGACATCGAAATCTTAAACTATGATTTGAAGGTATGGTTTTACTTTATTTTTTATATTATAAATTAACGTCTTTTTGTCCACTGTCAGTTGACTGATATCTTTGCTTAATAACAAGCTTCAGATATCAACAGACGCTGTAACTACAGCTGGATAAGAAGTCAGCTGTGTTTACAGTTTCGGTAAGCCTGATATGGACGCTGTGTTCGCCGAGTTAGAAGCCATCTTAGGATTTTAGATTTTAAAACATTTTAATTGGGTGAAATATATTGTTTTTATCTCGATTCAGCTTCTCCAGTGTTCCTAACCAAATTCTCTTTGTGATGCATTATTAAATCTTTCGTGCAGCTTTTAGAATACGTTTAACTTTCAATAGAATCTATTGATTTTCACTGCACTTTTCCTAGATCCGCCTCTAGGAAGCATTCATTTATTAAATAAATCTAACTTTACATTTTACCATGAATAAGGCTTCTGCTGAAGAGAAAGAGCTTATTGTAAAAGAATCATTGTTTAAATTTCTGATGCAGCACATACCTTGTGCTCAGATAAGGTAAATAGATGTATATGAGAGATTTACTGTTTTATTTGGACAAATAAATCATGTTCTTAATTTTTCCTTTTAGTACTATTGATGAGATAGTACTGAGCTATGTTGTAAGTATTCTTGAAGACCTGGGTGATGAGAGCTCTGGAGATGTTGAGGACGCATTTGATGCAGAAGGATTTTGTGAAATGATGGCAGCTTATGTTCCAGAATTTAGTTCTATAAGTTTACCTAAAGTCTGTCAGTGGATGTTTGAGTTAGAAGCTACCTTACGAAACTTCTGTGAAAGCAGTATGTCATCCTCAAATTTTCTTAAATATATCTTTTTGTTAAAAGTATTCTTATTTATCTGTTTTTGCAGGTGAATCATATATTGAAAGGGATTTGTCAGAACTCTTGATTCCTATAAATATATCTAGGAATCATAATTCCTCTTCAGAATGTAGTACTACTGACAAAGGGACTCATCGTAAGCACCAGCTTTCTGAGGCAAGTGATGGAAGTTGCAGCTCAGATAGCAGTGGAGAATATTTTGCTCACGAAGTAAGTTAATAAAAACTTCATTCAGTACTTTTTATATATACATCACAAATACCTTATACCTCTTACCTCTGCATGGTATAAGGTAACCAACGGGTCCTTGGATTATTTTTTGCTGTATGTTATTAGATTTTGGGTTTGTAAATAATTGTTCTTGTAATTATCATCTTGTTTTCATTCTAATATATATACAATATTTTCTGATTTCTTTTGTTTTTTTAAATACTTGTCATGTAATTAGGACTTCTCAGGGGCTCAGTAATTATGCATTGATATTTAACACTTTAGTTGTAACTTACACATATATCACTCATAAATGTGGAACATTTAAATTCAAATTTATCAAAAATTATAACTGTGGAAGGTGGGGAAAAGAGGATACTTTTAATGAAATATCTGAATTATAATAACTATCCACAGTAGAAGTGTTATATTTAATTATCCAAATGTATATTTTCTATAAATATATATGGGTCATATTTATCTATCTACTATGTATGATTTAGATTAGAATGAGAATAGCTTGGTATTAATTTTTATACTCATCTATAACTAAAGATTTAAAGGGGGGATTCATTGATTTAAAAGCACTATTAACTAGAACTTATTATTTTTTTTATTGTGTGCTATTGGTAGTTTGAGCCGAAAATGCAGGCTTTCATTAAGGCTAAGTAAAAATTGAATATAACATCTATTAAAATTTAGTTGTATAAAATATAATTTATGCAATTGTCTTCATTTTTTTAAATAATTAAGAACAATAGAAAAGCATAACAGGATAATATGGCACTAAGTTAAAATAGGGTCATTTGATTAAAGATTAGAATGAGTTGGTCCCGTTGCCCCCATCCATCACTGATCTGAGTGAACATATCAAAGGTATTCTCCTCCATAATGAAGTAGAGTTCTAAATTCCTCAGGAGTCCAGCCATTTATCTGTTGAAGTTGCTAAGCTGTTTCAAGAAGATAAACTAAAATTTGTAAACAGCATTTATCTTTCTAAAAACAACTTGATTACTTTATCAGATTATGCTTTTCCATTGTTAAACATTTTTCACAGTTAAATGGTGTGTTAGTTCTGATGATGGGTAAACACAAGATAAATGAAACCTCATAACATGATGATAGCTTTAAAACCGCAAAATAAGTTTTAAACTTATCTTTCACTTTTATAAGGTTTATTGTGGTTCCCTCCTTTAACTGTGCTCTAAGAAACACATTGAATTTCTTTCCATTAAGCACAGATGAGTACATCCTATGCTGAGGTGATTGGTTGTTGAAACATGAAGGAATGCTTTTCTGCAAACTTGATATTGTTGTTGGGTTAACAATATCACACAACTTAAAGCTAGTGTACTTATGTTTAATTGGAGCTAGCTAATTTTTTTCTGACATAAAATAAAAGAACTTGTATACATTCCTAGGGAAATAAACGCTATTAATCGATTCTGTGATTTCATATGGGAAAGCCTTGCGCTAATATCTGGTAATTATGTATAAAAAAAAACTGTAATATTAAACTAAGTGTTCTAATTGTGTGAGCAGTTACTTTTTCATTACTGTTTTTTAGTCTCAGTAGGGCATAATGCATACCATGCTTTCAACTTGGATAAGTTTAATTTCTCAAACAAATGTGTACTTATTGTTGGTATTAAGTTATTAAACATTAATATCTCTCATTATTGTTACATCATACTTGACTATTAATTAATTGATGATAATAATAAAATTGATAATTGTTTTCTAAAAGAAAGTAAACTATCTAGCAAGCCCAATTTATTTTTATTATATTGAGATAAAGATAAAGTTTCTGTTTTCTGCCCTGAAGAAGTCACCAGGATGTCTGGCAAAACATTGGTGAAAAATTTAGCGACACAGTCTAAACCAGAAGATACCACTGAAGTATTTTGTTTAAGATAAAGATATAGCACTGATGGTTATGTTTAAGTCTAAAATTTTGTATAAAACTTTTAAGACATTAAATTTTTATTGTAACATTGTTTTAAGATTTTACATAATCCTTTAGGATATTACTGATTATGAACAAATACAAGTTCTTCAAGAAATGTTTCCCGGACTGTGTGAAATGGAAGTGCGTCATTGCTTGACTATTGCTGGAGGTGATATTGCTATGGCTGCACAGCTGGTTCTTCATCGTCAAGAAACAGGACAAGCTTTGAATCAATCCTCAATCATACAGGTTCAGTTTTTTGAGCTGTTTAATTTTTTTTTTAGTAATTAAGTAATGTTAAAAGTAATTAGATTGAAGAAATATATAATTATGTCCTCTTATGAAGCATTGAAGTAGACAATCTTATAAACTTTTAAGGAATGTTTGTGCTTATAAATTTTGCATAACACTTTTTGGTTAATTATCTTTAACTCACCATTATTTTATTGTTAACGGAACCTTCAGAAGCTGTTCTACATATTGACTTCATTTCTCCTTGGCAGTTTTATATTTTTAAGTATTTATTTAATTTCTCTTTGACAGTTTATATTTTTTAAGTATTGTGAAAATTACTTGGGGCGGTCTGTTCTGGTAATATTATTAATGCTTGGTTTTGGGTAATTTAATATTTTTAATAATTATATTTATTTTATTGACGTTATATATTAATGAAGAAAAGTACCTTCTATTTTGCATTACATAGCCTTGAAATCCTGAGAAAAGTGCATTTAAATAATTTGTAATTTAAGGTCTAAATGTATTCTTCCTTCTCCCATTCATATTGGGGTGGTAAAAAGAAAGTTTCATGTGTTAGATTTTTAGACATTTAAAATTACTCCTTTATTTATTTAATCTATAATGTTTAACTTTTTTTAGTTCAAATTTTATTTTTGATTATAATTGAGTATAATTCTATCAATATTATAATTAAATATAACTAGATCCATTTTATCATCTGTTAATAATGACAAAACTTATTTTTAGTGACCATTATGTTGGATTGTATGCCCATTGCAATAATTATATCCTCTTTTTTTATTTTTTAGATTTCATTTTCTATTAATTAATTATTTTATTGTCAATTTTCCATTTTGATTATTATGATCATTTTATTTTTAGCATGGAGCTCAGCAAAAATCAGCTGTTGATGACAGGGAACTTAAGTCACGAATTATTGCGAGATACAGTTTTGTTGATAAAGATGAGGATGCTAGGGAACATAGACCTGTTGCCCCCAAAACAGTAAGTATTAACCTTGGAATATTTTTTACTTATTCTTCAGATCGTTTATCTTATATTATGTTTGGTAACCTATTTATTATTTTATCTTGTAATTTTCCGTTAGCCGGGCAAGTGAAAAATCACCAAATGATGTAGAATTCCGCCAAATTTCTTAGGATCATATAAGGGGAATGTTTGTTTGGGGCCACGAATGAAACTGTCTTTTTGTGACGGAGTAAGTTGACGGTGCAATTTTTCATCATGCTGCACAAAGAAGAGCATTCGCAATGGTACGTGGTTCAAATTATCCAGATTGAGTTTTCTAGCATCTTTGAGATTTTTTAAGGCTGGAGCGAAAAGATGACATCAGTCAAATGGTGTAAAAAAACAACTGGATAAGAATCACAATACAGTTGTATATTGGAATAACTACTTAAGAGAAGTTTGTGTAGATGTATTTGTGAAACCTAAACAAAAAAAAAATCGTTGGTCCTGAAAAAATAGTTAAGATAGATGAGAACGTACATGATTCTGATTCTATATTGCATTCTCTGTCTTGAAAATAAGAGACTGTGTCTTTTTCAGTTCTAGCTAAATCCCAAATGTTCTTTTTTACAAAAATTAAGACTGAAAAAAAAAAAGTGGTTTGTTTTATATTAATTCAGAGAAAAGAACACATGGCCCCAAATATTTGTGCCCGTCTAACGGAAAAGTACCTTTTATCTTATAGTGGCATGATAACCTGGTTCTTATTTTAAAGATTTTTCAGTTAAGACATTTAAAAAAAACCTTGGTATTTTAGCCTCAAATGACACCATTAGGAGGTATGTTCACGCTTTTTGACTAAAGTTATTGTTTGCAGAATCTGGTTGAATTTTGTGGATTTTTATTTGATTTAGATGAATGCAATTATTATTAAAACAACTTAAAACATCTGTGACATGGACCAAACTCCATAGATAGTGTTCAGTAGCGTAACATTTAAGGCTTGGTATATTCAAATTCACTAGTCACCGCCGCCATGATCGGCTATAGCCATCTAGATTAGGAAAGAAGATTGAAACACCATCTGTCGGCAGAATCGCTCTTCACTTCACCTCACTTGACATCCTGACTGCGAGCTGGAAACATCATCTCTCTGATCTCCTCGACTGAAGTTAACCTTGTCGTTCATCGCATTGAGCCAGGACATTTATGATATTCACCCATCGCTCTAGGTCGGCTAGCACCGGATATGAGAAGCATGCTCTTGATACCACTACATCGCCTAGTAACCAGATACACTCGGAGCCAATGAAAAGAATCCTTCTCTCCAATTGTAAGTCCACTCTTTCATACAATTAGCAAGAGTACCTGTTCACCGGTTGTCGTCATCACCAAGAGATTTCATTTCATTCATCTTATAAGATAAAGACTATAAATTCCACTGTTAAGATTTGTTCATACGAAGCATCATTTCCAGTTAATAATTAAGATTTAATAATTTCTTTGCATAACATTATTCATTGTTCATTTTTTTCTCTTTCTTTGTAAAATTGTTTATTCGCTGTTTTTTTCTTTAATTATCAAATGTCTAACCTTATAATATATTTAAATTTAATAAACCACATGTTTCAGTATCTCGCCAATTTATTTAAAACCCCGACTCTATTCTACTAATATATTATATTTCATTATTTATCTTTTTTTTTGTTCTATTCAGTCTAATCACGCCCGTACAGATAGCTTTTGCTTTACTTCACCACTTATTATCTCGATTATAATGTTAGGATATATTAAAAGTTGCTGCAGAGAGAGAACGTGGACAAACTTCTGGACATGTGGAATTCTATCAGTAGGCATCTATTATAGATATATTATAGGAGTCCATCAAGAACCCCAGAAACTCTCAGTTTGATGATGAGTGCACAAAGATATCAAAGGAAAGGAATACAAATTGGTATAATAGATCTCTGAAACACACACAATAAATTGAGAGAATACCCAAATATTAGAACATGTGTTTAAAAAAAATAAAAAAAATAGGCAATACGAAAGAATAAAATGAGATTAGAAAACTTGAGAATTCAAGAAGGAGCTATTAACCTAGAAATCAAAAGTAATTTTTTCAAGAAAATACAAAGGATTAGAAAGACACAAATGCTTTCACAGATGTAAACAATTTTTATAAAATACATGTTAATAATTATGTATTAATGTCCAGACTAAAAGATATCCAATACATAAGAGTGATATGTATAAAAATAAACATTTATAAACATTAGGTCCGGATCAATCCAACCTTTTTTATTGACTTCTTTTGTTATCTCAATGAACACATTTACCATACTTCATCTTATTTAATAATCTTGATCTAAATTTAATTTTGTTTTTAGTTGAACTTAGGCATGTATTATACAGTGTTACTATGATGATAATATATCATTATTAAATTTAAATTAAAATAAAAACAATTATTCATTATTTATTACAAAAATGGGTAAATATTAGAAAAAGTGGTATTTTGAAGAAACAGAAATTACCAAAAAAAAATATCAGTGTGAAATGGTTAATTTTTATTAAGTTATTTAGTTCTCTAAGAATTAATGATATCCTCTATCAGAAATTTACCGCCATTTCTTAGGGTCCTAAAAAAAAATTTTTATTTTTGAGTGGACAGCGGAGAGACCGTTGGCACAGGCAAGATAATTCACTTTAATTCTTACCAGAAAAATGAGAACATAATTTTATTGCAACATGTTCTGGGACTTATATTTTCTGTATTGCAAAAAAATCTAAGTAAAAAAGTCACAAATTATTGCAAAAAGTATAGAAAAAACAACAAATTATTATCAAGATGGAGTTTCTGGGAGTGGTGTCACTTTTCTATTCTTGAGCTTCCTTTCTTATATCTTCAAATTTTTTTATCAAATTATTGCAAAAAGTGTAGAAAAAACAACAAATTATTAATTTCAGAAACAAGAAAAATATTTCAAAAATGTCAAAATAATATGATTATAGTGTAGAAACTTTGTATGATTTTAGGAAGAACTGATAGCCAAAAATTCCTAAATGTAACCACCCAAATATAAAAACTTGGTCAAACATTATCTCATTAGGTATGTATAATAAAGTCTTAAGATGCCTCATACACCTGAACAGGAATCTTCTTAAGCCTCTGCATATGTTTCTTCAATGTCTCACATCTTCGTTTAAGCCTTTGATTTTCAGCAGCTAATCTCTTGTTTCTTCGAATTACTTTTGATCTGTGTCTTTTGATTCTTTTCTTTCCTGAAGTGACACGAGGCTGTACAGCTGCGATATTACTGTCCAAGTCAATATTTTCACTATCCGAACAAGATAGAGTTTCTGGTAGTGGTGTCACTTTTCTATTCTTGAGCTTTCTTTTCTTATATCTTCAAATTTTTCTGTCCATTCTTCGTTCTCGGGGAGTCATATCTGCAACCAACTTCATTGATTTTGTTTTTTTCTTGTTTTCATATTTTCTCTTTTCTTTTTCCTTTTGGATAGCATACAACTGTGGGATTGCTTTTATCTTTTGATACCTTTCTCTTTCCATTATTCTTTTCCTCTCTAACTTTTGCTCTTTAGTTAATTTTGCCATTTCAATGCTTGGTAGGAAATCTTCTTGATTGTTTACTCATAAGTGACTACCAGAACCTGAAATGACAAGAAGAATTTTTGTGTGCATTGTAATACATATATGTAATTATACACACACACACACACACACATATATATATATATATATATATATATATATATATATACATATATACATATATACATATATATATATATTTGTTATTTGTGTACATATCACACGTTTTTTAAGAGAAAAGATAATGTCTTGCCTGGGATTCGAAACCGTGTCGCCCGCGTCTCTAGCCCAGTGCTAACCTCTAGTGAACAGATCAAGCATCCCCTGCGAATTATTGGCTTTTTGAGATCACTTTAAAAGGAAATTCTTTCCCCTGCTTTAACATTCTCTCACCTGACACTAAAAAAGGCAGGGGGAGGTTATGAGAGCCTAACTGGAAACTCTTTTCACTTACACAGAACTAATAAAGTAAATTGTATGGTAGTCCATAAGTTACTTACCATTGTACTAATAATTTCTCATTAAACTTGAATATTCCCCAAAATAATTTAAACCAGGGTATAGAACTTTAGAAAAATGAGGCTGTATTTGTTTACATTGGAGTTCTTCTGTAAAATCAGCTGTTTGAAAGTACAAAAAAGCCCCGTTTACAAGAGTATAGCGGGAGTTTTCAAACAGGCCATCGTAGAGAAAAAAAGTAGTGGGACAGCAATAAAAAGTTGAGCAACTCTTTTCAGCTATTTTTGCCCGTGACAGTAGGTTTTTTTAATAATTCTGAAGTGTATTTTATACATTTGGCCCTTTCATTACTAGCTAAAAACATATACAAAGCCTTCAACTAAGTAGGCAAAGTTTTGAACTGAGTAGTGGGACATGGCAGGGGAGGGAAAATCAAGCTGCTTGGAATGCTTTAAAGGTCCTTTTAAAGCCTTTCAAAAATCAAAGGATTTTTTTTTCAAAAGAACATCTTTTTCAAGACTTATATTTTAAGATTCTGCATAGTTTAAAAAGGCTTGTCTGCTTTTAGTATAAAATATACCAATCGGACATGATATTACCACTTTTTGTGATATTCACCCAAATACTATTAATTTTATTTGGGTTCATATGTACCCAACATGTATGGTCATATGTATTAAAGTGTGTTAAGTTCATAGAGGAGAACTTATGATATTCGGTGTAATCTAAATAAAGATATATTAACATCTGTTGAATATATTATTAATATTAGATGGATTAAAACTGAAATGCCAGGAGTCTTCTTCTCGTTTAAACACAATGAGTGTTAAAAACACGTGTTTCAATGTAGATTAATTACAAGAAATTTTCAGATATGTAGAATTTGGAATGGTTCAGTGTGGATATATTCATTTTAGTTTTACATTCATGAAAATATCTTCTCTATATATGCCTTGCACTTCCTTTATTATTAACTCTATTGTTAATGTTTTGTCTTATTTTATTAGGAGCCAAAGAAGCTGGTACGCTATCGAGATAACAAGATTGTTAGTATGAAAGGAGAGCGGTTTACCGAAATAAAGAAGGAAGATGATGAGGAATCTAGGAAGCCGTCTGGGGTATGGTGTAAGTCACCGCGGTTTCACTGATTAGTGCCATATTTATATAGCAGCTGCTTGTCAAGTTCCTGACAGTACGCCATTTAGCGACCCCCCACCTTTCCTCTACTCATAGGTTTATCAACTTATATTGCCCTCGAGCCATGACAACACGAGATGTTAGGCTTTATTTTTTGTTTTAAGACTGCTCACTTTGACTGATACTTTACTCTTTTGTGTTGTGACCTGAAATATTTGTTAAAACTTTCTCATATCGTTTGTGCATTAAAGTTATCTCTCTTTTTCTGTTAATCTTACGGTACTAAGTCACAGTATTGTTTATTTTAATACTCATTCATCCTATTATTTATGTTAGAATTTTTATTTTTCAATTTTCTAATCCCCATTTGGATATTTATTTATATTTTTTAAGAATTTGATGAATGTTAGCTGATTTTATTTTTAAGTATGACTGAAGTACAACTCATTTTAATTAATTTATTCTATTGAATGATATGAATGTTACTTTTATTATTTATTTTTCTATTAATTTAATTTATAGATTTGTGGCTTTGCTACTGCTTGTTATTAATTGATAATATAAAAATCTCTCTGGATTAATTTGCTAATTATATTTGATTTATTGAAAAATAAGTGCTACATATTCAATGCCTTGTTAAAAGCTGTGTATTGTTTTGTATTAATCTTGAGTTTTATTGTTTGTTTTTTTCTATAGAAACTAGAAAATTAACTTAATTTTGACCAAAAGAAAGTAAAAACCCAATACCTTCATTGAAAAAGTTTTTTTTTAATGGATCCATAGGCAGCAGGTATTTTGCAAACCAAATGAATTTTCAAGGTTTCAACGTGTCCTATTATTGAATTCTTAAATATTCACAATAAAATAAATTGTTTTTGTAAAATGACTCTTGCCATATACCATTAGATATTGCATTTTTAGCTTTTAGCCATTGCAATTGTTCCGTATTTTTAGATTTCTGTAATTTTATTTAGATTGAAAACATAAATTAGAAATAACCTATCTTGAAACTAGTGTTACTTTTTAAAAATGATTATCACCAGTCTATCAAATATGTGCACCGTTATAATTTTAAATGATGTGACTTTTATTTTTTAAGTTGTCAGAACATGAACTCTCAGGGGGCAAATTTTATATGCCTGTATTTATATTTTTCCTTTTGCCTTTTTTTCATGAGTCTTAGACATTTCTTGCCTTTATATGCATTGTAGTTATTAATTGTATTAGTATAGCAGACTCATTAAAAGGGTGGTTTTTTTTTTTGCATGTGTTTGATAGATCTCTTTAGTTAATTATTTCGTGTTTTTTTTTCTTTATTGTTACATTTATTAAAAATATCAATTTTGTGTTGCTTGTTATAAAATTCACTAATCTTTAGGTTTTTCATTGAATATTTAAAGCAGGTTCTAAAACATTTTTATTTAAGACTAATTATAACTCTTTTTAAATCAGATTTTGAGCTTGGCTATTTTATGTTTTTTATTGTTTATTTCAGCATGAGTTTCTCAGTAGAATTAATCTAATACATTTTTATAAATGTTTCTTAATTTATTAAATTTTAATAATTCTTAATTTATAACAAATTAAATTTAAAGCATGTTTTATTAGGAATAGTGATCTTAAAGTAGAGTGTTAAAGGGAAACGTATTTATTATATTTTATTTTAATCAAAGGAAAAAAAAAATTTAGATACTTTGAGTATTTTATTCTATAAAAAATATCGGAAAGCAAGAAATTCCACTTTTAAAGGAGAAGCTCGTGATGTCATTATGATAAGCAACAATGGCAGCCCCCTATTGAATTAGTTTTTCCTTTGATTAGTCTCCTTATACTCATTAAGTGTATTAGTTAGTTTGTGTTTGGTGTAAAAAAAAAAAAATGTAATTTGTGCTTACCTTTGCTATAATCATATGATATAATTAAGATCACATATTTGCAATTGGAAGGGAAGGTGTCTTAACCACAGTGAAATTTTTCTTAAGCTCCTATCCCACATCTAAGGGTTTTTGAATGGCTTTTCCAAGATATACTCAATGCTATATATTTATATGGCAAGTATATATTCAAGAGCTCCACTAGCAATGAACATAAACTATATTTATTTTAAATTGTTAATGTCTTAAACTTCTAATTCTAGTTTTGTTAAATTCTTTAGAACTATCAGAGAATAAAGTGTACTTTTTCCTCTCCTTCCCCTCATGTTATTGCTTTATATGTTTATGACTGTGAATCCTTTGTAAAATAACTATAAAGGATTAAAAATAAATAAAGGTAGTTTCTCTATATTATAGTTTAGAAATTTGTGTTTCTATGGCTAGGAGAAAGCAATCCCTTGTTTCAAAGTTTTCCTTCCTCTCCAAGTAGAACCTTTTTCTGATGAAATTCGTCCAAATTTCTCTAAAACTCACGACTGTTGTTAGAAAAAGCTCCTTCATATTCATAATTTCGATTTCAAAATTGTATTAATATATTAATATACAGGGTATACATTTAATGACAGCTCAACTGTTTTTTATTGGTAAACTATTCATCTAAATGAAAAATATTATAGAGTGCTATGTTTTCTTCTGGAATAAATTATTAACACAACTCCATACTTGTGTGGGTTATGATAACATGATATATGACTCTTAACATATTTTCTTTCATGGCTTTAGTTCATTCAAGATTCAAAATTTATCTGGTTGGGATAAAATTTTTTGTAATAAATATGATTTAATTAAAAATATCAAAATAAAATTTGCAAAATTCATTTTAACTATATATATTTTTAATAAAGCTATGAGGCTAAAATAGTAGACAAAAGTGAATTTAACACTTAAGAAATGTTTCAGACACATATGTGGTCTCAAAATGTTGCATTGGGGTCTTATTCTGGAAGGAAATGTTATTCTCGACAACTAGCATTTTCCACTCAAACCAGTAATCCAAAAATGAATATCGTTCTGTTTATATAAGGAAATAAATTAGATAAACTCTAAATAAAGAAAAAAGGTTATACCTGGTAGAGGAAGAAAGGAGAAAGTTGAAAATAAAGATACCAAAATCTTAAGATGTATTTTCGAAAATTAAACTTTTTGATTCATATTTTTCCCCTAAATTGCTAGATTTAATCTTAAAATTGTTGAATTGATCAGGAATTGGTTAGCTTTCAGGTGATGTGTCTGTTTTTTAATCCTGTTTTAAAAACTGTTTATTTTATTAAATTTTATCTTGTTTATAGTTTTTTTCTCATTACATAATTACATTTAATTAGGGACAATAGTGCCAATATTTTCTTAGCTATATCAAAGCTCTAAGAGTTTTCTCTTTCTTATAGATAGATATAGAAACTTTTTGATATGATTGTCATTTTCTTTAGTTATAATATTTTTTATAAATCTCATCTTTGAATGCTCTTAACCATTCATGAAGGACATTTCGTTTCCGAAGTTTTGATCAGTCTTTCTCATTATCTTTAGTTTTATATACATGTATTTATTTACTTTTTTTTTGGAAAGTAAAGTGACTAAATATTTTGTATCATAATAGTGCATTACTCATTCTCTTGTTTATTTATGAAGGATAACAAATTATCCTTACATAATTTTATTTGTATTGTATTATCCCGATTCTGTTGATATACTGTTTATTTATTCTCAAATTAAAATATTTATTTATTTTTTAATGTTTTTGTATGTATTTTTAAATTTATATTTATGAATTTATTCTATGTGATAATACAAGTAGTGTTGTAATGTATATTTGTGATTAGCAAGTTTTATTGTGAACAGTTATAGACAACAGTATTAATCTTGAAATTTGTCTTTTTTCTAACATGCACATTTTTCAGATCTTTTTTTAGATTAACTTATAAGTTGTCTTTTTGAAGTAAAAACAACATAAGATTAATATTCACTTTGGTGAAATTTTCTAGATATATGAATGAATGTTTTATGAAAAAAAATATTGAGATATATATAAATATATATAAGTATATTCATGAATGTATATAAGTAATTGTATAATTAATGATTATTTATTGTTTTGACTTTTGTCTATTGATAAAAAGCCGATTTTGTATATTTGTATTTTCTCTCTCTAAGAGAACAGAGTTATGGTCTGTTTGTTTAAAAAATTTCCATTCTTTTAAATTTGGTGTATATACATATGTGTACGTATGTACATACATTGTAAAACAAAAAAAGTATAATAATTATAAAGATGGAAGTTTTTAATTTATGTGATCTCATATATGGTTAATAAATAATTTCCATAAAATTAATAAAACTAAGTGTTTATTTTTCACACCTATCCATTGAATTCTTACTCAGATTTGAGTTCAGTTCTGGTGTAACTGCTATCACTAAAATAAGCAAGCAATAAAATGATTTATAACCATAATTTAGATTTTTCTCTGAAAATATTTATAATAGTTTAAAGTTCAGCCTTGAAGGTTTTCAAAACTGATATCATGGAGGGTTTCATTTTATACCTTCATTTACATCAATAAATAACTAATTGGTTATTCCCAGATGTTGAATTTATGATAAATTCTGTTATTAATGATGTTTGAAAGCATAGTGAAAATGAAACATCTTATCTCCTAGCTCTGTGTTATAAAACCTAAATAGTTTAAAATTGGTTTCCATCAATATGTAAGCCACAGGTTTACCCAGATAAAAGTTTTTCATTCAAATTGTGGAAAAACAAATCTAGTTATCAGATCTTCGAAATGATCTTCATTCTCGATAATAAAATTATTTAAAATAAAACATTACATCTAATAAACAATTGAAGTTCATAAATTATATAGTTACAATATTATAAGTATTTTTTAATATTTAGATGGTGGATTTCCAATAGATCAGAATGTTAGCAGTATAGTCCTGATACCATGCTCACTGTTAATGATTATTCCTACAATAAAATAGGTACCTATTAGGGAAAAGTTAATTTTAATTTCTTCTTAATTAAGGAAATTATTTACAAATTCAAATATTTTCAATAACCAATCCTCTCTGTCATTTTTAATAACCAATTAGCTAACTGATATAAAGTATTTGCAATGTTATTAATTATCTTTCTCGCAGCTATTCTGGGCCATTTCAGTCCCTATGTTATTATCATCAGTTGCCAAAGATGTTTAAATTGTTTCGGCACCGAGAAATAAGTATGCCTAAGTTTTTGACCTCTCCATTTTGATGTAGTTGGTTTAGATTACTTTTTAAGTAGTTGGTATTTTCTTCATTGATACTGAGAACTCAGCCGCATCAGCGTCAAACTACTCCAATGAGCCCTTTAGTGCTTTTAGTTTCTAGCAGTAACATCAGTTGGAGTGCATGGTTGATCAGCATAAAATGTCATTTATTTTTTCTCTTCCTTGTTTTACGGAAGAATTTTTGGTCAAGGATAGAAGTTCATGCTTTATTGGTATAAACCAATGATAAAATGTAATAAAGTTTTTTCTTAACCCACTGTTAGTGATACACTCTCTCCCCTCTCCATTTGACTGAATTCCATGATGTTCACAGTCAAATATCAGTGTTGAAATTTTTGCAGTACTTTGCTACAAGCGTACAAAATGTGAAAAAATCAAATTTTTATATTCAGTCCAGACAGGAATAAGTAGCCCCAAACTTAATATTTTCAAATTTCAAAAATTAAGGAAATGCTTGTCAGTGTTATTGATCTATATAAGGCTAGTAGTTTGTGATATCTAACTACAGAAACAAATACATCCAGATAAATCACTCCTTGGTTGTTATTTTTGTGTTTAAAATATGGATTTAACAAGTTTTCAATGCCAAACTTTAGAGTTCACCATGGATGCTTATTTTTGAATTTGTGGTAATAAAAAGTGTTGTATAGGAGACTTTGTCAATTAAAATGCTATTCTTAAGCCAGTGGAGATAAATTATTGGCAACGTCTCGAAAATGAAAAACCGTTATTCACCTCGAAATAAAAATGGCCGCCATTCAGGAACGTTACAAGGTATTTTTTTTTTTAAATGGCTTTGAACTCTTCAATATTAGCGTAATATCGGTGATACCATTTCTGTGTCCTCCGCTTCTAGTCTTGAGAATGTAAGAATTCTTTACTATTTCAAATCTAATCATTTTCAAATCAACATTTTCAATTTTCGTAATTATATTCCGTCATGTAGATTATTTGATCTTGTTTTGAAAAAATGTGTATGCAGTCGGAGTGCAGTGTTAATTTATTATTCTTTGGGCCCAAAATTGGTAGCCATCATCGGGGATTAAATTAAATCAGAGATTCAAGATAAAAATAAGTTCCGTTATCTTCATTATGTTATCTTATCTTATCTTAATTTTTACCGAATCTTATCTTACTTGACACTTTACTTTTTTTATCATAATTTCTTTTTAACCGAACATATGTTAATTTTTTTTTACCGCACTTCTCTTCATTTTTTACATGTTTGGGGCGAAATACTCCGTCTTTCAGAACTATAGTTTGATGGTGCCTGTACCCAGACTACGTATCTCTCGTATAGATACAGTCGACCATAAAACATTAATACATTTTTTAACTTTAATTTTTCACTTAATTTTTTTTTATCTACTCTGCGGGGCCAGTCCTATGAACCCCAAGGCTCGTTGGTTGGGAACCGCTGTGCGAAACAATGAGACTTGTAGCAATAGACACTTGAAATACCTTAAAAATTAAGAAGAGAATCTTAGCTGTTCCGAAGAATTAAAACTGTCACATACAATTTTTTCAATAATAATTATGTATCAGGACACAAATCCCAGTAAACCCAAATTCTGACATACAGCTGAGAATTCTTTCTGAAAAAGTTTCATTAAAATCGGTGATGCCATTTCTCTGTCCTCCACTTCTAGTCTTGAGAATAAGTCTAGCCAATTATTCAACATTTTTAATTTTCTTGATTAAATTCCGTCATATAGAATATATGATTTTGTTTATTAAATTTTTGTATGCAGTTTGAGATCAATGTAGATTTATTATTATTTCGGCCTAAACTTGGGAGCCATCATCGGGGATGAAATTAAATCAGAGATATAAGATAAAAATAAGTTCCCTTATCTTATCATTATCTTATCATAATTTTTACCGAATCTTATCATACGTGACACTATTTATCATATTTTTTTTTACTTTGCTTATGTTAATTTTCCCCTTTTAACTTTGTCTCCTATCTCTAATTTAATTTCAGCCTTGATGATGGCTCACATGTTTGGGCCGAAAAACCCTGTCTTTCAGAATAATTAATTGATATTGAATGCACCCTGACTACATATTTCTCGTATAACTATAGTCGACCATAAAACATTAATATGTATTTTAATTTAAAAAATCAAATTATAAGGGTGCGAAACGATATTATTGTCCCCTCTTTTATATTACTTGATGGTTGGTTACCCTCTCCGCCTCCACCTTAAGTCTCTCCTATCACAGTGGTGTAAACAAATATTTATTAGCAAGTTATTAATCTTTATTAGTCTACGTTATTAGTTAATTAGAATTAGAATAAATTAGAAATATTAGAATAAATTAGTTATTAGTCTACGTCACTACAGGTATTGACTGCTAGACTCAGTCCAGCCTTCCTGGAAGTGGTTCTTTGCCCCTAGTGAGTCATAAGCTTGTCTCTTTCCAACTCCTCTGGTGATTCACGCTCTAGGAATCCCAAGTATCCTTGTCTACTCGTTTCATACTTGGTGGTTATATCAGATCTTGAAAAACTATATGCAATCGATAATTGTATTTTTTTCATTAACGGTATAAGTTAAACTTCTTGATTAATAATAAGTGAACTGATTAATTATTGAGAAAGTCATAATCAAACAATGTCCGAATTCATTTAGCTTAAACAATATTTTCCTCTTTTAATTATTAATTGACTAGTTGTTCTAATTGAATTATGTAATAAAATATCAAATTGCAGTTGGTTAATATTTCAACAATATTGTTCTGATTCGTTTTTTTTTCTTTTTCGTATTGACCTAAAAAGGACCACGTCATTTCAACTGTCTTTTTGTATTTCTTCTTGATATTCGCCCAGTACTCCCTCATTCGTCGCTGGTGCTGCTCCTTTCTTTCTTCTGTCCATTTCTTTCCCGTCTTCAGCTTTGATTTTTCTTTAAAATCCACGTTAGTATCCAGTTTCATCCTGAGATGGTTGCTTTCCAGAACATCCTCGTAGGTAATCCCCATCTCTTGTAAATATATTTCTACCTCTTCGTACCATTCTGATTCGTCTATTTTTACTTTTGTTTTAAATTTAATTGACATAAGTTGTTTTGAGGGAAAGTTTTTTCAAATGATGTGATTTTTTATTTGCATTTTAATCTTATACGCATTGACATTTATGCATATGAAACACAACTGTACAATATTTTTCAATTTTTTTTGTCCCATTCTATTTAAAAGAAACAAATTATAAAATAATTAATTTGGAGTAGCAAAAGCAGAAGTATTATGCCCATACCGCAATATGGGTTGTAGTAACTAATATTGAGACATTTAGAACTTGCTATTCTCCTTGGTTTGGAAATTATTATTTTGTAAGATTGTGTTAGTTTAATTGTTTCATAAAATTTCAAAACTATTAATTAATTTTTAAAGCGTATTAGTGGCAACACTGAGTGGCCATATGCATCTCAACTTACGCGCGTCTTTTCCGCCATGTTGTTTTTGTTTAGTGTTAGTGTGTCAGCAGTTGTTTTGAATTTTTAGTGTATTTTTTTGTTTGGTGTTAGATAATTTGATATTTATTATTATTAATGGTGGAAGAAACAAAGATGGAAACTAATCCCAGTGACGATGAGATGGATTTTATTAAACGTCCAGCTATAATGGTTCACAGTCCTGAAAGTATATCAGACGATGAGTCTAGACCAGTTACACCACCGATGGATCAGTCATTAAAACTGAATAAATCGCTTGGATTAATAATGTCACCACAAAGTCCACCATACAGGAAGATAAGATCATTGAAGTTGGTAGAAACACCTATACCTTTTTTGAAGTCAAGGCTTGATCAGGTTTTAACTTCTACTCCTAACATGTCACCATGCGCTAATGAATCTTTTAGAAGAGGCCTTAGAACTTCTTCACTTAGGCTGCAAAGATCAAGGTTGTTACATTTTAATCAAAGTGATGTCAAAGACAAACAGTTTTCACCTTCGATATATGTCAACCCGTTTACTCCTAATTGTAGTCGAAGCAGCTGCGATTTTAAATCCAAAAACCGCTCCAAAAGGTAAGCTTTATTAAGCAAAGTAAGTGTTATCATATTTATCAAAAAATTTTAAAATTTTATAATTTTGCTTTGTAGAGGTCCACAAAAGCACATCACATTTGATTCTGATGAAAGCATGGAACATTACAGTCCCTTGGATGATAGTGATTCCCCGATTGAAGTCAAAAAACCTCGGCTATCTGATTTTAACATACCAAGATACCAAGAGGTGGGTCTTTATTGTTTAAATGCAACATTTAATTGATTAATATCTATGTAGGCTACAATAAGAGTTTTTACTAATTATGAATGCTTATGTTCTTTAGGAATTTATTGAATTGGAAGTAATTGGTACAGGAGTTCATGGCCGAGTTGTAAAGTGCTTAAACCGTTTAAATGGTGTTGAATATGCTGTTAAAAGAGGATTGAAACCGATTATGAATGAGTAAGTATTTTCTTATAAATATTTGTGCATTTTGAGTCGCAAATATGTGTACTGTTGAGTAGCAGATAACAGAATCTGATTGTATATCTATTTATTTAAATAACCTTATTTCTGCTTTCATAGAAATTATATTCCCTTCGTTAGTATTTACTTAAAACACATTGTTCTCATTCTTAATACTAATTTAATTATGTATAAATCATTTTCTTTGAAAACCATTAATATTTACAACTAATAATACTGTTGGAATGTGAACCCAGTTGAAGGTTAGATTATTAATCATATAAGTCACTGACCTGATATCTTGTTTCATTTTGATTTTTGAATTTGTGGTTATAAAAAACTATGAAAATCTTTTTATTTAAGGGTAGCTGTATATTAGGAATTATCACCTATCTTATCAGTTCAATATTGCAATTACTGTTAACATTATGTGAATTAATTTTTTTTACACCTTTTCCATTGTTTCTATGATTGAATTTAAACTTGTAAACAATGTTTCTGAGCTGGTTATATTGTTACATTGGTGGTTGCTAATGAATGATTCGTTCTGTAATGTAGGAAAGTATCATTTTATGCTTTCATGGAACTACTTAGTTAAATGTATTATGTTTCTTCTACTTTGAGCTACTGTCTCTACATGATCAATATTATCATGAATATACATACTATAATAGGTTGCTTTATAACTTTTCTGGCTCAACCTTCACAAGACTTAATTAGTGCTCAAATAGTAGTTTATGAGTGCCATTTCAGTAGTCTATTATATTAGTTATATCTACAAAATAGCAGAATAGAAAGTGTCATCAAAATTGTTAAAATAATCCAAGTATGAGTGTATCAAGTGATTTTTAAAATTATCTGGAACTACTTTGTTAAATGTATTTTGTTTCTTCTACTTTGAGCTTTCTACCCATCTTTGCTTATTTATTGTTCACTGTTTAGGTCTGGAAATATGCAATGGCGAATTCATATCAAGCAATATTTACCTGATTGTGATTCTATATATTAAAATATTATTTATTATCTTAAAGTATTATACAATCTTTCAAAGAGAATTACACATAGTCAGTATTATTGCACAATAATTGTAATTATTAATAACTATAATATTGATCAACTGTGACCCGCTTTATTTTTCCCAAACCACATTGTATAAAGGCAGGTAGATGTTTTATTTAATACTAATGGTGTGAGTTTTTATGTTGTTCCATATATTAAGCATTATTTTACTATTCATTATCTTATACTTTGATTGAATCTTATTTTCTAGGCGCATTGCTCATAATGAAATATATGCACATGGTGTATTGGAGCATCCAAATATTGTCCGTAATTACTCCAGCTGGACAGAGAATGATTATGTTTACATGCAGAATGAATATTGTAATGGTGGTAGTCTTGAGGAGGCTATTGAGAGAGGTCCAATGGATGAGAGAAATCTCCGTAAAGTCCTAGAACATGTTGCTCAGGGTCTTAGGTAAATAATTTTTACATATCGTATTATTTATTTGTCTTGTATTTACTCTGATATTGATTTTAAAGGTACTTCTCTGTTTGAGGTGATAACCTAGCTTAGCCTTACATTCTGATGCTAGCACCTCTGTTTAGGAGTTTTGACGTAAACAAATATATCACCAACCTATAACTTTTATTTTTTAATATAACATTAACATTTCAATTATAATAACTTGTAAATATCACTTATATATATCAACAGGCAAATTAACCGCTATAATATCTAATATTTCCGTCACTCCTTCCGTTTGTAATTTCTTGAAACATAAATTCAATTAGATGGAATTCTAAATAATCCCTATTGGTTCCTCTTTCTTTGTTATTTTGCCACTTGACAGTTCCTCACTTCCATAGTTTGAGAATGTATACTGTTTTCTGGGTTAACAAAATTGTATAAGTTTAACTATCTTAATTAATGTGCAAATGAATGAAATTATAAATGAAAAACAACAATGATGGCAAATAGAAAACATATACAAACCCTTCCTCACATATTGAACGATTTTAATATTTATGTGCAAAGTGTTTTATAGATAATAAACAACAAAGATGGCTGACAGAAAGCACACTCAAACCCTAACACAACTTCCCTTAGACATTCAACAATTCTATTACTTAACCTGCAAAAATTAAGTAATTGTGTTATAACTTTAATGGAAAAAAAAATGGCAAACTAATGATGTATAGAAACAGTAATGAAAGTAAAAAGGTTACAAAATTGCTTATCCTCTACTGTTATCAGTAATGGCGGTCAACAGAATACCATTTTAGAGTTATTTTCAATTACCATGGGGTGAAATGCAATATCACAAAATTCTTAAATTAGTTGTTAGTTATAATTCAATATTTTAAATATATGGTTACGTGTATATTATCAGTGCTATGCCAAATTGGTGTATCTGAAAATGTTGGGCTTGAATAATAGTTGCTTAAATTAGTTAATGCTATCATTATGTTAGTCATATCTTGAATTGGATCCTTTATTGGTGACAAAGATTCAATTAAATTAAGTACACTTCAGAAAAACTAAACTACCAACTACCCAAATTTGCAACTGTGTCATTTTGGCATTGTACCAAAAAAAATTTATTTATTGATAACATTTATAATTTAATAAAATAGTTTGGCTGGAATATTTTTCATTATTTTTCTAGGTTTATACATTCCAAGAACCTGGCACATATGGATATTAAGCCTGGTAATATACTTATATCAAAGGGTCCAAAAGTTTTCTATAGATATGAAGGCGATGAATTTGGAGATGATGATGATTCCAATGAAGAAACCATTTATAAAATAGGTAAGATGAATACAAAATTTATTATGACTTCTTTAATCTTATGTGTTTTTTTAAATTTTATTAAAAGTGAACATTAAGTTTTAATTACAAAGTTAATTTTTTTAGCTGATCTTGGACATGTCACAAAGTTGGATGAAGTAGTCGATGTTGTAGAGGGTGACTGTCGATATTTACCAAAAGAACTTCTCAACGATGATTATAGTAATCTTCCAAAAGTTGATATTTTTTCATTAGGTAAGCATTCTTTTTTTCTTTTTATGTTTTCCCTTGTGCATTTTACCTTTTTCATTCTTTATTTAACTATTAAACTGATCTTTCTAAATGATATTTTATAGAAAAATTATTAGCTGTAGTGGTCAGTGAGGTTATGATTTCAGAAATTGCAGTTTCTTGAATCCTTTTTTTTCTTTACTATTTGTAGCATTAATCTCATGTAATAATTCTGCTTGTATATTCTTTACTGTCAGGATATTGTACGTTTCTTGTCTTACTATCAGTGATTTTCAAAGTTTTTAGAAATTGTTTAGAGTTTATTGTGATAGGTTATTAATCTTTAGATAATTAGCCTTATAATCCCTGATCATTTGAAACAGTCTCTTAAGAGTTTTCAAGAGATGTTTGCTTTCAATTGTGAGGATTTAAAACTGTATACCATTCATCTATTACAGCTGCTGTATAGAGAATGATCTAATTATAAACCGAGTCTAGGGAGTAGCAACTATTTTTCATCAACATACAATAGTTTCCCTCATGATGCTATGATGAAAAAAAACAATTTTACACAACTATAGAATAATGCCATGGGAGTAACACATTAACAGTTTGTACGGTACTAGGAATTCTGGCACGATATTTAGGCATAACGATTTTCAGAAATTTAGTACCAAGGACTGATAACACAGCAATACACTGTAGCTGTACCAAAAGTAAATACAGTTATACAATGATTATAGTAACAATCTCTGTAAAAATATTTATGTTTAATATTAACAGTTATTTACAGTCTTCAAAATTAAACACAGCCATGTAAAACTTTTTATATACTTTTTACATTAACCTCACTTATCGCTTCAATTAGTGACACCTCTTTCTTCGACATAATTTTATTATATATTGGCTTAATACCTACAACATTTTGTAAGCTCTTATTGATTTTAGCATCAGCAGGAATATTAATTGGGTATACTTTTGATATGATGAAATGATGCCTTATTCGCATCTTCCAAAAATCACTGTTCACTATAATAACTTTTGTGACTTATCAATAATTTAGTGTTTATTAGGATATACCTGTTTTTATTGAAAATATTTGGGAAAATTTTTACGTTGATTGTGCTAGGATCTTTTTGACTAATTTCCTTGATATTATAATATGCAGTCTTATAATGTGCACCCTTGTTACATTATTTATTGTTAATATGTTGTTTGTCTTTATAGGGTTAACATTGTATGAAGCTGCTGGAGGTGGACCTCTACCCAAAAATGGGGAGGATTGGCATAAGATCAGGGAAGGCAAGATAATCACTTTTCCTCATCTTAGTTCAGAATTCAACAATCTGATTAAGGTATATCTCTTATTATATGTATCATTATTTTCTCATTGGTGTTTATGTATCATTTAATGTCTTCATTAACAGTTATAAATTCTTCTATATCTTTAAGCTATTAAGGTTATAGTATATATATAAAAGGTGAGATAAAATTATTATTGTTATAGAACATTAAAAGTTAATAGTTCTTGGTTCAAAAGATATATCATCAAACATTTTGATGAGCAACCAGCTAATAGTGCAACGAGTTCCCTCTTCTATTCTTAGTGAAACAGATTTTCTGAAAATTTAATAACTTAGCTACAGATTGTTATGTTGGATAAGACTGTTTTTAATTTATTATTTCGGTTGTCAGCATACTTAATTTCTTTCATATGGAAATATATCATTTTTAGTAAAGGTTTCATTAAACAGTTACAGAAGTGCATTGTAACATTGAATTCTTTGCCCCTTGGTTTAATCAAATAATTTTCTTTAGCATTGTATGCGTGATATATCCCTCCCCTCTGCTTTTTTTATATTATATTTAGCAAGTTATACATTTATTTATGGCCTTCTAAAACCTCCAACTTCATTTTAATTAAAACTATATGTTGGTATAAATTGTTAAATTTCATTAAAATTAATTATCAGATTGTTCTTGAATTTTGATTGAATAGTTTAATTCAGAAACAACAGATTTGCGTTTGTTTAGACTAGCGCATAAGCCATTTCTGAAACAACCAATTTAATGTTTTTACATTTTTATTTATTTTATTTACAATCAAATCTATATAATTTAATAATGAAGAAAAAACCTTATTCCAGTCAACAATTGTTGTTAAAAAATTAACAAAAGATTAAAAAACGTTTCGACATTTATTTGTCATTTTCAATTTTAGTTCTTCACACAGCCTCCTTTAAATTTACAAGTCCAATCATTACTTGAGGTCAAACATATTAAAAAGTCAAAATATATATAAACTCCTGGAACTCAACTTCCATGGTCTAATATATAATGGTATATTATATATCCATTCTCCATTCTCTTCATCGATCTCACATTCCTGCACTCTCGCAATTTGTAATGTATACAATGGGAAGAATGTTCATTGAACTTATTGACTTACATCATTATATTATTTATATAAAGTGTAAAATAAAATAAATTATATATAATAATTTAAGTTTGATGAACTGTTATTCCTTAACATTTTTTTCTACAACTCTATTAATTAATTAATTTCATTACTTCTTGTCCATTAATGATTTTTCTTTATATTAACTTTTAAACTTATTTTCAGAGGATGATACATGTCGATCCTGAATTGAGGCCAACTGCCAGTGAACTTTTGTTGGAAACTTCATCTTCTCCCATTTACAAAACTGTAAAGGATAAACATGAATTAAAAGCAGCAAAACAGAAAATACAGCTTCTAGAGCAACGGTTACAGGTAAGTAGGGTCTAAGTTTGTCAATGACTTATATGCTTAGGTGCAATAAAATATTTATTCAGTTGTATTTTTCTTTGATACTTTATAAAAAAAAAATCTTGAATTCATAGCAGCATACTGATTATACTGATTGGGCATTAAGCACTCTAAATCCATGAGAAAAGCCAGTGAAGTTGTACAAAAAGTTTTTCTTCCATTTATTAGTTTTCTCAATTTTCAATTTATATAAAAATTCAACTACATCAAATATGTTTTATGGCTTTCATTTAGCTCCCATAAAAGATATTTTACAAATGCATCCACAAAATAGAACCGCAGTAAGAGAAGTAAAAAAGAAAATCAGAAGATTCGCTTTTTCCGTTAACCAGTAGGCAGTTTTTGTCAAAATGTGTGAATCGAGTGGGAAAAGCTCAACAAGTAACTGGAAATTGGATTGTTATGTAAAATATGAAAAAGACTGTATATCAATGCAGGAAATGCGATATTGGTTTATGAACTGCTGATTGTTTCAAAACACACAGATGAGCTAATAATTTTTGTAATGTTTATTGTGTTTAATTTATGTTCCTTAAATTTATATGAATTAAAATTATGAAAAATACTGATTTAAATTAGTAATTGAGGCTCATAAATCATGCTACATTATTATTCACTCTGGTGCCAAAGCATGAGTATAATAATGGTGGATAAATTGGTCAGGGAGTGCAATCAAAAATAACACAAAATAAGCAGAACTTATTTTTTAATTGTGCCAACGTTTCGGCCTACGGTGTAGGCCATCTTCAGGGCTAAGTAAAAAACAGAAATTATATGTAATGATATAAAAATGTCTGGCTATTAGAAAGTTATATAACAATGAATTTATGTAATTTAGGTAAGTTTTCCATACTTATTAAGTCTCACCAGTTTTACATTATGTACCTTATTCTTTACTTTTTCATAATTTATCTTACTCTTTGTATTTCCTTACATTATTATCAATTATGTAGATAAATTCTGTTACTCATACATAATCCTATTATAATTTTTATTATAATGATGGATAAATTGGTCAGGGAGTGCAATCAAAAATAACACAAAATAAGCAGAACTTATTTTTTAATTGTGCCAACGTATCGGCCTACGGTGTAGGCCATCTTCAGGGCTAAGTAAGAAACAGAAATTATATGTAATGATATAAAAATGTCTGGCTATTAGAAAGTTATACAACTATGAATTTATGTAATTTAAGTAAGTTTTCCATACTTATTAAGTCTCACCAGTTTTACATTTTGTACCTTATTCTTTACTTTTTCATAATTTATCTTACTCTTTGTATTTCCTTACATTATTATCAATTATGTACATAAATTCTGTTACTCATACATAATCCTATTATAATTTACTCTCTTTATTTCTTTACTTTACTGTAAATTCTGTAATTCTTACTTGGTACTGCAAAGATTTATATAGTTATTTTCTGTTTCTTTTTTACCCTGAAGATGGCCTACACCGTATGTTGCTACAATTAAAAAATAATTTCTGCTTATTTTGTGTTATCTTTGACTGCACCGCCTGACCAATTTATCCAGTATCAGAATTATCCAGTCTGCTATTTTCCACTCAAACATGACTATAATAACTTGTGTCTTGAACCGTTAATCATCAAAGCTCGCAACGGCTAAGCTTTTTGTAAGGGCTCTCTGCAGTGCATTGGCAGAGAGTCGCTCATACACAAAGAGTTAAAATATTTTATAACACAATGCAATTGCATATGAAAGTGTTTATTTAATGGCCTACGATGAGATAACTCATAGTTTGTTAACTTGCCATATTTCTGCCTTCTGAGTTTTGTAGTTTGTCATTGCCTTGGACAACATGATAATTAATTTCAATTAAAAAAAATACACCACATCAGGGTAATTTATGATTACTATTATTATATTTTGTAATTGTGTAATCTAATCATATTAAGTTTAATATTCGGACCCGAATCCTGAAATGTACTGTGATAGTCAACATGTTGAAGCAATTGTAAAGATCATTTAAAATTTTTCATTTAACTGTGCATTTGTCTGGATACTAGAAACAGGCTGGTTCTAACTAGCTGACTAATGAAAAATGTATAATATATGTTTTGTTTTGTTTGTGTTTTTAGGATGTTTACAAATGTGTAAAAGTAATTAGATCTCATTCTCAAGAATCTAAGAGACAAGTACCGACCACTCATAACAACAACAAAGGTGAGAGGCTTATTGGGAAAAAATCAAAGAGATCACAGAGTGCCACTAATTTTTAGTCTTTCGAAACCTTTATATGACAAAAAATGTACAAAAATTTATTGTTCTATTTAAGATTATCTATTAATTGTAATTTCTTTTCATTTATTTTACTTTGTTCAATGTACATAGTTGTAAAGTAAATGTTTTAATAATTTGTAAGGCAATCTTTAAATATGGAGATATATTTTACGTAGTTATTTTGGAGAGGTATTTATGGCCTACTAGTTAGGATTAATCATAAATTTATATATTTCTAAGAAAATTGATTATAAATATTATTTTCTGAAGTGATAGTGATATTTAAATTAAAGGCAGCATAACACTTATAATGCATTAAGCATTTAAATTGTGCTTAATGAATCATAACTGTTATGTTATGTCAATTAAGGTTCGTGGTATATTTTGCTTGTAAATGAACTGTAACATATGATAAAAAAGAATAATGTAAGATTGTTAATCAATTTCTGTTTTCTTCTTATTATTTTTATAATATTGTAGTCAGATTTTTGAAATATTCTGACAAGAGGAAATATTCCTTTAATGGCCATTAATTTGTTATTCTTGCTAATTCATTGGTATTTACTTTGTAATTTATTGTGATTAAACGTTGTTTACATAGTCCTTTAGAAGTTATGTCTAGTTAAAGTTCCTTTTTTTTTTTCCTGAAGGCTGTAAATTTTAACTGAAATTGATCTTTGTTTGTACCATTTGTCATTGTATTATAGAACTAATGTATATTCTAGTAATTTAGTTATATAATTTTTACATTGTTTAGTTATGACTGTTTTAATTAACAAAGATTTAAATTTGGCTTGTAGATTAGTTTACTACCATTTAAATCATCTGTGTTTTGTACTTATATAAATTAGTGTTTATAAGCCATAGGAATGCTTCAGAATTTTTTTATTAATCTTATAAATATTATTAATGGTGCAAAAGGAAGAAAATGTTAATTTTTTTTCTATCTTTTTTAGTTATTTGAAATCATGGCCCTTTATATTGTTGAAGCTGAATATTAAAACTGTTTATATATTCATTCAACTACTGCTCAAATTAAAATTATTAGTTATTGCAGTGTTGATTATTTAGACACATCTGTGTTATGTTTAGGTAATCAATGCTCTTCTAAGTATCTGCATTCAGTGCTTTCAGTTCCTTGTTCCTTAAATTTACATGCTAATTTGACTTTGTTGTGATTAATTTAGGTCTTCATTGAGCCATTCATAGAAAGGCCCAAATAAAACCATTTTTTATTACAAAATTTTGTTTTTTATTTTTTTCCTTTTTAATGAATTATTTTTATCATCAATGTGAAACTTTCCATTTGAAAGTGGACATCTCATTTTTACAGGATGTTACAGTAAAATTACTAATTTTGCTACTATTCACTTTAATATTTAGAGGGGGGACATTTGAGCTAAGGATTAAATAAGTGTTACACCTTTAAGATATCCATCAGAACTCTTTGAAATCAGTTTAGACTAGAAGTTCTGATGCCCATTTTGATATAAAGCCCCTCAGTTATAATAACTTGCTGAATTCACTATCCATTAACTCACTGGTAAGTAACAACAGGATATATTACTATCTTGAAATGAGTTGGTAGTTAGTTCAAATGACCATGGTTGGAGAAAAATTGACTTTACAGTATGTGATGCATAGTTTGATTCCTTCCTAATAATAATAAAATTTAGTTTATGGTAAACTAACAAACGAATTTGTATCTCAATGCTGGGTGAAGTGAATTGGTATTTTTTGAGTTTTAGAATTAATAATTAGTATGGTACAAATTCCTTTGTAAGCTCCAACCTTCTACATGGTTAAACAACATTTTATATAATGCTCTAATTTATTCTCTCATTCTGATGAAGTTCGAACAGGCTTTTTTATAGTATGGGATTAATATATTTCTAAAAAAAATTTATAACTAAATTGAAAAAAAAGGAGAGGAGGGGTGATAAAAAGGGCGTCACATTAGAAGTATTAGAATAATATTAATAGTAAATTTCATATTAGAATGTTCCATCATTTTTCTCATCTGTATACTTTAAGGAATTTATGGTCATCATGTAACACAGTCTTTATTCCGTACTTCAGGGAGCCCAAAATTGTAAATAAATAAAAATTAAAATGATTATTCTTCCATTTCCTCTTAACTCTTACTACTTGATACCAGGACTTTTAACAAGCCAACTATAAACTGTTTAAAAAGAAATGAAGTCAATCTTGGCCATCTCTGACAATCTAAAGGACCTGTGCCACAAAAGGGCTATTGCCCTTAAAAATACTTCTGTCTTCTGGTAAAAGATCAATGAAGCAGTTATATAGAATATAAGTAAACAATCGATTGTCTTTTAAATTAAACGACAACTATAAAATAAAATAACGAATGGTCATTCCTAAGATTCACTGGTTATTTGCCTTCGAAAATTTTGTATGAGGTCCCAAGTATACCATCCTTATTCACTGACTTATTTAGGATTGATCTGTAAATCTGTAAGAAATAATCATATGGTACACTTAAGAGGAGGAAGAGTATTGGTTGAAAGCTTATGATTTGGCAAGAATAAAAGTGGTTAGTACTAAATAGGGGAAGAGTGTGGAATTTGGTGCAGAATGAAACAAAAGAGAAAGTTTTTTTTTTTGTAAAAGATTATTTTAAACCAATTCAATAGAGGTTTGGTTCAGAACACTATTGTATTCAGAATAACAGAAAACAATATAGTATATAAAACATTTTAATTTATTCTGTTCTAGCCTGTAGAAAATGATGAATTAAGTTGAATTTATAAATCAACTTTTGAAGTTGATAACAAAAATCTGTATTGGTTTTTATTCAATTTATGCTTGAAATTAGTTTTTTCTGATCTACCTGGGACTCAGCATAAGATTAAATACACCTTTAGGTCTGTATTATTATATTTAATAATTAATTTAAATTCAGTCAGTACAAGATCATTTTTACTAAAGTTTTCTAAAGTGTTTTTAACAGTTAACAAGTAGTTTTATTTGCTAAATTAAGTAAAATACATCATTTTAGTATATCATAATAATATAGATATTTAAATAATGAAATATAATATTATACAATAAACAAGTATTACAACTGGTAATTATAAAAACTCATGATCACCCATCCCATATATATATATAGACACTTGGTAAAAAACTCTTTACAAGCCTTATTATAACTTATTTTATAACAGACCATTATCAAGTTAAAAATGCCGCCAAATAGGATTACTGCTTGATAAAACTTTTTAAGAATCGGCTGATGATTTAGTTTTTACTCCTAAATTGATTTAATACGCTTATGAAATGTTTAAATATGGATTGTTATATTTTTTTCTTTCGTCAGTTACATCTCTTTTTTTATAATTAAGAAAAACGTAAATAGTTTTCTAGTGTTACTAAACGATAACCGTTTATAACCTTCAATACGGCTTGTGTTTCCAACGAAGGTTAAGTATTATTAGTAATTAGTGACTTATTGTTGAAATTGTTTATAGTCACTAGAAATCAGAGGAATATTATAGTTTGTTATTCATATTGGAAAGTGGAGTTATCAATCTCGTTGTTCAAACATTCATTCATAGCGTTGAAATTAATTTCTATTTGTCATAGCAAGATATTTTACCATGGTTAACCAGAAAATGTAGAAAATGCAGGTACATTTTTTTATATAAATCATTTGTTACAATTAAAGATTTGCCGGTGAATTTGACGAAGGTTGTCAAATTTGGAGGGTTTTGTTCATAACCAATAGGATAACTGCAATGGTCAGGTGATCCTGAACTGGCCAATGAAAAGCCAGCATTCTGGCATCAAATATGTGACACATTTTCAAATGGGTGAACACTTCATAGGGAATACCATTTAGGGGTAATAGATATTTTTAGTGATTTTTTGATAAGCATCTTAATGTTTGTGAATATTTTAGCAGAATCAATTTCATTAATAAAAAGTGAATCTGATTCCAAAAATTTCAATTAGCCATCCAGCAGTATTCTGGCTTTTGAGGTATATAATGATAAACAACTCTTGTATTCCAATATTGTGGCCATAATTTATGATGCTTATTAAAAATGTATGTTTAATTTTAATAGATTTTTAGTGTTAAATAGAAGGTTTAAAGATTTAGCTCCAATTTTAGGAAGTATATTTTTTAGTCCTCTTTTTTTTGAGTTATGTAGAACATTTTTTGCCATAAATAAAATTTATTTATTATCTTATTTGTTATATAAACACACAAATAAGTATATATTTTATTACTATTTTTAGTAATCATATAATTTGCTATTATCCATTATTTATAACCAAGTTATTCTCCAAGCTATTGTTCATTTTTTCCTATTACTAATTTAAATGTAGAAATTGCCAATTATGCTGTTTTTATTATGCTCAAAAGCATATACACAATATAGTTTAAAACAGCAAACAAAATTAATTTGGGTTTACATTCAAATTTTTTTCAAGTTTGTGAAGGCGTCTTACAGATTTTCTGCTTTTTTTAAAAAGAATTTTCTGTTATATTGGTTTGATATCCAAATCCCTCCTATTAATTTTCATACGCCTAGCACTCTCAGAATGTGTTACATCATCAGATGCACATTGCAGTACACACATTGAGATGGTGTTCCCCTTGTCATTAGATAAATATTGAAAACTCTTGAGGTGGGATCTCATTTCCTCTCGACAATTTAAAGTCATCTCAGTTAGGTAGTACAAAGGGTTTAACTATTCTTAATTAATTGTATATTAAATTAAAAATAAAGACATTAAAATGTTATGCCCATTGAAAGAATTCAGAAAATTGGATAGACTGACTATGTTGAATCATACTATGTTCTTCTAAAAATGAAACTGAAAATAATAAAAACTTTATTCATAAAATAGAAGTTTTTTCTGTGTCTACAATCTTTGAAGTGATTTATATAATTATAATATAAACTAACATCTCCAAGAAATCCACACTATAGTTTGACTAAATTGATTTTTTTTTTTTTTTTTTGATATATGATAGTAAATTGGATTGGTAGTGTATGAGTAATATAAAGTTAATCATTGGCATTAGCAACAATACAATTTTATAGCATTGATTAGTCAAAAATAAGTGAGGTTCATCATATCATCACCTACTTCCCCTATATTAAACTGATGTTGAACAGTTCAGACATTATTCAGTTAAGATCATGGACAATAACATATCAATGCAATGTGTCAAAGACCAGTCTCATGCTAAGAATGAGTGTTAAAATCGTCTATTGATTATTGTCATTTTAATGCTTTAAAAAATGAACATTGCACAAATACAGCCCTCATGTGTTACCCTTAACATTCATATTACAAGTTCTACTTTTCTTGGATCTTTTCGTATTTATTAACATTATGAAACATATACCGCTACAACCCTTGGATGGTCTTGGGTTCAATACAAGTAGAGACCGTAATATTTCTTTGACATGTTTATACAGGGAGGTGATTTGTTTTAGATCACGCTCAACCGTTAGGGTTTTTTCCCTCCAATTATGGGTTCCCACATTACAGAGGCTGGGTGAGCCCCAGGAGGGTCTCCAGATATAACAGGGCCCATCCCCGGCTGTTATCATTATCTACCATAGCTGGGTTTGAACTTGGATCCTTCAGCACATCAACTCAGCGCTCTACTATTGAGCCATCCTCCTCAATACTTATATTATAAAGCGTTAATTATTTATTTATAGCATGTTGAATTGATTATTTTAGGAATGCCTCTACCCACAGAGGGATAGGATGCTATATGAATTTTTGTTGTAAATGAATTAATTAATTACCTTTGTTTATTATAATTTCTCCTATGATTTTTCTTTATATGTTTCTCCATTATTAATCATAGTCTGAATTTCTGTAACTGTACATAATTATCAATATAATAATTTATAATTATCAGTTTTCAGTAAACTGATGGATTTTCACACATTCAGTAATACTAAGATAGTTTAGAAGTTTCGGATACATATTCATTTCTATACCATTTACTATTATTTGACTGATTAATTTGTAATAAATTTTATATTTGTAGGCTAATGCCGCTCTGTTTCTTCTTTTTTTATCCTATCTGATTTTTTTTTATCATGTTTTTTAATATGTACCTTCACTTTTTGATAGGCTGGGAGTTAATGAAAAATTTAATGTGAACATCAAAGATAATTGTTTGAACATACAGTCTTCCTAACAATAATGGTTTTTGCAGGTATGTGACTGGTTAAAGTTTTTTTTTTGTTGCTTATAAATGTGTTATTTTTGATAGATTTGTCAATTATGAATTTATAATTATTTAAATATTTATAATTTAAGATAATAAACTAGTAAACTTTTGATAGAGTTTGTTGTTATTTATTTTGTAGTTTAATGAAAGAAAAGAATTATTTATCTTATTAAGTCATTTTGTTATGTATGAATAGATTCTTTGGTTGAATTTAACAGATTCACTTCGTTTGCACTTATTTTTAAATGCAGGTACTAATTTTCTTCTGAATGTATGGTAAACTCGGATTTCATTACCTATCAACTATCTTATATTTCATTACTTACCTATTATCATTATATAATAAATTTATTTTCAGTGTCACCATTAATAAAAAAAACAAAACATACTTATTTCAATTTTTTTCTGTAATTTAATTAAAAAAATAATAAAAAATAAAATAATGACTAAACATAAAATTAGCTCAAATTGTTTCTGGTAGTGTATATTTTAATTGTAATGTATTTAATGTCGATTTAATATCAGTCGCATTTAATATTAGTCTAAAAATAATAAAACTGAAATTTTATTAAAAAATGAATGAAAGGGTAAATTCAGGATCAGATTTAAAGTTTGAAAAAGTGTTGATGTATGATTTAAAGTATTTTTGGCATCCCATCTTACCATCAGGGTTGAATGAATTTTGATGGTTCAGGGATAACACTTAATTATCTAAAAACATATTCATTCAAATACTTCATTAAAATATTAGATATTACAAGTATTAGGTACATAGTATCAGGATTTTCATCAGCTGATTATGGTTTACAGTGCAACATTAATATATTGGACAGAAAAGATATGTCCAGGGCCGGGATTCGAACCCGGGTCCCCCATATTTCCGTCATAGTGCTAATGTTCAGGTGTAAGTAATGTTCAATGAACATTCTTCCCCTTGTTTACATCACAAATTGCGAGAACATGAGGATATGAGATCAATGAAGAGAAAGGATGTGTCTGACCGAGATACAAACCAGGATAGCTCAGGTGGTAGAGCACCGATGACGGAAACATGGGAGACCCAGGTACGAATCTCCCTGGAGATATCTCTTCTTTTCAAATAAAAATATTTAAGAATTATAACAATCAATAAAAAATAAAATAAATAATATATTGGACGTTTACACTTTACCTAGTATCATTTCATGCCCTGATGCCAAAAATCGGCGCTATATCTTTGTTACCACATCGACAAAATATTAAACAAAACGTTTTTTTTTATTATTATTTATTTATTGATATTTACAACTATATTACAATAATATAACAAGTAAATAGGCTAAGTGATACATAATGACAAGTAGAGAAACTACCCGCTGATAGTACTCAAATCGCATGTTCAACTAAGAAGGTCACGTGGCCATCTTCTTTTCAGATGGAGCCCCTAAGCTCTACTCCGTAAGTCCAAATAGGTCGTATGATGTTCATGTAGATGAGTCTTTTGTAGTTAATTGGGAGGTTATTGCATTTGTCTAGTAAGTGTTGAAGTAGCCTGAAACGTCGAGCGGTTTCTTGTCTTTTCAGTCTTGTCTAAGGATTCCAGGTTAATCGTTTTTCAAGATGCAACCCTAAGTATCGGATCTGTTCTACTAGGCTCATGAGGGATATTATTAAAGGATACTGAAGGGCAAGAAGTCATTGGTTTACGATGTAAGGTAAAAGTGATTTGATGGGATTTTTGAGAATTTATTTTAATTCTCCAGTTTTGACACCATTCTTCAAAATCAGTGATATGGGATTGGAGGCTTTGGGATACAATAACTGGATTGGTGTTGACTGATAATACACATGTATCATCAGCATACGTGGTGAGGATAGTATTAGGATGAGTTGGGATGTCAGCTGTATAAACTGTATAAAGGATTGGGCCAAGGAACTACCTTGAGGAACACCAGCAGATTGGGAAAAGAAGGATGAATAGACATTATTATGGTTTACTTGGAAAGATCTATTTGCAAGATAGGATTGAATGATGAGAAAGTATGTAGGCGGTAGAAATTTACGGAGTTTATAGAGCAATCCCGGATGCCAGACTCGGTCAAAAGCCTGTTCCACGTCAAGAAAGACACCCGAACAATATGATCCACGTTCTAATGCAGATGAGACTACATCCACCACACGATTACATTGCTGAATAGTGGAGTGGGATGCTCGGAATAAAAACTGATGATCTGGTATTATGTGATTTGCATAAAGGGGATGATTGGATTATGGGGTACAATCATTTGAGGATGAGTTTTTCTAGGATTTTACCCATGCAAGGTAAAATGCTAGGTAAGAGGATGGGAATTCTGTTTTTTTTTTAGGTTTAGGTATAATTTTTACAATGGATAATTTCCAGAGGTCAGGAAAATATGTGGAGCGGAGTACAGCATTATATATACAGGTACGGAATAGAATTGCTTTTCTAGGAAGGTGTTTTAAGATATGAATTGTGATGAGGTCGTGCCCAGGAGCTTTGCGGGAAGGTAATCTGAGAATAATGTTGGATATTTCTGTAGGATGGAATGCTTTGGGTGGAAGGGACATTTGGAGGGGAACATCTATCGCTGATTTTATATATTCAATGTGAGTTGGGTTAATGATATCAGGGTGTGGATGAAAATTTTTGGAAAGGTACTGACCAAATAACTGTGATTTTTCTCCGTCAGATCTTCTCCAGTTATTTGATTCAGTAAGGAGTGGTTGATTAAATTCTTTGAACTTTAAGAGTTTTTTGGTGGTCATCCATACAGTTTTGTCAGTGGTTGTAAGATTTTCAGTCCAGGTAATTAAATTTTGAATTTTGAACTTCTTGATTTCTGCTTTCAGTTTGTTAGTTAATTTTGTATAGATAGTTTTATCTGCTGGATATCGAGTTCTGTGCCACTTCAATCTTGCTCTGTGTTTTTCTCTTAATAAGATACGAATATGCTTTGGCAAATCAGTCTGTTGATAGTTATTAATTGTATGATTTGTGATGCTATCATGTAAACTGCTTCTGATTGAAGTTGTAAGTTTTTCTATGGATGTATCAATGTCTTTTTTGTCTTAAGTGAAATTTTTAAGTCCAGTTTGTTCTCCAAGTCATAACAAAAATCATCCCAGTTGACACGTCCTGAAATCAGTGTGGGAGGAGAAGGCTTGGGAGCGAAACTTGAGTGCAAGTAATGGAGGACTGGACTATGATCTGATGACAGGTCGTCCAAGAATTCAATATTGGCATGTTGGGGGGGGGGATTTGGGATGTAATAAATATGTCAAGGATCTCGGGACGTTTTTTGAGTGATGTAGGCCAATAGGTAGGATTTTTTGGGGCAAGGATAGAGTAGCTCTTTGAGGATGTGAGGGAAGATAGAATATTTCCACGGGATTTGGATGTTCGACAACCCCATCGTTGGTGTTTAGCATTGTAGTCTCCTCCAGCAATGAAGCGCAGTCCAAATGAACGGAATAAGGAATCTAAAAGGTTATGGGAGATGGAACTACCGGGAGGACAGTAAACAGCTGAAAGTGTGAAATAGAATGGACGAGTCGTTATGTTTACAGAGGTTGAATTGGATAGCATCAGTTAGAGTGGGAATGGGAATGGGATATATTTTTATGAATGAGAATACAAGATCCGACATGTTAAGTGTTATATGGGTGGTCTGATCTGTAAGTGATGTAGTCCCGTATGTAGAATTGTGAGCGGTGTGTGAAATGTGTTTCAGTCAGTAAAGCAATACCAATTTGTTTGTCATGTAGAAATATGTCAAGTTCGTCACGGTGATTATTCAGTCCATTAGCATTCCACAATAGGACTGCTAGGGGTTTTATGCTCATTGTGGACGATTAAGTGGGAATTTGGTTAGGATTCTTGTCAATAGGATGATGAGTGGTTTTATGGTTTCTTGAAGATCTTTCAGGAATGATGTTATGATTGAATTAATGTCGTTGGCGTTTTGCATTTGGATAGGATATTTACGTAGACTAGAGTATAGACTATATTATAGTATAGACCAAACTAGAGTATGGACAGGATTCGGATGTTGTGGTGGAAGATTGACTCTTAAGTTTTGAGGGTGGAGAGATATTTGCTGACGTGGAGTTTGGACTTAAGGATTGGATCGATCCGATACTTAGGGTTGCACCTCGACAAACGATTAACCTGGAATCCTCATACTAGACTGAAAAGACAAGAAACCGCTTGACGCTTCAGGCTACTTCAACACTTACTAGACAAACGCTCTAACCTCCCAATTAACTACAAAAGACTCATCTACATGAATATCATACGACCTATTTAGACTTACGGAGTAGAGCTTTGGGGCTCCACTAAGCCATCAAATTCCTCTCGTATTCATCCCTACAATCCAAAATCCTTCGTAAAATCCTCAACGCTTCTTATTTTGTTAAGAATAAAGTCATCCATAACGACCTTAATGTCCCATTTGATGCTGATTTGGCCCGAACCCGGTATCTATCCTTTCATAGCAAACTTCATTCCCACTCAAACCCTCTAGTTTCAAACCTAGCTTCCTCTTCGATTTCCGATAATCCTCCGAGGCGTCTGAAAAGAAGATGGCCACGTGACCTTCTTAGTTGAACTAGTGATTTGAGTACTACCAGTGGGTAGTTTCTCTACTTGATATTAGCTCATGTCATTATTTATCACATAGCCTATTTACTGGATGTATTTTTGAATACAGCTGTAAATATCAATAAATAAATTTAAAAAAAAAAAAAGGATTGTTTCGAGCATCTCGGGGTTTAGGTTGGGAGTTTTTGGGCTTGTTATAGGAAGAAACAAAACGTTAATGTTCGCACTTTTCTTGCCACTGGCAAGGATAATAGAGCTGGATAAAAAATAGATAAATGTACATAGTTTAATGATTACTATTTTAAGCGTAAGTTTAACTTAGTTAATCTCTTAAATATATTTTTTTGGGGAGGAACAAAGGTTATAAGGAAATCTTTTTTGGCTGTTACGCTACCTGGGATCATATCTATATGCATAATTATAAAACTTCCTCGAAATTTTCGTAATTCTGTCTGGGTTACAAAATGGACACAAAGTTTGCTTAGTTTAAAAATTAAGCCAGACATATTCTTTTTGTTCGTTTCCATTTTTTTATTCATAAAGGATTTTTATTTATCCAAAAAACATACCCTCAATTCGCCCTGGATACAGTTCATAAATCTATTAATAAGAATACAATTACCACAAGATTTGTCAAGAAGAAAATGAAACTATAGTTATAGTATTCTTAATAACGAAATTTAAATGTTTTTTTTTCGGATTGAAGAAATTAAATAAAAGAATGGTATAAAACTGGTCGAACTTCTTTTCGTCGGATTGGGAACATTATTTATTAATATATAATTATTGCCGCTTTCTCACTTATATCGAGGAAGTTGGTAATTGATACTAACTGTCACATTCTTATCGGATTTAATCATTATCACGTGCGTTCGTTTTAATGTTGCTCATTTGAACGCTTAAAAATGTATATATTATCAGTATCATTCTGCCATCACATGTGCATGCATCTTTCATTACTCAACTTGTCCAATGCAATTGTTTGGAGAATAAAGGATAAAACTTCATCACTTGCTATCAATCCTTTTCTAAACTAACTTTTTATGTTTCTTGATAAAAATATGTTTCTAATTTTCATATAAATGTAATTTAAAATTTTAAACTCCTCCGTGTTATATGATAAGCTGGCTATAAATGTTCTACGTATTTCTATAGTATAATTATAGTTAACCAATTATGTTGTTTTAATATACTGATTTGTCCAATTTTTTCCAATTCCCTGCACTTTCTAAAAATAAAATTTGTCTATTTTTTATATATTTTATTTTAATTTATTGTTCTTTTGATGGTGGTTATTTTTAAATATTTTTATTTTGAAGAGAAAAGATTTGGGGATAGAGGAACGGTGAAGAGAATGGATTTGTCTGGCTTGGATACGACCCCTGGTAGCTCAGTGGTTTAGAGCACTGCACTGGAGATGCAGACGACCCGGGCTCGAATCCCGGCCGGGACAAATCTTTTCTTTTCATAATGAAAATATTTAAAAATAATCACCATCAAAATAACAATAAATAATAAATATAAAATTGGCGTAAGTTAACAAGATCCCAATTAAACTTATGCTCAATGAACACTCTTCTCCTTGTATACATCGCAAACATTGTGAGAACACGAGGATATAGGATCGGTGAAGAAAATGGATTTGTCTGGCTTGGATACGACCCCTGGTAGCTCAGTGGCTTAGAGCACTGCACTACAGATGCAGACGACGCGGGTTCGAATCCCGGCCAGGACAAATCTTTTCTCTTCAAAATAAAAATATTTTTTATATAGTGTATATCAAGTGGCCTTGTTGCGTAGACTCTTTCAGTTGGGTGGTGTGCTTGCTTTTCCATATCCTCGTGTATCTTTGCTTTCTCTCTTTCTTCTCCTAGCATCATCCAGTTTATATTTCTATATGTTGTCGTTTAACAAAAGAGTGATCTCGGTATTTGTATATTCGATGTTCTTGTATTTATTTTACATTCTTAATTCTATGATATTATTTTTTAAAGGTTCAACAACTACAACAGTCACTGCTTAAAACTACGGCGTTGGTCACCGGTGTATCTTAAGTTTGTTCTAACTTCAGAGATGTCAAATGCTTTGACAGGAAAAACTAGCTCAAACATTTTCAGTAAACGATTTGCGACAACGCTCTCTGCTTTGATCTTATTGGTACATACTATAATAATGACACGACTGCTAATAAACAAATTGTAAAACATGCCTCTATTAAAGTAAACAAAGTCTTCTTATCAGTAGCTCATATCCCAAGATCTACAAGAATCTATAATAATTTTTTTTTTAAATTGAAGTTATGAATATACAATTCAGTCTTGAGACCTATAGAGATGCATGACAGTCTACATTATTCTCTTATACGCACTCATGTTGAAATCTTGGGTGAGAAAATGTTGACTGATGAGAAAAGTTACCTATCTCTTATTCATAAACAGTTTTCAATCTGATATTCTCTTTGCCTGGCCTATTACATACCTGGAAAAAAAAACGACCTGAGTAAACCTGATTATTCTATATTAGTCTGTTTATCAATATTCATATTCATGTCATGTTTAACATAATTAATTTTATCTTGGCTTATCAGACGGTAACCTGCATCCACATTATGTTACACAATTCAAACGGTCGCAACACGATCCAATTACGTGGTGATTTTTTAAATAACTATCGCTTATCGACCCGACCCATTATCAATGTATTAATGTGGTATGATCTGAAGCAAATCCGTTCTCTATCATATGTCATTACAAAATAGAAACCGAAATCTTTAGTTTCTTGTGTTAGGTTCTTTGTTGGTTGCATTTGAAATTGTTTGCGTGAGGGCTCGTAGTTTTCTGTTGAGGTAATGATTTATTTGTTTCTCGTACCTATTAAAATAATTTTATATATAATTGATGCGTTGATATGGAACAGGTAGTAAGTTATAAAAGGTAATTTTACAGGGGGAGAAAACAATCGTTTTGACAATTAAAAATGAAAGTTTCAATTGGAAAATAGTATCTACCACCGCTCATAGAAGTTAAACCACCCCAAGCTTTGATTTAATCTTCTTTCTGTTCTAAAGGCATGGTTAATTAACACCTTTTATAGTAAACAAAACTTATAAATGAATTTTGTTTTTATTCCCTTCCTTTTCCACCTCAACGCCTCAATTATTATCAAAACTATTAATTTAGAACCTGAGTACAATTTTAAGCTGTGTTTTAAAGTAACAATTATTGAATACACATTTTTTTCTGAATTCTCTTTAGAGTCTGTAGAAAACTATTAACTTTAACCAGTTAGTACTAAAAAAAAATATTTGGTTTTCAATTTACCATTCCTATTTTTGAATATTATGATTTAATAAATTCAAATTTCAATAGTCCTAAAATTACTTAAATGACACTATCATTCATTTATAAATAAATATATAAACCATCATATATTCATTCTAAATGTTATCTTTTATAATTTTGAACTGAAATAAAGAAATGATCGATTGCACCTCACCTTCTCAATTGTTTGCCCATTTTCGTTAAGAAATTGGTTAACAACTTTATTGTTGTTTCTTCGATTCTAGTACTCTAAATTCCATCAATTAAATTAAAATGACCTTATGATTTTTTTCATGTGAAACGACAAAAAGAAAGATTTCCAAAATCCTGTATTATACGGGTGATAATGAGATATTTTATAACATGTTTTGGTAGTACCATGTTTCCTCATCTGCCTTACCCCAAACTCTCATTTTCTTTTCCTTCCTCCTCTCTCTCCCCCAATATATATATATATCGTGAATACAATTTTATAAGGAAGTACCGAACTACTAAGGAGTTACCATAAAAATGATGGCCAACCGGTTAGATGGTTTTCCTTTATGTAGGATCTATTTTCTTGCAATCCCTTCATTTTTTTTTAGGATAGAATAGAAAACAAATCTTTGTTCTAGAATAATGTCACTTAGCGATATCAACGTCGGATTAAATACGACCAAGAGTTTTTACTATGTTAAGTATCTATTTGTGTTGAAAATATATTTGAAATACACCGAAATGCACTTTAATAATTCTATATAAAGGCAAGGTCAGGAATTCCTTCTCGAGGAATATAAATGCTTTTGATCATCAGGATTATGTAATATACGATTAAATATAATACGTAAGATATAAGATATAATATCTGGTTACATAAATGTTGTAGATATTTGATGGAAATATTTCGATCGATTACGGAAGTATTGTTTAAAAAATAAATACCTACAAACCCACGCTGTTTTCATGAACTTCTTAGTAGTATAATTTAATTATTTTCTAAATTATGTTTTTGATATTTACTAAAATAATCTTTACTAATGGGGTCATAAAGTTAAATTAAATAATATTAATCGATGATAAATTAAAAAAAAATAGTATATGAAAAGTTTTTGATTTCCTAGAAGGTAATATTCCTACCCCAAAAAACAGGTCTAAAAATAATACTTTTTTGTCAGCTAGAGCTGTAGATCAGGACGATAGTGAAAAAAAAACTTTTGAGAAGCAGAAATAGATGTTCTTAATAGTGTAAGTAACAAATTTACAGCTTTGAAAATGGATTCCAAACCTTTTTAACTAAATTTAAAGTTGCCATAATAAGTCGAGGAATCAGTGGGAATACTGTTTTAGGTCGTGCATTTTGGGATCGGTGAAACAAATGGCCTATTTCAGCCTATTGAAAATGGGTGGCGGGGTTTGCGTTTGAACATCATCTAAAAATTACTGACCTGCTATGCTGTAGTCAGGGTGTTTTTCTTAATCCAATCTATAGGCTCTGTTCGTACTGGTCAAGATGGTGGGTAGTCTGCAGTTTGTTTTAATTGATGCTTGATGCGTTCCAAAATGTTCTGGGCAGGTATTCATTCAGACCTCAGAATATGTACTCTTGTGCTCAGTTATAAGCTGTAGTGGTGTAATGCAAGATCGTCGCTATCCATGGTTGAGAAATTTATATATGACTAATTGTTTGCGAACTCTATAATAATAAAAGCATAAATGACCGCTAAATGTATCTTCCATACATAAATTAGTGAAAAATGAATTGATAGATACTAGCGTGTGAAGCCCTTAAGATATTGTTTTTGGAGTTTTTCTATACCATTCAAAATGTTTTGGTTTGTATTTTCTTCAATGATTTGAATACTTTTAATCCTATTCAAGACAATATTGTATGTATACTTTTAAGCAAATTAAAACGCCATTGATCAAACTTCATTTTTTGCTAAAAATCAGCTTCCAAATAACAGCTTGTGTGATTTTTGTCCTTATGATAGTGTAATTAACTCAAGCGTCGATAGGTTAATAATTAAATTAGGTCCGAGAGACTATCAACAATAATTTCATTGTACAATTGGATTGCACAAATTTGGATTTTTACGTGTTTTTTTAATCATTCTGGTTGTTATTGTTACTGTCGATGATTTTGATGTTATCATTAATTAGAGTCGTTATTAACACAGTCAAGTTATGCAGGCATTCCATATCATACAGGGACTCGAATAATGATTTAATACAATTGTTCCTCAGCCAACTTCTGTGCAAAGAGGAAATTCTATCATGGTATCACTCAGCCAACATTTTTTTTTTTTTAACGAACAAACAGAATCGATCCGTAACTGATAACAGAAGAAATCATTATCTGCTAGAGTCCTTCTAAAACCAGGGGTCGGGAGAGTTGAGGTTACCACTGAGGTATAGAGTTAATAAAATATATATTACATTTTTTCCTTATCTTATATACTATTTAAATTATTGAAAAGTTTTTTTTTAATGTGAAGTGTTAAGAATGAATTTAAAATTAATGATTTTTAAGATTACGGGGTATTATAGTGGTTTAAGTACAAAATGAATGTAGCACCGACCACATGATTCTTATTTATTTTCTAGTTTTTTTCCCCAGAAAAGAAAAAAATTACAAAATGCCCTTAAGGTGTTACACTTAACATAGACTGCGTTAAGGTCATGTAGACTCTTCCCCCCACTCACTAGTCACAAAACCCCGGCGTTTATTCTCTGAGGTATTACTCATGTAGCGACAGTTGTAGTGCTCTATTAGTGATTTGTGGGTTGTGTATTATTATAAGTGTAATATCACTGATAGTGTCCATCCAAGGCCATTGTACTAACGTCAGTCGGGTCAAGTCAGTCTAACCTTTATTTAATTAACTGAATACCATTGGTTCCCGTGTCACCACATCCGTTGGTCGTCATACCTGGGACCTGTCGGAAATTGATTGGATGCTATATGTGTTAATGCTATTGGTTACTATCATCGTTTTAATTGTTTATAATAAATTTATAAAGTCAGGTGAGTAGGAGTTTTTTCTAACATTTAGAGTAGTACTTTTTTTTACATTTACATTATAATTTACCACTGTCATCCTGAACATTAAAATTGATGATATAATGAAATGAAATTCGTTGCTTAGCGACCCGATAGTAAACGAAAACTGTTTATTTTCAATGAATATTTACTTCCAAATTCTTCTTAATATCTATTTGTTAAAGGAAAGCCCGGTTCCCAATCAAAATCAAAGTATCTTAAGTACTCGTCCGTTATTCCATCTTGTTTAAAAATACTGATAACAATAAAATAATTATTATAAAAAATGTAATAACAAGGAAAAAAATATTTTAATTGTTTACATTATTTATTTTATCAGCATTAAAATGGAAAAAAATAACCTATCTTGTTGCTATGTGTAGTTGGTTTTTCACAAAAGTCGCATTGATGATGTATTTAAAAATAAAAGCTCACAGTTGTGAGTTTTTGACTGTGCTGCTATTAGAAAAAAATGATGAAACGTATGGGAATAATACTAACACTATTAAATGTCAAAAATAGTTTCACTGTGTGCACAATGTTCGGTTTTACCAAGGGAATGTTATATCATATTATCATTTCTCAAATTAAAAAAAAAAAAAATATTTTTTAGCAATAATCCGTCGTTTAGTACCCTATAAACATGAACTAATTTTATTTAAGAAATCCAATTTTTTTCACTTAAGAGTCCATTTATTGCATGACAAGTATGTCTTGATATAATTATATGTACGATTATTATTAAAATAATCGTATTAAATATATTAATATAAATATTTTCTTTATTTATTTGTTTCCTTTGACATATTAAATAATTTTACTGAATTTTATATCATATTAAGGTTTCAGCTTCAGTTCTAAAAACAAGATAGTGCTGTTAACTACTACTGTACTGTGTGATATCTTAATCTGAATTTATACACAAAATCTATTTTTATTAGTTCAAAGGATAATTTTTTTTGCCTAATTAGTCCTTTAAAACTATTGGCAGATTTTATCAAGTTAGTATTAACCAATTAAAACCAAAACAAAGGTCCTTGGAAAGCTTCTTTGTTAAATGTACAGTAAAATTTACGACTTTTTAAATTGTACATTGTTATCTTATAAAGTTATTTGAAGTCAATTTGCTAGTACCTGATTTGATATATACAACTTGTGTCCTCTGCATTCCTTTTAACAATAACGGTTAATGAACTTGAGTTTGGTTTAGGGTCAGTAATTATACGTTTGTGTATGTAATTAAATATTTTTAATAGTAGTTATGGAAAAGAAGAATTATTTAAGGAATGCGATTAACATGATTACATAAATTAAATAAATAAGATAATTACATTTCAGAACTTTTTCTCTTAGATTTAATTTACCATATTTTTTATGTGTAGCATCTAATGGTGCATTTGGCGATGTCGTGATGCGAAAACTTCGAGCAGCCCCGTGGGTGTGCTTCTCGTTAAATTTATTATTTAATTTCCTCAAATTTAAGTTATTTTCGAATTGCTAAGTACGTTCGAACCGTAATAAATTTTCGGCATAGGGGTCTTTAAAAGACACCTATCCTTCCATTCACTTTTGCAGTGTTGTGCGCTGTTCTTGCTTAGCTTGCGCTTTACGCTGATGAGGTCCTCACGTATCTAGTGGAATTAACCTCAACACCCAAACGGGCAGCCTTGCGTTGGCTAGAGACCCCCACACCATGGCTACATCAACTGAAGACATGATGGACCAAGAGGAAGTACGAGGCTCGAAGAGGCCAATGAGACAGAAGAGGCCATGATCCCGGTCCAGAGAAAGAAGACCATCAAAAGAAAGACCGCAGTGGACATCTTACCCACGCCTGTGCCGGTCTCCTACCGTTTCGAGCCCATTGCGCCCAGCACATCACAGCAGGCACAACCTGAAGAGTCTCCGAGACAAAAGCTACCGCCTTTTCGGAGTCTAAACCCCCTAAAAATCATCAAGCCCCCGGCCTCTTAACCAGCCCTTCAAAAGAACCTAACGGATGCTGGAATCACCGATTTCAGCACCCTTACGACCCGCACGGAGACGAGGCTGTCATCAGGAATGCACCCCTCAAAAGACTGCAGAGTTTCCAGAACTCCGTCCTTAGGCGAATAGTCAGGGGGACTTCACTTGAAAGGGCACGGAACATCATCATCCGTGAGGAACTGAGACTACCCTCAGTGCCTGAGTACATCAGCCGGAGGCACATCAAATTCTTCTATGGGCTAAAGGGGTGTAGTAACCCACTTTTTAACGCTATATCACCCTCTCCGAGAGAAAAGCTCCCGCCTCCTGTTATCATCAAGCCCCCGGCCCTTCAACCAAGCCTCCACAAGAACCTAACGGATGCTGGAATCACCGATTTCAGCACCCATACGACCCGCACGGAGATGGCAAGGTACACTCCCTCTGGTAGACGTTGTCACCGAGGGAGGGGGCCTGGACTCTGCAGCCTAAACCCCCTCAATCCCATTTCCCATTCCTATCCCTTCACCCTTCCTCATCCTTTTCCTACCTTCCCTTTTCCCATCCTTTTCCTCTTCTATCCCTCAAGCGAAGTCCGAAAATGGTCCCTTCCCATTGTAAAAGCCTAGACCAAAGGCACAGCCTCAAAATAAAAGCCCCCGCATACAGTGGAATGAGCACAATTGCCTTATAATACCCTAGGGTAAAAGAAGGAATCAGTTATAAGTGTTATGTTGTCGTATTGTATTTTTTTTGTATTGTAATATAAATAAATTAGGAGGGTAAGGAAAAAATAAATTAAAACAAAATTTAAAATTATAATATTAAACATTTATTTAATATTAATAAAATGATTATTCTTATAAAATTACGCTTTAAGTCCTTAAATGCCTCGCTAAATGTGCTTCTCAAATTACATTAGATGATGGGAGACAGATACTCATTCATGTAAGTTGTTTCACATCTACCAGGCGTCCCGGGACGGCTTAAATTTTTTCATTTTCAATTTGTATTATTAATGGACTAAGAATAAAAAAAATTGTGAGCCCAAAATCTGGAGCTTTATATTATATATGGAATTCAAAAATAAAAAATAATGTAAAAATCGAGACTACTGGGTTTTGTTTCTTTGGAATTCGGCCACTGTTCGCCAGAAAATGACCCTTGGAGCTCGAATTTACCGTTGTTATTTTATTTAAGATTTTTTAAAGATTTAAATATTTTTTTTAGTCAAGTCAAAGAAATTTTTTTTTTTTTTTTTTTTATTTAATTCAATGATATTTACAACTATAATGGTATTATATCAAGTAAATGTGCAAAAATGTAGAATATGACATGAAAACACTTGTGGAGAAACTACCCATCGATAGCACTCCAATAAAGTTCTATAGTAGATGATCTCGAGGCCATCTTCTTTTCAGGCGCCTCGGAGGGTTATCAGGAATAGTATGGGAAGCAAGCTGAGAGACTAGCGGATTCAAGTGCGTATGGAGCTTGTTATGGAAGGATAGGTATCTAGTTTGGGCCAAATCAGTAACATATGGGATATTAAGATCATGATGGATGAGTTTGTTTGTGACATAATAAGGAGCATTGAGGATTTTACGAAGGATTTTGGATTGCAAGGATTGGATACGAGATGAATTGGATGGTTTAGTAGAGCCCCAAAGCTCAACTCCGTATGCCCAAATAGGTCTGATGACTGTCATGTAAATAAGTCTTTTGTAATTAATTGGTAGCTTAGAGCGTTTGTCCAGTAAGTGTTGAAGTAGGCGAAAACGTCGAGCAGTTTCTTGTCTTTTCAGTCTTGTATGAGGATTCCAAGTGAGACGTTTATCCAGATGGAGTCCTAGGTAACGTATCTGTTCGACAGGGTTCAGTGGTGTATTATTAAACGATACAGTAGGACAGGAATTCGTAGGTTTACGACGAAGGGTGAAGGTAATTTGATGGGATTTGTTAGGATTTATTTTAATCCTCCAATTTTGACACCATTCTTGTAGGTGTGAGATATGGGATTGAAGAGATTGGGATGCAACAAATGGATCCTTATTAACTGATAACACACATGTGTCATCAGCGTAAGTAGTGAGGACAGTGCTTGGATGGGTTGGGATGTCAGCTGTATATATCGTGTATAGGATGGGCCCCAGGATACTGCCTTGAGGAACACCGGCAGACTGGGTGAAGAGGGAAGAGTAGGAACAATTATGGTTTACTTTAAAGGTTCTATTACTGAGGTAGGAACTGATAATAAGGAAGTAAGTTGAAGGTAAGAATTTACGGAGTTTGTACAGCAGTCCTGGATGCCAGACTCGATCAAAAGCCTGCTCTACATCGAGAAAAGCTCCCGTGCAGTACATTCCGCGCTCTAATGCAGATGAGACAACGTCCACCACACGATGGCATTGCTGGATGGTGGAGTGTGATGTTCGGAAACCAAATTGGTGATCTGGGATTATTTGATTGGATTCTATGATAGGATGAAGACGTTTCAGAATGAGTTTTTCAAGTATTTTCCCCATTATGGGCAAGAGAGATATAGGACGATAAGAGGATGGGAGTTCTGGTGGTTTTTTAGGTTTTGGAATCATCTTAATTATGGATAATTTCCAGGAATCAGGAAAATATGTGGTGCGGAGTACGGCATTGTATATATATGTAAGGAGTAGGATCGCTTTCCGAGGAAGGCGTTTTAGAATCTGGGATGTGATTAGGTCGTGTCCAGGGGCTTTGTTGGCGGGTAATCTATGAATAATGTTTGATATTTCGGAAGGATGGAATGCTTTAGGAGGAGGGGACAACTGAAGAGGAATACTTAATTCTGCTCCAATGCATTCAGAGTGGGTTTGATTAAGGATATCTGGATGAGGGTTAAATGTTTTGAATAGGTGCTGGCCGAAAATTTGTGATTTTTCTTCATCAGATCTTGACCAGGTTTGGGATTCGGTTAAAAGTGGATGGTTGAATTTTTTATAGTTTAGGAGTTTTCTAGTGGTATTCCATAAGGATTTGTCAGTAGTACTGAGATTTTCTGTACGGTAATACAAATTTTGAATTTTGAATGTTCTGATCTCTGATTTTAATTTGTTGGTCAGTTTGGTATAAAGGCTCTTGTCCGATGGATATCTCGTGCGGTGCCACTTTGCTCTTGCCCGTCGTTTTTCTTTTAATAACTCGCGAATATGAAGTGGCCAGTTATTCTGTTGATAATGATTTTTACTTGGTAAAGTGTTATATTTTATATTGACTTGTATTGCTTCTGTTAGTTTGTCTATTGCAGAATTAATGTCTCCTTTTGTTTTAAGCGGAATTTTGAGGTCTAAATTATTTTCTAGATTTGATCGGAATTTATCCCAGTCTACACGTCCTGTAATCAGTCGGGGAAGAGAGGGCTTAGGAATGGGAATCGAATACACTTGAAGCAGAACTGGACTGTGATCAGAGGAAAGGTCATCCAGGGATTTTATAGCAGTTTGATTGCAGGAAATCTGTGAGGAAACAAATATATCTAGAATATCTGGACGTTTTTTGAGGGATGTAGGCCAATAAGTAGGGTTTATGGGTGCGAGGATAGAGAAACTATTAGAGGTTGAAATTTGGGATAAGATGCTACCACGGGAATTGGATGTTCGACAACCCCATCGTTGATGTTTGGCGTTGTAATCTCCTCCGGCAATGAAGCGCGGTCCGAAGGATTGGAATAAGGATTCGAGGAGGTTATAAGAAAGAGAATTGCCAGGAGGACAGTATACAGCTGAAAATGTGATATGGAAAGGACTAGTCGTTAAGGTTACTGATGTTGATTGAATGGCGTCAGTTGGAGTAGAAGGAATAAGAGAATGTGGTATAGATTTATGGATAAGGATACAAGAACCGGCATGTGCTGTATCGTCAGGATGATCTGATCTATATGTGATGTAGTCCCGTATGTAGAAATGTGTGCGGTGAGTGAAGTGTGTTTCAGTAAGTAAAGCAATATCTATTTGGTTGTCGTGTAAAAATATATCAAGTTCGTCACGGTGATTATGCAGTCCATTAGCATTCCATAGGACGATAGCTAGGGGCTTTATGCTCATCGTGGGTAATTAAGTGGAACTTCTGTAAGGATTCTCGTGAGTAGAATGATGAGAGGCTTGATAGTCTCTTGGAGATCTTTCAGGAAGGATGACAGGATTGAATTTATGTCGATGGAGTTTTGGATTTGGACTGGATATGGGTCTGGAGTTTGATATTGATAATTAACGGGTAAAGGAAGGTTGGCTGGGGGTTGTACCCGAGGTGCTGGATTTACATTCATTGTTTGATGAACTGAAGGATTCATTTGATTGTTGTGATTGGAAGTGGTAGGATATGGTTGCTGTGGCGGTAGTTTGACTATTAAGGTTTCAGGATGGAGAGGTATATGCTGACGTGGTGGTTGGAATTTAGTATTGAATTTCTGAGGCTTGGATCTAGGATCTCGGGGTTTGGGTTTGGAGGTTTGTAGTTTGTTATAGGAAGGCTGTGGTTTATCTTGGGAGGGGAGAGGTGCCTGACGTTGAGGCTGCTGCTGGTTCGTTGAGGTCGGGATTATGTTTTCCGGAGGTTGAACTCTGGTGATGTGCTGATCTGTAATGGTTTTTGGTAATTCCGGAAATATAGTTGAGTTGTTGAATTCAGGTGGATGAGGAACATTATTCTCTATGCTTTTCCCTTGCATTTTATGTGTTCTCTGTAGCTGGAAGTTTTTGTATACCAGGCAGCCTTTATAATTCGCCGGGTGGTCCCCACCACAAAGAGCACATTTTGCTGGCTCATTTCTGGACTTCTGACATACTTCTGTTAGATGTGAGCCAGCACACTTGACGCATCTGGCTTGGTGGTGGCAATAGGTCTTCGTGTGACCTAAGTTTTGACACCTAGTACACTGTACTATGGTGTTTTTGTGCCTTGGCTCCTCGAATTTAACAGTTGAATAAACAAGCCTAGTGACTTGAAATATTTCAACATTATTTTTGGCTGGTTCCAGTTCGACAAAAAACAGAGGGTCAAAGAAATAAAATACAAATGTACATCTACTCAAAAACCAAATCAAAACAGGTATTTGATTTAAAATTTTATACCACACTGACATAAATATTTTATACTTTTTAAACTTATAAAATCTTATATTGGTTCTTATTTTTTTTTAACATTATATAAATTAACCTTAGTTTAAAAATAAAAATCAATTATGCATAGCATCTACTTCTGCTGTACTTATTTTTGCTTTCTTAATTTTTAGTGATTAACTATGACAATAGGCCGAATTCTGCATTCATATTTATTCATCCTATTGCAAAATTATATAGTCGGTCCTAAACCCAAGCGTATCTTATCATTAGTAGTTTTATATTCATAAATATCAATGCCGAAAATGCCTAACTGAATATGAAATTGCATAGCGAAATTACTAATTATAAAATAGTATTAACGTAATCAATAATATTAATTGATATTAATGCATGTCCTTCAACGCTTACATCTTCTCTCTCTCTATAGAAAATTGGTCACTAGATGGTAGTATTCTCTTCAAGTATTTGGGAGTGTACATAGATAGCATGGGCACATTAGTGACCGATATAAAGGAAAAGATGATCAAAGGAAAGAAGGTTATCGGCATGGTAAAGTCCGCACTGTGGAGCCCTAGTGTTTCGCTAGAAACAAAAAAGAGGATTTTTCACTCCTTTTTTAAGGTGTAACCCTTTATGGTTTGGGAATGTGGTTGGTTGGGACAAGAGATGCACAAATGCTGGAAGCTGTAGAAATCGATTTTTGGAGAAGTTTGACCGCATTTCCAGAATCGCGTAAAAAACTCTCCCATACCAGATATCATTAAGGTGGATAAAACAATAATGCACAATATTGGGACCAAGCAGCTGCAGTGGTACGGCCATCTGAAAATGGACAAAAATGATATTTGACTTTGTCCCAGAGGAGAGACGAAAAAGAGGCTATCCAAGGAAAATTTGGCTGCAAGGAGTTGAAGCGGTGATGGCAGCAAGAGGCTTGGCGGAGGGAGATTGGGAGGACTGAGATAACTGGCGATTAAATGTATTGGGTTTCGGCTAATGACCCAATGTTTTAAAAGCCCGAAATAAAAACAAATAATATTAATTTATAATTCTATTTCAGATATTTTCAGATGTGCCAATGTACTTGGGTTTGGAACGACGTATTAACTTATTGGTTTTACGAGTAGGAGATGGACTTTAAAAAGATGCCACCTTTTATTTAATTAACTTTCCCTCCCCCAATAATAATGGCGGAAATATTGTGTCTTCTGGTTTAGATGAAAAATGACGGGTTACCATTTCTTTATGTAATATCTTGCAACGGGGCGCAAGCATGGTACATTTTACAGAATTATCGGCATTGTTGGAAGAACTTTGATTAATGAGATAAAATGAGATATGAAGAAATGGAGTTATTTTTGTCAGCGTTTGCTGGTTTCATGGTCATTGTTGCAATAGAATCGTTCATGATTATGCGTAACAATTCAAAACTATTATTGAAATCTTCTTTGATTGTGCGATTATCTATAATGAATGTATTGAATAGAATATAAATATTAGGAGAATAAAGTGAGCTATTTATTTTTTCTTTTGTAAATACTTTATTGTATTTTGAACAAATGGGTGTAATTATATTATGAAATGAGACTAGAAGATTCGAGTCGCAATGGTAAAAGGCCTGTGTAGTTTATCTAATTCATCTCATCATTATAGGTCGTCAGGCATCGTTACTGCAATGGATAGCTTCTTACTTTCCTGCTCCTCAAAATGGCCAGGGCTGAATGATTTGAATCGCTAATAAAGATTTTACTAAATTTTATTGATTATATCGTTTTAAGAACCATTTAAGTCATAATTTAAAATTGTTATTATTACTAATTTTTCTTAAGATAATGAAAACTATGGGTCGTTTCGTATGAAATGTCCGATTTTATTATTTCTAAAATTTAAAGTGGGCTTCCGTTGTTAACAAACTTGTTAAAACATGTTGGAAATTAAAAAAAAAATTATTTATTGCAATTTACAATTGTGTAATAGTACACATCAAGTAAATATAGTGCCACGAAATAAAGGCAAGTAGAAAAACTACTAAAAAAAAACCCAATGGTAGTACTCGAATAACAAATTTAACTTAAAAGGTCACTAGGCCGTCTTCTTTTCTGACACCTCGGAGGATTATCAGGAATTTAAGAGGTAGCTAGGTTTGAATCTAGTGGGTTTGAGTGATAGTAAAGTTTGACACTAAAAGACGGATATCCGATTCGGGCCTAATCAGTAACAAAAGGGACATTAAGGTCATTATTGATTACTTTGTTTGTAACAAATTAAGGACGATTGACGATTTTACGAAGAATTTTGGATTATCTTTTAGGAATGTTTGGAATATCAGATATGTCGTTTCTGAATTAAAAACCTTCAACCAATGGAATTGATAGTAGAGGTTTAACTCGAAAATTACAAATATTGAGTTATGTCGTTCTTTTGATGCGATGCGATCATGGGAACAAGCGGTTTTGGTGTATTTTTTTTAAAATGATTTTATTCTTGGGCACTCGGCAGCCCAATCTGCAAGAAACATTACAATTTGGGAAGGGTGTTGTTTTTCTTTGCTGATTCGTTTGGCTTCGGTATTGAGAAAATTATCAGCGAGATTCTATTTGTCCCCCTTGTCTACTTCCAAGGACTTACATCATGTTCCTTATGGACCCCTAGTTTTTATTCCTACTCTATCCTCATGATACATCTTTCCATTACTTTTTCAATATTCAAAGCCGCGGGTTAGAATGTCCGTCTTATCTTGGGCTTATTCTAGCCTTATTTCATCTTCCGGTAAAAGTTATATTCATGTTTTCCCTTGTCGATTTTACTTTTCTCAACTTTGATACCACCTTGATGTAATGTAATTAATTTGGCAATATAATTTAACTCTTCATTTGTTCGGTATGAATTATTATCAAATATGCTTTTTGCAAGAAATCAACGCTTATCTATAATTTATGCATTCAATCCTGGTTCCTTTTTATTCTCTACTACCTTATTGTCCGTCGAGTTTGTTATCAACCTCCTATCATTTGTCTCGAATTTTGAAAACTGACTTTTCAAAGACTTAATAAATCTCACATGGATGCAGTCAGTTCATATAAATGTGATCTATTATAACGAACTACGTTTTTAAAATTCTATATAACTCATATTATATTTATTTTTAAATATTTTTATTTGAAAAGAAAAGATTTGTCCAGGGCCGGGATTCGAAGCATAGTCTCCTATGTTTCCGTCATGGTGCTCAACCACCTGAGGTGTCCTGGTTCGTACCTCGGTCAGACACATCCTTTCTCTTCACTGATCCCATATCCCCGTGTTCCCGCAATTTGCGATGTATACAAGGTGAAGAATGTTCATTGGACATTACTTTAATTAGGATCTTGATTGTTATAATTTTTAAATATTTTAATTTGAAAAGAAAATATATGTCCAGGGCCGGGATTCTAACCCGGGTCTCTCATGTTCCTGTGATTATTTAAATATTTTTATTTTTCAAGAGAAAAGATTTGTCCTGGCCGCGATTCGAACCCGGGTCTTCCGCATCTCTAGAGCGGCGTTCTTCCAACTGTGCTACCAGGACTGACAGCCGCGCTATAGATGCGGAAGACCCGGGTTCGAATCCCGGCCAGGACAAATATTTTCTCTTCAAAATAAAAACATTATTATCTCAGTATTTGTCTAGTTGTGGAAACAATATTAAGAAGTATTAGCACAAACATTTAGAAATTAGGCATTTCAACCAGTTTATTGAGTTTTGTAATATTATTATTATTTTGGCGCCCAAAGAAGCAAGTGTAGCTGTTGTTATCCTGCTGTTCATAATATTATTTTACTCATAATATTATTGCTTTAAAAGTAATTTACAAAACCTTTGTATTCAGAGAGATGATTTATTATTATTGAAAAAAAGAAGACAAATTTTCGAATTTATGAATTAACACACTCATAAATTTAGAACATACATTTAACTAAATTATTTAATTTAACGGATATATGGAAATATAATTTTTTCGTAACAACCATATTAGAGAACATTTTTTTTTTTTTTTAATTTATTTATTGATATTTACAACTGTATAATAAAAAAAATACATCCAGTAAATAGGCTATGTGATACAAAATGACATGAGTAATGGCAAGTTGAGAAACTACCCACTGGTAGTACTCAAATCACTAGTTCAACTAAGAAGGTCACGTGGCCATCTTCTTTTCAGACGCCTCGGGGGATTATCGGGAATCGAAGAGGAAGCTAGGTTTGAAACTAGAGGGTTTGAGTGGGAATTAAGTTTGTTATGAAAGGAAAGATACCGGGTTCGGGCCAAATCAGCAACAAATGGGACATTAAGGTCGTTATGGATGACGGTATTTTTAACAAAATAAGGAGCGTTGAGGATTTTACGAAGGATTTTGGACTGTAGGGATTGGATACGACAGGAATTCGATGGCTTAGTGGAGCCCCAAAGCTCTACTCCGTAAGTCCAAATAGGTCTTATGATGGTCATGTAGATGAGTCTTTTGTAGTTAATCGGGAGGTTAGAGCGTTTGTCTAGTAAGTGTTGAAGTAGCCTGAAACGTCGAGCAGTTTCTTGTCTTTTCAGTCTAGTATGAGGATTCCAGGTTAATCGTTTGTCGAGGTGCAACCCTAAGTATCGGATCTGTTCTACCTGCACCAGTGGGGTATTATTAAAAGATACTGAAGGGCAGGAAGTCATTGGTTTACGACGTAAGGTAAAAGTGATTTGATGGGATTTTTGAGAATTTATTTTAATTCTCAAGTTTTGACACCATTCTTCAAAATCAGTGGGGGGGATTGGAGCCTTTGGGATGCAATAACTGGATTGGTGTTGACTGATAATACACATGTATCATCAGCATACGTGGTAAGGATAGTATTAGGATGAGTAGGGATGTCAGCTGTATAAACTGTATAAAGGATTGGGCCAAGGATACTACCTTGAGGAACACCAGCAGATTGGGAGAAGAGGGATGAAAGGACATTATTATGGTTTACCTGGAAAGTTCTATTTATTAGAGAAAATGAATGTTAAAACCTAAACAATTAATGAATGGTGAACAATAATAGGATTTTGGGAATAATTCATTTTGAATGGTTGCCTGAATAAATTATAATTTTTTTACTAGCCATCCCGCTTAATTTTTTTTTTTAAACCGCTCGAGCTATGTTTTTGCGGATGTTTCCAAAGGCCACTACATTTTTTATTTTATTCTTCTGGTTATATGTTGTTAACTTTTTATATTATCTTTTATGTTCCTATCTGTCATCAGGCAACAGTATCATAATTAATTAGTTCTCATAATTTTGTTCGGCCATGAATTCACATGTAGGAATAAATTAAGTCAAAAATCTCTTAATACTCCCAGAATTTTATTTCAGGTCTGTTCTGCATTACATTGATATCCGATGAATGCTTACGATTTGGTCAATGGTTATAAACATTCCTAATTTAATGATTTTTTCTTTTGTTTTAATCATAAGAGAAAAAAATAAATTTTCTGATATAAGTACATACTATGTTTTTTCATAAGTATAGAATATATTATGTTTTTCAATTAATTAATTAACAAAGTTTTTATATATTTGTCGAGGATGGAAATACGAGTCTGTCTTTTTTTTTTTTTGTTGATCAGTGTAAAACTTTTATTTTTCAAAGAAGTTAGTTTCTGATATATCTGTGTAATATGTTGCATTGTTCTAGATATTATAATTAATACATTACGTTTCTACTTTAAGCAGTGTTGGTATTCTTATTGCTATATTTAAATTAAATCTATCCGAAAGTTACGAATAACAACTACAATGGCGTTTCAAATTACCTTTCTCGTGGAAACAATTGGAATATACACATTCTTTTATGAATGTGCAATTATATAATAAGGTAAAAGAAAAAAAATGGAATAAAGGTATCATTTTGTGGAAAAATGTAATTCAATATATATCCCTAATTAAATTTTATATTGAATGACCAGTATTTCTAACTGATGCACAGTGTTTGGATTAGTAGGAGCTAGCTGAACAAAATTATTTTTCGGCATTTTTGTATTTCTTTCGACTAATTGATTATTGTAATTATAAAAAAATGATTTTTAATTGATTAACAACTGAATTTAAGAGGATTGCTAGGATAATAATTAGAAAAATTAAAATATAAACAATGTATAATTAAAACAATATTTGATAATAAAACTGATATAAATCCGTATTTATTCAGGGACAAGTTCCTTTAGAATAGTGATACGGAAAATAAACTATAATGTCTTAGATCAGAATACAATTACAATTTAATTAATAAATGAAAATAAAAAATTAATGAATATAAATTAGGAGTTAGCTCGCAATAACAAATTAAATGAAAGAAAAAAATACAAATATGATAACAATAAATGTAAATAAAGAAAAATATTAATATTTACATTTATACAAGTTTTATAGAAAAAAAAAACTTAAGAAATTAAAGAAATAAAAAAACTATAATTATTTTAAAAATAAGTGTGTGTGTGTGTGTGTATATATATATATATATATATATATATATATATATATATTACTACTAATCATTCATCCATCCAAAATTGTTTAATCAAAAAACTAATTAAAGTTTCGTGGGAAATAAATGCTAAATAAGATATATAATACATTAGAAGAATTGCTTGCCAAAATCATTTTTATGTTCCTTTCAGGGTCCTCTGTAATGTTTTCAAAGTTGATTTTGGTCGAAAGAAACTCTAAGGGATAAGAGTTTCTTTCTTCCTTAGGATGCATCAACCGTTCTTCAACAAAATATCTTCTCGAAATAAAGTACTCTAAAAAATGTTGTACTCGAGTGTGCAGTCTAAAATGTGTCTTATTATTCATAGGAAAGTTAGCCCGGATACAAATGGGTGCTAGTCATTTTCATTACTTCAAAGTTTCAAAATGTGGAAAACATCTTCGGAAAATTTAAAAAAAAATAATATAGTTTGATTATCAGAAGAATTTTTTATTTAGGAAAAATATCACTTACCAGTACAATTAATGTCCATATTCAACGATTGGTTCGATAAAAGTAGTTGAACAATAAATTTTTGAGGTTGAAATGATGCCTCGAATTCCACTAATTTATTCTATTGATATGATTACTTTGGGCCCGAACCCTCATGCTTTGAAGTGTGTCAAACTTAACAGATATTAGATTACCATCTTTTGAAGTATTGTTTACAATATTCTAAAACAATCTTTCAGATTTCTAAACATGACTTTTGTCGTCCTAGCTTGTACTAATCGAAACACTGTGGGCTGCTTTGATTTCCCGCCATCTGTAAGAAATTTTAGAGGAATAGTTAGCCAATCTTATTTTAATTTTCTTTTCAGAGTCCTCTGCAAGGTTTTTAACATTTAATTTGATCGAAAAGAACTATAAAATAAAAAAAAATAAAAAAATAGGGTGTTTCTACCATTTAAAAAAAAATCCTTTCTCGAAAATAAGTATTCTAAAATTAAAAAAACAATGTTATACTCCATTGTGCAGGCTATAATGCATCTTCATATTAATGGGATAGATGCAGCTATGAAATATATAAAATTTAGCCTGGATACGACAAGTCATTTTCATCACTTCGAAGTTTCAAAATGAAGAAAAATCCGTCATGCTATTCAACAATTGATTCATAAAAAATTAGTGAAACTTTAATTTTGTGCGGTTGAAATGAAGCTTTGAATAGAACTGATTTAGTATATTTCTATGGATTCATTACTTCGGACCATATTACTGACGAGATGAAGTGTCCTAGGTATAAACAAATATTAGATTTCTAGGTTTTGAACAATTGTTTACAATATCTCAATAAAAATGTTTAGAATTTTATACATGAATTTTGTCCATCTATGCCCTACTAATCGAAACACTGCAATGTGCGCAATTAATGTGCTCCAAACAAATATCATACATTTTCTATTGCTTTAACCAAATTTTATCATTATAATATTCACTTGATATTTGAATTATGTTTGCTGGTTAGTAAAATACATTACAGTACATAAAATTATTAATTCCTGTGAATTTGAGTCGTACCATGTTAAAATGCCTTCGTTTAATAATCTGTAAAACCTAAAATTTCATTAAAATTCGTAATGAAACAAGCAACGTATGCACTATGAATGAGTGTGTATTTTATTTATCTACTGTTTTCTATTTTATCTACATGTTTCTGTATTAAAGTTAAGTAATTAAAGTTACACTGAACTCATAATGTGTTAAGACCAGAAGGAAATCAAGCTGCCTGGTCAGATAGTTAAGGGACGATATAACAATGAGGAGAGTTTACCCCTCCATCCGAAATTTATGAAAAAAATATTAACTTCATAAACATCGTAATAAGGTTTGTGTTTTAAGTAATTATTATGCAATAAAATATTTGATGGATGATGATGAAATTTATAGATCTAAATAACAAAGCAGTAAAATGTATTTGGCGATTACAATCTGCGTATGTCCTAGAAAAAACATTTCTGATTTTGTTAAGACGTACTTTGCTTTCCTTACTTTGGAATGAAATTTAGAGATTAAAAGGAAACCTTGTGCTCTTGTTCTTAGTATAGTATAAAGTAATTTTATGATTCTATTGTACAGCTGTTGATATTTTATCTACTCGGTAAGTAAGAAACTTGAAATGAAGTTTATTATGATATTGAATTTATGGCTTCTTTTATTCCTTCCTCTGTATTTCATCTTCTTGGCACGCAGTAGAGTAAAGTGTGTAATAAAGTGTAGTGAAAAAACTTTATGTACATGCTCTGTATCCTTCTTTACGTCCTTCGGACTGCTGATGTAAATGTGCATGCGTACGTTGCAGCGTATGGCCAGGTCCTTGGTAACTCCTGTCTCTAATCCTTTGAAGAAGTTCGTCCTTGTTAATCGATCTGTCGTAGCAGGATTTTTTAATACCTATAGAAGGAGTTTTTCTCATGGCTATTGAATGAACGGTTAAAAGAGAATTTATTTATATATTTGTTTTTTGTTTATTTTCATTTCATTAGTTTTAAATCTTTCGTTTATTTTTAATGTAATAATATAATAGATCATCCGAAAACGGCTATGACATAGGTTTTTTATTGTACAAAAGTACGTTACCATAAAAAATTAAAAACTTCTTGGGATGATACTCTTAGGAATTTTTCCCAATTACTGGTAATCCAACTCATCGGATAAATTGTTACTAATCCAATACCATTTTTACTTATATCATTATTAACTAATTAATTCTTTTTTACAACCAACCTTATGACTTTTTTATTTTAAAAAAATATGCTGAAATGTACCTGGATCACCGGCCTGAGCTCTACTTTTTAATTTATGGGATTGAATTTAAGAAAGATCTGAAGTATCCATTACAATACAAATATTCATATAATTTGTAAAGTATTGTACATTAACAGATTTGTTTTCTTAGTGATTCGTCCGATTTGGTTTTAGCGCTCTAAAAACTACCTGTATTATAAGTTTTGGACGATTCTATCAAAATTCGGTCATAGATAAAGGTTTTTAAATTACAATTTCCTTTCGTATAATAAACAATTTCTTATAAAGTTAAGAGCCGATGTTTGCAAACAACTCAATTTTATTTTTGCTTTGTTATCTCATTTTTTTCTAAGACTTTCTAAGATGAGGCAATGGAATGCTGTTTTGAAAAGAAAAAACTCTCCTGTTTTTAAAGAGCCCAAGAAGGTCGATTACAGGTACATTGAAGAGAAGATAAACAACGGAATTTTGAAGCTGTTAAACAAATTTAGCACTGTCAGAACTGATAACATTTTCTTTTTAGCTTAAGATGGTTTTTCAAAATTCTTTAGTACTTTCCTGTTTCGAAATGTTTTATTTTTTCTGTTATTTTAATTATAAAAATATATTGCTAAAAAACTTATTTCGAGATATAAATAAAGCAGTATATGTTTTTTCTCAACTCCCAGGATCTTCCAACAATAGATGCTATTTTTTATTTTAATTATTAAGTTTCCAACTATTTCATCAAAAAATGTGTACTTTACGTGTTAAGCGCATAAAGCATATTCTTTCCGTAATAATTTTTTTCTCATTTTTAAGGAGAGTATAGTAATTTGCCATAATTATTGGAGTTTATAAAGAAGACTTATGCGTTGTTACATTAATATCATGCGTGATAGTTCTAAATGTATGGAGGGGTGGTTTTTTGACAACTCAAAAGCCGCAATATGGCTATTAGTAGTTTTTGTTATTTCTAAACCTTTTCAGAATCATGAAGATGTTCAATTTCAATTTTGGTAAAGAGATTGGTTCTGTATTGTGGTTTGTGATACAAACTAAAAATAAGATTTTGATCATTATTATTATCAGAATAAAGATTTTTGGTTCAATTTAAATTAATTTCATTATTTTTTATAGCAGGGTTCGATTTTTTTACCAATATTATATATCTTATTTACATATTTTTATGTTATCAATAAAAAGCGCATTTTTGGTAAAAAATACTAAATTTATTAAAATAATCCCAGGAGCATGAAAAAAAAGGAATAAATATTTTCCTATTATTAATTTTAATTACTTCTATTGATCATTTTAATTACTGATACTTTATAGAAGCAATTTTTCGTATCTTTTTCTCAAAACTTGACGCGAATCTCAAATAACTCTAGAATAATCATCGAGCTTAAATTTAAATAATAAATTTAAATAATATTTTTTAAAGTGAGGAGATTTGTAGATTAATAAAAAATATTTATAAATTAAAAGATAATTTACGATTTTATGAATTATATATCTTTGCGAAATTCGGTAACATAAGAGATTTTAAAGAGACAAATTGTACATGTTTATGAAGTAAAAATTATCTTGTTTACGATGCTGCAGTCGAGAATTACCCAACTTAAACAATATTTTACTTATCGCTTCCTATTTACTTGAAAAGCGTGACCAGTTTAAAAGATGAAATAAAATAAAAACTTGTAAATTCCTGTTCGAAATTCTGCCATAATACAGAAAAAATAGACAATAAACAAAACATTTTATAAAACTTTGGTTCTAAATAAGTCTTGGCAATATAAATCAAAATCTGTATGTTCGACCTTCCTTTCAGTTATCAAATGAAGGGCGAAATAACCTACAAATAATTGTACGAAGTAAGCCATGATTATCGTGAATTAAGGTTTATTTTTTAATGTTTTTTCATGTATCGAGATATTTAATGGATTGCACTTGAATTAATTTAAAAATATGGGATATGTTCCTAATGCTTACGATCTAGTAATAAGTGATGTTTTTGACACAAACAATATTTTAATGTTATTATGAAAAAATAAATATTAACATTGTTTTTAAAAATAAACAATTTTTACGATTTTTTCTGGATACAATTGCAATTATACCAGTTTTAGAAATAACAGCTCAATTTATGTGGTTTGTTTGTTTATTTAACGCCACATTATGGTGCTATGGCTATTCTGACGACGCTACAGTGTGAGCTCTCAATTTTGCCTAACCAGGTTTAATTAGGAAAGGGATTTTCAACGATTACCTGACTTCGTAAATGCCCGGGACCCCCGTTTAACATCTCTTCCGATTTACGGCGTAATAAAAGATTTCTTTATTCCCTTTAAAAAGTCCTATGGGCTACGAACCCGCGATCATGGGCTTAGTTTGTTATGCTAACCACTAGACCACAGGGTGCCCCCGTTTCAATGTTTCGTATTTAAAATAAATAAATATATAAAACTTAAAATTGCTACTTATTGCTATTAATCTGTTTGGAATCGAATATAGGCTCATATGATTTTTTTTTTTTTTGGGTGGCCATGAGATTTAATATTACCTGTTTAAATATTCTCCTTTGCGGTAATAATATAGTTCAGAGGCATTCATATTGTTCAGTCGCGAATCAATCTAATAAATTAAAATTAAAATCTCGCGGGTCTCGTTCACAATTGTTACCTTGGCAACAGATAAAGGGGACTTTGTTTCCCTCACTCCGTCATCTCACACTTCACTTGACTTCCGATTCAGACTGCAAAGTATCCACATATCTCTGCTCTCCTCGACTAAAGCTAACCCCGCCGTTCACCGCATGGAGACCGTACATTAATCACCTTCGCCTATAGCCAAGATACCCCTATCACCAGACACAAGAAGTACGCTCTTGATACCACCAGATCGCCTGCTAACCAGAGGCAATCAGAGCTCAGGAAACGAATCCTTCGCTCCGTACGAAACAAAGACTCAACAATCCCTCGCCGAATGGCCCTGTCGCCAAATGTTGGAATTTGTTATAAATAAAGTTCGTTTCTAATTGAAATTCCGTAGTGAACGTGAACTGTTCCCTTCAGAAAATTATTATTGTTCATTGTTAATAATTTTGTTTCTCGTTCTTAGTAGATTTATTAATTTCTGTAATTTTCATTAAAACTAAAATGTGTAGCTGTAGTTATGTTTAAAATTAATAAACCAATGGTTTCAGTATCTGACTTCATCATTTAATTCCCCGAATCTGTTCTACTGATATATTTTATTTTTTATCTTTTCATTCAGTCTAATCACGCTCGTACACATATATTTTTCTGCAGTTTTTACGTCGACTTCATCGTTCTGGGTGTATTCTCATTAGTTTAAAAAATGTAAAAGACACGGTTTTTGTCCCTTACTTTTCCGAAATTATTTCGTGAACAAAATACTCCTTCTCTTTTGCCATTCCGCTATAATTTTCGGACTTAGTATATCTCAGTTTCTACAACGTTTATGCGCGAATATTTTCTTATCTTATACTTTTTTCGCACCAATTATTTAGCAGTTTATCGATTTTGGTAGGCTAGCATTAGTTGTTGCTAGTTAACGTTAATGATCCCTAGAAAGTTAATAAACTTAGTAATTTGCTGGTTACAATTAGTCTCGCGTAGTAACCTCAAGATGTTAGTGATGTTGCGGACATTAGTTCAATTTCCATTCACGCTTTCAAATAGCTTATGAGTGGAGTTGTGCTGTCGGGATCGTCAGAGTGTAACCTGCTCGATGTGTGCTCTTCAGTCGTGGCAATATTGTCTTCGGGACCGCATCACTGTTTAGATGCTTGTTGTATTCCATTGTTGTTAGGTTTGGAGCTTGATTAAGTCTTCTAATCTCGTCAGCCGAAAGTTTTCAAAGTAGATATGTTTTGCGGCTGCTTGAATGGAGTTATCTCCATTCCTTTCCTTGATAAGGATTTTGATTGCGATGCTGTCAAAGCTGACAACGATTTTGGAACATGTGAGTTATAAACGTAATTTGTAATATCGCTCCTTCAAAAGATCAACGACATAACTCAACAATTGGCTATTTTGAGTCAAGCCTCAGTTGCAATTGTATTGGTTGAAGGTTATAACTCAGAGACGACATATCTGATATTCCATTTTCAGCATATTTTTTTTTTAATGAAGTCATATTTTTATTTGTTTCATGTTTGAACTTGGAGTTTTATGGAAATAATGACATAAGTTAACAACAAAAAAGTTTGAAGCTTTTAAAAATGGTTAATAATATAATTTCAATACCGCCATTACAATACGAATCCTTTGGTTTTTCAATACCCATGTTTTTATTTTTTAACTCTCATAGAACTTTCAAGTAGGCCATTGAATAAATAGAGTTATGACGTTGTTCGATGGAGCGATATGAGCCATGTAGCTTTTTTAAAGTACCATTTACCATAATTAAAATATAAAATAAAAGTATCTATTAATAGTTTTAATAATAATTAAAATAATAAGTTATTATAGTATTATGTTCTTTATTTAATATCCTGAAATAGCCTAAAATTTTAAATATTGAACTTATTAAGATGTGACCTTAACACGTCATGTCATAGACAAGCAAAATAATGATTGCAAATAAATTTTGGGAAGTAGTTTGAATTTTGCTCGGTCATTCGAATAGTGTTTATATTAGAGCTAAAAAGAAAAAAAAGAACTTGTTTAATATGTTTCCAAAACAGTTTTTTATCACGAAAACTTTATTATTTCGCGAATTAAATAAGACAAAAGATTGTGTGGAATAATATCCCCGCAATGGAAATTCGGTCTAGGAGTAGGTTCGAATTCTTGAAAAACATAACATTCCTTGACGAACGGGAATACACATTAAATTTTTTTTAAAAAAAGGGTAGTTCTCAGAACGAGATCTGGGACAAATTTTGAGACTTATTAAGACATTGAATGAGTACGTAACATTCTAAATTTGGCTAGAATTGTGGTTGAAACAAAATACTTTTCATCAACTTTGTCGGGGAATTCAATACGACTGACTATCGAACAAAGGAACTAGGAAAAGGCCTATTCTACGCTAAAGAAAATTACAGAATAAAAGGTTTTAAGCAATAAATGTGTCCTTTATTTATATGTGTCCTGAAGTTTATAATCACTCGCATTGTGTCACATGTATACATGATTCGAGACTAAGTTTGTTTGAATTCTCCACAAAATTTAATTTTTAAAATAATTATATTTTCGTTTCGAAGAACCGTTTTTGCGTGAGAAATAAAAATTGAAAATCTCCAAACTTTTCCCCATATTTTGTTTTATAATTGCCAATTTCAATCATATTTCAAGACCGAGGTTAAAATGTTTGATATTCATATCAGCGATGAAAATATTTTATGGTATTTAGTTCTTACGAAAAACAACTTTAGATTTGTAAATTTAGTTTGAGCTAAATACAAACATAGTGAACATAATTCTACAATATTTAATACAACAAACATACTTTTACACATTACATATTTTACATATTACATATTTTCTCATAAAAATTACAGCAAAAGATAATATTGCACAAAAGTAAATTTACTTTGACTGAATTAATGACTTAAATTGTCGGCTTACTGTTTAGGATCTCAAGGAAATCGAAATCGATAACATTTTCGGGCGGCAGGGGATAGGAAAAATAAAAAAATGTTTGAATTAATGAAATCGTGATATTTTTTATGGTTTATTTAATTAAATGACTCCAAGGAGGTCCTAAGGCAATTTTTTTTCAAAATGAAGATATCTAAACTATGAAGATCTTACGGTACGATTAAAAATAGTTAATATAGATATCTTAACAATGGAGTATTTATTATTTAATCATTGGAAGGTTATTGTAATTTTTAATTATATTTGCGTGATATCTTCAGTTAGGAATTATCATGCGTGTTAAATGTAAACACAATTTCTTTGTTCGTCGTTGGCGTGAACGAAATGCGGATGTGTATATTTATATTGTTAACTTCCCGTGTGAAAATAAATTTATAACATGGTAGATTTAGCTAAAATATTTTGGTAATACCTTAAACGTTTAATTTTATATCATATTATTAACTATTTTACGTTCCTTCATTTTAAAAAAATCGCACTTAACTTATCTTAAAAGAAAAACAGAAGCCACTTTTATACTGTATATTGGAATACATAAACTAAATATAATGAAAGATAAATAATAGCACGAGATAAAGCCAAGTAGGGAAACTACCCCCCAATGCCAATACTCCAATAACAGTTTCAACTTAGATCACGATGCCATCTTCTCATAGTTTTCTTATGGCCTCTTATAGAGGCCTCGGAGGATTATCAGGAATTAAAGAGTTTGCCAGGTTTGAAACTAGTGGGTTTGAGTGGGAATACATTTTGTCATGAAAAGATTGATATCGGATTTGGGCCAAATCAGTAACAAATGGGACATTAAGGTCAATATGGATTACTTTGTTCAGAACAATGTAAGGAACATTGAAGATTTTACGAAGGATTTTGTATTGTAAGGATTAAATACGAGAGGAATTCGTTGACTTAGTGGAGCCCCAAAGCTCTTCTCCGTAAGTCCAGATGGGTATTATGATTGTCATGTATATGAATGAGTCTTTTGTAATTAATTGGGGGTTAAGAGCGTTTATATAGTAAATGTTGAAGAAGCCTGAAAAACCGAGCTGTTTCTTGTCATTTCAGTCTAGTATGAGGATTCCAAGTCAAATGTTTGTCAAGGTGTTGTCCTAAGTACCGGACCTGTTCCTCAGGAATCAGTGAGATGTTATTAAACGATAAAGGAGGACAGGAAGTTGAAGTCCAAATTTAGAAAGAAAGAACATATTTTACAGAAATGGTAACATAAATTATCGAGTTTATATTTCTTATTGTATATTTATTTTAAGAATCAACTTCTTTACAGTCTCCAGATCCAAGACGTGAGAATATCCGCTCTAGATGTGTTTGTTTTCATTTTTTTAATCAGTCCAATAGTTTAAACAATATTAGACTTTTTATTCGGGAAAGGTTTAACAGCGATCCATCCCGTTGTTTAAACTCTTTTCAACAAATTTCCTGCCATAGCACATATCGAGTCCAATAATGAAGTGTAATGATTTAAAATATTTTTCATTGTAATTATTTTAAATTTTACATGCTTAAATATAAAAAATGTCATGAAGAGCCGTGGGTTCAGTACTTGACTAGAGTCTAAGCGTCCTTCACAGGTCATCCGAATCCCACATGATAGAAATGAAGATTGTCATTTCTGGTATGCGGAAATTTTCATTTAAGCGCATGTCTTATCGTCTTATATTTTTTCTATTTAAAGGATTCAGAATTTAAGTGTTTAATGGTTTTTTTTTAGAAAATTATTTTTTTTAGATTATTTAATGTAAATATCCTTCTCAATCTTATAAATATATAATTATTTAAAATTTATATTTATTTCAGTAATCATAATATCGCATGTACAAAAATAAACAGGAAGTTCCATAAAGTTGATGACCTCTTAGATAGTAATTAGCAAATAAAGGCTTTGCTCTCATAACCTTGGAAATAGAAATTTTAAACGTGACTAATGTTTGAGAAATGGGATTTATAAAGATATAGAGCATTAAAATATTAGTATCATATATTTATTATGCTGCATTAATAATATCTAGAAATACAGCTGTAATTGAAATAATAAATAATAGAATCCTAATTATATTCTAGGGCCAGGTCTCTTAAGCATTACATATGTGTGCAAAATAATATAATATGTATCTGGCTGAGAAGGTACGGTGTAAGAATCATACAGTATTTACAAAAGTCCTTGAAAATAATATAAACTGAATCAATGGTATGTGCTAGTCAAGAAAAAGTATATTTAAAAAATATTATCGTTATGAGTGAAGAAAATTGACAGTATGTCATTAGTTATTTCTTATGGATATGAGCTAATAATTATAACTGATTAGAGAGCATCTGTTTTAGGAGATGTAGGAAAAGCATGGGCTTGTATGTGTGTAGGAAGAAGCCTGACGGATTTTAGATGTGAGTGAGTTCCAAATGTGGTGGAACTGGCGAGAAAGGAACCCACGAATGTTTTAGTTCTACCCACAGAACACTAAAGGTCGACAACGCGAGATCTTGTATCCTGGTATTGGATAGAAGATTTGAGTTGCAAGTGACTATAGATGTTGTGAGTTGGTATTTCGGTAAAGGAATAAAGCCAGGAAATATTTTCTTCGGATGTAGGGGAAGGGTTTTTGTAAAATTGGGGAAAATTAATTGTAATATTGTATAATAAGCGATACATAAGCATAAAGATTATCCATGCTTGATGTACGAATGTCAATTTAAGCGTGTTTTCCAAACGGGTTTCCGATTTCATCTCATGGTACTCCCACTGTGGCATTTTCCGATTAGCGATAGCAGCATAAAGTGAAGCTAAACGAAACTAGCAAGAATATTAAAATTAAAAACGTGTACCGTAATTTTTATTTCATATGTATTGTAAAACAAATGGCTGAAGATATCCGATAATGTCTATGTCAATGGTACTTTATTATGTAACTAATTTATATAATCGTAGACAAAAAACATAAACATATATTACTTGAAATACGTAACTCTGTTTATCTCTTCTCATAAATACTGTATTAAAATTATCATTCATATTTCTTAAGTCACTTTTTCATGTCCCTTACGTCATATATATGAAAACGATGTTTGAGTATCACGTTACCGACTCATTAATAACGGAGTGCTTATATGGAAAAGTTCGCAAGTATTTCGGAAGACAAAGTAATTATTGACTTAAGAAACTCCATGAATTACTTTTTGGGGAATATTTACAGTTTGACGAATTCCATTCAGTTGAGTTAAAGATGTTATGGGAAGCACAGTCCCCTATTATAAAACATTTTCGTTGATTTTGTAACGTTGTCATTGAGTTGAGAATGACGTCTAAAATCAGCAGATATGTGTGAGGGATAGACTCAGAAGCTGAATTACCCGGTCTGAGTGAGATTTTTTAATTATTTTTATCATAAGTAAATACTTTACATGTAAATTGGTAATTATTACTGTTGTGGATATATTTGGTTAATAAGCAATCAAGATAATTTAAATCTAAACTCCTCATCGACTCTTATCTCCTTAATTCTTATAATAATCTATCTATACATATTATAAATATTATAAAGTCCTCGGCCGCGTTTGTTTGCGGTAAACTCAATAACTACTGCACGGATTTTCACGCGGTTTTCACCAATAGATAGAGTGATTCACCAGGAAGGTTTAGGTATATAATTTGTCGAGAATTTGTGTAAATGGGTTGGAATATCGATGGGTTCCACCCAAGACGCTGCTTGACTAATCCCGTGCAATTATTTAACGTGAAAGATAATAAATTCGTATATAAAGAAGTATTTGGTTTTGTTTTTATTTTTATAATTTCTATATAATAAGGTACTTTAGCTGAGCTGGGAAGAAAGAAAATCAAGGCTCCCAAAGAAGCCTAGCGAATGATATTCACGTGGTCCTTAGTGGCCGGTACGTGATAAAAAAAAAATACGTGTAGGCATAATAAGCCTTATTACCCTAGCAAAGCTGGGGTTGGTCGCTAGTTCTATAATAAAGTGTAGACTAAATCACAGTTAAAACAATCGTTTTGGGCTGCCTTGAACAGTTAGGCTTTCCCATAATTTTTTTATACTGTTTTCCGAAATTCAATCATAATGATTTATCAAGTTTTTGAAATGAACCATTCAAATTTTCACGTGAATGAACGTCAGATAGTTTTAGTTAGGTACGATTGTGACTAGAATTTTAATTTACTATTGATAAAATACTTCTCTTATTAGTACTTTACAATCGTTAATGATTATGTTGTTTTCTATCACAGCTAACAGTTTTTGTAACCAGTTGTGAAATCTCTGAGAAGAAGGGAGGAAATTTTTCTACCCGAAAAAAAATACATTCTAGTAACATTGGTCATGGATAACTGCAATAAATTATCATTCATTTGATAGAAGGGAATGTAGCCTTGTTTCATCTTGTAAGAAATCGGTCGTCGAAATATGGAAATGTAATTATGTACGTGTCAATTTCAATTACACTTTTTTAATTGTGTTAAACTCGTATTGTTTTATTGTTATTTTATTCTGTTGATAACTCAAGTTACTTTTTTTCTGAGAGTTGGCTCCTTTAGAATAATGAAGAATGAAAAGAAAGAGAAACTTAATATACATCTGGCCAGAAAGCTACATAATACAAATCATGAGGTATTTACAAAAGTGCCAACAAAGTAAATACAAAAAAAAAAGTACATTTCGTAACAAATTACTAAGCAACTAAAGAGAACAAATAAATAAATAACAGCGAATAAAAAAATAAAATGTGAAGAAGCTACAAGAAAAAGGCTGATTACGATAAAAGCCGTTATTTACTACTGATCCATTTAACTAAATAACTAAACATGATTAGAGAGCATTTGTTTGGAAAGTCAGGAGATGTTGGAAAAGTAAGGGTTTAAATGCAGATAGGGAAAAAGAATGACGGATATTAGAAGTCATTTAGTTCCGGATGGTGGTGAACTGGGCAAGAAAGTATCTGTACTATGATTAGACTGAATAGAAAAGATAAATAATAAAATATATCAGGAGAATAGATTAGATGAAGTCAGATACTGAAACATGTGGTTTATTAATTTTAAATATAATTACAGGTTAGGTAAGTTTTACAATTAAAGAAATTATCACTTGATAGGTATGTACAAAGGGAATGGTTAATTTTACAGAAGAATGGTTTGAACAATGTGATGAAAAGAAACTTATTAATTCTTAATTATTATTTCGTAATGATGATTCGAAGGATTCGTTTCTTGAGCTTTGATTGCCTTTGGTTAGCAGGCGATCTGGTGGTATCAAGGGTGTACTTCTTGTATCTGGTGCTAGGCGATCTAGGGCTATGGGCGAATATCATCAATGTCCTCCATGCGGTGAACCGCGAGGTTAGCTTTAGTCGAGGAGAGCAGAGGTATGTGGATAGTTTGCAGTCTGAATCGGAAGTCAAGTGAAGTGCGAGATGACGGAGTGGGGGAAACAAAGTCCCCTTTATCTGTTGCCAAGGTAACAATTATGAACGAGACCCGCGAGATTTCAATTTTAATTTATTAGATTGATTCGCGACTGAACATCCCCCCCGCCATGGCACGATAGTGGCATCATTAGAGGGTAAGGGGGCGTATGCGTGTGACCGGGTTATTGGCGGACCGGAGAAGGTGAGACAGCGAACTACAATGTTGGGATGGAGGTGAGTAATGATTTGGAGAAGATGGAGTATAAGATGGTGACGTGGATGAATATGTAGGAGGCATAGGTGTGCAATGAGGAGCTGTTGTATGATAAGGGGGGAGAGCCGCGATAGGTGTGACCTGCTGGTGAATACTGGGAATAAGTAAGAGAGTAAGCGGGAGAGATTGGAGAATTGTGGGGTGATGTTGGAGAATTAGAGGGAGAGGTTGCTGAATATGTAAGACGCGGTATTCCTTGATGAACTGGGTGAGTATGATGGAGAAGCAGGAGAATGCAAAGGGGATGTAGAAGGAATAAGTTGGATAAATAAGAGGGAGAAGTATGCGAATATGAGGATGAGGTAGGAGAATGCAAGAAGCAGTATTGATGGGTGAACTTGGTGAATAAGAGGGTAAGGTTGATGAATGTGAACAGTATCCCTCGAATGCTTTAGTCCTCTCCGAATGAATATAAACATATGAAAGGCGAGATCTTTTTTCCTGGTGCTAGACAGAGGATTTGAATTGGAGGAGACTGTAGATAGAGGACGAGTGCTTAGGGTTGATGGATTGGTATAAAAATGAACCGTGAAAATATTGTCTACGGATTCTTATAAAATAACCTTTATCAATGTTTAAATATTTTTAAATTGGTTCAAAGTGTGTTATTCGTCATTATTTTATTAATTCCTGAGATATCCTTTCCACCTGTTCTGGCAAAGTATCACGTGATTAAATTTGTCACTTTTCCTATATTTCTTATTAAAAGTACATTGCCAATTAAGAACTGGTTGGTTTCTGCCATGAAAGAAGAAGGTTGGAGTCTCAAAAGAACGATATACCAATATTAAAACATAAAAATGTATGTCTCAATCAAGGCTTGCCATACAAGTGACCCAACTGCTTCTCTGAACAATAGGACCAAGGGACCAATACGGTGGCACCTATTCGATTTTACAGGGATGCGAATTTCGATATTTTTTATTTTTTAAGCTTAAGTAAAAATATTTGTTGTTTGCTTTTTGATTGTATTGAGCTTAATGGATGGTTATGGTATAATATGGACGTTAATGCTAGAAGTTCTGTATTATGAAATTACCTGGGGTGGCTAAAAAAATTATCTTGCGGGCAAATTCGTGAAATACATCATAACGAAGCGGACCGCATATAAAATTATATTTTCCCATATTAGTTAAGACATGAATGGAAAAATTCCAAACAAAACGTCTTAAGTCTCTAATCTTAATAACAGTAAACAAAAATATCTGTCAATAAATACAAAAATTCCTGCAAGGCCTTCAGGCCTTAGTGGAGGTGAGATGTTTTCTCTGGTTAGTGTTTTGCTGCATTTTGAGGTTGCGGTGCACTTTATTTATTTTTATAGCTACTATTCTCTCCGTGTCCTGAAGATACCTGAATAGGCGAAAGATTGACAGGTATTTTTGTTTCCTGTTTGTAGTTTAGTTTAGAGTCTTAGGACTTTTTTGTTTGGAATTTTTCCATTCATATCTTGACAAGTATTTTATGAGATTCTTCTCTTATATATTCCCATATTAGTTTTAGACCCACTTTAGACATTAAACGTAATGAGTTATTATTATAGCCCGCGGTATGAAAATGTTATGAGGAGTAAAATCGAATTTTAGCTAAATGTGGTGCATTACGTTCCTTTCTCGATAACATTGTATTATTTGTTTTACATAAAAGATAGAAATTAATAGTTAAATTCCGGGACTAATCGGGAAGAGATACGTGTGGTATCTATGGTAAAAGTGTATTCTATTCCTTTATTCTCGAAGTGTTGTATCGTTGGTTATTTCAAAGATAAAGACACAGTGGATATTTGTTTATTCACGTCACTAATTAAAATTTGAATCGTGAAAAGTAAATTTAATTTTCACTAAGTAAAGATGATAGTTTACACTTCGTACAATTCTTGAGAAATGAACTTAATTTAGGGCTATATTTAGACTTTATTTCTGGCAGATTACTCGGGACGACTAGATATGGTACAACTATTCATGCAATGTTTTCCTGATTCATAACCCATGTAACTTCTGACGTACACGTATTGTACTTTAGTTACCACAAACCTATTGTCACAGTATTTAATAATGATGATAATACTATTCACGGACTAAATACTGTTCAAATTCATGTTATATCTTCATGGTAGAACAAATGAATCTTCCCAAGAATGATAGATAAAAATATTAACAATTATTATTATGTGAAATAGTTGATGATATATATTTCATTTGAATGATGTAAATATTATGAATAAATATTTATATATGGTTTGATTCATTTACCCTCTTTTTACATAATCTACACACTAGTCTTAAGGAGTAAACTCCAGTTGTGCGTCGGAGCTGACACACATTTTTTTATTAACTATTATGCTCATGTACAAATACGAATAATATTATAGTAATGATCATTTAGTATCATTGTAATCATTATAAAGATTTTAACTCACCATTTCGACATGGCTTTTCACTACTTTTGCCATTATAAAATGAATACATTTAGTAAAATTGTGATGAATCTTGGTGGCTGGAAAAATGTTCAAGTTGGGCCACGGTCTGCCCACCCTGAAATGTAATGTTTATACAACTGTTGGCTTTTTTATAAATATTATAATTGACCTCTCCCTCCCCACCCCCAATACAAATTTATTCTAAATCCGCCCCTGCTTATCATTAAAAATTTATTTCGCAAAATTTGGCGACCTTTGGTTTACTGATCCTATCAGGTATTGTTTCAAGGCTTGAGGTTTCTCTTTACTTTATCGTCTTTTTATTTATAGAGAGATACTAAGTTGGATAAAGATATGTGATAAACGTTTGATTCTATCTATCGATCCAATCTATCGATCCATTTATAGTTTTGATCTCTTCCTAGTGCCCCTTTTATTCTCTCCTTTGGATCGTAGAGGCAAGTAGGATTTTAATTATTTTATTTTCACGTTGAGTACAAATGCGATTGTTTAATTTTTGTCCGTGCATATGTGAATAAGTGTTTTTTTTTTTCAATTAACGGAGAATATTTATGAAAATCAAGAGATTAGTCTTGCACTCTTGACGGTTTTAATTGATGGATAATAGCAATACTTAATTGTTTGTTCGATTGGCATTGCATTTATGTTATTAAATTATTATTTTTTTCTGGTTTATTTAATATGAACATACGATTGATTAAGCTTGATTATGCATCTCTTAGGAGATATAATAATGATACCTCTTATCTTGCTTAATTCATATAAAACAGTTTTATAGTTTGGAAAATTTTACTTTTGGTTTTATAATTGCTGTTCAAAAAATTGCTTTTACCTTTAAAAAAAAGTTGATTGCGAATTCAACTAGTGTTTATTCAACCTAACTCAAAGGCAATTGCCTTTTCCTGTAATTAATATTCCAAATAATTCTTACAATTTATTATAAAAGTCAAAAAATATCATGAAAACAATTGTTAATTTCCTACCATCAATACGCGAATTTTCTCTACAATTGTCCTATTATTATGAAGTGTTTTTCGACTTGGTGATTTTGAAATGTATAAAGTTTATTGAATTCAACGTTTTTCTGTAACTCCCCCCCCCCTACGTCTTAACACAATAGTACTCTTAAAAAAATCCGAGTTTTAAAATATGAATAAATTGTTGGAAGGTGTTTTTATATACCTACTGCTACGGTCAAGGGTTTCGCATATTTGAAGAGGATTGTATAAGCGCTTAGTCGTTTTTAGAGGTTTATCAATTTCCATAGGTTTCTCTTCCATAAAAGAAAGTTGTTAATTTATTTTCATTCGTCTGAATGATTTAAGCATGACTTATTATTCTGTACTGATGAAATTATCTGGGCAGTTTCAATAGAATTTAACTTAACTAACATGCAATAATTATATTTTTATTCATTTCAGTACTCATAATGTCATAAAAATAAATATAGTTAAATATATATATTCAGTATTGGCCTTAAGATTAAATTTATATTAGTCATTTCACAAGACAAGTAGAGAAAAATAGCTTTATCCTGTTACATTAAGTAAACAAAAAGAATCACCCCAACACCCAACGTATCCATTAACATGGCAAATTAAGGGGGGTATGTAAACATTAAACCTCTAAAATATTGTTTTAAAATTAAGAACAACTTAAAACTTGAACTCACCAAAGACTTTAAACTCTTAGTTCAGATTGACTTAATATGAATCGGCATGAATGGTTAAAGAAACTTAAACTTAAATATAATACATTTCAATTTATTTTGCTCTCTTTTGAAACGTAGAGATTTTTCTTATTTGTTTTAATTTTTAAATATTTTTATTTTGAAGAGAAAAGATTGGCCCTGGCCGAGATGCGAACCCGGGTCGTCCGCCTCTCCGTGGCAGCGCTCTTACCATTTGAGCTACCAGGGGTCGCCTCTCGGGACAAATCCTTTTGTCAGGACAAATCCGTTCTCTTCACCGATCCCATATCCCTGTTTTTTCGCAATTTTGCGACGTATACACGAGGAAGAATGTTCATTGGACATTAATTTAATTAGGATCTTGTTGACTTAGATGATTGTATTATTTATAATTTTTTATTAATTGTTTTAATTTTTAATATTTTTATTTTGAAGAGAAAAGATTTCCCCTGGCCGGGATTCGAAGTCGGGTCGTCCGCCTCTCCGTAGCAGCGCTCTTACCATTTGAGATACCAGGGGTCGCCTCTCAGTCAGGACAAATCCATTCTCTTCACCGATCCCATATCCCTGTGTTCTCGCAATTTTGCGATGTATACACAAGGAAGAATGTTCATTGAACATTACTTTAATTAGGATCTTGTTGACTTTAATTTTTAATTTATTTTTTTATTAATTGTTTTACTTTTAAGTATTTTTATTTTGAAGAGAAAACATTTGCCCTGACCGGGATTCGAGTCCCGGGTCGTCCGCCTCTCCGTGGCAGAGAGGCGTAGAGATTTTTATTCGAAACACACTGGCGTGCAAAAAACTACTTGCATATAGCACACATTTACAAGCGATTGAGTAGAATTTCATTGATGCATGAAATAAAAAGACATACAATCATACATAACTGGAAAATTGAAATTAGCAATTGATTCAGTAATCTCTATTCCGATAACGCCGTTAGTTCCATTTCAGAATGAAAATAAAACGATATTATTCACCAGTAAAACTATCGTATTATAGATTTTAACTGTTTAAAATATAATAAGTTATAAATGGAACGTGACATCTTTTTACAGAAAAGATTCATTGAGCATTATTATTATATTGTCGGTTAAACTGGTCATTTCCGTTTTGACCCTTCACACTTAGTGCGTGCGTTGGCATTTAGCCTCTCAAGCAAATTTACTTAAGACCAGTTTTCTCTGTAGTCAGTTATTATCTTGTTTTTATTTTCAATTTTTAATTAATAAATACTGTCAAATTCAAATTCTTGAACTGAAATCAGAAATATTTTTTCATTAATTGGAGGTCTAAGATTTAATTTTTTTTCTTTTGAGGGGTTCTCTACGTTAGTCAATCATTTGTTAGAACCCTTATATGCTTTTGAATCTTTATTCAAACACAATGACGTTTTGAACTATTTTAATTTTATAAAATCTTATTAGATCATCAGCTTTTATCTATCATATATATTACGGATTGAAAACTTATTGATTTACGGTAGAAAATTTATTAATTTTGGTTTAGAATAAGCACTAATGTGATTAAAAACATGACCTAATAAAGGTATTATGTCACAAATTTAAAGTTTTAAGAAAATTATTGCTGAATTTGTTGTTTTTGAATATTTTTTTAAAGACTCGATTTGTCATAGAAAATGAGAAACCATATGACTAACCAAGAATCTTGGACTGTTGATGTCATCAAGATAAAGACATAAGAAAAAATATCAATGTTAAAGTAGTTCAACCACTCATGTCTTCAATTTTTTTTTTCAAATATCTATAGATTATTTTGAGTTAAAGCATGACAATCGAGTCCATCCCAAGCCCTGAAGAAGTCCTGCAATGTGGGTCGAAACATTCACTTTCCAATAAACAGTTCTTCCTACTGAAGATAATTTTTTTTTTTACCTCCACCAACACAATTTTCTTCCTCATGTATAGATTATATTTTTCATGATATTTTTTCTATTTGTGTATATTTTATTAATTATTTTTCATGATGTTTCCTATTTACGTATTGTATTAATTATTGTACAATGTTTGTATTCCTTATGTAGTTTCAACCATCTGTGTAAATACTGGTTTTAAAAAAAAAAAACTTAAGTATCTAATGTTAAATTAAAAGAGTAAAAACAAACAATACTATATAGGCATTGATGAACTGAGGGTCTATGAATTGATAGCTAAATATTTTTCGAATTTGTGTTATTTTAAAGAAAAATATAATTCATTTTTTGAAATTTGAAGGTTACATCAGTTATTAATTTTATTGATTGTTTTATTGAAAATTTTATTTAACTGAAAACTGTATATATTTTTTTTAATTCACTTTCAGCTCGCCATTTCAGGCTACTTCAACATTTACTAGACAAGTGCTCTAAGGTCCCCATTAATTACAAAAGACTCATATATACATGATAATCATTACACCTATCTGGACTTACGGAGTAGAGCTTTAGGGGTCCACAAAGCCATCGAATTTATGTCGTATTCAATCCTTACAATCCAAAATCCTTTGTAAAATCCTCAATATTCCTTACTTTGTTACGAACAAAGTAATCCATAATGACCTTGATGTCCCTTTTGTTACTGATTCGGCTTGAATCTGATATCAATCTTTTCATGACAAACCTTGTTCCCACTCAAACTCACTATTTTACAATCCAGCAACCTCTTCATTCCTGGTAAACCCCCAAGGCATCTGAATCAAAGATTGCCTCGTGACCATTCTAAGTTGAACTTGTTATTTGAGTATTACCACTGGGTAGCTCCTCTACTTTTCTTTATTCATGTATCATTCCTGTAATTTACTTGTTGTATTGTTAATATAATATATTAACACTTTAATATATTTTTTTAATAATGAAATATTCTTTTCAGACAAGAAGAAGGATATGGAGAACGGCCCAAGTGGTAACGTTAATTTCATAGTGGGCAGTGATGGAGTGGACTCAGAACTTGATATACAAAACGAAAGAGAAGAGATTGGAGATGAGTTTCCTCAAAACGGAGAACTCATATCTAATAGTTCATTCAACAACATTAACAGCATATTTGGGCTGGGGGACAGGAAGAGAAGGCTAAGGTGAGTCAATTTGATTTAAAAAAAAAATATATATATATATATATTTAGCATTTAGAAATGAGTGTAATATGATTAATATTAGTTAGAGAATATTGCTTCGAACTGAAAATTTGCATGTAACATTAGTTTCATGCTTGTATTTGTCTTAATTTTCATCCCTCTCTGAGATGAATTATCAAAATGAAATTTTACTAAGAGCAGTTTTAGGTTTATATGAATTCATCATATAAACACATCATTTTGGGTTCATTATTTATTGTAAACATAATTTTTTCTTATATTTCAAAAACTATTTCACATTATCGTAAAAATTGAAACGTTAGTTACTGACATGTGTATTTTTGACTGATATGTGGGTAAGTTAGATGTCTATGTGTATATTGATGTGTCTTCATTAACAGCAATTTTTTATTTTTATCTTCTTTCAGTCTTTCAAGATCATTCACTGCTTTAAGTTTGAAATTTATTTTTTACAATTTAATATCTTGTTCTTATTGTTTCTTAGTATGCTGGTGGAATAGGAATGATTATTTACTATATTATTAAAATTAAATTAAAATGATTTATTTATTAACAAAATAAATCTAGGCCTGTTCCTTTATTATTTTAACAAATGAATTGAATATAGTTATTAATTTCAAATACATGTTTCTTAAGTACTGATTTGGTTAATTAATAATTATTAGTTCAAAGATATGGCGTTTTGTGATTATTTTTAATGTTAATACTACTTTAGTATATTTACTTATATAAGTCTATATAATAAGTTCACGTAGCACTTGTTTTGGATTTGTGAATATCCAATATAAGCTTAATGTGTCAATATTTTTTTGTGTGATTTCAACTATAATTGAGTTACTTAAATAATTGTATTATTATTATTAATGTGTATTGCATTTTAATATGATGTACTATGATGGTCAAGATAAATAATTAGTCTAATGTTTGATAACCAATAATATATTATCATAGTTCAAAATAAGAATTATGTACTTTGTTTTTGTCTATTGAGATTGCTTTCAAAGTTAATGTTGTTGTTATTTAAAAAAAAAATGTATATATTATAACCAAGAAAGGGTTCCTTGTGTTAAGGAACAATTGTTTTGACCAATAGTCATGAAAGGAGGTGGTCTGTTCAGGATCAGGCTTGACTGCCAGGGTAGTAGTGCCATTAATTGATGAAAGTTTGAAACTTCTTATGTTTATCTGAATGTTTTCCACTCTTCCATTCTTTCATTGGATTGTATCATTAAAATACCTTAACTATTGGACACATTTTTAATTGAATTTTTTAAAAAGAAATTGAATAATTCACTACTAATGTTAAACAAAAATTACTTATCAAAACACATTAGTATTTATCTGCCGGTGAATGGTTAAGTCAAATTTATTTAAAGTCATTCTCGCTGTTTTTGTCTTGAAATAGATTTATAATAAAAGCAATAACTCTATTTCAAACCAAGGGTTGACTCAAAAATGTATGTACTACATGAATGACATGCACCCACATTCCTCAATACAATTAACTCATTTTGGATAAAAGTTGATATAACTATATATATCTGGTTATGATGTTCATATAAATGTAAGCAAAATATTTTTTTTGTAATCACTTTAGCTCTTATTTTATGAATTTGTTAATTAAAGGTTATATTTTTAGCACTTTATATAATTAATAAATTGAAGACTTTGTCTTTGTACTAGCATAGCCTGATAAGAATTCATATGCTATTTTTATGTTAAAATTGAAAGTCCATTATAAAAACTTCTTTGATTAAGTTTAATAAATTACAAGAAAATACATGCTAAAATTTCCTGGTACTCCAAATGGAATTATTGGATTAACATACTTATAAATTGGATTTATGCAAGATAGTGTTTGCCTTAGCATTAGATATTGACTTAGTTTAACATTCTGAAAGTAGAATGGCCAAAGAGAATCTGAGGAAAAATTTGTGTGGTTTCTTGACTTCTTTACACAGCCCCATACAGTAACACATACAGAACTTCTTATTTTTCTTCAACTCGTTTATCTTTCAACACGGGGATGGTTCCAGTTATTTGTGACATATATCCACTGTCTTTTGTAATGTTTCTCATCTCTCATTTTTTCTGTACTCCCTCCATTTATTCCATTTGGCAGACGAAGGAGGTTCCTAAACGCCCTCCGGATTTCTTTCTACTGGTCTGTCCTAGTTGTTTTTGTTGGGTCTTTGTGTTGTTTCTTGCCGATGCCTCTTCTCAAGGGCTTCTGTCAGTGGGTGTGACAACAATTCTTCCCCAATCCTCCCAATCTAGACATTAGTTCCTCCGTTTTTTCTCTGCTACTTTCCTAAGAAACTTCATTGCCTATGATTCTGTAGACAGAAACTGTCTTTAGAAGATAATGACTGAGTTGGGTATTCCTGAAAAATTAGTGAGATTGATTAAGGCATGTACAAATGATCCCAAGTGCAGAGTCCTGAAACAAAGAGCGCTAGAAGGTTAAGTAGGGCAGGACATGTAGCTCGAGGTAATCAGTCAGAACACCTCTACACAACTATGAATACCTCAATAGTTGGGAGGCCAAAGACCAGATGGATAAATAGATTGATAAACAGAGTAGCTTCATGTAGTAAAGTGGAAATCCACAAGGTCTGTTGAGCCGACCGAACAAAATAAAATATTTAAAAAATTATAATTTGCTCACTATTGTTTGCTTTTGGGAAATATAAAGTGTGTTGGGATAAGTGGTATAGTAAGCTTCATTTTAACCAGAAACAGCTAAGGAGTTAAACTTGGTTCTTTATGGTGTAAACTAGTAAATGAAATTTAAATCATATACAATTTGTACAGTGCTGTTACAAACATTTATAAGAGATCTTTATATTTGTTTTTTAAGTTTAATAATATTCCATGTGACATCTGTTAGAAAAACATTAATTGAAGAATAGGAAGAGGGAATATTCACAAAATGTATAGTGTATTTTACTGCGAATTAAGATGAAACTACTATTCTGGAAATTTGGCAAACACTTTGGTATATAGTAGGTCACCTAATATATTTTTAAATATTAAGAAGAAATATGGAAAAAGGACTGAGGATATTTGGTCAATCAGAAGTTGAATTGATGAAATTCTTGAACACACTTTCAAAGCTTTATCTTAATGCAAAAGATTTAACATTATGTTGATTATTTTTAATTTTAAAGCTCTAAAAAGCATTTAAAGATAAATTTTGTATCTACTGTATAACTAAAATATACATGTTGAATCTTCCTCTCCTTTTCTACCGCTGGTCGGTGTGGAGAAATTATCAGACAGCTATCCAAAAATATTGTGGAAAAAAACCAAGAGGTTTACACCTGTTTCGTGGACCTGATTCAGACAGAATGAAACAAATATCTCTATGGCACTGAACGATGAGGAAGTCAACAACAGGGCTAATAAGGGCAATCTTATAATTTATATAAGAAACAAAGAAATGTGGTAAGAAACAAGAAGTTTAAGAAGAAAGAAAGAAAGAGGAAGTTTTGAGCAGTTTTGAACATCCAAGGAATAAGGCTGGGCTCCAATCTTAGTCCATTATTGTATGTTATGGTGTGACGTACAACATGACTCTGAGGAGGGCTAAATGAAAATGAGACCTTGTAGGTTTGGCTATAGAGAACTACCACACTTATCCTTATAGCTTATGCTGATGACATTGTTGTTATCTGGAACAATGGAAGAAACCTTAATAAAATATATGTTATATATCCGAGTCCAATAGCAAGAACATTAGCAGTTGAACATTGAAATCAACTGAAGGTGAACAAAAGTATTGATGCTAGAGAGAGAGAGAGGATAAGGGCTTCGTACTTTGATTGAAGGGGAAAAATCTGAAACATATCAGTGATTCAAGCATCTGGGAGCCCATTTGGATTAGGATGCTGGATAGATGGAGTAATCATGGAAAGAATGTGACTTGCCAGTGTGAAGAGAAAAGTAAAGAATGTTGTATTTAAAAGCCCAGAGACACATGGGCAGATAAAGATAGGAGGCATAGATTAGAGCAGGCGGAGTTCGCTGGTCCTGGACTGAGATACTTGGATAGGCCTTGCAAACTCTGATCATGGTGGAAGAGGAAAAGTTAAGAAAAAGAAGAAATATGTAATGAATGGAAGAATAAGGTATAGAATCTTACTTTTAACAACATTGATATTTGAGGTATTTATGATTAAACATAAAATATCAAATATTAAATTGGTTTGTATCATATGGTGTTTAATTTGAACCATTAAGGTGAAAGTCCCAACACAGCTCCTGTCAGTTATTAATGTTAAGTTCTCATTTTTTAATGGAACTGTGAGACTTTTGAGTGAAAATACAGGAATTTCTTATTCAATGTACAAACTCTGCAAACACTCTGCTTCAGATAAGACCTTAAACACTCTATATAACAGAACATTATATATTATTAAAAAATCTTTTATGATTTAGAATACAAAGTAATTTATGTTCAGAATGGACTTTATTAGGAAGTTTCCATAAATATCAGAATAATTTCATAATTAAATCAGAAAATATTCCCTCTTAAAGTAATGCATTAAATAATTATTAACTTCAGTTATTGATTACAAAATTAAAAATTAATTCAGTATGAAATCATAGTTACTGTTTATTAAAACACAAAAATATGAATACTGTTAGCGAGGTTAAAGATGAATTATAAACTAAATCATTTATAGTTTCTGTATTTATAATTATCATAACAGTTGTATAAATCATTATATCTTTTATAATATTTTAATGATTTTTTTTGCACTTACTGTTATCCTTTTTTCACAATAATTATTTTTTTAGACAATTGGTCTAATAACATTGAACTATACTATAATTCTGTGGTCATATTTGAATTAAGTGGAATAGGGCTCTTAGATACATTTCATTATGGATTGCGATCTTAGAAAAACAAACTTCACTAGTAAATATTAATTACAAGAGTTTGTTTTCTGTAATTTTTTCAACATTATTTATTATATAAATTAATGATGCCTACTTAAGTATACCGTTCATATCTTTACCATGATTATGAAACCATCTTATATACTTTTTGTAGGTTATGTTTTTTAAATTAAGACAAATAATCTCATTAGATTTTCACTTAATTGCTCAGCCAAACTAATTTGGTATTTATAGATTCTCATTCAACCTTGAAAACTCTAAGAAATGAGAATTATACAGATTTCTTGACTATTTTTGTATGGATGTTATTTGGTAGACCTGCTGAACCCTCCTTTTTATATTTTAATTTGAGTAAATCTACAGCAGGGTAGGGTCGATAGGTACTTCTCCTGCTAATACTAGCACCAGGCGGTGCTAAGAGACATACTCATGTACGCTCTAGTTCAGGGGTTCCCAATCTTTTTTGTACTACCTCTAGTGACTCGCAGCAGAGCCACCCGCTGAATCGTCGCCAACCTGTGCTTCTGCCGGTGTGAAAAGTTTATGAACCACGCGGGAGATGCATATCGCAGAAAGTTTTGTATCATTCCTTTGTAAATGGTCATCTTGGTCGGGTGTCTGATACACCAAAAAGAAGCTCCTGAGAGACTAAGATTGTTCAAGACCTGGTCCAACCTATTCCCTGGATATTCTAAGTGAGGGGTGACGTTAAATCCTCTACTGAAACTTCTCCTAAGATTGGTGACTACCTCACTTGGTTTTCTCGTGCCTCCAACATTAAGATTGATAGGGTGGCTCTTATTTGTTTTTCCTCTCATTAGAATTGTCTGAGTTTTAGCTGCAGCCATCTTCATTTTCTTCTTCTCTCACCACCAGATAGGCGCATCGGTTCTGCTTTTATCCCGGCTCTGCTGCCACTACAGCCGCCAGATCATCTACCTATGCCGAAGCAGGGAACCGCCCCTTCTCGAGTTCTCCCTGCTACTTGCCAAATATAAGCTTCCTTAAGGCAGAACCTAGGAGTGATCCTTGAGAGCCCCCCTCTGTATGGAAGCTTCTGTCTAATAGGAACTACTACGAATCTTTACTTTCCTAGGAGGTATAAATTGCTGGGCGGTTCGTACATATGCAGTTGATGAACCACGAGAGACTACAAACACTGTCAAAGGCAGAAGATATTTGAAATAATAGCAACATGCAACAGTATGAGTATGTAGCATTTAAAAAAAAATTAATTAATCTCTGCATAATGAACAAATGTATGCCTAGAATTTATTACTAAACCGTAGAGTCAAGATTTGGTATCTAACAGTTAATACGGATATTTAACTGATAACGATACATATGCTCAAGACCATTCTTATAGAACTTTGCGTTTTAAAATGTGGCGTATAAATCCGGGGATGTCGCTGCTTGTACTCAGTAGAAGTCGTACACCAAACTGTTTCAGTATTTGTTCCGTGTCCGAAAAAGATAATAATTTATTCTGTTACGTACAGTTAATCTAATTTGGAATTAACCATCTTATTTTAATTAATTTTAGGTAAAAACCAGGTGGTTGAGCGTGATCTCATCTAAACTATCTCTTTTAACAGCCGTTGTTGTAAAAGGAGTGTGTGGTATGGAAGTGCTGAACCGTTATGGGATTTTCTGAAACGGATTATTATTTTTTTATCAATTTTGATTTGTGAAATAATTGTAGGAAGTTCTCTGTTCCCATCTGTGAGCGTTGGTAGTGCATTCGATGAAGTAAGACACTAAGATAATAAAATTAATGTAATTTAATTTTATAAAAATATTGTGGGCTAGGTTTTAGTTGTTAAAAACACGGGATCCGGGAATGATTAAAAACACAAAATAAATTCATTAAAAAACATGTTACATATTTTTTATGTTGTTTAGTTTCTTCTAAATGCCATACAGCTAAATGATTGATGCGAAAATATTTCGAAACAGATGCTTAACGTGTTTTGTCTAGATAGTCTATAATAAATAGGCTGATTTGGTGTTGTATAATGCTATCGCTGTTTAATTTATGAAAATAAAATGGTAGAGCAGTCTCATTTTTGGTAGCTTTTAAAGAAATAATATATTATCCACTAACAGTTTTATTTTTATTTTTAATTGTCACATTATTTCCTACCTTTAGGGAAATTTTCCCATCATCTGATTTTACAACATTCTTATTCATTTTTAAGTATACAATATTTTAAGTATTAATATAATATTCATGTCTTCATTCTTTATGTAATTTTCTCACGATCCGGTTTAAAAAAAATAATTATATTATCTGGCAGCATAGTCAATTATTTACAAAAATAAACTGGTATAAAACATTTTAATATTTCTGGCTATGATTGTCTAAATGTTTAGCAGCTTTGGACGTTGTATATCCACAGATGTTTAAAAAATTAAAATAAATTTGTAAAATAATCTTTTGTAATAAATATTACTTCAATAGAATATTCCTATGTTTGTACTTGCCGAGCACTTTAGTACTTCTCATTTTAGAATTTTGTACTTACTCTCTGCATCATTAAGATGTGCATATCTTTTATAACGGGCTGTTGCACATACCAATGCATCGATGTTAAGGAGATTCCTGGGATGTTGTTTAATCCCGCATTGGTCTCATTTAGAAAATTGTTTAATGAATATCCAGTGACAAATTTACTTTCAACAGTTTTATAATTTTGTCCAGAGAGAGTTAGCTACTTTCAGATTACCGGAATCATATCATTCTCGTAGTTTTTGGCTTTAAAAAGAGTTGTAACATAAGCATTAACTCAGTTTCAAGCCAATGACTTACTTAGCCTTATTCACTAAGAAAATAACTCGATTAGGCTAAACTTAAGTATAGGAAACTCATTTTTGAGAAAATTAGACTTAACCACTTATTCACCGGGACTGTAGATATAAGACAAATTTATTGACAGGTGTCTGGGCACACATTGCCATGCTAAGGTCTCATAAGAGAATAAGTATGCTTATTTTAAATATATACAATTGCAAAATTTTAAATTACTCTCATTTGTCAAATTAGATTCTGAATTTTAATAGCAATATCGAAGGTTTAGCACTTGTGTTTTAACCATTGTATGCAAAACTTTATGGCATTACCATTTAATTAGATAAAACTATATTAGCACATTGGGAAATATATACATATTCAATATGTTATAAACTTGCGTGAATGAATAAATTATGAATTAAAAGAAAAAAATTATAGAATTCTGGGTCAAGATTACTTAGCTATCAGGTAGGTATAATAATTATAACCTAATGAAGCAATTATTTGAAATGGTATCTTTGGCTACATCATCTTAAAAAGATACTGCAGGGATACATTCGTAAGATCGAATTTGAAATTATCCTAAATTGTAATTAAAGCGAAAAATTGAAAGTATCAAAATGGTGACGATGACTCTGAAAGGCAACCAGCTCAATTCACATGAAAATTGTTAACTGTCTGAATCAATTTGGAGGACCTGTATTTGTATTCGTGTATCCAACTGACGATTATCTCTCTCTCTCTCTCTCTCTCTCTCTCTCTCTCTCTCTCTCTCTCTCTCTCTCTCTCTCTCTCTCTCTCTCTCTCTCTCTCTCTCTCTCTCTCTCTCTCTCTCTCTCTCTCTCTCTCTCTCTCTCTCTCTCTCTCTCTCTCTCTCTCTCTCTCTCTCTCTCTCTCTCTCTCTCTCTCTCTCTCTCTCTCTCTCTCTCCCTCTCTCTCTCTCTCTCTCCCTCCCTCCCTCCCTCCCACCCTCACTCTCTCTCTCTCTCTCTCTCTCTCTCTCTCTCTCTCTCTCTCTCTCTCTCTCTCTCTCTCTCTCTCTCTCTCTCTCTCGCTCTCGCTCTCTCTCTCTCACTCGCTCTCTCTCTCTCGCTCTCTCACTCTCTCTCTCTCTCTCTCTCTCTCTCTCTCTCTCTCTCTCTCTCTCTCTCTCACACACACACACACACACACACACACTTTTCTTTCTCGGAGAAGCTTTTTTATTAATCTATCAAGTGCTAGAAATAATTCGACTTATAAAAAAGAACCTTCTGATTACTTCGAGTAAAGAATCCAATCCGATAAGGAACGAAAACATCTCAAATTACAAAGTGGTTCTAAAACCAAAGTGTTTCACGAGTTTTTCAAGTTTACTTAGTGACAGAACAAACCAATGTTACTGCGTTTGATGGGTCATGGATTGAATTTTGCTAGATTCGACAAGTTTGCATTTTCTTTTAGATTAGAGACTGATCATTTATTTTAATTTATATTTTCCATTTATCTATTGTAAATAATATAAATATCAATTAAGTTTAGGCTCATTAAATTTTTTTGTGCACAATGGTTCTCTGTAATGTGTTTTAAAAATAATAAATAAATAAATATTATAAGAAATAAATATAATTTATAAGACTAAATTATTTATTTATTTGTTCATATGTATATTCTTATTTTAACATATTGAAAATTATTTTCTTCTTTTTATTTTTGTTTTCTATTAAATTTTTTTTTAAACATTATTTATTTTATACTTTTTAATTCAGCGAGCTACAAAAGAATGGTTTTTAGTTTTTTCAAACCATATATTTTTTTGTTGCAAAATACATGAAACTCCCCAGTTCATGCCCCAGCAGTCATATGTTTGTCTCAAAGATTAAGCCATGTATGCCATATTATAACCCCTTATTTTGGTGCAAGACCATACCGTGTCTTCGGATATGAAAAATCGGTAATACTTGAGATCCTGATTATGAGACAAACTTATTAAATTATCGTATTCTCATCACCCCTTGATAATTGTGCTAAGTTTCAATTAAATTCAATGGTTTGAAGTTGCCGAAAATTGAGTTCAATGTTTCCGTTACATGCATACTTACATAATGGCTAATAAAATGGTATTGGTAAATATACTTTTTTTTTAGGTAATCGTAAATAATTGCAATTTATAGAAACGAATCGAGCCCGAGGACCTAGTTGGTAAAGTTCTAGAGCTCTTAAAACATTTAAATCTTTTCTTTCTTTTATTTTTGGAGGGGAGAAGAAATTCTTTTCCAGCTGGGCTTCTCAAAAAGGGCCACGCTTTCGATCCCTTCATGCCTTCTTTCGTCTGTGGTTAGTAAAGCACCATTTTAATATGATTTTCCGTTTTGAATTTTTTCTCTGTTTCTCTCTCTCTCTTTTAAATGTTCTAGTTGTTTCTTAGTATAATACCCTTGTTGTTGGAGGTAATATTTGAACATGTCGGGGAGTTTAAATATTTAGGGTCTATACTAACTAGAAAGAACGAAATTAAAGAAGAAATAAACCTGCGATTTAAGGCTGGAAATGTTAGTTATTTGGTCTCGACATTAATAAGCTCGTCCCGAAATATAAAAATCAGAATTTATAAAACTATTTATTCCAACTCTACTTTACGAATGTGAAACGTGGATGCTAACTCTGAAAGCTGATCAACGTATTAAGGTATTCGAAAATAATGTATTCCAAATTGCGTATAATTTTTGGACCAAAAAAGGTTAAGACCACTGGAGAATTTAAGATATTACACACGCGGAATCGCGGAGCCTGCACCCGATTAATATTATTGAAGTGATAGGGTGGGGAAGATTAAGACGGGGTTATAAAGTTGTCGAGCTCGCTAAAGAATGAATTCCTAACAAGTTAATTAGCGTTGTGCCGACTGGTTAACGTAAGAGGGGTAAACCGAGGTGTAGTTGGGAAGATTGCGTTAAGAGTGATTTTGCGAATTTGGGTTTCGGTAATGGTCCTTGGATGGAAGTTTGTAAGCAGAGATCAGCGGTGGGTTCCCTTAGCCATCTTATTATTATAGTTGTTTCTTATTGGATTGTTATATTTGAGTATCATTAGATTATCTTATTATTTTAGAGTATCTTTAGATATTTAGCTTCTATGATAGCCATAGTATTGAGATACACGTAAAGTATTCCCTCAACCACTCGATTTCTACTCGACCACTCGACTAGCAGTAGTGATGATCCTTACAGCAGTAGTGATGCTGTAGCTTCCATCTCTACAGTTGATCAAGGACGAAGACCGAAGCACCAGGTAGACAGAATAACGAAGTGTAATGTTCTGAGCTGCCCGCAAAAGACTATAATCAAGTTAGCTCCGGGAATAATGATAATGTATTTATTTTTTATGTTGTCAGAGAATTTACCATATTACGTTAATAACATTAACATTAAGGGGAAGGGACTCGAACCTCAGGTAGATGGAGGGGGTCAGGTGATTCTCCGTACGATTTCAGTTGCATTCGGTCTCGCTTGGTTGCCATATGGCTTGTGTGTACACAGGTACGTATGTGTCTTCGTCTGATCGGATAGTGAAAACATATAAATGATCCTTGCTGTTTACAACTTTAAATTATGTATTTTTAAATTTTAATATACTTTAGTGAATCTTAGTGTCTTTTAATGGACTTTTAAGTATATCTCTACATAAATATCTGTCGCTATTAATCTCTATAATTTTGTGCATAACAAACTAATTAACAATAATTCAGATATTCGAAAAAAAAATTCTTTTGATTTCCTCTGAATAGAATCATTAGTGGGTGTTCCAGTTACACCTACGTTAGTCATTGACTTTTAGCTTATCGGAAGAACTGATTTCTTTAGAATAGATCTAAAATTAAGAATTGGAAGAAAGATCTAAGATTCAATGTTTGTAGGAAATATTATTTTTAGTTCTTGGATTTGTTGATGTTACATTATTATTTACAAATATTTCTTTTTTATCGACGTCTTTCTTTCTCTGTAGCTTGTTTATTATTCCTTTTTTTAAACTACATGTGTACAAATTCTTTGTCATTGACATCATTATAACAACAATAATAACTATATCATACCACATATAGTATAATAATATTTATAATAATTATTATATTGATAATACATATATAGTATAATTAAAAGCCCATGGTTTGTTGCCTCGTCTCTTTTACATTTGCGTATTTTTGATATATTATAGGTAAATAAATTAAATACGAAATCTTATAATATAGTGCACTTTTTATAAAAATAATGCTTGTTATACATCAATTCCTAAATAAGAGTTGGTGTTTTTAGCTTATAAAAAGATTCATTGAGTTCGTACACACGTTTCAGTCATTATTAAATGGTTGAACATCGTGATTAGTTAAAGTATTGGGGAAATTTATTTTTATTAATATTTGATATTTTACTTAATTTATTCTTTATTTTATTTTTTTTTTGTGATAACTCCCTTTCTACTAGCAAAAAATAAAAGTTATGTAGCCAAATTCTTCCTCGTTACAGAAGTGATAAACTCATGTGTTTATTAATTTCATAAAAGAATGTTTTTTCACCACTATTAACCTATTCTAGTTCTCAAAACTTCAGGTCATTTAGGTCATGTAGGAGTTATTTTAACATTGCATATTACTATTGTATTCAACCAAGTACAAGTAAGTACTTCAATCACGAGGGAAACAAGTCTAATCAATTCATACGGAATAGTAAAATATGGAAAATCATAATACTGGAGCTGTTTCTAAAATATTGGAGAAAAAAATATTTCGGAGCTAAACTCTTGTTTCGGATTGGAGCAGGTGAGAAGTGAAGGGGTGCTAGCGATTATTCAATATGCTAGATTGAACCTCTGTATCTTTTGCTTCCAACCCCATCAATTATAAAATAAACACTGTATTTCAAAATTTCCATTAAAATTATTTATCTTGTCAAAGTTTAAGTATTTATCTCGAAAATAGTATTGACTATTGACAAAAAGTTTGTACGTATCTATTTATTGTGATCATCGTTTTATTAAATGGCTAGGTTTTCCAAATTATATTTTCTACCTCTGCAAAATATTATTTTGAGAGTATGAAAACCTTGAAAATATTTTGCATAATTTCTATCGTTTATTATTTTCTTTCCCTCTGTTTAGAATATTAATGGGGTATAGTACTTTTTATTTCCAAGGCAATCCTTTAGGATATCGATGAAAATAATTAATCATATACCAAATGTAAATATTATGGACAACTTAAAACCGTCGACATTTTTATAATAGTCCTTGAATATTTCGGATTGTCACGATGATATTTCGGCCCCGCTGCGGTGGGGGGAGGAAAGAAATCAACCTTTACAATCCTTGTGTCGATTTATTGTTGAGTTTGCTAGAAGGAAATTAATGAATAATTCTGAAGGAAATTATTGGGCTTTTTGAATTTGACTGTGATTTCAGCCCATTTTCTGCGTAGTATCGAATCGAAGATTGGATAGGGGGCGCCAGGATTAGTATCGCAGATCTTTTGTACTCACGGCGAAGGCCATTAATAAGTTATTACTTTTTACACAAGAAGTAATTGAAATGTTGGGATTCGCAAAATCAAAAGTTCAATACCGTAATCAATCGGAATTTACAAACCTCCACTCATCGATTACAGCCTAAACCTAAAATCGAAAGATCGCCCCATTCTCCAACCCATGCATCGACCATGCATCCCCCTTAAACGTTTATAAATAGTCCCAGTGTTTAATAACTTTTTGCGGTTTTGCAAACATTCTTTACAGATCGTTGGATAAAAGTATTCTGATTTTACCACATTCCACTAATATTATTTTTATGTTATTCTGGGGCACTTAGCATCTAATGCTTGATTCAAACGCTTGAATTTGAGGTCGCCTGAAATAGGAGTATCCTTTTTATTCCCCACTCAATCCGGTAAAACAGACAGAAAAATAAGTGCGAAAAGATTTGGCATTTTCTGTTTTTGACCTTCGGTTTTTATTCATTCACAGCACTATTACAAAAAACAGCTATGGCGCCGAAAAGGATGACAAACAAACGGCTTTATATTTTTTGAATGATTGTTTCCGTTACTTTTACTGCGTGGATGTGTTCATATATTTCTCGGGATGATTTTTATATTATTCTGAATCTAACATAAAACTAAAAATAAACAAAGAAATAATGAAGGAAAATATTTACTTTAATTTAAGTATAAAAATAATAATTTCATTGAACTTACTTTTTATAACATCCAAATCGCTCATTTATTTTATTTTTGTTGTTGATAATTTTTTTAAAAAATTTAGGGGTTTGGGTAAGGTTTCTGGTACGTCTTAATTCAATTATACCTATGTATAAAAAATTATATATATATATTTTTTTCAAACAATTAATTTTCTTTGTTTAGCATATTTTTGTACCATACCGAGGTCGCACTTTGAATGACTGACAAAAAACTAAACTAACAAAAAAAAAAAAAACCTGCTTTAATCTTCTAGTTTACTGATTTTTGTTGTTGTCATCTATATTCTAATTTTGATCAGGAAAAATTCAAGTGATTTTATTTAATAAATTCCCTGAACAACTGTTCAGCGATTTTTTGTAGCTGACTAAATAACTTATTGTAATTTTTTTAATTATAGCATTTATAATTAGTGAAAAGTTCTCATTTTTAAAACAAGAATTATTGCATCTTAAATTACATTATTTGCACACGATATACTATTGTTATCCACATGAATTTACGTTATATTAATGTACTGACTGACGATGGTTGTCGGAAAAACTCGTTTGATGTTAAGGGAACTGGTTCCGCCAAAGAGGGGAAAATGACAAATAATTCTGATAAAAAACCTTTTAAATGAATTCTCAAGGAGGTAATACTTGCAAAAAAAAAAAGACAATAAAATAAAATTAACCCTTGTTATAATTAAAAAAACGAAACACTTCAAATGTATTTTTTTACTAATTAACAATACATAGGTGTCATCACTGTCTAAACCCCCCAAAAATCTAGTTTTAGGTGTTTTGAAAAGGTTAGAGTTTCCCTCAGGGACTTAATAGCGAAAAGTTGTCAGGGAAAAATATTAACAAAAAATCATAAATTTGTGCTGTAGTGATTTGTATGCATAATATTGAATTATTTATTGTTTCAAACAGCTTTTGCAAATGAAGGAAACTATCTAGTCCGTATATATAGTCCGTATCTAGTCATGACTTGGCTTTTGGAAGTATCGACATTGAGTATAGGAGTCGTGAATTATATTTAATTATACTGTTTATTATCTCTGTTCGAGGCTACGATATGGGAATTTTGTTATTTTAACGGATAATAACCATCAACTATAGTTATATACAGTATATACAGTATCAACATAGTACAGTTATTCGCATTTTTACTTAATAATTAACACAATTAAATAATTTATTTATTTTTCTGTTTTCCTTTCCCAGCTAAGCATTTTTTTTTAAAATTTATACGTCGTATCGCCCGAGGAAAATAGTATTATTTTAAAGGAAACAAAATCACTGTGCCCAGGATTGCCACGTATTTTTATTGACCTTAAAGTGATTAGGTCACAATAGCTCATCGGCATTCCTATCCTCCCTACCTCTTTACCTTTTGTGTTGTATGTGATCTATTAGCGAGCAAATGGTGGGGCTTCTAATCAATAAACAATAACATCAATGAATAACTTTAATTTATTTTTGAAATATCTCCATTTTGTCCCCAGAGAAGCAGACCAACCAATTTTTTTTTTCGTTACCTACTCCGGGGTAGATCTATCGCTATCACAAAAATTGTGATTACAATAAAGCTTAATATTGTTATTAATCATAGTCAGGGCTCTATTGTTATCTAAATCTCTGCAATAGAAGAAGGCTTATCAAGTCTCTTCTCTCTTGTCACATAGGGCTCACGTTGAAGCCCTACTCATGTTATCGTTCGTAGATTTTCTTATAGTAAAATATGACATGAATTCACCTGTATTATTTTAATAATTAATACTTTTTATACTTTCTTAGCTGTTTCCTTTCGTCAATCCGTTCTTTTGAGATGCTTAGAAGAACTCTTTGCTCTCAGGCTGTGGCTTCTTTTAGTTTCGGAGTGTTTATGGTACGGACACTAAACCCTCCAAGAGCTGACTCAGTTCTCTGCTGATCCTGCAGTATCCATAAGAACATCGAGGGCCCGATTGGCTCAATCTACTCTTGCACATCCTTTCTTTGTTCGGCTGGTTATAGTCCCTCTATTTTGAATCTAACTTCCCATCCTTTGTGCTCTTCAAAAGCTCCAAAGCATTACTCGCTTCCTAACCCTACCACTAGTAAATTTAAGACTATTATACCTTTTGAAAATTCTCCTTTTAGAGTTCGCCTTCATTTGGGATTCCTTCTTAGTTCTTATGTTAATGATTTCCTCATTGATTGCTTTATTTTTAAGCAATCGCATCACAACTTTCTGCTTTTCAACAAGGAAATCCATCCTCACTTAAAGCTATCAACTTCCTCCCAAAGTTTTCGGAACATTTCCAATGACCTGACACATATGAAGGACATATTGTAGAATGGCTGGTGAGGATCAGATAAGTTCTTTGAAACCACATCAGGTTAGGCAGCAGGAAGGGTAGACTGAACAATTTCCTCAAAGCTCAGCGTAACCTTCCTGTAAGACATCGTGTGGAAGAGCAATATATCCCTCCGCCACAGGGGCATACCCAGAATAGTGGATACCTCACTGCTTTGTAAGATTTTTCGCTTTCGAAGAGACCTGCTTCGTAGTTGGGAACAATTGTTTCTCTTTCTCATTCTTCTTTCCTCCTTCCTTTTGCATTGGTTGAAATTTTTTCCGCCAGTGATGCTATTTATGCTAATTTAAACTGACAAGTCTAATTTTCGGTTGGAAGTCGTACAATTTCGAGAGTCTGGATAGTTGCAGCTAGTATTTCAAAGCCTACACTGTTTGTTTAGGTTGGGTAATGCCCCTTTGTACCCAATCTAGCGTATTTTGCTTAACTAGTGAAAAACGTTTTTTATTTAGTGTGGTGCAAAAACGGTTTGAAAAATTTTCACGTAGCTTTCGTGGACAGATTAGTAAGGAGTTATACTTTTCGAGTTATAGGCATGTAATGTTATTTTCATGATGCATTTCCTTCTTCTATTCGGGGATTTAGTTCATGTATTTATAGTTCAAGAGTTTTAAGGAAAAGTTTCATTCAAGTTAGTGCCGTTTCAACGCCACTCTTACAAGGAGTGTTTTTCGGCTATTGCTTATCTGCAGCCCCGGTGGATAAGTGGTTAGGTCGAATTTTCTCATTAGTGAGCTAATTGTCACGAGAGAAACGGAATCGCGCCATTCTCGTAGTTTTTGGCTTGGAATAGAGAAGTAATATGAGGATAACTCCATTTGAGGCTAATGACTGACTTAGCTTCTCAACAAAAATAACACGATTCCGTTTCTTAAGTACAAGAAACTCATTTAGGACAAAATGCGTCTTAACCACTTGTTCACCGGGGCTGTATGGACATGGATTTTCTATTAGTAAACCGTTTGGGGAACATGAAGGCAATGAGGAAATTTGGGAAATATTGCTTCAGAAGTTTTCGTGGTGAGTGATTACAAACCGTTTTTTTTTTAAAGTCATAACTCAAAGGTTGAAAGTAATGCTTTGTCCTAATATTCTTCAAATACGGTTCTCACATTCTGTCCAAGGTCCATCGATATATCTACTTAAGCATTTTTTAATTGTTTGTTAATTAATGTGATTTTCTCATACTGCTCAATTTGCCTGATAAAACCCTGGCTAATTATTATTAAAGCCAAGCGTTTTACATGCTTTTTATAAAGTGAACGCGCAATTGACTTAATAAAATTAAATCAATCATATGCTTAGATTTGTTCAATTGATAACTAGGTTGCAAAAATCTTTTAGTATGAATATGGCAGTGTTACTTTTTTTAGATTCTGAGCTGTTTGTTATATTGTAATGTTGGTTTAAAAAAAAAAAAAAAATTATAAAGATATTCAAGGCATCGCAGATAGGTTTTGGGGTTGGGCTGTTTGGAATGTTGTGTTTGGGGTAATTATAGTTGTTATTTTGATGTAAATTGTTAATCAAAGTTCTTATGCACATCCGTATTTTGAGATGTTTTATTCTGGTACTCGTTATGCATGTCATCGTTTACGATTAATATGTTTGTTAAATGTAATAATTCATATTTTCAATTTTCTGATGGAACTGATCAATACATTTCTTACGTTAATCTCAATTCTTTGCAGAAAACATTTCTTTATGTGTCTTCAGAAAAAAATTAGCATAAAGAGTTAATGTCTATTCACCACTCGATTCCACTTTTTAGTTTTCTTTGTAAGGCGTTAAAAAAATATAGCAAATCGACTAGAGTGATTTATGATTTTGATTGTGAATTGTTGGGGTAGTTCCATAATATTCAACTAAGCAATTTTCAATGAGGCAGAATAGTTCTTTAGCTTATTTTATGTAATTAAAAACTAAAGATTAAGAGGCATACGAACTGAAAAAAATATTTCTGTATGACAAAAAGTATATCTTAAAACCGTTTGAAATCGAAATTTCCAATAACATATTTGAATAGAAATGGCAGTACACGTGGTTAAGGTAAGTTGACCTTAAAACTTCAAGTCGAGACGAGACCAAACCGCTGGAGCTACCCAGGAGTATTGAATGACGAAGGGAACGCTGCCTCCATGTATCTTCTCCGTTGTAAATTTGATGATCACCTATTCTGACAAAGTCCTTGATGTCACACTTTAAAAATGCCTAAAATCTGTTGGAAAGTTTAAATTTCGTTGATGCTTTATACTAAATTGTATAAAGCAGGGCAAATAGTGGGTGCGGTAACTTGTCACAACACTAACAGTGTCTACTGAACTATGTGTTGTGTTGTGACAAGTCACCGCACCCACTATTTGCCCTGAAGATGGGTTACACCTTAGGCCGAAACGTTGGTACGATTAATAAAAAATATTTTTTGGTTATTTTTTGTTTTATCATTGACTGCACCCCCTGACCAATTCAATCTATCATTTGAATCATCCAGTCAACTATTTTTCACTCAAAATTTTTAAGTTTTGTTTATGATTCACCCTTTCGATGAATCCCTAACTACATAGAATGAAGTTTCCGTACATATTTTACCTCAGGGTCGGTCACAATGATGTGAAAATTAGCGAAATTCTGTTGGAAAAATCTACTATAACATATTATAAGAGGCCATGAATTATCCATGCAAGATTAGGTAAATGAAATGATAAAATTTATAAGCTTTTATATAAATTTATCCTAATTTTAACTATTAGGATATCACTCTTTATCGACCTAATAAAATATTTTTTAATGTTAGGCCCCTGTAGAATAGCTGGTATAACTTTAGTTCTCTTATGATACATGGATTCTTTGAACATCTTGAATATAACAGGAAGTAAGAGAGAGGAGATCTTTGTATTTCAGTGTTGAGTTGAGCTTCCTTTCCTGTCGCGAGTCCTGATATTCCAAGTCGCTGAACATAATAATTTACTCTGCTCGGTCGTTATCATATCATCCCTTAAAATCCGAGGACAGTGTTGTTTCTTTAATAATAATATAATAATAAAGCCTTATTGACCTAATATGTTTATGACAAAAGTCTCTCCCTCAGGAGGTATAATGGAGTTCAGCTCCAAAATATAATTTTACAGAATAGTAACAAAATAAAATTAAATAACCAACACTCATCACAAACTCCAAAAACAAAACAAAAAACATTCTTTTAGAATAAATATAAATAAATAATAAAAATATATTTTTATCACTTCCAATACAAAATAAAACAAACAACACTCATTGCAAACGACAAAAACAAAACCTTTACCCTTTTATAGACTCTTCATAATTCTGGACCAACAGTCTCTGTCCCTGGCCACTTTCATCCAGTTGGTTCCCACTCTTCGGCTAATTTCATCCCTCCACCTCATGTACTGTCTTCCTCTGCTTCTCGTTTGGCCGATCGGAGTCCACTGGATGCTGCTTTTCGACCATCTCTCATCATTGACTCTGGCTAGGTCTGTTGTTTCTTTAAAATGGCTATAATGGAAATCCGATATTTTTTCCGCTCGTTATGCAGGTAACAATGCGTATCTAGATTTCAACTATCTGTACTAATTGAAAGGGCTTGTAAAATTATATAAAAATCAATCAATACAAAGAAACATTTTCAAGAAGAAATGGCAATTTAATATTTTACTTCTCAGAGAATGAGCTATGATATCGTTGTATAAAAAATAATAATTCCATTAAAATTCCAATTACAACACGTACTCTTTGCGATTATCTTTTATTTTCTAAACACGGCATGCATAATATGGAAGACAAACTACAAAATGGAAAAGCGGAATACATTGTTTTCTTTAATTATCATCGTTCGTGTAAATAATAACGCTACAATGAGGTAGTAATGATTTAAAAAAAGTGGATTCAGTGTCTCATTACGTAACAGTTTTATAATGGAATCTGATTGATTTCTGTCAAACTGAACTTAAAATTAAAAACTTTTTGATTTATTTTATTTTATTTGTTTATTAATTGTTTAATTAGTTTTATTTTGAAGAGAAAAGATATGTCCAGGGCCGGGATTCGAAACCGGGTCTTCCACGTTTCCGTCGTGGTACTCTGCCACCTGTGCTATCCTTGTTCGTACCTTGGTCAGACAAATCCATTCTCTTCATCATTCTCTCGTGGATACGGGATCGGTGAAGAGAATGGATTTGTCTGACCGAGGTAAGGACCAGCATAGCTCAGGTGGCAGAGCACCACGACGTGGGAGACCCGGTTTGAATCCCGGCCCTGGACATATCTTTTCTCTTCAAAATAAAAATATGATAAAATATTTTGAGTATTTTTATTCATCCTCTAGCATGTTACCTACCTAGTATTGTTCTCTGTTTATTTATTTTTTTTATTTTTGCGGCCAATGTTAATAGTCCCAGTGATGTAGTTTCCAATTAATAAAATATTAAAAAAAAAACATAATATATTGTACCTTGCTCTATTGGCTTCACTGCCCAAGCAATGACCTCAAAGAAAAGTCTGATCCTTTGATCTGAATAATATTTAAATAATAAAATGGGATGCCACCCTGAGATGGTTATACTTAATATATAGTAATTCTATATCATTAATGAATAAGAGACATATCCCTCTCCACGTCATCTATATGGAGAACCAAAGGTTGACGTGGTTGACTAACCAGGAGCTGGTTATTAAATAAAGGTCCTTTTTCATTTAATTGAATAACATTATATTTATTGTGTGCTGATCATATCTACAAGGCAACTTATAAAACTACATAGAAGGAACGAAAAAAGGGGGGGGGCCTTTTACTAGATGTGGCAGTCTAAATGTTGAGTTGGTCGCTTCTTGCCTACAACTGCCTGTTCTGTCTCTTAAGACTAAAAGGTACAGCCCCTAAGGGACAACTCCCTGCTTTATGCCCCTTACCCCATTTATCTAGGTACTCCTAATGTTCCAGATAGTGTCACATGTTGCAACCTCTTCGTGTGAGAAAAAGCAATCTTATTATCACGACAAAATATCACCTCTCAGCTATCCATGTGCCGTAGTGATTAAGGCAACACACAAATACTTTGTACTTCAACTCATACTAACATATACCGTCATGGTCGTTACTTTTTAAAATTATTAATTTAATAATGTTTTTATTTTAATGCATCTATTTATAAAGCTGGTTTGGGAACTCTTCTGTTGTATTAAATGTACTTAATATGAGACATGATGAGCTAGAATATTTAGAGCGTTAAGAAAATACAATTCTGTTTCCAGTGATGGGGCTTATTGTCAACTTATCGAATTTGTGTAATCAAAAGCAATATTTTGAAATTTAGTTGTGAACATTTTAAACTACTGTGTTATTTTTTTTTTCATTTATTTCGTTGAAAACATGCCCGTATTTTAAACCGATTTCAGAAATAAATGGCAATTTAAATAAGAAATATAACAAGGCTTATTTATACCTATTCTGTAATCAGTGTATTCCAATATCGAAGGGCATGTTCATCCCAATTTTGTTTCTTATACTAAAGATTTCATTTTTTTTCTTTTTCCATTAGTGTTTTTTGTTATTCATATTCTGGAGCAATTCTTTGCAGGAATTTTGAAATCAATATAGGTAATTTTTTTATTTCATGGAAATGTACTTTCGTTAGAGCACTTTTTTTTTTAATCAAGACCTTCTATCCACTATTTTTTGGAAACTGGTTTATCCTTGACTGCTTTTAGTCCGGTGGGATAACACTTTTTTTGTTGTCCTTGTCCCTTACAGATAAATAAATAGGTACTTTATACTTTTACTTTTTCGAGGATTTGGAATATTGGTTTTTTTTTCTTTATAAGTAGGTTACAACTCGGGAATTGCTATTTTAGCTTATCAAGTTTTTTAATATTTTGAATATTAGATTGAAAATACAATATTTTACCGGTCTTCCTCAAACCTTCACCTTGAAGTAACGGCAGTGAGTATTGCGTAAATTCGCCATTTGGGACGATGTGAAGATTTTATGTAGTTTGCATACAATTTTATCAAATTTAGTAATTTGAATATAATACAAAATAAGTATGTTTATCCAGTCCAAAAGTTGTTATAAGTTATTTTGCATTATTTAGTTTTAGTAGAAAATATATCTTTTCTTCTTACCATTAAGTAGAGGGCTGAAAGTAAAATTAAGTAAATAAGAAAAGATTATGTGGTTATCGTCCTTTATATTTTTTGGTATCCTTTTAATAATATGTTAACCTTTCGGGAAACTGTTCTGATTTTTATAACAAATATCTGAAAATCAATAGGTTTTAATATTTTTTTTACTGCCAGGAGAGGGTTTTAAAGACCTTTATGATTTATAAGATAAAAAAAATCATCCATACATATTAGTAGCATTTAATATATAATTCAATTTTCGTTTATCAATAAGTAGAATTAATAAAAAAAAACTTCAACAATTTTACTCATTACGCTTAGATAAGTTTATAGGTTTTGATTGTCTATTTGTCAAAATATGAGTCGTGCAAAAATATCTCAAAGTCATGAGTTTAGCCGTAAAAAACTTAATATGGATACATACATATATTAATTAATTAATAAATGTATAAATATAAAATATTAACAATAAATATTAGTTTTTTTTTTAAATATTTATTGGGAATTAATTTTTAGCGATTATTTTTTATTTAAAAACAAATGGAGCGGAGTAGTTGTGTGGGTAGAGCGCTGGCCTGCTATGCTGAACATTCCGGGTTCAAATCCGGATGTGGCAGATAAACTATTTAATCTGTTTATAGCTGTGGTTGTATCCTGTGGGATCCGAGGACCCTCTCAGGGCTCACCCAGCCTCTATAAAGTGGGTACACTTAATTGGGAGAAAAACCTGGAGGTTAAACGTGACCTCGCACAAAACAGTTCCCTGCACAATCGTTGTCCTAGTAATAATCTCTACCTATGATATTGTACTGGAACCAACCTTCATGGGTTGTAGAGGTACATATTTCAGGTGTTTTCATTTTGTTAATCAAGTTTCCTTTTTTATGTTTGTAATATAAATTGAAATATCGACCTGCCTTCCTTAAACCGTATTGTTCAGGTGTTGAAAGCGATCAACCAAATTAATCTGTACCTCTTGAACAAGAGTAGTAGCGTTAGTTTTGTGATCGCATGTAATCCCGTAAGATATTTACTGTATCCGTATCTAATTCAATCGCTTTGGTTTAAGAAATGTTACATTGTACATTAATACAGAGAAAGGAAAAGTTATAGGATTTGTTTTAGGTAGCTATCAGGTGATTTCCCCCTCCAGCACTCTGCACGGCCTACTTCAGCTTAACGGTGTCAGTGAGGAGCGAGTCCTTCTTGTGGTTCCTTTTTTGTCCTGCCATTTGTATCCTCATTGGATGTTGTGTCTTACGTTTATGTGTACCATGTGTGTTAACTGTTGTTACCATGTTAGATAGTTAGTATATCCTATTATATGGGAAGTGTAAAGAAATAAGAATGAGAATGACATTAAAAAAAGAGGTAAATCATCGAAAAATATATTTAGTTATTTTTTGTGTGTTGCCTGCGCAAGTTTGATAAGATTTTTAGATTTATTTAAATAAAGTGTTCAATACGCTGGCTGAGAGAAACATGACGAATAACAATAATGATAAGATACTATAAATAACCGTCTTTTTTTATGTAGGCAAATAGTAGTTTATATAATAGGTTAAAATAACAATACACTTTTACAAAACCACTTTTCTAGTAAGGGGCATGAATTATTAACGTCTAAAAACAAAATAAAAATATAATAAACTATAATAAAAATTATCCTGTTGTAATAATACATTATTTATAATTTCTACCTATCTAGGGGTATACTCATAAGTTTATTATTAAAATACTGTAGTGTTTTTTAGGGTTCTTTTCTTATATACGCTCAATAACAACCTGTGTTATCAGTTATCAATGATAATATATAATAATAATATAATGTAACAGGTAAACTGTTAAACATTCATATTAAATTTTAATAAAATTGTTTAAAATATATTGTTTTGTGCATAGTATAATATTTTTAACGACCACAAAGACTTTTTAAGATTTTTTTTCTCAGGATTCACATTTCTTATTTCATCTAAAAATGTTTTATAAGTCTATGATTCCCAAAATTTTTTATTTCAACCAAATATCTAATTTTATTTATTTGTATTTAAAAATAGAATAAAATGCTTGTTCAGATAATTGTGACATAAATATCGGATCTCTGTATACATTCCCTAAAGTATTCTGTTTTTTTATAAATTACTAGATACTACAACCGCCTATTAAATTTAATAAAAAATAGAAATATTAAAATAAAAATAAATAAACTGAAAAGAAAGAAAGAGTCGAGACATATTAATTAATATATTACACTACTAATTTGTATATAATATTAGTCAATATAAAATTAATGAATATTTAATAATATTGATGCTATCATAATTTTAATAAATATTTTAGGAATGATTCGTTTTTTCTAAAAGCATTATAAAACAGTTTGGTCAAACAAAAAGGAAAAAAACAAAAACAACTAACACTTTTTTATTATTTTATTTTGTAATTAACACTTTATTTACTCTTATTGGTAGTTCAATTTAATATAGAACGTATGTGGGTCTTTCACACTACATCTGTCAGATTAACCTTTAGTTCCAAAATGTATTTGGAAAAAAAAAAAAAATTATATTTGTTCCATCTCCGCTTTGTGCATGCTCAGTCTGATCAATGATTATCACATTTGCGATGTTTTTAGAACTCGCGTGTGTATGTTACTATTGTTTGCATTATAAATCGTTTCCCTTGATTAGGAAAAATATTCTTGCTGCTTTTGATTTCGAGACTGCTACAGGTGAACTCTCCGTTATTATACAAACGTTTGGAGCCAAATTCTTAATAATCAAAGTTGTATAAAAACAAATACAAATTAAAAATATGACAATTCGACTTTTTATTTGAAATGGCCCATATGTGAATAAAAATAGAAAAGTCATCACCTAAACTTTTGAAATTGTTTGCACTTTCTATTCCATAGCGTTCACATTCTGTCTAGATCCAGTCGGAAATTCCACAACAGTGTTTTCACTTTATGATGTTATTCCAACACAACATGAGTTTAAATATAGAGTTGTTATTTAAGTATTCCGATTTCAGTGAAAACATATTATGTAACTATAATTACTCAAATTCAGCAACTGTTTGCGTAACCTCTATTATTCACCCTTTCGCCTTTATTAGATTCAATTTTATTTTTGTAGTATAATTTGCATTTAACGTTACTACTGTAACTATTATTACTAATGTAAGGTATTACTAATGTATACTAGCTATGTACATGGAGGGATTATCGAAATAAGAAATGTTTTCATATAAGTTTATATTTATATATCCTTTGAAATTTAGAGGTGTGTAATCAGACAGTTATTATTTAGATGCGAAATAATATAATTCTCTAGTTCGAAAATAATCTACATGAAATAATTGGCAGCATTAATCATGATCAACTATGCAGAATAATAATATTATACTTATAATATTAAAATAATAATAATATTATTATTGTAAAGAGCATTATAGCACTTACCATTCACTAAACTACACAATTGAGAAGAGGGTGAGGGAATCTTGAAAGGCACTTAACAGACTCCACCACACCTGTCATTCAACCCTTTAATTCAATTTCGATGTCCTACGTAGGTGTCCAAAACCTTAAAATTTAGAAAAAATATTTACAATCTCAGACATTTTATTGAATTTTACTTCCATTTTTATCGTATTATTCTGTCTAAAAAACAATCATATATATCGAATTTCAGATTATTTTACCCATATTTAGCCGCTTTGAGTCCAAAAATACAGAGGTGAAAACTATATATGTGTATTTTCATGTAAAAAATAAATACATATATTCATTACAGAATATTTTCATAAAAATTAATTATTTTTTTTAAATATCAACATCTTCGTTTGCAATATTATTTTATTAACTTTTAGGTTGTTTTTTTGCCTAATTGTAATCATGCCCATGATTCAAATCATCGAAATAGATATGTCTATAATAATTTTTATTTTAAAAATGTACAAACTTTACTAAATTCATTTTATTTAGTTTAACTAAATCCATTTGTTTTAGTTTTATCAGTTTAAATCATTTTGTTGAACTCAATATAGTTAACATAGAACTCATTTTCAATTAATTAAAAACATAATTTTAAAAAAACCTTGTTTTTCGATTTACATTTTTATTATTACTTTAATTTTCAGTTGCTCATTCTTAACTATCCAAGTTTGTTGTAAATATCAACTTAGTATATTATTTTTAAAAATCAAGATAGAGTTTTATTGGTTTTTCTTATTAAAACTCTAAATTGGCCTGTACTAAGTAAACATTTGGAAAAGGCTACCAGATATTGACTGAATTTTCAACTTTATCCAATTTTTTTTCTCCATGGGTTCTAGCAGAACTGATTTATTTTATTGCAGAATGAAAGATTTAAAATATTACTTTTTAGTATTAATGTTTTAAAAACAATATCAGCTGCCTTTTCTTTCCTTTTAATAGCTGGATTACAAAAAACATCTGAAGGTCGTGCGTTTAATCCTTAAGATGCTCGTCAGGAAATACCCGTAATTTTATTCACTGATAACTTAACTGCTTTGTTATTTCTGTTGATGAACGCTAGAAAGCTGTAATGTTCACAGCTTTATTTTGTTCTTACGATTATTTGACGGGCGAATGTACGTATGTGTTTTGCCAGTCTACAAGCATGCTGCACTGATAATTTTGTTCTAATTTTTACTAATAGCCCCATAATTCAACCCCGGCGTTGAGGGAATTCCCAAACCCAGAGGTGCTGGGGCCTTGAAACGTTCTTGCGCTGCCGAATCATCCTACTCAAGGTTAGGAAGGATTTCCATGGCCAGTTCTGTTTGCAATTGCTGTCAACCTGTTCCATTAGGTATCTGCTTGTCCATCTTCAGAAGTTTATAAATTGCTATGGAGTCTTTCAACATCCTTGCCCACATTTTTAGGAATGCTTTAATCCATTACGTGTTGTACCGCTTCATTGAATCCTCGATATTTAAAATATGAACTTTGAATTTTAGTCGCAGTGCTACGGTAACGCGGATGCTTTAGGTCTCTGATCTCGTTTTAAGAAACTGTAGCGTGTATATGAGTAAAAATAGTTGCCTTAGTGGCATTAGACTAGTGGAAATAATTAATATGTCTGTATGGGATATGTATACAGGGTGTAAAGCATATAAGAATCAGGAAACATCAGTTGCCTTCAAAACACTGTTTTGTTTGGACGTATTCCATGTTTTTGTTGAACAGGTGAATAATAGATAAATGTTATGTTGGATAAATGTCTCCCGAAAAATCAATCAATCAATCAACACAGGTTTCACACTCTTCTCTGCCCTGTGCCAAAGGCCCGAAAAATATTCAATGTAATTAAGTTCCAATTGTGTAGGTCATATTCTCTTTAATGCCATAGCTGAATCCATTTTAAGGGAGTTGTTTAGAGGACCATGAGTGAAAAGATTTCATTTTATTTTCAAAACGACACATAGCTTTTGAATTTTTTTCTCAGCCTCTTGCTACATATATCCTACTTTCAGAGAAAAAAATCTGAAATTAAGCCACCATACTCGGTTGCCAACATAATTCAGACAAACATACTCGGATGCTTGTAAGTAGTTGTCTAAGTTTCTTGCCTCTTCCTAAAAACTTATTTTGTGGAAGATTATTTTTGTAAGAGATATACAAATTATTTACATAAAAAAGTTGAGGTTAATTTGATACGTTTGTTCAAGTTTTGAAAACCTGATTCCTCGCCAAACTTTTTGGCAAATAAGGATCTAATTGTAGACCTATCTCTTCAAAAAAACTTTTACCCAATTAAGAAATTAAAGCTAAATAAAAAGATTAATTTTTCACAGCTTAGAAAATAGCTGAAAAAAACAAACAAAAGCATACTCAAGTAAAGTAATAAGCAAAAAAGTCCACCCGTACTTCGCGGAGAGTTATACTAGATCAGTTGTGATTAGATTATCATATGAATTTTAAAGTTTATTTTAAGTAGCTTGATATGGGAATGTTACGTGACCCGCATGCCAAATTGTTGGTTCTTTCCTGCCCCTGTCTCCCTGATAATAGGGTCAAAATTTCACTGTGCAGCTTTCGACGTGTCCGCGCGTTTCAGGACCACCTAACCTGACGAACTTATTATCGGCCATTTGTCTTAATATGTGTGTTTCTGTGTCTGTATGTGTGTATATAAAAGGTGTGTCAAATGTCTTCAATGGCTGACCGGTTAGTTTTAAATTTGTCGAGCAATGATGGTTATGAACTAAACCGGTGCGCAATAGCGGCTGCATCCACTAAACTGTGGGGCAAAAAGAAACTTTTTGAACTTTTACTTAAAGTCTTATTTATTGAAGTAACTGGGTGAAGCTAAGTAATGTAAACCTAAATTAGGCTCACTCTCATACTTGGCTTCTGCATTACAAGCCCGGAAGGAGACCTGTAATGTGGGTCGCAACGTCTCTTTCTAAGAAATAGTTTATCACTTTTTACGGAATTATTTTTTTTTTACTTCAGCCTGGATCATTTTCTTCCCCATATTTAAATATTAAAATATAAAATACACACCTTATTTATAAACTGTTGTTTGGAGTCCTTTTGTTTTCCATTTGCTAATGGCTACCTGCTTCCATTTGCTTTTCCTTATCCTACGTCAATAGTTTCTCCATATTTTTTCCAAATATTGTTTAGTATGCCTTACATTGAAGCATGATGTAGTTTTCTTTCATGTATATTATATCGAGTCATAATATTTTATATTTTATATTATTGAACGACTTTCATATCTACGCAATATATCGCTGGAGTTCCTAATGCTTTCTTAGAGTGGAGGAAATTTCCTCAATGTACATTAAGATAAAAGAAAACGAAATTCGGTCAGTTTAGAAAAACCCGTCAGGGTTCGTTGATTTATTTGCTCCATCTAGGGGTTCAAATTGTACGATATTGCGATATTGTTGATCTGTTCTACAGTCGTGGTCATAGAAATTGCATCACTTAAAAATAATGGAGGTCAAAGATAATTCATAACTTAAACCAGTGTTGTTCTTACCTTTTGATAATTTCATAATGTTTTGCAAAGGAAAAGAGTAAGTTATCAGGCGTGAAAAATGGTTACCCCCCCCCCAAAAAAAATAATAATATTCATAAAATAATAAATAAAATTATCAGTGTTAACGAGGAATTTAAGAAAAAAATCGTTTTTTGCGTACTCATAGGAAATTTATTGGGAAAAATTGTATACATTAATTGAAATATTAATGTAAACTAGTATTTTGTCGAACCGCCATTAGCCCTGATAATTGAGCCGATTTCGTCACTAATCTCCTCATTCCACACTTTTTCGACTGCCTGTTTTAGCTCATTATTATTCTTAGGCTTTGCAATATTAATTTGTTTTTTCATGATCATCCACAAGTTTTCTATAGGAATTAAATCAGGGGTATTGCCTGGCCATGGCAGCGTGGAGTTCTCGTTTTCTGTTAGAAACTGCTTTACCTATCCAAAAACACAATGGTAAAGGAAATAAAAAATAATGTATCTTACAGCTTTATTTTTTTAAATAAATAAATAATTAACATACCGATTTGGCTCTATGGCATGGGGCAGAATCATCTTGAAAAAGGAGGTCTCCGGAGTGTGTAAGATGGGAATTCATTGAGGGAATAAAATCTTCCAACATTTTTTTATAGCAAATGTTTTCCAAAATTTTTCTACATTAACCGTCCCATCCATGAAGTTTATTTTGCCGATTCCAAACTAGGAAAACATCTCCAGACCATCACACTTGCCGGATGTTTCACTGTTTTTATAGTAAGGGATTCGTCAAATCTTTCATTTGCCCGACGTCTTACGTATGGAGCACCGTTAGACCTGAAGGTATTGAATTTACTCTCATCTGAAAACATAACTTTCCTCCAATCATCAGATGTCCAATTTTTAAAATTCTGCGCCCAATTTAGGCGATATTGTTTCACTTTGTTGTTAAGAAATGGCTTTTTGGCTAATTTTCTTGCCCGTAAACCTTTTTCTCTTAATCTTCTGCCAACTGTTCTCGACTTACTTCTGCTCAATTGCTATCTGCTAGATCTCTAGATATTTCTTTAGCAGTTTTGAAGCGATTTTCTAAGGATAATCTCATCATCATGCGATCTAAACGCTCACCTGTCTTCCTTTTCCTTCCAGTCCCTTTCTTTCGCTCGGTAGATCCCTGGGAAAGTTTTTGTTTATTATTCTTAGCACAGTGGATTGGGTGCAGCTCACCCTCCTTGCTATCTCCCGTGAAGTAAGTTCAGCTTCAGCAAACGTTACTATTTTAACTTTTTCCTCATTAGACATTTGTTTGAAACTCAGTTTATTGGACATAATAATAAGAAATACGTGCTTAATATTGGATACTCTGGACACAACTAAACTATGAGTCACTGATTCCATCTCACTCTAATACTAGTAGGTAAACAAATACAATTCTACTATTTGTTTACATATTTAGAATCAAAAAGGAACAACAATCAATTTCTATGACCACGACTGTATATAGAAGTGATTATATTAAGTTCTAAAACATTGGCGGATTTGAGGGGGGGCATGGGGGCTCCCCCTAGAGTTCTCATTAGTTGGTATTGATATTAGTTGAATTTTAGTTGGTTTTCAACAAGAAAAAAACACGTTTTACACACAAAAATCATTTATTGTATCGAATGTTTTCTCAATGGTTGCATCCAAAATCGGCGATTCCGAACCCTTTTATGTATCTTCATTCATATATGGATCGTATACATTGATGACAAATTCACATTGACCCATGCCCCCCCCCCCGAAAATGCTTCTAGATCCGCCAGTGTTCTAAAAGTGAATTAAACGTTTGTAAATATTTTTCGCGCAATTCTACCGTTTAGGTTTGTTTTTTTTTTCTCGAATTTAAACATTATTTTATAAGATAATCTACGTTCAAGTTAAAGTTCACTTTGGTTGTAATAATACATTGGACGTATCAAATCTGCTCAATATAAAAGAAATTATGATGAACATTTCTCAAATATTATTGAATAAGTCTCTCCCAGTAAGGATTTCATAGATGAAAACATTTGATTTATGATGGCACATATTCCTTGATTAACTAGTTTCTATTTTATTTTTAGTTACGTAGTGTTTTACTCATATTCTTCTAATTTTGTATTTTTAGATGATATAATAGAGAAACCAGATGATAGAACGATTTGTATAGATAATGGGTTTAGTTTTTATTTTTAATTCGAAAAATTAAATTATTATTTAGTTTATTCCGCCTTAAATGTATGAAAATTTATTTACCTTTTAAACTGAGCAAAGTTTGTTTATTTCAGAGAGATATCTACTTAGAAGTATCAATGAAACAATATTTAATGCTAATTGATAAAAAATAACTAGATATTAAAACTGTTACTTCTACAATTTCTTTAAAAACTGATGAATTATCAAAACGCAATGATTTGCGCCCGAAAGAGCAATATCTTATTGATTGCAGGTTTCTATCCTCTGATTTTCAGGTTATCTGCTAGATCAACAAATGTATAATCGAATATTGAAAATCATTATGAAAATTAGTAAAAAAGATAGTGCCCTATTTTTGGCCATGATCTTGAAGTAATTTTTAATAGTTATGGACAAAACCGTATTTCGTAGCACCGTATTTAATTGTTTTTAAATTTCTGAATGAGATTTCTCATGAATTTTATGAACATTTTACAACGTATTTGTTGTTATTATAAAACTTAGCGTTGTTAAATACTTTCTCTATTTTGAAAAAAACGTATTTTTGGTTGAAAAAGTTATTTTATTGTTAAGAAATAAAGTTCCCATATTTTTGTTTACAATTAATGAGTTAATGTTAAATTTATTTTCTTTGACAGCTGAAAAGAGATTACATTAGAACACACCCATTTCAAATAGGGGAAAAATACTAATTTTTTTTCGAAAAATTGTGTAAAAATACAATAGTGTGTGTTGAAACAAACACACATAGTGTTTTATGTTTTTAACAAAAATTTTAAAATATTAAATTCTATAATAGAATAAGCATGACGTACAAAAATAAAATGAAAATGAATAATTAAAGTAAAATTGTTGTTGAGACACTTACTTAATATTAAGTTTTTCATATTTGTATTTGATATGCATGTGTTTGGCAAATTCTTAATACTTTCACTTCAAGTACGAGACGTCTTTGGATAATGTTGATAGATGAGATACCGAGCTATAAATAATCTAAGTGGGAGATATTGCAAAATGTTGCCGAGCAAGGACAATAATACATCTGAATCCCGATTGGTTAATGTTTTTCCACTGCCTGAGTGTGCAATTGTCTTCAGTGCGTAGTGTCTTGCGAAACAGTTTAATGTTGCCGTTACTATTTACGTAATGCTGCACTTAGCTATCGCTGGCGTTTTTGTTGTTTTCAAAAAAGATAACAATTTGATAAATGTTGGCTAATCGATAAGTGATTTTTTTTTTCTTTTTTACGTCTTCACTAAATTTAGGATGTAAAAGTACCGTTATTTTTTGTGGTACTGATTGTATCATGTTTAAAAAGATTAAATAAAGAAAGAAAAATTTGTAATCTCTACCTTAAAAGAAAAAAAGTAGCCCCTGTATTCATGTTAGGCACAACTTACTGCTCGCAACTTGGTTACTGGTTGATTAAATCAATTTTTTTTACAGTGTTATCTTGTACAAATAATAATAAATAATCTTTCAGATGACCATTATGACTTGATAAATAACTTTAAGATGGGATCAAAAGATACTATCGAAGGGGTTAGAAGAAATAAGCGAAATAGCCCTTATGCCTGTGCCAAAAAAAGTTAACAGTTGCACGGCATCAAAGTCTACGCCTTATGAGCGTTTCTTTCTTCTTAAATTTGATCAAATATCTCAAAACCTCTTGAATTTGACAATATCTCGATCTTTGTCAATAACAAGTCAGTTTTGCAGAGATATATAATTTGGGTTCGCGTTAAATGGAATAATTTCATTGTTCTATGTATTAACGATCCCTATTGTAAAAATTCATCCTTTCAATCTCAATAACTCGCCCCCATTACATTAAAGTTAAAACTTTGTCAGTACAATTTTTAAGAATACATTTAATTCCCCATGCTTCGTAATAGATATTGAGAAGTAGGACGGTCCAGTCGCATCTAGGCAAACGAAGTAGCCGCAAAAATGTTCCAAACATTTAGAAAATTGGAAATATGAATGTTTTTGTATTCGATACAATTTATTCTTCAAGTGGAAATGAATCTGCAGAGGTCCCAGAAGATGTAAAATTATGTCTTTCGAAATATTGTCTCTTTGTCACGGAGAAAACCACACAATTAAAACTTGAGGCGACGCCAGTACTCTGATATGCCTGTAATTTCAAAAACTAATTATAATAAAAGTCCTAAGATTTCGAGTGTAGTGGTTTGAGGCTAATTGCTTAAGCTTATTTTAGCTGTATGCCACATACAGCTAATTCACATTGAAGACTTCGCCTGTTATAACTTCCGTTTTTATACTCAATGGAATCATGGCTTGGTCTTCTTGAAGTCCACGTGACACCAAACGATCAATTTTTTGTTGTTCTATTTTCCATTTCAAGGCTAATTTTGCATTCTACGTACCATTGGATAGATATGAATTCACCAGATATGTAGGATAACCTTCCTGACCTCTAAGCGATGAGCTTCATGTCTTTTTTTTTTTCAATTTTTACTTTATCAGAATCATATTGAAAAAATATATAACAAAAAACAATGGCTTATTTCGATGCCAATGACACAGTTCTAGATTGGACATATTTTTTCCTGGCGAATGCCGACGAAATCTTACAACGGAATTTTCCAAAACGCTTCATTATTGTAGAAACATAATCACACCCTGCACTCAGAGGTAGATTTACATTATTAGCTCTGAGGGGGGAATGGCAACCTGCCGCCTCTACCCTGACCTCGCTGTCTTTTGTGCAGGCTGTTTTATAAATGGTCATACTGTAATTATAATATTTTTATTTTGAAGAAAAAGAGTTGTCCTGTACTCTAATATTTAATAATTATAATATTTTGTATGCATTATAAATTGGAATTAATTATTTTTTAATAAATTCATGCCTCTTTATTCCCACTAAATTTACGAGGTTAAACTTGAAAAATTCCCATAACCTCATTCTTTTCCTTCTGGGCGTGAGAAATGTTTATTTATTTCTAGTTTATTGTTCATTTGAAATAAGAAAGTTTTTTACCTCATCCAATACATTTTTTGCCACTTGGGATCCATTTGTAATTATGTAGAACGTAAAACGCGATAAAAAAATAAATAAATATATATATATATATATATATATATATATATATATATAAGCATGATCCTCCTCAAATTGGCTGTTGAAGTAATGTACATTGTACGATTGATCGAATTTTCAAAACCGCTTTTAACCGACTTGATGAACACAATATTTCCTGTATTCCAAACCATGGTTGTATATTGTTTCTCCTATATATTTAAATTTTTTAAGGCAATTTTTAATATGACGTAAATCAAAACTCGGCGTAAAAATTAATATTTGTCTTTTTATAATATTAACTAAGTATATCGGTATATCAGCACTACCTTTTGATCGGAAATGTATTTAAAAAAATTAATAATCGTTTAAAAATGTCGAGAAAATAAAAATGAATGATGCTGGTTGAATATAGCAGAATTTCTTAAAACGATCTAGATTCTAAGTCACTTTGGAATGCCGGTATTTCTCATGATTTTTGTTTTTATATATTAACAATTTTATTAATTATATATAAATTGTGATTGAAAATTTGTGAATTATATCGCCATTGTTATGACCGGAATGAAGACAAGAGAACGGATCAGGAAAAGACAGCCGAAGAAAGGAGATAGCTAGGAGTCGATACACTTTCGTCCTCTGGATTGGATCAATCCTGGATTGGCTTTTTGATTTTGCAAGATATACCTGGAAGAAGATGATCCAGCGAAGGAACTCCAAAAGGTTCATCCTCGGCGAACTGTCCGCGTCCATCGAAGTGACCGAACCAGAACCAAGGGAAGTCGAGTTTGACATACCTCCGTCACCTCCGCCCTACTCACCCTTCCACCTGGAACCTCCGGTGTCACAACGGGAGCTTCAGGAATGGATGTCGCCCAAGTCACTGAAAGGGATGATGAAGTGAGTAGTAGATGGTATTGATTATTTATAATTATTATATTTAAGATAAGTTTAATTATTTATATTTAACTTATATAGTACAATAAAAATATTAGATAAAAACATATTGCGAACGCCATATCTATGAATACTCATAATTAGACATTATTTTTGTGAGAAAGAAATAGTTGACTGTGGGTACTATAATAGGATGTTGATAGTTGGGGGTGCAGTCAAGAAAACACGCAAAAATAGGTGAAACTATTTTATTTTAAGTGCCGACGTTTCGACCTACTATGTAGGTCATCTTCAGGGCTATGAGAAAACAGACAAAAACAGCTTTTCTCATAGCCCTGAAGATGACCTACATAGTAGGTCGAAACGTCGGCACTTAAAATAAAATAGTTTCACCTATTTTTGCGTGTTTTCTTGACTGCACCCCCAACTATCAACATCCTATTATAGACATTATTTTGTTTAGGATTTAAAAAAAATACATTTATCTTTTTTAAACTTTGGTTTATTTAAGCTTTATATATAACAGAATATATCTACATATTATATCAGAATATATCATTATTAAAACTCATTTTAATAATTCAAAGTTATAAAAACTAATAATTTTCAACGTTTCATCGTCCGTTTTAAAAGAAATATATTTAAATGTAGTGTGCATGGAAGATTTCTGAATTAATTTAAATATTTGTTTAAAGTCAGTACGCGATCATACAAAGAAAATAAATGATATGATGATGATAAAATATTACAATACAATACATTATGGCTCTAAAACCCTGCACATATACAATGAAAGAAAAAATTATACAAAAAACTTTTAACTCAACTCAATTGTATATAAATGATTGTATTTTATTTGCTATTAATTATATTAATTTTGAAATATTTTTAATTGAAAAGAAAAGATATGTCCAGGGCCGGGACTCGAACACGGGTCGTCCAGATCGCTAGTCTGGAACTCTACCATTTGAGCTATCCTGGCCCAATCAAGCACGCTTCCCGTTCGTGGTAAAATCCTTTCTTTTCAATTGTATATAGGTGGCTTGAAAGGGGGGAGTTCAGAGTAGAGAGGGGATGATTGTTCGGCAATTCGGGGGACTGATTTTTCCCCGTACCACGAACTCGAGCACGAAAGGAATGGGTGCTCATTTTGAAGTACACAACACTCAGCTCGGGATGAACAGTGCGGGCCCGTTCGGCTCGCCTTGTACTCGTCTGAGCAAATCAGGCCGAACGAATGCTCATTCGGGGCGAATGCTCAAGTATATACGCGGCTTAATGCACCAGCCCTGCAGTTACGGACGTTTAAGATGCGTTTGGTATCCTGTGCCACCTTATTTTCCCATCTTCGCGGCACCCTCCTCACTCATTCTGGCCACATGGCCGGCCCACCTTAATCTATTAATTTTCACCCAGGTAATGATGTCGGACTCCCCAAACATCTCGTACACTTCTCGGTTGGTTCGCCTTCTCCATTGACCATTCACATAAATAGATCCGAAAACTTTGCGGAGCCGCATTCTTTCGAAAACAGCCAGCTATTTTTCCTTGTCCTTAGAGAAAGTTTCAGAGGCGTAGGTCAGGACTGGCTTAATCAGGGTCTTTAAACAGCATGACTTTTGTTTCCGTGTTAGTAGTGAGCTCCTTAGATGGTTCCTCAGCCCAAAATAATATCTATTAGCGTCGATGGCTCACAACACAATATGTTTCATCCATTGTCATTGCTACAAGGCGAATTAACTTTGAGGGTACTAATAACTATCTCATAGCTTCATAGAGTTAGGCTCGTTTGATGCTGTCATAGGCGCGTCTGAAATCTATAAAGAGGTGATGTGTGGGCATTTTATATCCTATTGCCTTCTCAAGGATGCTCCTAAGGCTAAACATCTGAATAATAGTCGACCTGCCACTTCGAAATCCTCTCTGGTAGCCTACTATTTCTCCTTCAGCAAATGGAACAAGTCTTTGATAAAGGATATTAGATAATACTTGATATGCGCACTGAAGTAGAGTAATACCACGGTAGTTTGCGCACACAAGCATGTCTCCCTTTTTATGAATAGGGCATATGATGCCTTTTTTCCTTTGCGTCGGCATTTTCTCTTCGACCCATATGATGTGTATAATATAATGTAATTTTTTATGTAGGGTTTCTGTTCCCTTCTTTTATAATTCAGCAGGAATTCCATCCTCACCAGGTGACTTATTAGTCTCCAGTCTTCCGATTGCCTCCAACAAATCCTCAAATTCTGGTTGATATAGTTCATTATTTTCACCAAACAATGTTGCTCCACCTTCATCCTGTGCATCTTCGTTCAGAATTGTTTCAAAATACCGGCTCTATCTTGACATTAAAGCTTCTTTATCGGTCAGCAGACTTCTATCTTCAGCTTTGCAAATTTTTGTTCTAGGTTTAACAAATATCTCCTCATTTATTTTGTGGTATGGCTAAATTTTTCATACAATTAATATACTCTATAGATGTGCCTCCTGGGTTCTTCTAAAATAGATTCACAAGGTTTGGAGTCCATAATAAAGAAAGCGTGCCTAGCTTATCAAGGTTTTTTTCCAATTCCACATTTACATATTTAAAAAATATTTTTGAATATTTAAACTGCGTTTTTTTACCACTGTGCAAATGAAGCAGTAGAACCATTTAATATATATATATTTTTTTTTATTTAATTCAATGATATTTACAACTATAATGGTATTATATCAAGTAAATGTGCAAAAATGTAGAATATGACATGAAAACACTTGTGGAGAAACTACCCATCGATAGCACTCCAATAAAGTTCTATAGTAGATGATCTCGAGGCCATCTTCTTTTCAGACGCCTCGGAGGGTTATCAGGAATAGTATGGGAAGCAAGCTGAGAGACTAGCGGATTCAAGTGCGTATGGAGCTTGTCATGGAAGGATAGGTATCTAGTTTGGGCCAAATCAGTAACATATGGGATATTAAGATCATGATGGATGAGTTTGTGACATAATAAGGAGCATTGAGGATTTTACGAAGGATTTTGGATTGTAAGGATTGGATACGAGATGAATTGGATGGTTTAGTAGAGCCCCAAAGCTCAACTCCGTATGCCCAAATAGGTCTGATGACTGTCATGTAAATAAGTCTTTTGTAATTAATTGGTAGCTTAGAGCGTTTGTCCAGTAAGTGTTGAAGTAGGCGAAAACGTCGAGCAGTTTCTTGTCTTTTCAGTCTTGTATGAGGATCATTTAATATTATTCTTAAAAACTTCTCGACAATTTTTAGCGAAATCGTTTCGTCAATTTCATCAATTTATTGGAGATACATGTGGGAACCTTTCTTTGTAAGTACTGGATCCAAGACAAATGATTGTAGCGTCACACTTTTCCAAGTTACGTATTCATATATTTTCGCGAGCGGTTCTTTAACAATAATAAATCTGGGTCGAACACTTTCATTTTGTAAATTGTTTGATGTTTGTCTTTGTTATCGCTCAAGTTATCGGGCGGTGAGATTAGAGACTTTGTTTAATATTAAGAGTAGTACTAAAAATCCACTCCATTTGCTGGGTTATTTATTTCGTGTTTTACCTCTTTTTTCCTACCTCTCTTATCAGTTAATTAAATAATCATGTTTTCCCTCCATCCTACCTCTTTGCTAATTGCCGGTGTAGTCGGGTTCAGGGAACCAGTTTGGAGTCGGTGCAGGTATTCCCCTTCATCTTGTATTTTCGGTTAAATATTAAAGGTATGTAATGAATTATAATTAAATCATCTCTCCCACCTCTCTCGGTTTTACCTTTCTCTCGGTTTTACTCGGTTTTACCACCTCTCATACAACTTTTAATTTTAAAATATTCGCATCATTCCGTAGGCATTTCATGGTTTTTAAATATTTAAATTAACACAAATAACAATACTCCAGTGCTCAGTGTATTTTTAAAAATAATTTAAATTTTGAATTGTCTTACACTTGAATTTGCAGTGGGAGTTTCCAAAAGAGCGTCTGTCATTAAATAAATAAAAAAGTATATATAATATGTATTAACTTCGACTTAGGTTATTGTGGTATTCCGTTCTGTCCGAATAATCGGGCAGGCCACCGCTCTACAACTCGAAGGCCCCCTTTGCTATTATTCTCTTTCTGTCCTGAAGATACCCAAATGAGCGAAATATTAACAGTTATTTTTGTTTCCTGTTACGGAAAACGATTTTTTTTTTCAAAACCAAATTTATTCTTTAAAATGTCTTATACTAGTCTATGATATATGTCCCGTTTTTATCGATGACTTTTCCCAACTTTCTGGTTAAACCAACAAAACAAAATTCGATCACTGTAGAACATCTGAGATTTGTGGGTGGAAAACAGAACCAAGTGATCTTCACGAGCTTCTTTTGAAGTCCCATAGAGTTCTGGAGCGGCAAGGTCCGGGCTCTAAGGTGGATGGATCATAACTTACCAGGCAAGCTTTCTCAATTTTAGCCGAATCACTAAAGATATGTGTGGTCCAGCGTTGACTAAACTGGAAACTCGGTCCTTTAAATTTTTCTCTGTTAATTTATATAACCCAGGTATCGAGCTTCTTTTGTTATCCAGTATTGGTTCTATTGGAAAAAAAAAAACGAAATTACTTAGCAAACAAGAGATTAAAGACAGTATTTTAATTGTGTTATTGTGATTGTTATTATACTACTAAAGAAAGAAAGTGGAAAATAAAAAGTATATATTACTTTATATGTATACAAGACATCCCCGAAACCTCCATAATCTTGTTCCATGATTAAAAAAAAAGGAGTCATAAATACATCCCTACCACACCACACCAGTTCGGTACCATTAGATTAACCGGAGTTTTTTATTATTTTCCGAGAAAATAAATTCGTTTTAATTTTTTAAATAAATAAAACAATAATTCGGTATTTATTTTTGAACTATTTAAATAATCTTATTTTGCTTTCCCTTAATAGTAACCTCGGTGATGTAAACAAAAAATATAGGTTCCTTGATAATACCCAAACTTCCGGTGTTAATTTTTAAGAATAAAGAAGAAATCTTAAATTGAAAAAAATAGTAACATCATTTTTCTAAGTAGAATAGCTATTATCGTGTAGTAAAATGTTATATTTTAATTAGTCTTTTCCGTACTCATTGTAGATTCTAATGGTTTTTATAATTTATTTAAATTGGGCATTCATTTATAAAATATCGACTGATTTACAATTAATATTTAATGGATACTTATCAGTAAGGATATTACTGGTAATTACTGCTTTATAATAATAATAATCTCATTAATTGTCTCTATCAGCTTTTTTATGTCTTATCAGTTAACATCCTGATCTAATCATTACATTTCCTTTTGTTATACCTTTTCTTGATGTAAAATAATAATAATATACCTATATTTTTTTTTCTTTTTGCCTTAAATTAATTTCAGATTGATTATGAAGGTTGTAATTATTTTTCTTAATTTGCAAATTCTTTCAATTGAGTATTAATATTATTGTTCCTTTGTCATTTCTCTAGGCAAAACTTAGTAACTTCCAAATTATTGTTATTAAATTTAGTGAATAGTTATGGATCATTCTACTCTAATGTACTTTGCCGCAATATATTTCTATTGATGAACATTTCTGTTTTGCTCCGATACTAGAAATCTAATTGAATCGTGCCTCAGTAACTTAATCCTAATTATCACGCAAGAATCACTCTGCAATGAATAAAAGTTAATATATTCTAAGGCCTTTTAAACGAAAAAGATGGAGATCCAATTAATAACATTTTAAATTATTGGAAAACTTCCATTTCTCATTCTAACGTCAATTAATCATATTTTGTACTTACGATTTCAATCAACCATTTTTCTTAGCAGTCCAGAGCGATCCTTGAACTCCTAAAGATCTTAATGATCTTTCTCCAGTCGTCTTGGTCAGGTCTCTTCCATCGCCAGTTGAATACGATTATTTTATTGAAATCATCTGAATTTCTTTCAGGATTTTCTGGAGCGTCCCCTTTTGCGCCTGATTGTGGAAATCTCGTGCGTTATTTTCTTTATCGTTAGTACGTGCCCGAGCTTATGCTTTGATGGACTTAACAATGCCTTCCTGACCTATTAGATCATTTAGCTCGTTGTTATTTCTAGTGCGCCAGTGCCCTTGCCTCCGTAGATATATCTGATCACTTTTTTTTTCTATTCATAAATATGCATGGCTTATTGATTTGCAGCCTTTACTGTCCAAGTTTCTATGTCAGACGATAGGGTGTAACTAAGGATTTGTACAGCTTATCTTTTGTTGGCTTCGATAGTAAGATGACTTTAAACAGTTTGATTACGCTATACCCTTCAGTTCTTATTACAATTCTTCTTATTTCATTATTCAATGTTTTCACTGTTTATCTCAGCTCCGAGATAAATGAATGCTCCTCAGACTCAAAAGGTAGACAACCAAGTTCAAAATTATTCGGTTTTCTTCATGCTTTCGAGTTTGATGTCACCACTTATTTCGTTTATGTGAAAACCAACCTTTTTACACGCACTCCTTTCCCAGTAACTTTAAAATATCGCGGATATTTTGCTGCATTTCATCCGACGATTGCAATATCATCACCGTATCCTATAAGTGACTAAACTGCCTTTTGAATCAATATTCCATATGGCTCTGTGCAGTAGTATATTAAAGAACGTCCTAGAGAGAGCCTCACCTTGCCTTATAACATTAAATAATTAGAAATTTTCGCTGGTACAATTTCCAATTAGCACCTGGGCCTGTTTACGGAACATGGACAATTTTTAATTAGCTAACCCGAAGGCTCGATGCCGACACCACGATGTAATTACTTCAATTATGTTAACGAGGTGCTTGCTTTGCAATTTCGCGTGGTCAGTGGACTCGTCCTATTTAAGACAGACTATTTTGCTCAATTTCTTATTTTCGAATTCTTTGTAATGTTGTTCATCCTCTAATGCTGGTTCTATGTTTCACGCCCTTTGAATGTGTCCTATTGGAAGGATGATAGTTTTAAAATTCTAATTTTTGAAATTATTATTATTGTAAGGTAAGGAACTTGCAAGAGTATGTAGAAGCTTGAGGAAAATTTCGAGAGGTTTTCTCGAAGCTACTTCTTTTGAAGTTATGACGATCTTCTTCCAAGGTTGATATTCAACGTCTTCCTATATACTTTTTTGTTTAAAATGTGTATAAATTTACATTCGATTAGGCGATTGAATTATTTTAGTTATCAATTAAAACCATGATCTGTAGTCACGATGAAGTGATTATTGGATGAGGAAGGAATATACACGCAAAGTTTCGTTCAAGATTAGATTCATGAATGCGAAGTCAAAACAGGTTGGATTATCGGGTAATGAGATGCAGTTTGATCAGATTCCGGTCAAGGTCGTGAGACCGGCTCTTTTCATTCTTAAGTCACTCTTCTCGTGGCAACTTCCAAGATCCTTGGTTCCAATTTTTTTTCTTTTTGATAAAAATAAATATTATGTTACTAATTAATGTTTTCGAGTTTTTGGGTCGAAATTAAGGAAATTTGCGTAAGATGGCAAGTTCCATCAAAAATCTTTAAATAAATTAAATAATCTTGCTATAATGTTTATTGTCATAAATCAAGATGCTATTTTTTCAACTTCAAGTTTTAAAATTTCTAGCTACTTATGGTTCTCTGTATTCTTGAAAATATTCGATCGTTCAGCAGTTATTCCAACACGCTTGAATCCAAACTCTGAGTGCCAGTGCGAATCTGGCATCCGATAATAAAATTTTATTTCATTGCAAAGCAGCGGTGAATCCTAGAACTTCATGCCCTGATACGAATCCTAGGTTTAGTCACAGGATTTTACGGTTATGGACAAGTGTGATGCATAAATACTCAATTAAAAATTTTAATCCTCACACTTTTAACTTCTTTTCTATGTTATTATATTGGTCTAGTAACGTTGGCTCGGAGGTAAAAATTATCAATAGAATTTTTGTAAAGATAAAATTGTATTATTTACTTATTTTAGGACAAATTGAAAAAAGAAGACTGAAGCGTAAATTTAGTTCATGCACAGATAAAGATCAACAAACTTTAATTTTCACTAAAATGCAGTTGATTACTTTTTACGGCTCCGTACGGACGATATTTAATCTTGAATTTTGTATTTTAAAAATCCAAGAATTTTTTGAGTGTGTATATGAATGTAGAATGGGAATGGATATTGGGTATTTGATATAATAGTATATCCTAAAGAGAAAATGTTTATAAAGTTATGATTATGGTGAATGTTGGGATTACAAAGACTCACACTAATGTCAACAATGTCAAATTGTTATTTATGGTAGATTATATATCACATTTGTTGATGTGGTATAAACACAACTTGTTTTCTAAGTGATATTATTTCTAGCATAGGGAGATTTTCATCAATAGTTTTTTCTTTTCATTAGTATCGAATTGTGTCTAACAATACTAATGCTTCCTACAGTAAAATCAGTTTGAATTCGTTTTCTGTAATTCGTAGTTAAGCGAGTGATGGCGTTCCCACCAATTAAAATGTTTCAGCATAAAATCAGGTATAGCGATGTTAAGTTTTTCAATATTTTGAACGTTAACCAATTTATCGATTTTATTTTTACAAAAATAAAAAAAATATGAACAAGATAATCGGTGGTTTGTTTACTGGAAGGTTAATGAACTATCAGTTCTCTTGTCATCACATGTTGCGTTTCTTACTGTTGTGGTTTCAATATCCTTAGCAACGATACTTATTTGGCAAGGATATTTGTTAAAAGTTCGCATCCAGTATCGGATGTTGGTATCGACGAAGTTATATATGCATATTCCCAGTGTTCTTGCAAATGTTCTTATAAAATGGTTCTGGTACGTATTGTATTTGCGAATTAAGCTCGAGAGTTTTTATTGATGACTCATGTAACATAAGTATCTATATAACTGGGCAACAGTAGGCACTCCTCTCTCGGCTGTGTTATCAGTTAATACAGGACTATCGTATCATCCGTCTAATTAAACGATATTGAGAGGAAAGATACATGAGCCATGCAGAGCGAAGATGAAACGTGAATACGTATCATGTGACTCTAGCTTGGTTCGATTTATCTTGATGCCTTAAGGAGAGGAGTGCTAATTGTGCACAGTTTGCCAGCAGTTGAGATTGATAGTAGTCGCTAAAAATGTCTGGTTTCTTTAAATTTTCCAGGCCGAGCATGTCCCAAGGGACTGTGATACAACCAAGGCAACTAGAAAAGGATTTCACGGTAGCTACACCAGAAGAGTTTGTTAGAAGGTTCAAGGGGACCAAGGTTATCAACAAGGTAAGGTTAACCTTCCTATAACCGCTTTTTTTGAAACAGGGTTTATTAATGTACCTGAGTGTGTTTAGAAATTAGATTGTGTGTGGTTACTTCTTAGGGAGTTTATAATTGTCATCAAATGGTCACAGATAATTATTTTTAATTATGCAGTTTGTTATCAAATAATTAGCTTTTGAAGTTTATCATATTTTTCCTTTGGACATTCTCAATTTCTGTTTAGCTTTCACAGGTGAATTTCATCAAAAATCACTTATAAATATTCTGTTTACTGTATCTTATTATTAATAAGCTGACCGATTTCTGTTTTATCATTGCTATTGAATGATAATGAATCAATTTATTACCGGGCATCATTTGCTTGTTTCGATTATTCATAGTCATTAACCTCAAATGATTAGTTTTTACAGTGATATGTAATGTTAATACAGTGGAGGATGATTTTTCTTGTGTACCTTTTCCTAAGTAAGATTATAGCCCCTGATTTTCTTGCCATATTATCTTACATATTCAATAGTAAGAAGGAAATTAAGATATTTAAACATTTCACCCGTAAAGGGTAAAAGATATGTTCTTTTATGATTACATTGTAATGAGTATAGTCTTGATAATGTTGGTTTATTTAGTTTAAATAAATAAAGAAATTTGTTTATCTCTATTAATATATTATTTGAATTATGATTAAAATTACTATATCAGGATTGTAGGTTGCCATTTAAAATAAAAAAAAGATTACAAAGCAATTTATAACTTGTTTAGAAGTTGGTAATTTAATAATTACCATTCATCATTTTGGTTTTTCGGATGGAATTCATTAAAAAAATTGTTTACTGTTTTATAATATCGGATAGTATTCATGATTACATTATTGAATTAGGTTTTTCATTATTGCTCAAGGTCAATTTTCATTGTGTGGTTCTCATGATATCATTCCTAACATTGTTTTGTTATCTTAATCTATAAAATATCAAGTGCAAAATTAATAGTAATGTAGCTCTATGTTTTTGGTATTTATATATATATTTATTTGCTAGGTATTAATTGCAAACAATGGCATTGCCGCTGTTAAATGTATGCGGTCTATCAGGAGATGGTCTTATGAGATGTTTAAGAATGAAAGAGCGATTCGATTCGTGGTCATGGTCACCCCGGAAGACTTGAAAGGTTCAATAATATTAATATTTCAATGAAGTAATTGGAACTTTATTTGATATTAATTTTATAATTAATTTTTTTTCTAGCTAATGCTGAATATATTAAAATGGCCGATCATTATGTTCCTGTTCCTGGTGGTACAAATAATAACAATTATGCTAATGTTGAACTTATTGTCGACATTGCTCTGAGGACTCAGGTCCAAGTAAGTAATCTTTATTTATTATCCTAAACATGCAATAATCTGTTGGTATTATTTTTGTTCACTGATTTTAAGGAGTAAATTTAATAAAAATTTTCATTATATAGTCAGCCTCCTCTCAAAACCTACAGATTAGTAGAACAGTATCTTACTAAGCTTCTAATCCCCAAATTTAACAAATAAAGAAATGAGTAGTAAATAAATGTTGGGAACAGACTGCCATTGAATAGACTGAATTATCACAGTTGAAAGAAATCACTTTTGCACTGAAAGTGAGTCGGAAACAGGCCAAGAGTATACGCATTTAAAAAGCAAATGGGGAGAAGGTAAATGCCTTTGCTCTGCTTCTCCAAAGCTAGTAGTTAGGAAAGGTTGGGAGAAAAAAATAAATGTTCCGAAGTTCACTTTTCTATATCTATTTTATTTATTTTTTCAGGCTGTTTGGGCTGGCTGGGGACATGCTTCTGAAAATCCAAAATTACCGGAACTATTACACAAACATAACATTGCTTTTATTGGTCCTCCTGAAAAGGCAATGTGGGCTCTAGGGGATAAGATTGCTTCCAGTATCGTTGCTCAAACTGCTGATATACCAACGCTTCCCTGGTCTGGTTCAGGTAAATAAATTAGTAAATTCATTATCATGTACTTTACTTAATATATAATGATATATTTTAATGTCATAATGTTTATATATGAAATATATTATAATTTCGTAATGATTTTTTTTTATCAGAACTCAAAGCTCATTATTCCGGGAAGAAAATAAAAATAAGCACAGACTTGTATAAGAAAGGATGTGTCCAAACTGCTGAAGAAGGTCTGCAATCTGCTTACCGAATTGGGTTCCCAGTGATGATAAAGGCATCAGAAGGAGGTGGTGGAAAAGGTATTCGTAAAGCAGAGACAGCTGATGATTTTCCCAATCTGTTTCGACAAGTAAGTCCTTGAATCTATTCAACTTTTCATCTCAGAATTTATTTTATTAAGAAAAAGTAATAATCTGAGTAATGCATTTTTTTTTTTTTACAATTTTTCACAATAAATCATTTGCTAGTTTTGTATAAAGTCAGTCATTTTGACTTATGCAAGATATGAAAAAAATAATATTTAAAGTAAAATATTTATTTATTTTAATTTTTGTTGGCTAGTGAAATATTTATTTTAAATTAATAAATCTTCAGGTGCAAACCGAGGTACCAGGATCCCCTATTTTCATTATGAAGCTTGCCACTTGTGCCCGCCATCTTGAAGTACAGTTACTTGCAGATCAGTACGGCAATGCAATATCTCTTTTTGGAAGAGATTGCTCTATCCAAAGAAGGCATCAAAAGATCATTGAAGAAGCTCCTGCTGCCATTGCACAACCTGAAATTTTCGAAGACATGGAGAAGGTTATTTATTTTATTAAAAACTTTATTTATTAATGTATAATGAATATTATAACATAATATTAATGTATCTATACTATCAAATGAAATATCTTTTATGGATACATATTGGAAAAAAGAGGATGGCAGCCGATTCTATAAAAAAACAAGTCCTGTGGCTAGTAGACTCGTAATACTATTTAATGAGTTTATAGGATATTATTATTTTGAAATGTAAACATCCTCTGTGTAATAGTAAAAATTGCCAATACATTAAGATTCACTACACTTAAGGTCAACCATTGAGGAGACATAGTTGATGATATGTATACAAATTTATAAATGAAATTGTGTCTCTATAGTGATGTAGAAATTGTTCAGGGATTTGGCCATAGAATTTTATACACATTATTTACTATGTATAATTGAAAACTTGTTAAAATGATAAAAAAATGTTTGGCTTATTTGGATACAATTCTTTCAGAGCAGCCTGGACCGTTTTCTACATCATTTAGGATATTTATGGTCTACCATTTCCTCACAATAGTATTTTATAGTATACTGGTTAATACTTTTCCTTTTATCATTGTTACCATTTACTACTTAGAATATAATGTTTTATCTTCATAATAAACATAAATATTCTGTTTCAGGCTGCTGTTAGATTGGCGAAGATGGTTGGTTATGTGAGTGCTGGAACCGTTGAATATCTTTATGATATTGATGGATACTATTACTTTTTAGAATTAAACCCAAGGCTGCAAGTAGAACATCCGTGTACTGAAATGGTGTCAGATGTCAACTTACCTGCTTCGCAATTACAGGTACAAAACTTATTTTGTTTGTGCTATTTATTTAAAAAAAAAGAAAGTGGTATTTAAGCTGCTAATAGAAATAATAATTGAATAGAAAATTATCAATGTGATGGTAGCGGAGAGAGCTACTCAACCCTTTGATAAGAAAAGTTTCTAATTGAAAAAATTAGCTTAATGAATTATTTTGCCATTTATTTATGTTAACTTTGTTAAATTCTTTAAGAAAAATATCCTGAAAATATCTTCAGGTATTAAAAAACTTTGAATTAAATTATATGTAACTTCCATTTCCTCTATTATATATTTTTTTTTCGAGACATAAGAGCTCAAGTAAATTAAGTTACAATTTAGGTTTATAGTTACAATAACGCTTTATATAAAATGCTCATGGAGATAAGTTTTTTCCCTGTTTTCTTAATTTAAAAATATTAATATTGCTTATTTATTTTCTAAATTGTGTTTTAGGTTGCTATGGGTATTTCATTGCATAATATTAAGGACATTCGAGTTTTGTATGGAGAATCGCCTTGGGGAGACACGATGATAGACTTTGATCAACCTCGACATAAGCCTCAACCATGGGGACATGTTATAGCTGCAAGAATTACTAGTGAAAATCCTGATGAAGGTTTGTTATTTATAGTTTTAAATAATTTAGTAATTATTACAGAAAAATAGTTTTATTATAAAGCTTAATTTATCGACTATTTTGACATAGTTCTTTATGTACTTTAGGTTTTAAACCAAGTTCAGGTACTGTACAAGAATTGAACTTCCGGTCATCGAAGAATGTGTGGGGTTATTTCAGTGTTGCTGCATCTGGTGGCTTGCATGAATTTGCTGACTCACAGTTCGGCCATTGCTTTTCTTGGGGTGAAAACAGGGAGCAAGCGCGAGAGTATGTAGATTTTTAGTTTTAGATTATTTCGTTTTTCTTATCTTAACTATAAGTTATCTTGCTGTTATGACAAACTTTTGGGAGGTTTATTTCATTATTTATATCAGATATTAATAATAGCTAAATTTGTTTTTTAAATATTTCAAGTTTGTTTAATATGAAATTTTTTATATTTCATGTTTGTTTCAGAAATCTAGTCATAGCTCTTAAAGAATTGTCGATTCGAGGAGATTTTCGGACAACCGTTGAATATCTGATTACACTTTTGGAAACTGACACTTTCCAAGTGAGTTAATATTCCATATTTCTTATAATTAATTATTAACATTTATTTAGGAGTAGTTAAACACTTATAAGTTTAAATGGAGTTCAATTATTTTTAACCAGTAGATTTGAATATTTGTTACACTCATAATTGTTTATACATTTTAAGGATAACACAATTGATACACAGTGGTTGGATATTCTTATTTCTGAGAGGGTTCAGGGTGAGAAACCGGATGTGTTGCTTGGAGTAATTTGTGGAGCACTTCATATTGCTGACAGGAAAGTGTTAGAAGCATTCCATGGCTTTCAACATTCTTTGGAGAGGTAATATTTTAACTATTACTTTAAGGGGAGAGTGTTTTAGTTAGGATCACATTTTACATTTATATTTTTTCTAAAACGATTTTTTAAAATAAAACAATGGAGTTTCTCCCAAAAGCACTACCATATATCTGCCGCCCCGTTGAATAAGTGGTTAAGTCGGATTTTGTACAAAGAGAGAGAGTGAACTGCTTTCGGATAACCGAAATTGTATCATTCTCGTAGTTTTTGGCTTTAAATGGAGTTGTAATATAAGCAATAACTCCTTTTCAAGCCAATGCCTTACTTAGCCCCTTATTAACTACGAAAATAACTCGATTCCCCTTACTTAATCACAAAAATCTCATTGTGGAAAAAATTAGACTTAACCACTTATTCAGCGGGGCTGTAGATTTATGTACCAAGTTATAGGAGAAAAGAGTATATATAATCAGTATATATACTGTTAATATATAATCAGTAATAAAATACTTTAAATATTGTTTACTTAAGTACTGGAAATATTATTTAATTTAGTAAATTAGGAATACATTTGACATGATTGGACTTGTATTAGTTTGACCAAACAATATTAGTACTTTTGGGTCAGGTTTATTGGAGGAATAGCCATTTTGTTATAATAACAGTACTACTGCTTTCAGTGATTGCCCCAATATAGTTAGAAATGTAGGACGATTAATTAATTGAGTATAAAAGGAATTAATAAAATTGAATAATTAAAACTTTGTTATTTCTTAATATGAAAGAGCAAGAACATTAATTTTTCCTTTTTTTTATTTGGATATTAAATTATATATAATAGGAGAGCCTGAGTATGTTAGATACTTCTACCTTTCTGAATACTTCTAATTTTCTGATTAAAATTATTGATAATTAACTACTCTTCTTGAAAATATATACTCTTAAGTTAAAGGTTTCTCTGAAAGCTTTAAATTTCTCAAATATGCCTATAAATTAAAATACACTGTTCTAGTAAAAATAAAATGAGTCCCTAAATCACTAGATATGTAATGCAATAATAAATTTATTATTTTAGGGGACAAGTGCTCGGTAGCAATACTCTTGAGCATGGTGTCAATGTGGAATTGATCCATGAAGGATTCAAATATAAAGTGCAGGCTACAAAATCTGGCCAGAACTCGTACTTTCTAGTCATGAATGGATCTTTCAAAGAAATCGAACTTCACAAGCTTTCTGATGGAGGTATTGAATTGTTTTTTTTTATTTCTTTCACCAGAAATTAGATAACATTTAGGAAATTGGAGCAAGCTATTCTTCTTTCAAAGTATTTATGGCATTAAAAAAGTTATCTTTTGTAATAGTAATTGTAATATCAAATGATTGTAGGGATTTTGCTATCTGTTGATGGATCAAGTTTTACAACTTACATGAGGGAAGAGGTCGATAGGTATAGGATCGTTATAGGCAACCAGACTTGTGTTTTTGAAAAAGAAAACGATCCTTCGCTTCTCCGCTCTCCATCAGCTGGAAAATTGCTTAGCTTGATTGTTGAAGATGGTGGTCATGTTGGAAAGGGCCAAGCTTACGCCGAAATTGAAGTAATCATAAAGAATTTGCTTTTCTTAAATACTTTCATATACCTAGTTATTTTATATGAGTATAAATTATATTTTAATTTTTAGATGAGATAAAAATGGTGAAGTAAAACAATTTTCATTAAGTCTTTTTTCTGCCCATGCCCTTGCAATTTATATAATGCCTTTATAAATATTTATCATTTTTATCTTGTCTTATTCAATAATCATCATATGTTAACTCTTATGAATAAACTATTAATTACCAATGATTAGAAATGTATTATCCTCTCTTCGGTTTTATAATAAATTTTGTCCTGGTTATAGATAATCTAAAAGTATTAGTGCATTAAACTTGATTTCTATGTATTTTCCATATATTGTGTTGTCAAACCCAAATGGTTTAGTAACAAATTTATATTTTAAGCATAAATTGCATATTTTAATAATTTTCATGATAACGATTTCAGGTAATGAAAATGGTTATGACCCTGACTGCTTCTGAGTCAGGAATAATAACCTATACGAAGAGGCCAGGAGCTGTGTTGGATGCCGGAACTGTTCTTGGTCACTTGGAGTTGGACGATCCCTCGCTAATTACCCGGGCCCAGGAGTACAAAGGACAGTTCCCTGAACTAGAAGTATCAACCCCTACTGTAGGCGATAAATTGAACCACAAGCATGCCCACTACCGCCAAATGCTTGATAATATTTTGGCAGGTTAGTTATTAGTATTATTTTCATTCATTACTCTATTGCATTTAGTTCTTCAGTCATGTAATGATTGATTTTGTTTTTGTTACAATGCTTAGATTTATTCTTTATCTGTTTTAAATAATAAAGTACTAAAAATTTGTTTTTTATTTTATTTTGAAAAAGTAAATTTATAAAGCTATTGGTTATATATTTTATTTAATTTTATACATAACCTTAAAGTTATGTTATCTTATGTAGTTATCAGTTTTCTAAATATAACAGTAAAAATTAATAATTTAATTCCTGTTTAACTATTTGAATAAACCATCTTCAGTTATTTATATAAATAGACATTAATGAAAAAGCATTATTACTTTTGTGATTAGAATTATTTTTTTGAACTATGCTTTCTTTCATTGTAAAGCTAAATGTTTATTGTAATATGAGCCTTTCACTGCACAAATTGACTAACTCCACCTTTTGAAAAATCTTAAATTTAAGTGTAAAAGCACTTGGTATAGTCATAACTTTTTATATTAATAAAATCTCTCCCAAACAGTAAAGGTTAACACCATTAAACGAGAAACATTTTTTGGCTACTGCAATAATGCAAATCGTGTAATGTAAATTGTTGCAATTATACCATTTAAATGCCAAATGACGAGTTTAGTTAGATATAGTTAGAAAGGTCCAAACCACACCTTATCCAATTTAAATGTGACTATAATGAAGATTCAAAATTTAATGGAATCAATATAAGGAAATCTGTGGCAGATAGACAACAAAGTTTGAAAACTGTGGATCAGCCTTTATTATTTCCCAATGGTAGATCTGTAACAAGAGAAAAAAAAAGAAACATGATGGATCTCCTGAAATTTATTTCTCCTGTTAAACATGACTACTTCAAAACTTGCGAAGAAACCAAAATGACGAGTCCTTACACACAGCTGATGAAGAAGACATCACTTATACTACTGACTAATCAATCAAAAATAATAATATTAATATAACAAAACTGTTAATATTAATTTTTATGGAAAATTTTAATAAAAATATCTAATAATTAACTTTTTTTTTGTGATATGAAACTTGAAAATTTAAACACTGAAAATTTTTCCCTTGCCAAATCAATTAACTCCAATGGTCACATAAAAATTGGACATCTCTGACATTTCAACATTTCTGACGATAGCTTTTTGAGTAGTCTTTCTCATTAATTTTACATACTTTTTAATGATAGCTACATCATTATTTATGCATTCTACAATATTTATTTGAATTTATATTATAAAGGGAATTTTAAAAAACAATGCTTACTATTTTCTCGCATTTCTCCACTTTTTGTTTTAATGAGTTAACCAATTTGTGCATTGAACGGCTCATATGCAAGTGATTACCATTAAAATAATAAGGAACAATGTACAAAAGTTAAAAAAAATATATATTAAATAAATATGCCTCATTATTTCATACAATTATTGTATTAAGTTATTACAATGTTAATTTTATTTTTCCAAATGAAGAAATTCACTTTAAACTTTATAAATATAGGTTACTGTTTACCTGAACCATACCATCTCATTCGTCTGAGAGAAGTTATTGAGAAATTTATGAGTTCTTTGAGAGATCCTTCTCTTCCTCTTCTCGAACTCCAAGAGGTAATAGCCTCTATTTCTGGTAGGATTCCAATCAGCGTTGAAAAGAAGATAAGGAAATTGATGACACTTTATGAGAGGAATATTACTTCAGTTCTGGCTCAGTTTCCTAGTCAACAGATCGCATCTGTAATAGATAGGTATGTGGTTTAAAGTGTTGGGCTAAATTCAATTTTTATTACTTACTAATTACTGCAGTTTAGAAGAATCGTTATTATAGCAGTATTTTGATATGTCATTGTAATGAGTTAATAAAATTATACTTAAATTTAAAAAAAAATTAAGTATAATTAAATATTATTATTATACTTAAAAATAAAAAATAAAAAAGGTCTGTAATTAAAATTACATTTTCACCAAGTGCTTGCAATAACCCATTACAATATTACTACACTACCAAATGTTCCAATTGGTAGTATTGTTTAAATGTGTTTTAGTATTTAGAAGTTATTGGTAAATTGAACTTTGTTCTACCCAATGGTGGTTTTCATATGAAATCAAAATAGTGATAATGTCCTTATATTTTACAAATTTCCTGTCTCCAATGAATCCTTATTTTTTCAGTCATGCAGCAACACTGCAAAAGAGAGCTGACAGAGATAATTTCTTTTTAACGACTCAAGGAGTTGTACAGCTTGTCCAGAGGTATAGGAATGGAATCAGAGGTCGAATGAAGTCTTCTGTTCATGAACTTCTGAGACAATATTATGATGTTGAGAGCCAATTTCAACTTGGTTAGTATTGTATTCAAAACAAGCATAGTATGTAATGATGTAGAGCAAAGGTTCCCAATTTTTTTCTGTTTGCGGCTCCCTAAATAATAGATTTTTTTCTAAATTTTTGACTTTTTTGAAAAATTAGAAAACTTTCCTTTTTAAAAGCGATTACCCATTTAACATAATTTAAATTAAAAACTTTTACTTACTATTTTCCTTGGGATAATATAAAATTTCTAATTTCAACTGTTGTCGGTAATATTGTCGAGTTGTTTAATTGAATATTTTGCGGCACCCTTATGGCGGCTCTCCAGGGCGTACACTTTGGTAATGATTGATGTAGAGTAATGATTGATTGTTACAATTTCAGAAAATCTCATATTATTGTTCCATACCATTGAACATTAAGGAGGGACGATTCATAAAAAATTGGTCTATGTGGAGTCGGTCAATTCCCTAAAGTCCAATAAAATTCTTTAGGGTTTAGAGTTTTAGGGTACTTTTTTTTTTTTGGGTGAGCATGAAGTTGCACTGCGACCATTAGTTGGTCTATTGTGCACCCCATTTGTAAGCGATTGCTACAATCTCAAATTAGCCAGACCCACAAATTTAAGTATGCTTCCTGGGTTAATTAGTTCGAACTGCCTAGGGTTGGTGACTCTATCCTGACCAAAGGTTGCAAACCTTATGTCGGCAAACCTATCACATAGGCAGATGACATGATAGGGTTATTCGTCCGCTGTACGACAAAAGCGGCATATGGGGTTACCCACCAGTCCCAGCCTGAACATGTGGGCGTTGAGTCTACAATGCCCCGCGTTGCCGCTATAATTGTTTTTAGTGCTACCCTGTCCAGATCCAAAAGAGCTTTACACATCTTCTCATTGAAGCTGTCAAGGAAAAATTTGGAGTGGCTTAAGCCTCTTTGTCTGCACCAATGTTGGTTCATTTTCCTGAGGTGGATGCCATTTATTGTAAGCTTAGCGTAGCTGAGGATGATGACACATACTGGTTCGGGAGTGCACGGAATTTTGTCTGATCCTAGCCTAGCCAGTCTATCAGCTTCTTCATTGCCAGGGATCCATAGTCTCCAAGGACTCACTCAATGCTAACTCTGTTGTTTTCTGCCAGTTTGCTGAGAGCTGCGCAGCAGTCCCACACAATCCGTAAACTACTAGTGCTGTGCCACTTAGTGCACCTATGGTAGCTTGACTGTCAGTGAAGAAAGTAAACTTTCTAAGTGACATCCGCTCTTCCAGCAGTGACTGTGCACAGTAGTTTATGGCTAGCACTTCGGATTGAAATACTGAGTGGTCAGGGAGATCCAGGTTCCTTCCCTAGGTTTATCTTTCCTCCAGAACCCCGCCCCCGCACCAGTAGCTGTAAGAGATCCATCTGTGTAGCAATTGATGCCGTTTCAGGGCCTGTGCCTTATCGTTGTGTCAATTTTGACCATATAATTGGGTGACATTGAATCACAAATCTTGAAATTAGATCGCATAGCTAGGATGCGTTCAGCCTCAATTTTAGCAAACAATTCTCTCGAGCTGCTGGGATTATGTTCTGTTTAAGCAGCCTGTACATAGAGACCATGGCTTGATACTCAAGTTCTAATGTCAGTGGCCTAAGTCCAAGCACCATCTCCATTGTAGCAGTCGGAGTCGTCCTCTTAGTACCCATCATCATTAGACAGACCGACCTCTGTAGCTTCTCCATTTTAAGTCTGGATCCACTTTTACCTGCGCCCTGCCACCACACCAGGGCTGCATAAGTCACAATGGGTCTAATGGCAGTGACATACAGCCAATCGATCACTCTCAGCTTCAAGCCCCAAGAATTCTTTACCACCTGTTGTTTCCATCTCAGTTTGTCGTCCAGTGTCAAGCCTGGGTATTTGACTGTGCTGTTCCTACGTAACTGGATTCCATTGAGCGTTGGTAGTCTTATCACCACATTCTGCTTTATCGTAAATGCCAGGACATTTATCTTGCGTGGGTTGATGCTCAAACCATTGCCCAAGCACCAGCGCAACAAGATGTTTGTTACTGTCTTAAGTAGATCAGAGATTACAGAGTGACTTGCCACCTATAAGAATAGCTACATCATACCCGCATACCCCTGTGCATAGAAGCCTGCTCCGTTGATTGTTGACAGAATTGAGTCCGCCAACAAGCACCAGAGCAGGGGTGATAGAACACCTCCCTGCGGACAGCTTCCATTGGGCTTTATCCACAGTTTGGTGCCACCAAGTTTAGAGATTAGAGTTCTGTTCCAGCAAGGAGTTAATCCATCTGCACACCACTGGCTCAATCTCCTTGTACCTCAAAGCCCTACTTATGGTGCTGTAGGGTATTCTGTCGAAGGTACCTTCTATGTCCACAAAGATGCCTATTATAGTTTTGCCCTGTTTCATAGATTTCTCCAGTCTTGGCACCAGGTTAAAAAAAGCAACCTCACAGGATTTCCCTGCTTAATATGCGAAAGGAAGCGGGTGTATTGGATTTATTGCCAAAGCACCTTCCCTGATGTATCTATCTAGGATTTTTTCTAGAATCTTTATCAGAAAGGATGACAGAGTAATTGGTCTAAACGCTTTAGGGTCATCATATGACCCTTTGCCAGGTTTAGCGAGGTAGCACCGCTTGGATGTTCTCCATTGCTGGACTATATCCCAGTGCTAGGCTGCCTCTTAGAAGTTCTAGCAGGTAGGTCCTAATCGCCGGAAATACTTGCTTCAGCAAGGGCGGCATAATACCGTCGGCCTCCCCCCCCCCCCTGATTTGTAGGGCTTGAATGAGTCAATTGCCCATTTGAGGGAGTTCATATTTATGATCTGAAGGAGTACTTTTGGGTACTTATGAACTAAACTCCAAATTTTGAGCCATGAATTAAAAATTCCGAATTTCAGATATTTTGGTTTGAACATGCAATTTTCCTTTTGTAGATTTTATCTTGTTTTTAAAATAATTCTGGTAATTTTTTTTTTGTGTCTGTTATTTATTATTGTTTTCTTTTAGGTCATTATGATAAATGTGTAACTGCTATCAGGGAAAAACATAAGGATGACATGGCCTCTGTTACAGCAACAATATTTGCACATAGTCAAGTAAGTCATTGAAATTGAATCTAGATTCAATGAGGGTTGTTTGACACCAAATAATATGAACTGTGTAGTAAATAAGATTTATTTTTTATTTTATTTTACTAAAAGTATTTATATTTCTATAAATATTATTTATAGAAAAGAGGATTATTTATTCATAGATTTGTCAGTGATATATTCATGAACAATAAAATGGTGAAGGCATTTGTTGATAATTCAATTTATGAACATAAGAAATTTACTTTTTGTGCATTGTACATAACAAAATAAAAATATAATAAAATAATGAAAGAAAAATTAGTAAATTTCTTTTAACTAAATACTAAATCTAAGATTACAACTAAGATTTTTTTTTTTTTTGCACATAAGATATATCCTGAATAAAAAAACACAAATCAATCTCATATTTGGCAAAAATAGGCCTATTTACAAAAACATTAAAAAGAAAGTCTCTCAATGATACATAAAAAAAACCACTTTATATTGTTAATTGAAGGTATAATAATTTATAATGTTAAATCCAAAGGTAATCCATATTATTTGTTATAATTACTTAAAGTTTAGTTGGAATAGACTTTTTTTTGCTTGTTTCTTATTTAGAACTTAAAAAAAAATAAAATTATTTTTTGTGACTGTTGATGTGTATTGGTGTTTATGTGTTAAAAAAAAAATCTTTTGTTATTCAGGTAGCTAAAAGAAACATGCTTGTTACAATGTTAATTGATCATTTGTGGTCGAACGAACCTGGTCTTACTGATGAATTAGCATCAACATTGAATGAACTTACCTCCCTCAACAGAAGTGAGCATTCTAGAGTTGCTTTAAGGGCTCGTCAGGTAAGCAGTTACTACAATTTACTTCAGTCAGTCTATAAACATAGGTTGTGTTTGTCTCAACCCAAAATCAATTATTTTAGGTCTTGATCGCTGCCCATCAACCTGCGTACGAGCTGAGGCACAACCAAATGGAAAGCATTTTCTTGTCAGCAGTTGATATGTATGGTCATGATTTCCATCCTGAAAATTTACAGAAACTCATTCAGTCTGAAACATCTATATTTGATATCTTACACGATTTCTTCTACCATACAAACCGAGCTGTCTGCAATGCAGCATTAGAGGTAATTATTGGTCTTTATACAATATTCAACTTATAACTTTGTAATATTGAGTCCTTTTGATAGTTGGTTGTTTTTGTTATTTATTAATAGAAATTCAATTTTTTATCTTCTTTTTTTTTACCTCTGTATAATATTTATGTTCTTTCAGTTTGTTGCGATATTTAAAATTTTATTTTGATTATAGGTATACGTACGTAGGGTGTACATATCCTATGAAATGACTTGCCTTCAACACTTAGAGTTGAGTGGAGAAGTTCCATTAGTTCATTTCCAATTTTTACTTCCTTCAGCTCATCCAAATAGGTATGTTATGGATTATCAGGTTAAATACATTAATACATTAGTTAAATTTTTTACTTTCTCTTACCTATACATGAAATTTATAGTAAGAGAAATAAATAATATTTTTAACACATGTACATATTTTAAGGCCTTAAGAGTTTAAATTATAAAGTCCTTCAAAATAGCATCAACAAAGGGTTCTCACAACATGTGTGTTTGTGTGCGGAAAAAAAAAATTATAAAAAATTTCTTGTGACTTTCAAGTAAAGTACCACTTCTTATGATCATATTGTGATTATAAGACCTAAAGGGGAGGTGTGCAATTAGATGTTGGACCAACCCTAAATACGAAATTTCAACTTTTTGGAGCCAAATTTTTGAGTAATGTGAGAGATGAATAGGGCATATCGAAACTAGTCAAAATTAGCCAGGGATAATCAATTTAGATATATTAATTAAGATCTGAAAACCAAAAATATTTGTTACTTGCGGTATGAATATTTTGTCTTGCATTGCTTTCATTCTAGGTTTGCTATATATAGTAATGTATTTCCTTAATTTATAATTAAACCTTTTAACGACTAAATTATTATTTTTTAATAATTTAAATTTTACTTTTATAGACAAAAAATATGCTCAGTTCCGATAGCATCACCTGGATCGCCAACTATCGTCCATTGTCCTCAAAGGACAGGTTGTATGGCAGCATTTGATTCGTTTGCTAAGTTTCAAATGTACTTTGATGAAATACTGGATACCCTTGATGAATTTACCTCTCCAGCAACTGTTTCTGCTAAAATACTCGAATCTGTTGAAGGGACAGATTCAACTTCTTTAAGTGACAGTACTTCTCTTTCAATCAGTGCAGGTGATCAACCCGTTACCAGATCTGCAGCAGATCAGGAAGAAATCAAGGTAATATTTGAGTTAAATAATTTATTATTATTTATTTTCTTATTACAAGCCATGTAGAAACCATGAAATTATAGTTGTTTTTTAAAAACTTAATTCATTGCATAACTGCAAAATACTAAAATATACAATTTTTTTTCCAGGTTGAACCCATTCATATTCTTTGTATAGCCATTAAGGATAACAGTGATATGGAAGACGATAAACTGAGTAGATTATTAGGAGATTTTTGTTCTGCTCATAGAGAAGAATTATTTGCCCGATCCATCAGAAGAATTACATTCCTTGCTCTTAACAAGTGGGTCGATTTTTAATGATAATAATTGTTGGATTATAAAATAAATTTCTTTTTATTTAGATGTGATTGTTATTATTTATAAAATGATGAAATTTATTTTATATCTAATTATTAATTAATTAATTAATAATTATTTTCTTAAAAATTATTTCCAGGCGTCAGTTTCCTAAATTGTTTACATTCAGAAATATTGACAACTTTGTGGAAGATAGAATATACCGTCATCTTGAGCCTGGAATGGCTTTTCAACTTGAGCTTAATCGAATGAAAAATTATGACCTTGAAGCTCGTCCAACAGCAAACAGAAAAATGTACCTTTATTTAGGAAAAGCAAAGGTATGATATTTGAATATTTATTTGTTACTTATAAAGATGTAACATTTAATTAATATTTTCTGGCCATGCTTTTGTAGGTTGCCAAGGGCCAATCTGTGACTGATTTTAGATTTTTTATCAGATCCATTATCAGGCATTCAGATCTTATTACAAAAGAGGCTTCGTTTGAATACCTCCAAAATGAGGGTGAAAGAGTGTTACTAGAAGCAATGGATGAATTGGAAGTCGCATTCTCCCACCCTCTTGCTAGGCGGACTGATTGCAATCATATATTCTTGAACTTTGTACCTACTGTCATCATGGATCCAGCCAAGGTATTTCATTAGCATTAAGTTATATTGAATTATTTATAAAAAATACTATGTTATACTATTTTTTTCACCTTTTCTAACCAATCTAAGATTTATTAAAAATTTATTTTTATAGATTGAAGAAAGTGTAACCAATATGGTGTTGAGGTATGGTCCTAGACTCTGGAAACTGAGGGTGCTTCAGGCTGAATTGAGAATGACCATAAGACCGACTCCTAATGCTAAAACAAGTAACATTCGGTTGTGCTTGGCTAATGATTCTGGATATTCCCTCGACATGTGTCTGTACATGGAAGTATTGGATCAGAAAACTGGTGTAGTAAGTATGAGAATGATATTTTTTTTTAAAGTTTCTGATTGTTATGATCTTATAAATCTGAATGTTGAGAGACTTTAGAACTTTTAAATTTATTCCAATTGAAAATGATATAAGTTCACTATGCAATGATCATGTAAACCAAAAAAGTAAACATATAACAGTATTAGTAATTTAATTAATAATATTTAATATCTGATGAAAGTTGTTAATTCAATTTATAAATAAGTAAATTTAATTTAGTTTTAATTATTAATATTTCACTTCAATTCACAGTTCGTATATTTTATCTTTTTCTGAGACATATTCAGTAAAATAACCTGGCAAGTTAAATATTGACGTTAACAGTACATTCAGTATACAGAGAAATTGAGTTTGTGGTCTTCCTCAAGATAAGGAAAGGACAAGTCTGGTTTTCATAAACTTTAATTGGTGTCTAAATGAAAAAAATTAATTTATTTTATTATATTAGTTGTTGATTTTATTAATTTTTATTTGAAAAGAAAAGTCCCGGTCCTGGACATATCTTTTCTTTTCAAATAAAAATATTTAAGAAAAAAATTAATAGTGTAACAGAAAATATAGATGATTTTTTTTTCGTTATTAATTTTTCAAAAATTATTTATTTATTTGGTTTTGAGTTTTGTGATTGGCTCATAAATTGTTTCTTTCACAAAAAGGACATTTATTAATCATCCCATAGGACATTAAAAAATTACCTCATAAGTTTTCACCTAAGATACTGCACTGCATTAAAATATCTATTTTAAAAAGTTGTTTTTTCCTGTTTTCGTTAACAACTTTATTTTTATTTGGATTTTAATTTGTGTAAAATTCATTATTTCAGATTCGCCTTGAAGCTTTTGGCCCTAAACAAGGACCAATGCAGGGGCTTCCCGTTTCCACTCCATACCTGACCAAGGATTATCTACAACAAAAGCGATTCCAAGCTCAAAGCAGTGGAACAACTTATGTTTACGATTTTCCTGATATATTCAGGCAAGTTTGCGAAAAAATGTGGAAGGAATACATTCAAGAAAGGCCTGATGGTAACAACCTTTATATATTTTCATCCACCATTTATTTTTAAAATTATTTAAGAAAATAATCTTATACTGTATGTATTTGTATTTTAGAGGAAATAGCAATGCCATCTCAGTTTACTGATTGTGTGGAACTTGTTCTTGAAGGGGATGGTTTAGTCGAAATGAAAAGACTACCTGGTGAGAACAATGTGGGTTATTTCATTTTACTTTATTTTATTTTTATTACTAATTTTATATACTTTATTTTACTTATATAATTATTTTTTATTACTGATCATCATGAATATCTTGTTAGACAGTATTAAATTAATTAAAAGCATGTCTTATCTATTATATTTTTAAATTACTCAGCTTATTTACATCGTTGAGTTCCAAATATTCAAGTTGCCATTTATCATGGATATTTAGCTCTTATTATTAATTTGGTGTAACAACACGTGGACGCGTCCAGGCCTTCTCAATCACTAACCTCCAGTAGTCCCTGTTGAGTGCTGCTGCCATCCAGTTGTGAACTCCCAAGTTCCTCGTATCTTCTGCCACACAATCAATCTACCGCAGTCGCAGTCAGCCGATTTATTTAGCTCATATTACATTGTGATATTTGTAAACAAAATATTAAACAATATATTTGAGCTGTTTATCATCATCATCATCATAGTCGTTCCTCTCTACCGCTCTGCAGTGTGAGGTGTTCTTTGAGCTGTTTATGTTCTTTGAATTGATTAAATACTTATTAGTAATTGGGCCTATAAGAAACTCACTATTTCTTTCTTAGTGTTCAGAACTGGGGTTTCCAACCTGCAATGGGGTGTTAAGACAAGTCAGGAGGAGGGGGGGGGGGCATGAGACCAGTTGAAAAAAAAAAAAAATTCTATCAAAGTCATTCATCTCATCTCTCTAACTTATTTTTTTCTTACCAGTACTTCTTTATTATTAATTGAAACTTATGTTGTATCTTGTTACAGTAAAATTGAAAGTTGTGTTTTTAATATAATATTTCTTGTTTTTATTTCATATGCTCATATGTACTATATGTTGTGTAAACGGGGCATCGAAGGCTTTATTTTAATAAGAATAGGAGTGTTACAAAAAAGTTTGGGAACGCCTGCCTGAAGTATATCCAACATTTTTGGAGGTGGAATTCGGGAGCTAAACTTGTTAACTTGCTACTAAAATTTTTAATTTTCAATGGAGTTCTACAGCTTTTACTTTCTGTTCTATGAGTTGCTATCATTATTTTAAGAAAAAAACAATAATATAAAAACAATTCAGTTGTCTTACATTTAAAATACATTATGTATTTTCTGATTTAAATTAGTTACATATCGTTTTTATTTTTAGGTAGGAATGGTTGCTTGGCGTTTGACTTTATTTACACCTGAATATCCTTCTGGAAGGGACATAATTGTCATCGCTAATGACATCACATACATGATAGGTTCATTTGGAACCAACGAAGATTATGTTTTTCTACGTGCTTCTGAGCTTGCACGTCGTCTTAAGATACCTAGAGTGTATATATCTGTTAACAGTGGTGCACGTATTGGACTTGCTGAAGAGGTCAAAAGTTTATTTAAGGTGGCTTGGGAAGATCCTGATGCTATTGATAAGGTAATATAATATTCAAATATATATAAATTAATACAATTCATTCATTCATTAATTGGTATGCATATATATTAATCAATTAATGCGGTTGTATATATTAATAAATTTTATAATTTTTTTAGGGTTTCAAGTACTTATATCTCTCCACTGAGGACTACACAAAAATATCCCATCTGAATTCTGTGAAAGCTATTTTAATTGAAGATGAAGGTGAAGCACGGTACAAAATTACTGATATCATTGGTATGTATTTTATCAATATTAATATAATAAATTAAATAGACTGCATTTATTATTAAGTATAATTAAAGTTATGTTGTCTAAGAGTATACTTTTATATAAGTCTATAGCTGGGAAATGCAGTTCTAAGAGAAAAAAATCATTAATTAAAAGTTGTAGAACATTAAATTCTGCTTTTGTTACTCTTCAGTAAATCACTTTTTGGGTGTTAAAAGTGAAAATCTGTTTTTTTAAAAACAACCTTTTTTAAAGAACTTATATTTTTTTAGTTATATAATATTTATAGTTTTTTTTATAGTTATATAATATTATGTGTCAAGTCAAAATTAAATTATTGACTGATTATACAATCTGCATAATATAATAAAATATAGTATATGATGAAGTGTATGTATATGTGACATAAATAATGATTTAATAATACAATGCTACATTGAGTACTGCACATCATGCCACAGAGTTTTGACAATTTTTCTGTTTTATAATGTCAACCACTCAACTTGAATTTTTTTTTATGATGGTGCTTGAGCTTTAGCACTCATGAATAGAAGATATAAAAAAATAAAAGCTTCTACTTTTAGTATATGATTTCTATTCTATTTCTATTGTTATTTCAGTTAATTTCTAAGTTATCACTATTTTTAGGCAAAGATGATGGGCTAGGTGTAGAAAATTTAAGATATGCTGGTATGATAGCTGGCGAGACATCTGTGGCGTATGAAGAAATAATCACTATTTCCATGGTATCCTGTCGTGCCATTGGTATTGGTTCCTATGTAGTTCGACTTGGTCAAAGAGTGATCCAAATAGAAAATTCTCATATCATTCTGACTGGTTACAGTGCATTGAATAAGGTGCGCTATTTTTTGTCTAAAACTATTCATATGTAATTATTTGGTCACTGCTATTTGTATAAAAAATAAAATAAAATAAAATAAATAAGCAGTTATGAGGACTGCAAACAGAAGTGAAAACTCAAAACTTTGGAATAACTTTATTCTTCTTTAAATTTCTAGATCAAGTATAGTCTGAATTATTTAAATTTCAGATTTGTAAATTTGAGTTATTAACATTAGACTGGTTATCACATAAACTGGCATTCCAAACAACAATTATACACATTTTCATATAGTTTATTAATAATCAAAACATATGATAAGCTGCTGTAGCTCAATACAAAATATCAATAATAATTAGTATACAGTTATATCATCGTTAAGCTCAAAAATACTTTGATCATTTGTATCATTTCATAGTACAAGACGTTTAACAAGGAGGCATGAAATCTTTTAGGGTGAACGAAAAGTTCAACTAGTTATTATTAGTATCAATTGCACAACTATTAAATGACCTTTCAGTTAAATATTATTATTCTTATATCATAGGAATTCTAACCTTAAAACTAAAGTAGGTTAAAATAATTTGTATAACTCATACACAGGCCACTACACGTCACCAGTCTCGCACAAATACGTCCCAAGCATGTTTCTGATGCAAAACTTTTTTCCTTTCCCTACCTAAGGTCGCTAAACATGGCCAAAGAAGGTTTCATTAAAAAAAATAAATGACGAATGCTTTGATAGATTAGAGGCAATTACTAATTATATTTATGATTCTAGCCTTTTCTTAATCATCATTTCTTTTATAGAATTCAATCAAATATTCCAATTTAATTCTATTTATTATAAGTGAAATACATTTTAACTTTCTTTCAGCTGCTAGGAAGAGAGGTTTATTCTTCCAATAACCAACTTGGAGGTATTCAAATTATGTACAACAATGGTGTATCTCACAAGACGGAGCCTAGAGATTTAGACGGAATCGCTGCTATTCTCAGGTGGCTGTCATATATGCCAAAGGTAAATCTTTAATTAATCTACAAATTATTAAGTATATTTTTTATTGTAGAAATGGATAATGCAATCGAAAGTTACTGTTTATGAACATTTGGTGAGGTAGACATTTTATTTTAACAGTTAAAAAAATTAATTATTTTGGTTGTTATGTTTAGTTCAGTAGATATGGAAAACTTACTGTTATTTTATTTATGATAAGTAAAACTTTTAAAATACATTTTATACAATAGTAATGTCCTAACCTGTTTTCTTAAATATATTTTAATATTTTAAATTAAGTATTATTTAAATTGGAATAATATTTTTATTCCATTCATATTACAAATCTTTTGAAATTGTTATCCATTGTAAGCAGTAATTTTCCATTTATGATATAACATAGTTTATCTGTATCTTTATTGATATCATTTTAAACCTTATCTATTCTGCTCCTAGGACAAGCTTTCACCTGTCCCAATAATCAAACCAGTCGATCCTTTGGAGAGAGAGATAGCTTACATGCCAACTAAAGCCCCCTATGATCCAAGGTGGATGCTTGGGGGAAGACCTAATCCTAGTAAGATTATAAAATTACATTGCTTTTTTTGTTTTTTCTCCTAACTATAAATTTTCTTATGAGATTTAATTCAATTATTAATCTCTTCTTGTTCTGGGAATATTTTAAAAGTAAATAACTAGACTGTTATACATTCATGATTAAATTGTACAGTGTTGATTGTATGTTTCCATATTTCCTTCTGTTGTCTAGCAATTGTTATTCCAGATTTCTTCTAAGATATCAAGAAATAATCCGTACCTCTGAGCTATCTAATCGTATATTTAAAAAAAAAAAAAAAACAATTCTCAGATTCTGGGTACATTTAATTATTTGCAGTAATAATAAGTCAACTACTCAGAGTTATTTAAAATTTCAGTTGACACATATATTGTGGCTCAGTCTTGTGTTTTCCAGTTCCTTTGTTCAGTTCCTGAGGATGAGGAATTATTATTATAACGGTGCTACAACCTGCAAGTGAGTGTTAGAGTAAGTCTAACACCAATCGCCATGCTCTTCTATCGCTGGCTGTTGTCATCCAGCTGTTAACTCCAGCTTCCTTTTGGCCATTCTCTACACAATCTGCCCATCTTAATCTTGGCCTACCGACCACTTGACATCCCTGATACTTTCTTGTCAACACCATCCTTGGGTGGCACTAATTTGCATCCTAGCGACATGACTTGCCTACCGAAGACGATTTAATTTTATCACTGTAGTGATATCTATGTTGTTGAGCAGATCATAAATCTCTTCATTTCATCTCCGTCCCCATTCCCCTCCTAACATTAGTAGCACCGAAGATTCGTCGGAGTACTTTTCTTTCAAAAATTTGTAACTTTTTGTCTTCCGACTTTGTGGTAGTCCAAGTTTCGGAGCCGTAGGTAAGCACAGGGCGGCTAAGGGCCTGGTAGTTATCTTTGACCGTCTTGAAATCAATTTACTGGACATTATATTTCTCATTGCAAAGTTGTATCTGTTGGCGCCCATTAGTCTATTTTTAATTTTTGCCCCTATCAATAAGAATTTGAAATACATACATTCTTAACACGTTGCCGCACACTTTTAATTTGACAATAGTCCTCAGAAACACATTTTTTTTCCTATTGTTTATGATTGAATGAACTCGAGTGTAAGTTGTATGTTTGGGAGTGAAAATTATCACATTTGGCCACAGTTTTTCCAAAAAACTGTCGACTGCTATAACCGCCATTTGTTCATCATGTCATTTTTTCTCTTCCCAGAGCAAATGACGGCTATGACCGTCGTGACGACTCTACGGCATTTGCTTTACTAATTCAAAATGATTCCTATGAATAAAAGAGAGTAAATGTAAATCAGTAAAGAAAATCAGTTTGAAACAAAATTATCATTTGTAATTTATTTTTCTTATAAAATACTAAAAATGAAAAGGCAATAAATATGCTGACAGGTATGCTACACCTTTTTTTTCCGATGTATTACTCTATAATTAACAAGTGTATGTGTCAGTACACTTTGTACTAGCACTGTTCTTTTTTTTATTGATTAAAATGTTCTGTTTTTGTTGATTAATGGAATATATACACCTCTATATATATTTTTATTTTAAAATAACACATTGTTACAAACCATATAAAATTAATTTGCATTTTGAATCTAGATTTACAAATAATTCCAGACTACAACCTAAATACTTCTTTTTTCTGATATTACCCTAAATTAAAAATTAAAAATAATATAATTTCTTTTAAATCAATTTTAATCTCTATGATGATCAATTGCTTTGAGACACCTGAATTTATGAAATGATGTAAAATAATCTGTGTCACTCTGAGAGATTGCGATTTGTTAAGGAATCTGATTTTCGCTTTTACCTTATTTAAATTGTTTTAGAAAATATATGGAAGTTTTCTACTTCATGAAATTTTCATTTTTAAACGCTAATATGGAAAAATGATATATTTAAAATTTTTTTTGTTGATTCACAAACACTTAGTGCTTGTGCTCAAAAATTACTGTTGCAGTTAATTATAATTTTATTTTAATACCACAACCAGATAGTTCCTGCTTTGGACATTATTTTAAATTTATGGAGGAATTATTTTTTTTATCTAATGATTTCTTCTTCGTATTATGAAACTGGTGTTAGTGAATTTTAAAGAACATTTGTATTATTAATAATAATAAATAAAATATTTTAATACATAGTTAATGTATTTGATAGACAACTCAGATGTATGGGAAAGTGGATTCTTTGATCGTGGTTCCTGGGATGAGATAATGCAGGCGTGGGCCCAGACTGTTGTTACTGGCCGAGCTCGACTGGGAGGAATTCCTGTTGGTGTTATAGCTGTTGAAACCCGGACTGTAGAGGTACAGTTGCCGGCTGATCCTGCAAATCCTGATTCTGAAGCTAAGGTACATTTAAAGTTTTTTACTTATTGATGGGAGGTTTTGAGTTCAGCAATTCTTATAATATGCAACTTCTTGATATCCATGGCTGTTCTTAGCTCAGGAGGTCAAGAATAAAGGTGTTATATGGCATAAATCATTATGCTTACGAGTTTCGATACTGTATTAGTAAAACTTGAGACAAATTCATTCTTAATTTTTTGGTATTAGTTCCAAAACTAAAATTATGTTTGATATATTATAATTTTTTAATCATTGCTTTAATAAATAAAATTTTATTTTGAAGAGAAAAGATTTGCCCCCAGAAGGGATTCGAACCCGGATATCCGCCTCACCGTGGCAACGCTCTAATCATTTGAGCCACTGGGGTCGCTCCCTACCTAGGACAAATCTGTTCTCACCGATCCCATATCCCCGTGTTCTCACAATTTTGCGATGTATACACGAGGAAGAATATTCATTGAACATTACTTACAAAAGATCCTAATATTAAAAGTAACAGATTTGTCCTAGGTAGGGAGCGACCCCGGTGGCTCAAACGGTCAGAGCGTTGCCACGGTGAGGGGGAGATCCAGGTTCGAAACCCTGCTGGGGGCAAATATTTTCTCTTCAAAATAAAAATATGTTTGATATAGGTTTTTATAAAAACTATATTTAATTTTCTTACTTAGTAAAAAAAAAGTGTAATGTGCATATTATTATTGTGTTTTTTTAAATATAGACATTATCTCAAGCCGGTCAAGTTTGGTTCCCTGATTCAGCCTATAAGACATCCCAAGCCATAAAAGATTTTTCACGGGAAGATCTTCCTCTATTTATATTTGCCAATTGGAGAGGATTTTCTGGAGGAATGAAAGGTAATAGAAGTTTTATTTATTTATTTTTATGTTATTTTACTTTGATGAACCAGGCAGGTGATATTAAAATGAGTTTTTTATCCACTTCTAGATATGTACGAACAAGTTGTTAAGTTTGGAGCCTACATAGTAGACGGTCTGAGAGAATATAAGCAGCCTATTTTAATTTACATTCCGCCTAATGGAGAGTTGAGAGGAGGAGCTTGGGCCGTCGTTGATCCCATGATCAATCCGAAGAGAATGGAGACGTATGCTGATCCTGACTCAAGGTACTGTGTCTTACTCTGATTCGCTATTTGGTTTTGTATTTATTTTGTATAAGTTATCGGCGAACTTTTCCTGAGAAGAGTTAGTTCGAGCTTAAAAGTGTAATCGAATAACCAACACTTCAAATGATTTAACGTAACCCTCAGCAATTTGAAAATATTATGGGAGTTTACTTCTGATTTATAGATCTATGCCTTTGCATTATTCTAAATTTGTATTTTTAACACCATTTGTATTACTGATTTATAATCTTAGGTTGTTGAAATAATTGTTTTGGTTTGGTTATTACATCTTATGGTGATTCTTGCTCAAGTAAAATTGGCTAGCATTATTAAATACTAATTGATACAAGGCAGGTGAAGGGTGACTATGCTATATGATATCAGACTTACATGGTAAAATAATAGTAAAATGAATAATTCATTGAATGAATTCAATTATTTTGGCCTTGTAAACCTTTTGTCACAAAATTAATCATGATCTGGGAAGTCGCCATGGGAGAGATGGGAAAGTGTCTTTCACTCCAGCAAATGAAAATCCTGAAAGTAGTTAAGAAATTTCAGAATCTACTCCAAACCTGCCAAAGTTATTTTTTAGGCAAACACTTATTCAAAGAGAGAGTAATATTTAAATCTAAAGGTATATTAATATAAAGGTATAATTTTAAAGTTAATCTACAACCATGTAAACTGCATAACATAGTTATGTAACTCCATATTTATTAATTTTTGTAAATTCCTTGATCAAACTTATGTTTTAATTGTGAAAGAGTATCAAATAAGCACTTCAGTATACAAAACAAACTTTTCATATATAAGTAGGAAGATTAAAATATTTATTATAGTTGAGAAATATGCTCCAAATTGTTAGGAATTTTGCCTCATTCAATAAATGGTTGTAGCAATGTTCCCAATTATGATTGTCTTTGAAGTTAGAAAATGAATGTGCATATTTCATTTAAATATATTAAGAATTAAATAGAATGAAATTTTCTCTTAAGAATAGCTGCTTACAATCAAAAGAAAATTATTAGTTTAATTAATTAAAGAAACAAAATAAAAATATAAAAGCTACTTCTTGAATGTTTGCCTGCTAGTTAGTGCTAATTACCTATTTAATCAATTATTAAAAACATAAACAAATTATCAATATTTTTGGCATGCTTTGTATTTAATTTTTTATTTATTTTTGCTGTGGCCAGCATTAATAGCAATATTAAAATTTTAAGGGGTGGAGTACTAGAACCTGAAGGTCTAGTCGAAATTAAATTTAGACAAAAAGACCTTGTGAAGGCAATGGCTAGACTAGACCCACAGATATTGGATCTGAGAGCCAGGTTAAATGAAGAAATATCGGAAGAGGAAAAAGCTGAAATTGAAGAAAACATTAAATCCAGGGAGAGATATCTAACGCCCATGTACCACCAGGTTGCTGTTCATTTTGCCGAACTCCACGACACCCCTGAAAGAATGTTAGAGAAAGGATGCATAAGTGTAAGATATAATTATTTTATTTATAATAAACTGTGTAACATTGTTTTTAAGATTTAAAGAATGATAAAATGAGATGTCTCCTCTTTTTTCTTTTTGATAAAGAGAATACATTTTAATGGTTGATTAAGGAAGATTTATGGTTTTTTAAAGGCAAGTTACTTGAGCACAGTTAGTGCAGTGTTTTATTTATCTAAACACACCTGTAAATCATTGTGCCCCCTAAATATTTATCCTCTTAAATATTTTAAAAATGTTTGTCTTATATGTTTATGAAGGTCTCGACTCTAATGGTCAATTTTAACAATTATTATTTTAAAACTTAAAAAATAATGTGCCATAAATAATGATCATGCTCTACACTGAAAACCAACTCCACTACATCTTAATATGGTACCTAGCTGTAAAATGGAAAACATTTTCCTTACAAACTTTTTATTTTACATTTAACTATCGATTTTGCATTTTGCATGCTAAGGAATTCATTCATTATTAAGCCCAACAACTTTACTTATACTTTTACTACAACAAAACATTTTACATTTTGAATTTTTATATAGTATGAAGCTTGATTTACTTGTTTTGACTACTTATTATTTCATCGATAGTTTCTAAATTTTGAATTTGATGAAACAGGAAATAGTACCTTGGAGAAAGAGCAGGATTATATTGTACTGGAGGTTAAGGCGACTTCTTCTACAAGACAGGATTAAGAGGAAAATGACTGAAATGGTCCCGTCTCTTGATGATGGCCAAGCAGAAGCCATGATAAGGAGATGGTTCATCGAGGAAAAAGGAACTTCTGAGGTTTGTTAATTTTATTTTATTTCTTGTTTTCTAGGTGATTAAAAGCACTCAAAAGAGAAATAAAACATATTCATATCTCATAGTATATCCTTAATTATTATAATATTCAGGATAAATAACTATAGTAATAAATATATCAACTAAAAATATCAATATTTCTTGAATTTAATTAATTATGAACTATTTTATTATTTATATAAAGTTTTGCTTACATACAAATGTATAATAGTTGTTTTGTTTTTTACTTGCAGGCTTATCTTTGGGATGACAACCAAGGTATGATTCCATGGCTGGAAAAGCAATTGGCAGGAGATTCCATAATAATTAATAACATGAAGAGTGTCAAAAGGGATGTAGTTATTTCACAATTAAAAGCTGCATTAGAGGTTTGTAGATATATTAATTATTGTTGTTTGGCATGTTTAAGTTTAGAATGAGCAAAATTGTTCTTTTTAAGGAATAATTCCTTTTGTGGTTGTACATCTTACTGAGACATAGTTCAAATGAACAGGTCATTTTTATAAGTATACAACCAAGAAAAAAAAAGCCACTAGTAAATAAAAGCTTTTATTAATTCAGGGATCATAAAAGGAAAATACACATTCTTATTGTTGTTAAACTTGTAATTGAACCTTTAACCAGAACACAGTGGGGGAAGGGTTGTCTTAAATATATATATATATATAAGTTTTAGTTATATAATTTATAATTTTATAGGTAATTAAAAATAGAAGTATGAAATATTATGATGGTGTATTGTTTAAAATAGCTATTATAATCACAAATGTAAACACATGCACATACTCGTTAGAGAGGGGACATGGCTAATCCAAAAAATTGTTAACAATCTTTGTTATTAACTGAATTACAGGGAGGCTTAAGATATATTTAAAATAATATATCCACTGCACTCTCATCTAAAAATGCATATCGGTCAGGTCTTTTTAAGTTCATAGACCTAAAAGATATTTGCGTGCCTAGGTTTCAAGAGTTTGATTTGATGAGATGCTAGGAATGTAATATTGATTACTTTTTGTTACCTAGGCTATTACCTATTGGTCCCTGAGTCATTTAGATTTAGAACTGAAACTTTTTGTTCGAATTATAAAATTTTATTAATACGAGATTAAGTTCACTAAACTATAAAGGATCAATTGAAACTGTATTTCACTTTAAGGTGTTTGTCTTTTATTATCACTGTTATTTTTTTCTTAAATATCAGTGTTATGCAGATTTTGGATTAGTTTTTCTTATTCTAGATTACATTGAATAACGTTTTAAATGTTATGCATTACAGGAGTGTCCTGAAATGGGTACTGAAACCTTGACTGAGCTCTTCCAAACTTTAGATCTTTCTAAGAGATCTGAAGTTCTTACAAATCTCTCACATTTAGAGACAAATTTTCGGGGACATAGCTCTGGAGATACATCCAATGTAATGTCTGAGTTATCTGACACATGAATGAATTATTAAGGTAAGGACCCAGTTCTTGTTATAATAATTATTATATATTATGACTTTATGAATCTAAAAAAGAATTAGTGTCTTGAATTTATTACATATTTCAGTTATTGATTTATTATGGATTGTATTTTAATGATTTTTTAAACATTTCAGTGGTCTTATTTTCTATGAGGAATCCTGTGATTTAGTGAAATATTCTATAAGACTTATTGAGTAGATCTGGTTTAAGCACAGATATAGATAGTATGTATTTATTCCGTTCTGGTGAAGTGTCCAAGTTGCTGCGGTCCACTCGTCGACGACCCTAGAGCCATGACCTCGCCGGAGTAAGGATACAAAATATCAAAGATGGATATTCTCTAGCTTCCAACTCTGGCTCCAGCTCACTCCAATGTCTATTAATGGTTTCTTCAGTCGTCTCTTAGCCCTCGTCTTAAAAACTGGATATCAACTACACAATTAGTTAATTTAAATTTGATATTGTTTTATATATAATGGCCTAGAAATTATGTAGTTTTTGCAAAAGCATTTGGGTACCGATCACACAATTCTGTGATTAATTTGAAGATAGACATTTTAGCTGTTTTTAAAATTAGTTTTATTTCATTAGTCAAAAGGAATTCAATTCCTATACATTTTTCCCTTTAAGTTGAATATAAGTTTAATGTTAAAAGTTGTTACGGTTTTATTTTATTTATTATATAGACACATTATTTTGTTAAATAATTGTGTTTTTATTTTATTTTATTATTATTTTTGTTTTTCATTTTGAACATCATGGATGTTTGTTGTTATTCCATCATTTATATATTTATTAAAAAGAAAAAAATTGTAAAAATAGAGAAGTTTTAGAGTTGATTAAAATAAGTTATTTTTATTGAAAACTTTTTTTTAGAAAATAAAAGTATAACATATTTTTGTAACTAGAAGAATAAAGGAGTGGTATTTCTAAAGTCAATTCAAACTATCTTGTTATATTGCTGTTGAATAAAATTTGTATTTATTTACTTGAGTTTTTGTCCTATTTTGTTTATTTAGAAATTATTTGAATATAGTTTAAGTATATCATTATAGTCCTCTTTGCCTCTTAAATAGATTGATTGCTTGGAAATTATTCTATGAGAAATTATTATTCTCATTAACTAACAGTATTTAAACTGAACAATTAAGCTCTTAAATATTAATTAATACCATTGCACAAAAAACCTCCTGTATCAGTCAAGTGTGGATACTTCTATAACTCAGTTGCTGTGTCATACTTTATCAGGGAAGGTAATATTTAACAATAACAAATGAGATGCCATTGCACTTTTAAAGATGAGTGATATTTTAATGCTATGAAAATTAAATTCTCTTTAGTGGATGATTAATACTTTGTTTAAATAAATTAAATTTAAAAAAACATTTATTAACATTATAAATTTATAGTAATTATTTAATGTGTTTAGTAAAAATTTGTATTTAAGCGTAATTAATAGTTAAAATCTGGAACGGTATGGCCATCATGCAACCTTTACTTATTGGTGTACTTGAAATACATTAAAAAAGTTCAAGAGAAAAATAGTTGACTGAAAGATCTAACGGAGGAAGGAAATAGTTGGGGGGTGCAGTAAAAAAACAGAACAGAAACGTCGTCATCGGCTCTAAAAAAATTAGTCTCCACTTATTTGGGTTTTTTTTTTTTACTGCACCCCCCAACTATTTCCATCCTCTATTTAAAAAGTTCCTCTGGGGAGTTCAATTTAGCTCCCATAGAAAAAATTACATTCATTAAACTATCAAAAGGTAGAGATTAGTAACTGCGATGGTTTATAAATTCTTTGCCTCAATGTTTAGTCTAGACTTTGTTAGATAATATTCTTAAGTAAGTTACTGTCCACTTCCTAATCCACCAAACTTAATTCGCATAGATCAATGAAACAAAAAAAATCCTAGCTCAAATCGAATGTAGTATTTATTAGACAGATATAAGAGTGCTATTTTGAAAAGATGAAAGATATTCAAATTTGCCACATTGACAATGGTTTTGGGGGTCATCGAAAACTTATGTCTTGGTGTAGTTGAAAACTAGTGTTTATTTATGTTACCAGTATTTTTTGGGGAAAATATTTGGTCAAGGTGGTAACTCTCAATTGTTCTCACCTTGGGCAAGTCATCATTAAGTAGCTATTGTACCATGTATTCTGGAGAATCAGTCTCAAACAACGTACAATAATTATGGTGAGTGTTTTTATTCATTTTCATACATTTTACAACATTTTATCATTCTGTATTAATTTTTTATTACTTTAAACCGCCAAGATTAAATAAAAAATTCTATGAATGTAATATTTTGGATTTTTTTAGTTCAGTTGAGTTATCTGTTTGTTTTTTAAAGGAAATAGCTGCCGATACGAGTTGCATTATAACACATTCTTTAGAACCTTGTAGTGTTCTTATTTAAGCCAAACTTGGCAATTTATTTCACATTACACACAATTTCCAAAAAAAAAAAAAAAATATATACATATATGTGTGTGTACATTTATTATATAAATGTATGAAAGAAGTATGGAAAAACAACTTCAGAATGCATTGCTTGATCATCCTAGGTCCAGTGGCAATAAATAATAATAATGTATAATATTTAGAAATTTGAAAAATCTTTTTCAAGAAAAAGTGTTCTGCTAAGTTAAGGGACATCTATACATGCTATTGTGCGAAAAATATATATATATATATATATAAAACCATATTTTCCCATGAAATAATTTTGGTGAACAAAGGGAAATTTCTTTACTAGTGGAAGCTCTGAGCTATCTATTACCTAATCCAATAACACTTATTATAAACATAGGTTGGGCTAGGTACCAACCTGGAATATGATTAAGGAATAAAAATCTCTTTAAGTATTAGGAAAAATACCCACCTTGTTAATAGAAAGGAATGAGTGGTTGTTAAAATAGGCCTTTATCATTAATTCATATTTTAGAGGAAAAAAACAATGCTGAAATTGAAGCTACATTATTTATTTATTAGTGTATGCATATATAATTGCTACTTGGTATCTTACCTTAAATTGACTTTTGGACTAAGTTTGAAAGAAGTTCTCTTGTTTCTTAAAGAACAAAATGAACACTTCAACATACTTATTTATCATTTAACACCCACGGAAATTCAATATCAATATTCAGTAGAGAATAATCTGAAATCACAGAGTATCCTATCATCCAAACACTTGTTCAAAAGTCACGTAACACAGAATACCACAATTTAGATTATGACCAGGTATCACGGGCTTTTCCCTTCGAAATTGTACATAACGGTACAGGTTGCCCCCCATTGGATATTCCATTAACACTCAGAAGGTCGCGCCAGATATTATCTTAGAAATACACGAGCGGTCATTTTGTTGTGGTTTTGATCTTGAGAGAAGCGGAGCTGTTAATAGATGTTTTGAAGACTTGGAGTCTTACGATTCGATAGTGACATCACTTCTGGATTTTGTCCCAAATCGTGATATCTTATCTGTGAGAATTCTAATTCGTAAGTGATAATTTGTCATTTTTCTTTTCTTTTATTTATTATATCTGTTAAGTTTGGTATCAGTGCCGCAAGTTGTATATTCAAGTTAACTCACAACAAGTTTCCTATTTAATATTTTCGAAAATAGAATATAATCGTGAGTTTTAGTATGAATAAAAGAGTGTATTTATGGGAAATATGTATACTATGTGAATTTCGATGTATAGATGATGATATTTGTTTGTTGAAACGTTTTTCAAGAAATGATTAACGAAATATACACAATTCTCGTAATTACACTGTTTTTTATATTAAAACTCAAGATTATTTTTATTTTCGAAAATAATAAAAAGAAAACAATTCAAAAACGTGCGACTTAACTCGAAGCGGAATGCGAAATTGATATCTTAAATTTTTCGTGCAATAATTTTTAATGAGAACTTATTTGTTTATAAAACGTACAAACTTGATCTTCCAGATACAATGAGAATATTTATTAACTATATATTTTGCTCGATACTTTTCTTAATTGTTTCCCTTACGTTATTTTAACTTAAAATTCAAAATAAATCTTTATCCGATTGATTGTGTTGTTACTACGATGAAAACGAAAGGAGATATTACTACAGTCCGAGGTGTGACCATGAAATGTTTGAATTATTTATTCATAGTATAATCAAATCTCAATTTTATGATTTGTTGTTTTGATGAAGATTGTGTGGTGGAAATCGTATATAGAAATTAATGCTTAGGGTTCTGATAAATTTTTGGAAAGTAATTTTAGTTTTAATTCATAATTTTTGTAGTGGTAATATGGTTTTATCATTTACACTGCCTTTTTATAGGCAGCACCGAGGTTTGATTTTATTGCAGTCAACAAAAAACTGAATTGTTTATGTTTTTACTTATGTATTTATTTTTTGTGAAGAAGAAAATGGTCCGGGTGGAGGTAAAAAAAAAATCTCTTAATTAAGCCAACGTTTGGACCCACATTGTAGGCCTTCAGCCTTTATAATGGGGTCAATTGCTGAGGCTAACGAACTATGGTCAGTTTGCATTAACACAGTCCTGAAGGATACCTGCAATATAGGTAGAAACGTTGGCTTTCAAATGAACAGTTCTCCCTATTTAAGAGATTTTTTTTATTCCACCCGAACCATTTTCTTTCTCATATATGTACGGTTATAACTAATATTATTCAAGATTTATTTTTTATCTCCACAATCTTCCCATTTTATTTCCTTTGATGAGTTACAGTCCTCCTGAATTCAAAATTGTAGAATGTATTTGTAATGACCCGTACACAAAACTTCTAAGATCATGCTGCAAGATGTTGAAGATTGTCGAAGCCAGTAAACATCTTGAACTTGACCTTCAGTGCTTTAAACAGTGTAGATCATTATCAATCATCTGTTTGACAGTTTGTTGAACTACTTGCGCCTAGGGGGATTGACGTCTGTACAATGGCTACACAACTTGGCACAAAAGCCTCCGAGGCTAACGAGAAATTGAGAGATGCGATGATCAGGTTGAACCCACCTTGTAACAGACCGGAAGGTGGGGAAATACTTGCTTATAATGTCTTCTTTCATCTATTTGCTTCTTCAATCTTCACTCGAAAATTCTTCAAAATCCCTGCTGACTATTTTCTTATAAAGGCATTATTGGCTCAAATTAGTTGTGATGAATCCAGAGTCGTACATAATAATCTACCTAACTCTAATACCTAAGTAGAGACGTACCAACCGATGCTTGTTATCCAGTATGATACAGGAGGGTATCGCTCATCTTGAGATTCTCAAGATCACTCCTTTCTAGATTTTTATAGTTACATAGATCACTATGGTATCGTGATGAGAACAGCATTATGATTGCCAGGTATTTATTAACATCATTTTATGCTGCTATGGCTAATCGGACGATGCTACAGTGGGAGCTCTAAATTTTCTCTATTCAAGTATGATTAGGGTGGGGATTTTTAACGAGTATCTGACATCACAGAGGCTCCGAACCCCCATTTTACCTTACTTTCGAAGGACGGCATAACTAAGGATTTTTTACTCCTGCTAAAAAATCATAAGAGGCTACATGCCGGACTTCGAACCCGCTATCTTGGCCCTCCGATTATTTTATTTTATTGTTATTACTTTATTAAATTCATTATTTTATTTATATTAATATATAAATATCAAATACCGAATTTGAAAAGCGTTGCTTTATATTTTAATGTAATGATAGATAAAAATCCATTATGGCTTTATATATATTACATTACCAAAAAGAGTTGTGAACAACGAATTGTGAAACCAATCACAAACCCACAATGTAACTGTTTTTGAGTTATGCCAGAAAGGAACGAACACACTGACGTAGGCACGTACACCACGTCGAAAATATTCAAAAGGATTCAGAGAACTATTTGAAATAGGAGAATTGAAAAATTTTGCTATTACAATACTACAATTACTGCGTGCAAAAAAATGACTTAGATTCTTACAATTTCTTTCCCCATACAGACACCCTAGCTAGTTAAGTGAAAACGTGAATTCTAAAACTATGGAGAAACATTACAACCATAAACAAACAGTAGTTGAACTTATACTAGTACAAATTAATTAACTCTATGCTCACTTTAATAGGCGTATCGGCTCACTAATGGGAGCAGTCTCTACCTTCAATTAAATCTTTACGTAATATAGCTTAGTAATCCTGTGGCGTCGCATTTTTCAGCCACTCGTAGGTTTCTAATGAGCAAGGCATTGAGGTCTCTTATAGCAATCAAGAAAATTTAATCAAGCCTCAATCTATTTCAGTATAATAATAATAATAATGCTTTTTTGTAAACAAAAATTTTGTAAGCAACAAAATAATTATTTTATATTATTATGTACGGCGCTATCCTCGTAATCAAACAACTTTAGGTCATCATCATCATCATCATAATCTTTTATCCTCGCCTACCGCCTAAGCAGTGGGAGGAGACACTTTGCAGAGCTTGACCCAGTTGTCTCTATCCTGTACCAGCTCATTTCTTGTATTCCAATTTATTCCTCTTTCACCCCGTCTTTCCACTTCAGGCTAGGCCTTTCCCCTCTCTTGCCCTTGTATTAAGGCAGACTTGTAGGACAGCCATCTTGGTATTTTTTTCTACCTCGCGACGGTTCAAGAAGCCTCCTTTTACTTTTCACAACTTTAGATTTCAATATAAATCCAACATGTAAGTAAAGTTTAATATATTTTTTAAATATGACTTAGTTTTTAGTTCTAACAGTATGAAAATACATCCACAAATGATCATGACGATGGTAACTGCCATCAAATAATTCGAAGTATTTAAAGAAGAAGCTGGAAAGTTGGTACTCAAATCTCTTTTGAGAAATATCTATTTATGTCATGAATAAAGACAACTCCCAAGAAAATGAAAACGAAATACGGCGTCATTTACAGAACCGATAAATATAAGTACTAATGGAGGTGTGATTGATGAGAATGTATCAAAGAAAGATGCTATTAAAGCAAGGTTCAACAAAATACAATAAAATTAGCATACCACATGACCAGGGTTGTTTAGAATAAAAAGCCAACATCCACAAATGCTAAATTAAAATACTATGTAACAGTAATCCGTCCAGCTGCATGTCGAACTGTGGACCGAAATTGAAGACGAAAGATTAGGAATTAACTGAGAGGAAAATTTTAGGGAAGTTTTGGGATCAAAAAATGACGAGGATGGTTACAGGAGGCGAATAAATATGGAACTGTGCGTACACAGAGAATATTCCAGGTTTAATCAGAAAGAGGAGAATATCCTTTTATAGCTACCTGCAAAGGATGGTATGGAGCAGATTAACAGGACATTTGTTCAACTAAATAAAAAAAATGAGTATGGACAACACATGGATCAAGGAAGCAGAAAGAGGCCTTGAAGAATATAAAAAGGCAAGATATTAAGAAACGTGTTTCTCAGAGAAACAAACTGGCTATATAATCACAAGGCTTTAAAAAAAATCAAAAAAGAAGACTGGAGCTTAGACAGAGGAGAGAAAGGAAAAACATAAGGGGATATAAAAGAGTTTTGGTTGAAGAAGAAATTGGAAGGAAAGATCCAATTGAAATAAACGTGGTTCGTATTAGCCCAGTAAAAAAAAAAAATCATATCAACTACTAAAAATATTTTATAAAGGTTGAAAAGTACATTGTACTTACCAAATAAGTAAATAATATTGTTTTTTATTAAATATATGTTTACTTCAATATTCCCCAAGGCAGATCGTATTTATTGTTTCAACATAGCATTAGCTAAATTATTAATAATTAATTATCTATAGAATTATTTCTACAGCCCAGATGAATAGATGCTAGGTCGAATTTTCTCTAAAATGAGTTTTCTGTACTTAGGGAAGCGGAATCGTGTTATTTTCTTAGCGAATAAGGGGCTATTTCAGATATTGGCTTGAAATAGAGTTATTTCTTATATTACTATTCCATTTCAAGTCAAAAACTACGAGAATGACGCGATTCCGCATTCCTCAATAAAATCAAATCACTCTTGACAAAGTTCGACTTAACCGACGGATTAATGCTCTCTTATTAGGTACCTTATAAGGAAGGCTTAATATGTAATTATAATGAGAGTTTAAATCTAGAAGAATAGCTATATTAACGAATTGTATAGATTTATTTTATATGAAAATTTGTCGAAATCCCTAGGATTTAAAAGTGTTATCACAAGGTGATACATTTTTCCATTATTACCTCCTTTATTTAGCATAGCGTCGTAGAATAAATATAATGTTTGGATAGAAAGTACAAAAGTGAGTTTTAAAAATAGTTTATTCTGGAATGCCCGTTAGTGAGAGTGATGGAATTTTCGGGAAGGGGTTGAATGTCAACATGTGCACTTCGAGTGGAGCTACTGTGGTGATGGGACCGATTCAGGAGTTCTTCGCTTCCAAGACAGTTCTTGTGACTGGGGCCACTGGTTTCCTGGGAGGCGTTCTCGTCGAGAGGCTCTTGTCTTCATGTCCGGATCTGGAGGAGATCTTCGTGGTCGCAAGGCCCAGGAAGGGGCAGTCTTCTGGGCAAAGGCTACTCTCTCTTCTGTCCTTACCGGTGAGCTAAATTTTATTGTAGCCAAGAAAATTATATTATTTGTGCATTTTAAAATTATTTAAAAAAAGTATTTTAAAATATTTTTCTTTGTTTTATATTACTTGTGTGAAAGAAAATGGATAGTTCACTTTCTCTTATTTTGTTTTTGAAGATCTTATGATCAGACTTGGTATCAGTTTCTGGAATATTGTTAAAAACCAACCGTCTTACTTCTTGATTTTTCAACTTTTACCAAAGTATCGGACTCCATTTCAAGTTTCTTATACAATTTACAATATAAAAAAGAAAGAATTTTTACTATATTCCAAACATTCTCTAAGTTTAACACTGTTGGTTGTTTTCGAATATAACAAAAAAAACATTCTCCTAATTATCTTAATCTATTATCTAACTTATATTTTAAAAAAATTAACTTTTCAATGTTTTTGCCGGATTTTTTCATTGCATAACATTGTAATATTTTTATTTGTCTTAAATTATAAATAGAATAGTTATAAAAAGCAGTTGCAAATTAAGAAATGTCTGAAATTCCAATTTGTAAAATGATATTGTGAAAAATGTAAAAAATCTTGTTTATTATTGTATATTGTACAAGAAAAGCCCACAGATTGACCAAATCGAGTCCTAAACGTTGATAAAAGTTTGAAATGCAAATGCAAATACAGCATCTAAGTTAAGATAAAAATAATATGTTTATCCATATGATTACTTTAATGATGGTTTGGTATTTAGGAACAGTTATCCAACTTTTTAAACAATATTTTAAATTACTTAGCATGTTTTTTTTTGCGTTTAGTGAATCTGCTCCGGTATTTATGCATGAATTAATATATTACTTTTAAATTAGGAGTTCCTTACTATAAATTACTTTTCTAAATAAAATTTTGTACTGTACTTGACGTCTAAAAATTAAGCTTATTTAAGGCATAGGAAAACCATAAATTCAATTTTTTTATTGTTGTATAAATGTAAACCAAAAAATGGGTTTAAGGGCTTTTTAAATTCAGAAATCAGTGTATATCTTGGACAGATTTCAGTACATTAAAAAAATATATGAAATTCGGTTTTATAACTTATTCAAAGCAACTTCGTGCAAGAGTTCTTAAGGTTTTGGGTATAATTCATCCCTCAAATATTTAGTCGAAAAAAAAAATATCACTATAAAAACATAATAGGATCTGTCTGACCCGACAATGTTTTCATTTGATCATATTTAAAAAATTTATATCGCATTAAATTTATTAGATACAATTTAATAAAAAAAATAAAATAGAATTAGTTACCTAGTTCAAGAGATAATCATAATAGTAAAACATCATGCTGACAAGACAAAATGTTTTTTTTTAATAATTAGTAGAGCTGTAAGAAATTGTACTTTCATGATTTAATCCGGTTACAATAATTTTTTAATCCAGGATCATACTTATCTCCTGCAGCTTGTATATATATATATATATATATATATATATATATATATATATATATATATATATATATATAGAGAGAGAGAGAGAGAGAGAGAGAGAGAGTGAGAGAGCGAGAGAGAAAGACTCTTAGGATCCTCATTACGATTTTTAAATTTTTTTTATAGGAAATGTACAATTTTGGAATTATACGCTAATAATATATTATTTGCGTGATTACTTCAATTTTTTTTAGTGGATGTGGTAGTATGGTTGTTAAAAAGGTTTCGGAAGAAAATATATTAATCTATATTTCGTTGTATAAAAATTTGTTAAACTCAAATTCTGACATCTCTTTCTGATATTATCCAATTTATTTTTGTGTGAATTGATGATGAACAATGTATATTGTTTGTTCACTAAACGTCAATTTATGCTGCTATGTCTAATTGGATGATGCTACAGTAGGGGCCCTAAATTTTGCCTATCCAGGTTTAATTAGGATAGGGATCTTTAACGAATAACTGACATTGTACAGGCTCGGGACCCCCGTTTTACGCCCCTTCCAAAAGGACGGAACCATAATAATATACGGAATAACCAAGGATTTTTTACTCCCTTTAAAAAATCCTAGGGCCACCTGTCGGGCAACGAATCCGCGATCTTGGGCTTAGTAGGTTGTTATGCTAACCACTAGAACATAGGTCGCCCCAAAGTGTATTGTTTATATTACGAATTCACGTAATTAAACAATTTTTATATAATATTATACAAAAACACTATACACACACATATTCCAACTTTCATGGTGAACGGCGAACCGTTGTCGAAGTCAATATACTAACTATATATAATAAAAGTTATATATAAGGAAAAGTCGGGACGAGTTTTCCTCAACAACCTTATATAATCTTATATTCTTCTCTGTCCCTTGAAGAATATAATGCCTAGTATACTAATACCTATGGTTCGGGCTTCCTTCACCCCACCATCAGCCCAGCGAAGCTTTGGATTTCCTCTGTATCTTCTCCCAAAGAGGCTTTCCTGTAATCTTCTCTCATTCTAGTCAGGCCTTCTGACCAATCCAACGTTGACTGACTGAGCGTAAAACTTGTGGAAGCTATCTAAAAATATCAAGAAGCTCTTGATTCTTCTTTGCCTCCATTCTGTTCCTTTTCTTCTTCTTGCTAATATTCACTGAGGGACATTTCTTTCAAGTATTATAGCTTCTGTCTATTTTTCTTCAAAATCTTCGTATGAGGGTCTGATGTAGTATTTTCTAAATTTTCAGTCCTTTCGTTGCTATTGCACGTTATCTATCTCGAGTATTGCACGTTCTTAATCGTAAGTTAAGAACCTTATTCGTTATTCTATCTGCCTTATTAGGCAGATATTCCATAGTGATCTAGGACTTTATACAACTTCCATTTTTTTATTTTTAAAAAACCTGTAACACTACAACCCATGAAAGTTCTCACTCATGTAGGGTCTTGGGTTCAGTATGTGGTAGAGAGTTCTCTGTTCCTAGGACAACGGAAGGTGATTTGCCCATTATAGAAGCATGGTTGGACCCGAGAAGGGTCTGCAGATACCACAGGATCCAATCACGGCTGTTAACAGATTGAATAAATTGTCTGCCACAGCAGAATTTGAAACCCGGACCTTCAGGACGGCAACCCACCGCTCCATCACTGAGCTACATCGCTCCCTTTTTTTAATAAACCATACAAAAATATCCTATTTCTTTCTGTTCCGGCCCCCTCCTAAAAAAACTAATAAAAATATTTTTTTTAATTAAAATTAATTATCTAGAAATTGAATGGGATAAAATTTAATAAATGAAAAACTAAAATTCATTTTCCAGTAGATTATTTTATTTTGATTATGAAATGTGGTCATTTCGTTTGCAATAGTAATTTCAACGATGCTCATAAACCTTTTCTCATTCAACAGCTATTCGACAAACTGGATGAAGACTCGAAGAAGAAGGTGACACTCCTCACCGGAGACGTGACAATGCCCAACATAGGGCTCTCCTGGGCAGACATAGAGAGGATAAAGGGACGCGTACACGTGGTGTTCCACGTGGCTGCCATCGTCAACTTCAGCACTGCTTTGGACAAAGCTGTCATCACTAATGTGGGAGGGACGGCCGCCATTCTGGCTCTGGCCAAGGAAATGAACAACCTTCAGGTTAGAATAGGTTATGTGCATGTTACATTCATACCTCTCTCTAGGTTATGACAATTGACGTTTGACAAGCACGTTTTACATAGCCCCACAATTTGAATATTTGTTGATCTAGTCAATATAGTAATATTAAATTAAATTTTTCTCATTTTAAAGTTTTCTTTCATTTAAGTCTTCAATTATAACTATGTACATCATGGGGTCATCGAGCGGGGTAGCTCAGAATGTTGAATACCGAGTTGCCATGCTGGAGGCTCTGATTTCAAATCCAGCTGTACAGACCCTCCTGGTGCTCACCCAGTCTCTATAAAGTGGGTACCATTAATTGGGGGAAAACATGAGTGTGATCTAGTAGATACAGTAGAGTCTCTATCATGTATTGAACCCAAGATCCTTAATGGGTTGTAGTGGTAGAGGTAAAAAAGTCCATCACGGAGTGGTTTATTAAGTGTTCAATGAAGGCATATTTATTTTCTATAATAAATATGTTTATGTTAATAAATATGTTTATATTACTGCACTTTATACTTTCATTCAATGTAAAATGCCTCTTTTATTTTTCTTATAAATAAACATAAATATTATTAATTAAAATATGGAACTACTATTTCGATATATTTGAAAATTTTGGATTAGGTGATATTAACATCATCAAGTTAAAAAATATATAATAACAGTCTAGGTTAATAACATGGGTGTAATCGTTCTTGCATTGAACAGTGTTTAATTGTACCAATTACGATATAATTGTTATAATAGGAACAATCTTGTGGGATCCCTAATTTTTTTTGGGTCTCTAATTTTGTACATAACAAGGACTAACCGTTTTTGAGATAACAAAATTAAAAACGACTAAAAAAACTGACCTTCTTTCTTCCTTCCTATCTTAGACTCGACTTCTAGATAATGAAACATATAGTTTACCTCTGAGCTAGTCTTAATTCTTGAAGTCAGTTTTAACGTCCCGTAATTTCTGCTAAATTCCTCTCATTGACTGACTTAATTGAAAATAGTAACTTAATTTTAATTTGTTTATAAAGCTGTCATCCCAACCCATCCTTATACAATCCTTACCACGTATTCTGATGATACATGTTTATTATCAGTCAATACTTATCCAGTTATAGCATCCCACACTCTTCAATCCCATATCACTAACCTTGGAGAATGGTGTAAAAATAGAGGATTAAAATCAATTTCTACCAATCCCGTCAAATCACCTTTACCCCCCCCCCTCCGTAAACCAATGACTTTCTGTCCTCTTCCATTGTTTAATAATATCCCACTGATTCCTGTAGAATAGACCCGTTACTTAGGACTACATCTTGACAAACGTTCAACTTGGAATCCTCAAACTAGACCGAAACGACAAGAAATTGCTTCCCATTTCAGACTCTAATACCAGAAAACGCTCTAAGCTTCCAATTAATTACAAAATACTCACATAAGCTTTGGAAGTAGAGCTTTGGAGCTCCACTGAGCCATCGAATTCCTCTCGTATTCAATCCTTACAACCCAAAAACGTTCGTAATATACTCAATGCTCCTTATTTTGTTACGTACAAAGTCATCCATAATGACCATCATGCCCCATTTGTTGATTTGGCCAATACCCGATATAAATCCTTTCATGACAAACTTTATTCTCACTCAAACCTAATAGTTTTAAACCTACCTACTTCTCCAATTCTTGATAATCCTCCGAGGCGTCTGAAAAGAAGATGGCCACGCCACCTTCAAAGTTGAATTTGTTATTCGAGTACTATCAGTGGTTTTTCTACTTGCCTTTTTCTCATACCATTATATGTCGTTCATTATATTTACTTGGTGTATTATTATTATGCAGTTGTAAATTTGATTAAAACAATACTTTTCTCAGATTCCAGTGGAAAAAAAAACAACCCATATTGTGATTCATATCGCCCTCATTGAAATAAACGTGTCAAAGACAATAAAAGAACGAGGCCAAACTGATTTGCCACCGACTCTTACAATTTTTACGAATTCGGCTGGGACCAAACGTGAAGGATGTGCACACTAGCTGAATAATTGCTTTGGTCCGGTTGATGGAGCCGGACTATTCGGCCTGATATTCTCTGCAGAGCTGTGGATTGCGCAAACAACGCGTCCCCGGCCCTCTTAATTTAAATAATTTTAAATCGCTAAACTACTGCACAGCTCTATTAAAGTTAAACTGTTTTTTAAATAAACCAAAATCCTGGAAAGATAGTGTAATACACTGTAAAAATGTCTATAATTTATATAAAATTAAGACTTTTGTAACATTTAATTTCGAACTCTAAGACCTTAATAAGTATATCATCATGAAAAAAAAGCATATGATGAAATCACGATAAATTATATATGTAGCCAATTTAAAACTATATATTTTATTAACTTCATTTTGATTACGCACTACTATTGATGATCTTGGAAAATTTCCGAAGATTAATGAAAGAATTTATATTTATTCTGATCAACAAAAAAAAGGCCGTAAAAATATTGTAAAGTCAATTACGGAGTCTAACACCTACCAGCACGTTAGAAAATATTCTCTTTAATCCTCATAAGAATTGTAAAAATATAAGGGCGAGAAAACAAGTATACTGGAGAATTTAGAAGATTACACTAAAAGGAATTGCAATTATTAATGCTATAGTTTTACGAAGGTTGAGAAAGGCTTGTAAAGTTTTTGAGTGAGTATGGTAGCTCAATGGTAGAGCCCTGAGTTGTTGTGCCAAAGGTGCCAGGCTTTGGCAGATAATTTATTTGATATGTTAACAATCATGGATGGGCCCTGGAGGATAGAAGACCTTCTTGGGAATCACCCAGCCTATTTAAAGTGGGTACCCTTACTTTTAGGGGAAAACTTGGTGGTTAAGCGTGATCTCGGACCAATCTCCTCCCCGCACAACCTCTGTTTTAGAACAGTACAGTCTCAATCACGTACTGAATCGAAGACTCATGGGCTTAGTAACAAACGAAATCCTAAAATGATAATAACCACGGATCCGACCCGGCGAGATTCGAGAAGCCTTATTTTGATTATAATCATAATAAGTCAAATTACAGATTACGCCGAGAAAATTATCGGAAATTACCGATGTGGTTTTAGACTATCGATTTTTTTTCCCTCAGACTAACTATTAGAGAACACAATATTATACAGCGGTGTAGTTTATCATCTTGTATACATCGATTACAAAAAAAACAAACTTATGATTCCTTAGGCTGCCAGTTGCTGTAAAATAAAACATTTTTTTTTATTAAACAATTTTGTACAACTTAGCTGTGTTTTTTTTATTAGTTGTTCTTAAAAGTCGTGCCATAGATGTCGTTCCAGCCAGTCTCCTTCTCAAAGACCTCTCGCTGCCGTGCTCTCCTCCACATCCTGTAGCCATCTTTTTTTGGGTCGTCCTCTTTTCCTCCTTTCCACAGGGCAATATTCGAAGATTATTTATTGGCCATCGGTCCTCTGCCATTCTTTTTAAGTGGCCAAACCATTTCAATCTTCTTGTTTCTATTGCGAAGAGGGTCGTTGTTTCCTGATCAACCAATTGCCTAGTTGTTCTATTAGGGACGTGGGGTTCTGGAAATAGCACAACAGCGTCTTCAGAAGTCCATCTCCAACAACTTGGTTTCTTCCACAACAGAGTTAAGAAACCCAATAATTTGTCTGCCTTTTACAATTTTATCTGTTATTTATTGATATTGGAGCTTCCATCGTCTGTTAGCCATCTGCCTAGATATTTGCATTCATGGGTTTTTCCAATTTCCCAATTTTTGAGGGATAAGGTTGTATTCGCTTAATAAAATAAAAAAAAATATTGAACGTTTTAAATCGAAAAAATAGTATTTCTGGCAGGAATGTGTATGACAGAAACCTTCAAATTAGGATCTGTAATTTATGTTCTGAAGTCAGCTCGGCTTTAGACTTAGAAGATTCTCTTTCATCCGTACCATTTAGTGAGCCCACTGGATGACTTAGAATATTAAAAATCATGGATCTGCACCCTGTTAAACTAATTGAAGTGATATCATAGCGGACATTGAGATGGGCCTATTGTTGGCCTTAGTTACGAACGAATGTACGATAAGTTAATAAGCACTGAGCCGACTGGTAAAAGTTCAAGATTTTGACCGAAGTGTAAGTGGAAGGGGTGCGTTAAATGTTATTATAGAGGTTCAGGTTGGGCTGAAGTTTTTAAACATCCATTTTTAACTAACTATAACCTTCTTTTGCTAGGTCTTCTATTATTATTCTGAACTAAATTATGCTACGAATTGTTAAAAAAAATACGGATGTCGATTTAAAAAAATAAAATAAATTGACGTATAGACCGATACTTTTAATTCACTATGCTGTAATATTGTTGTCAAAATGTGAGTATCAATCACAGTTATTAAAATAAAATCTGTGTGCCGGTCTACAAAACCTGTACCTCTACAATTCATGTAGGATCTAAAGTTCAGTGTATGGTAGAGACCAGTGTTTTTAGGATAACAGTTGAGCAGGGAGATATCCAAGTTTTTACTCCACTTAATGGTACCCACTTTGTTGAGGCTGGGTGACTTCTAGGAGAACCTGTAGACCCAACAGGGGCCATCCGTGGTAGTTAACAAATCTATATATATATAAAAATGAATGTATGTGTGTTTATTTGTCCGTTATGCACTACTACACCAATCTTCCGATCGTCATGAAACTTTGGGAAGTTGTTCAGTACACTCTAGGGAAGGTTTCTACCTGCCTCTTTTTTTTTTTTTTTTGAAAAAAATTTCAAAAATTTCTAGAAAAAAAATAATTATTTGTCTCAAATCAAGTTATTTCTTTCGTAATCGAGTCAATAATAAAGGGAGAGTAGGAACAAATTTTAATCTCTATTATACTTATTAGACATAGGTCGCCAATCTATATATATAAAAATGAATGTATGTGTGTTTGTCCGTTATGCACTATTACACCAATCTTCCGATCGTCATGAAACTTTGGGAAGTTGTTCAGTACACTCTAGGGAAGGTTTCTACCTGCCTTTTTTTTTTTTTTTGAAAAAAATTTCAAAAATTTCTAGAAAAAAAAAATGATTTGTCGCAAATCAAGTTTCTTCAAATCGAGTCAATAATAAAGGGAGAGTAGGAACAAATTTCGTACGAAATAAATAAATATATGTGAAGAGAAATTTGAATAAAAATTTAAATGACAGTGAAGTGTGAAGGAAGGCACGATTGAGACATGTTAAAAAATTAAGTTTGAACACCAATATGCGTTCAATTGCAAAAGGATGCATCAGCCAACATTTTCGCTAGGCAATTGGCGGATATTGGGAATGGAAAGATGGAAATCGACAAATCAAGACAAAGTATCACATTGCCAACGAACTTTTGTAAAATGACAAATTAATTGGAGGGGTTTTCCCAAATATCGCCCAGAATTACAAAAACCATCACTGGCTCAGTTCACGTGCTATATTAGCAGCTACGAATAACGATGTCAATGTCATCAATTTTAGCATTCAGAATCGAATACCAGGTGAAGCAACAACGTATAAGTCCATCGATACTGTGATTAATCAAGACGAAATTGTCCAGTACCCAACCGAATTCTTGAATTCCCTTGATTTGTCAGGTATGCCACCGCACATTTTAACACTAAAAATTGGCGTGCCTATCATTCTCCTCAAACATCAATCCACCACGACTTTGCAATGGAACGAGACTTGCAATTAAAAATATGATGAAGAATGTCATCGAAGCTACAATTTTAAATGAGAAATTTAAGGGTGAAGATGTACTGTTATCACGTATTCCTATGATTCCAACAGATATGCCATTTGAATTCAAGCGCTTACAATATCCAGTTCGACTCGCTTTTGGAATGATCATCAACAAAGCTCAAGGGCAGTCACTACAAGTGTGGTCTAGATTTGGAGCATTCATGTTTCGCACATGGACAACAGCATGTGGCCAGCTCTCGCTCTCGGAAAACCTTCAGATTTATTCGTTTACACACCAGTAGGAAAAACAAAAAATATTGTGTATCCAAAAGCACTTGAGTAAATAAAGATATATAAAAATGATTGTGAATAAAAAAAATGATATGTTACAAGTGAATTTCCTATCGCAGCAACGCGCGACGGGTCAGCTAGATACAACAAGAGCAGAAACTGTACATTATGCTACAAATGTTTTTAAAACTCTTAAATATAGATGCCATCACTGAATACTGTTTTATTTAAACTACCTTTTTATTATTCTGGCATAAATTGGGAAGAAATTTCTGTTAAGTAACATTCTTCCACCTTATAGCCTTCTATGTACATTTTAACTTACGATACACCGGAAGTTCTATTCGATAAGATCACTTTTTTTTTCAAGAAAATAAATGAAAGAAAAAGTGGAGGCGAGAACAAATTGGAAATATAAATTATTTTGAATTCAATTATAAATGTTATTTACGATTCAAAGAATTATGTTCTACAAAATCTCAGCTTCACTTATTTTTTCTAAATCAAACAATTGAAGATAACATAAGAGCGATCATGTTGGGAAATATTAACAACCAATTTATTAAGCAATATATGTTCTGAATATACTATCCAAAGGGTATAGCCAGATAAGAAGGTAAAAAATGCCCCAGGCGATATTTGGAACAAAAAAATTGGATCTTATTTGCCATAAAAAGTAATGAAGATTCCCAAATTTTTAACTACAAATATCAAAATTCACCCTAAAAAAATAAAATAAAATAAAACTTAAAAAATCGTTTTTTCTTCATAACTTTGCCAGTTATTAAGGTAGATTCCTTTTTTATTTTTTTTAAATTAAAAGGTTTTTTTTCACTTTACAACTGAATATTTTTTAAACATTTTAGGCGGCAATTTCAAATGAACGGGAAACGTTTACAATTTTAAAAATACAATAAAAAAAAATCCTTTTCCTCGACAAAAAAATATAAGTTGAGGGAATGATAGAACAATTACTATGAATTATTTCAGATTTTTTAATTTAGTGCAACGCTGTTAAAAATTTTCTATCGCAGCAACGCGCGACGGGTCAGCTAGTTAAATATAATTAATCGGCCACAGCTAGAATTATCCCCGGAACCTTCAGCAAAGCAACTCAGCACTCTACACATGGACCTTCCTCCTTTCCTTCCCACGTCTAGAAATAATAAAAAAATTCTTGAATGAGTTCCTGGAGTGAACCCAGCTTTTGTAGCTTAAATCGATCAATTTAGTAATCTCACTTTCAGGGAGCTGTGATAGAAATACTGAGATGTTTTTAAAATATATATGCATAACAATTTAAGTTTCAATAATCGATGTATATTTCGCTATACAAGCATGCCGAAAAATAATAAAAATGGGGTTTTGGACTAACAAAGAAGCAAAAATATTTGTCGCGTTGAATGTTTTTGTGTGTAGTGGATGCATTAATGTTAGCCATCTCGAAGGTTTCCCTATAGTTATGTTAAATCTAAGAAAAATATCAAAATATGTATTCTTGTCTAGAGTCTTCAATTATATCGAAATATGATTTAGTTGATGAGTATGCGGTATTCATATATCATATATATAATTATTTGAATGAAGAAGAAACATAGAATTTTTACTTTGAACCGAAGGAAAAAGTAATATTCTAAATGTCAAGTATGATAATATTAGGCCATTGCTACGAGGATAAAGAGCCTTGCTTTCTTCTAATTTAGCAGATGTTTACTTATCCCCTTGCTCCGGTGGGGATGGAAAAAGAAACTGATAAGACTCGACGCTTGATAAAGGAAGTGAACATAGGCCTGAAGTATATCATCTCCAGGAATAGCATAAGGGACATAATGATCCTTGAAAGAAAAATTCTACCTCTGTTGTGTTTCGTGTAGATTGCATTATTTGAGCGAATTGCTGTTTTTTTTTTAGATTTATAGTACACTAAGGCCTAAAATATATCTTATTTTAATTTAGTATTATCCTAGCTGAAGTTAATATTACTGTGCTTTTCAGTAATTAATATTTTTACAAATACGTCTCTTAATTAGAAAATAAAATGTGTTATAACTGCTAGAGTCATAACTTGGACTGCTTTATATTATAAGCCAGCAGGAAATCTTTTTAAACCTTCCTTAAAACTATAAAGGCTTTGCTTAAGGAAATGTTGGTAGTTATCTCATTCTGGAGAAGCTCTTCATTCCTTTCCATAATTGCATTTTATTTCGGACCCTCTATCAGTACGATACCATCGGCTAACAATATATTTTTAATCATTACGTTATTACATTTTCCGGTGAAAACCCAAGCAGTACGGCACTTATTTACCTCTTAAGAACAAACATAAGAAACTATTTGGCTTTATCGAAAATCAAATTGAACAATAAGTACATATCATAAACATATATTTTTGTTTTGAAGAGAAAAGATTTGCCCTGGCCGAGATTCGAGCCAGGGTCGTCTGCATCTCCGGTGCAGTGCTCTAAACCACTGATCTACCAGGGGTCGTATCCAAGTCAGACAAATCCGTTCTCTTCACCGATCCTATATCCCCGTGTTCTCGCAATTTTTGCGATGCATACACGGGAAAAAATGTTCATTGAACAATACTTTAATTAGGATCTTGTTGACTTACATCAATATATTAATTATAATTTTTGAGATGTATATTGTACAAAGGATGATTTGAGATATTGAGTGAAGAATTTCATTTCTGCATTAGATTTTCTTCATATTTTGTATTTAGCTACCACATGCACATGTACGAACAGTATATTTTGCGAGATGGTTACTTGGAGGGGGGACCTTTTTTTTTTTTATTTGAATTTGTTTAACGTCGGTTCGAATGCTGGGGGCCATTAGCGACGACTACTCTTTTAATTTCTAGTAAAACATTTCTTTCAAACTAGGTTTAAATTTGGTTAAGTGAAAGTAAAAAGAGCCATAATTTAGGGTAAAATAATTGTTTTTAAATTATACAAAAAAATAAACTACGATATTTATGAATTAACACAATTCCAGCTACAATTGTACTTCAGACTGAGTACAATAAGAGACGTGAGAACTTCAGTAGTAGAGGGATATTCCATGTCGTGGAGGGACGATTAGGGGATGGGGGCTATAGAGATTAGTCGAGGGAGGCGATTGGCGTAAGTAATTGAGGAAACAAACGACAGAAGGGGATTATTAAGTAGGCCGGGGGAAATGGCTCCTGAAATCGCTAAGCGCTCCTAATGATGAAGGCAGCGCTCTACAACGAATTTAATGATTTAAATGGCGCTCCCTCATTCACATAACGGCTCTCATTAGTGCTTTTTTGTTACTTAAAGCTTTGTACTCCCATGTTTGGGACTTCATATCTGATGTAGGATTTCAAGTCCAATGGCCAAGCACTTTCATTGATGTTACTTTTTTTTCATTGAGGTGGACGACTTAGTAATATAACGTAAAAAATATATATTTTTAAACATTTTTATTTTGAAGAGAAAAGATTTGTCCTGACCGGGGTTCGAACCCGAGAATGGATAAGAGAATGGATTTGTCTGGCTTGAATACGACCCCTGGTAGCTCAGGGGTTAGAGCACTGCACTAGAGATGCAGACGACCCGGATTCGAACCCCGGCCAGGACAAATCTTTTCTCTTCAAAATAAAAATGTTTATAAATAATCACCATCAAAAGAACAATAAATAAAAATAAATTTAAAAAATCTATAGATCTATTGAGATGTTTAACAGATATAAAGTGGATTTACACGAGACATTCTTATAAACTAACTGGATGACTTATTGACTATCATTAATAACTTATTGACTATGGACTACTTCTAACTTAGTCACTACTCCCTTACTTACTGCAAACTAATTACTATGTATCCTCTCTACTCTCTAATCTCCTACTTCCTACCTTCTGCCTTTTCTTATCCTACAGCAGATATATATATATATATATACATATACATATATACATGTAAAAGAAGAGGGGAGCTCAAGTAAGTTACATTGCTGACAACACGGAAGATATTTCATAACTTGGGGTAAGGAGCGACAAGTATACACAATATCCTTGGGTCATCAACCTAATCCAACTATCCATTGACTATTGTTTCCATGTAGTTTTTTACCGTTCGTTGAAATGATAGATGTTTATTTGAAAAGTTTATATCGCAGCTGCCTCCTCTTTCTCCAATCCATTCCTCTCCTATCCAGGGCTTACCTTATTCCACTTTCCCATGTCTTTTGTCTTTAGGCGCCCTCTGGGTCGCTAACCTCCCATCGGTGTCTCATAGGGGATCGTAGCTTTCTGATATTCTTGAAACATGCCCGAATCACCTTAGTTGATGTTTCTTTGTTGCCTTTTTGCATCCGTCTTATGGAAGTGATCGAATATTTTTCACTCCATATCTTCTTGTCATTCTTTCGACTCTAATGAGGAAGCGATCTCCATCTCTTGAAGTTGGCTTCTATGTGTGCTTATCAAGGCCCAAAACTCACTTGGCTATGTCAAGATTGGCAGGAAATCTTTGAAAGTATTTTTAATATCTTTCCTTTACAAAAACCTTTTCTTAATACCATAGTTTACTAAAAATCATGCCTGTTAGAATAATTATTTCGCAGTTGAAAACTCCAAAAAACAAATTCTAAAGTCTCTAAAATACTGAAAAATACTAACCTCTCAACATTATGCCAATTCAGGCAAAACGATACACCCTTCAAAATAATTCAAATAATGTTAAAGTGCGGCACATCTCACTTCAACAGTCCAAACGAATTCATGAGTCAGAGGTAGAATGTAACATCATGTTCTGATGGTGCTTGAATAGAGGAAACGTTGACTGGCTACACATTTCCTATTATTTTAGAGACTTCGTGTTTTGTTTTTTTGAGTTTTCCAAATGCATTGTAGTAATTATGTTGTATACTTTTTCTCATCTTTGTTTAAAATCTCGATTATTCATGACCTCGAAATGTTGATTTTTCACTCACAACATAGGGATACACAATGATGATGTCTCCGTAGCGATATAGTTTTATAGAAGCCCTAAATAGAATAGTTATAGAGGAAAATAACTAACTAACCATGTTTCGCCAATTCAGGCTCCATCAGATATATAACATATAACGCATTATATTATAATATTTATATTACATTATATTAAAACTATACCATAATTATAACATATTATTATTACATATTAATATATTATCATAATAAGCCAATAGTACCTTGTAACGCTATAAGGTTATTTACTTGACGAAATAGAAATTGATTACCGTGTCATCTAACCGGTCCATTTTATTACTTATAATTGTTGATTCCCTCCACATTTCCAAAAATATTTTCCCAAAGTGTGCCTGACAAGAGGAAAAAATAAATTCTGTTTTCTTTCATCATTTAGGCAGCACTTCATTATGAGTGCTTCTTTCTTCTTTCTCTCTTTTCTAGATCTCTTTCCACTTAAATTTAGAGTAATCACCTTTGATTCTTAAATCAAATCGTTGAAGCAATTTTTATCACCTTCAACCCTTATAGCATTAATTTTCAAGTATTACTTCATCACACGAATAATGATGAAGTATCATTATATTATATGAAAGATCACACGATTGGCGATAAAATAAAACATTTTTTTCTTCAAAGCTAAAAATAATATGTATGTTTAATATTGATGCAAGGAATTTCAATAAGAGTATCTCGTTATCATAGGATCATACAAAAAAAATAAAAATATATTGAAGCTCATTTACCATTAATTGACCCAGGAATAATTAAAATAAGAAAAATAGGTTAAAAAGAAATTTGTGTAGGGGCTTTTAGAAAATTTAATTGTTTTTAAATATGATACTTACAACTTAACTTTCAGTTTGTAAAAAATTCAGAATAAAAATATGTTTTAAAGAGCTTAAAATCCCGATTTTTTAAGGAATGATTGATGTTAGTATAATAGTATGGAAAGTATGATCATACACTAAACTATTAAAAAGTAGAAAATGAATAATAGCTTTATAAAACTACAGAATACTCGTTTCTACCCAGACGAATTAAAAAATAAATAATTTTATTTTTAAATGGATTTATTGAAATTTACAACTGTATACTGAATATGTACATCAAGTAAATATAATGAAATATAACTAATGTCCTGAAATAAAGACAAGTAGAGAAACTAGCCAGTGGTAGTTCTCAAATAAAAAGTTCAACTTAGAAGGTCACGAGGCCATCTCCTTTTCAGGCGGCTCGAAGGAAAAAACCAAAATAGTTTAAACAACTCACAAAAAACACGCTCTAATTGAAAAAAAACACGAAAATTTAGAAAATAATTTTCAATGAGGTTAAAATAGCAATACAATTATGAACAAAAAATTTATTTTATGGTAACGAGCCTTACCATACTTTTAAGATATTTTCATAACGACTTTTACTATTGGGGTTCCTGGAAAATAATGCAGGATCTTTTGTTTTCTTAAAATATTTTTCTAAATAGTAAACTGTTTATGTTTGCTAGACTTTTTACTTTTATAAATATAAACACTCATTAATCCTCTTTAAAACAAAAATTTTTGTTTACCTCTGTAACTTTTTGCTAAGTGTAAATAATTCAGTCTTTACTAAGATGTCAAAGCGTGATTTTCGCTTAATTTGGTTTACGAGTTCAAGCACGGCCGGAAATATCAACGATGCCTGGGGCGAAGGAGCATAACTGAGTGCGCTCTTCAACGGTGGTCCAACGGTGGAGATTTCGAAAGGGAGACTTGAGCCTTGAAGACAATAAAGGCCGTGGAAGAAGTTCTGCCGTGGATGACGATGTTCTACGAGCTTTGGTGGAAGAAATCCCAATAATATCTGTCGATTCAGTATTAACATCAAGTACACCTTTTATACGACTTTTTTTTTGTTCATAACTCTATTCTTTTCTTTTTATCGTTTATTTGTTTATAACTTAATTTTCACTTTTAACTGCGTAATTGCGCATCCAGTAAATTTGATCCATTTGTTTCTTTTTCTTTTTGGTTTGCTATTGGAACATTAGGGAATGCAAACAAAAATAGTTGAGCAGGTCTCTTGGCCATTGTCTTTTTAATCTTTTCCTATCAAGACCCGGCTAACAGGGAATAGGAAAGAGGAGGGACAATTGGATTTGAGTGATTTTGTGTTGGTGAGTGGAATGTTGTGCATTTGGAATGGTGTGATTCGAAATAAAGCTAGGAGCATTGCAGTGTTTGTATCTTGTGTAAATGGACGTGGTTTGCTGAACCCCAAACTTCTGCCCCATATGTCCAAATAGGTCTTAATATACTGTTATAAATTAGTCCTTTGTTTCGTAAGTCAAGTGAAGATTTGAAGTCCAAAGGATAGTTTTTGTCTTTTTAATTTTGTATGTATGTTCCATGTAAATCTTTTGTCCAAGTCTAGACCGAGATATTGGAGAGTATAGCGAGAGTTTTTGGAAGGTACTTCATCATTGTCAACTTTGACTGCTGGACACGAAGCTTTCCGTAGGAAGAAGCTTACATGGCTCGATTTTGAGGTGTTCATTTTGATTTGCCATTTGTAGAAACACCTTTTTAAATCGATTTGATTTTAAAGAGCTACAGAGACTTGGTTTGGATCTCTGTAACGCTATTCTTATTTTAAATTTATTAAAAATTATTTAATTTTTTTAGTCTCACTCACTTTTAAAGCGTGTTTTTCTGTTTATGAACTATTATTTTACATTGATCCGGGACAAGTGTAATAAAATAATTACATTGAAGATTAAAGAGGAAATAGACGCAGATTCGATTGTCTAAACCAGCCAGCGCCTTATCTACTAAAGCGCGGTGGAGATGGCTGGTCAGGTCCGACAGAGCACACAATGACAGCAGTTGAAACTGTTTATTGGAGATATCGGCTCCCGACGGTATCTGTAAACTCTGTTCCTCTCGTCAAATGGGCTCTGTCATGCTCACACTAGTTTGCTTTACCTTTACAGCGCTAATTACCTGGTATCGATTGTGTCTGCTATTGATCCCTTCGGCGGATTTCGTTCTCCTAACAACCTCATAGTTCTGATGGAGGAAATAATTAATGGCACTAATGTTACGGAGCATTGAAGCATTTAAGGGATGGAAAGTTTTTAAGGGAGTGTGGCGCAATGTTGCTATATAATCGATTGATCGAACTAGACCAAACGCTCACTGCCCACTCATCCCCCTCATTTAAGTAACGTCGTATTCCTTGTAGGACAGCGGCCAGGTACAAAAAAAGGGTTTTAGGTCGCACTAAATTAAAGATAGCTGCTTTTTTTTTTAGATTTTTGAAATGTTGTAAGGGCATGTCTGAGTAGTGTAAATCCAAGTTTTCAACCAAAAAACGGATGGGAAAACTTTTGGTAGCCGAAAAACCTCGAAATTTTGGAGTCAAAGTAGATTAAATTTTATACAAATGGAATCCAACCGCAGCTCTGTATGTCCAATAGATTCTGAGTTACGCCCCTTTGAAAATTGGTAATTTTTTCCAAAAAGTCCAAATCTTAAATTGAAAAAGGGAACGGCCAACAGAGACATCAAATGAATGTTAATACATTAGTGGAAAAAATCCAACTAAAAACCTTAAGTCTCTAAACTTAATTTCCTGTTTTAGTTTAGAGACTTAAGGTTTTTAGTTGGAATTTTTCCACTAATGTACTAACGTCCAAATCTTAAGTTTTGGCCGAATTTCGTGAGGAACACCGGTCGAAGGAGTGATCCTACGATGAAAGTCAAGGTAGTAAATTTAATTTAAGCACAGACCAAGGCCTGTAGGTGTAATAGATTCTGAGTTACGCCTCTTTGACAATTGGTAATTTTTTCCAAAAAGTCCAAATTTTAAGATTTGTCCAAATTGTGTGGGGAACACTGGCCGGAAAAAATGACCAATTTTCAAAGAAGCGTAACTCAGAATCTATTAGAGCTACAGAACCGCGGTTGGATTCAAATTGTAGAAAATTTAATCTACAAAAATGGTCACTTATGTTTTTAGGATATAAAGACCCAAAACTGAATTAACTCCGAAAATGTCGAGTTTTTCGGGCACCAAAAGTTTTCCCATTCGTTTTTTCGGTTGAAAACTTGGATTTGCACTACTCAGACATGCCCTTACAACATTTCAAAAATGCAACTCTCTTCAATTTATTGCGACCTTCAAACACCTGGCCGCTGGCTTATTGTGACTATAATGATCTGTACCAATACAATCCTTGAAGGGTCTTGGTTTTAGTACATAGAAGAGACTGTACAGTTTCATCACTAATGTATGCAAGATGTTGAACTACTCCGATGTATTCTGTTTTTTTCTCTAAAAGTCTAACGAAAGTGATCGATAGTCTTAAATCACATTGGTAATCCCCGATAATTTTCTCGACGTATATGATGTAATCTGTAATTTGACTTATTGGGATTATCCCATCCCAGGGCTCAATCAATAAACATTTAAAAGCTATATTTAACATAATCGATTGATTAATTACTGTAATTATGCCTCACTCATAATGATATTATTTTTTATATCATTAGATGCTAGTATTTATTCTTTTATTTTTATATTAGCCTATTTCTTTTCATTGTAAATTTGTCTGCTATTTTTTTTTCTTTTTGTATTAATATTCCAAATTCTCTATCAAAACATACATTTTAGTTATTATTTATTTTCAAGTTATTATGTAAATATTATTTTATTATAATAATGTAGCCGTTTGGCCAGATATTTATTTTTTTTAATTTTGTTCATTTTTGTTATTGTCATTTTGGTGACCTGGTCCCAAAATAAATTATTTTTCTATTCTATTCTTTTCTAACCTTGAAACCTTCGGACATTTCAAAATAAAAGTTGCTAAAATAGTTTATCGCATTAAACTTAAAATGTTTCTTTTTTTTTTCTTATAATCTTCCACATAATATGAGAAATGTCAACCACACGAAAGGATTCTTTTTAAATGAAATTAACGTTGCTAAAATTATAGCTCCAATTTAGCTGTTTATGTCTAGTTCCACCCGAGAAAACAAAAACCATTATTCACCCGAATATAGAATAAAATATTTTTTTCAAGAGATATTTTATAAGGTAGGATCCCTGAAAATATGTTAACGATATTTTTTTTCTTATTTTTAAAGTTTTTCCATGACCGTAACTGACATATAATACAAGTACGTATTAAAAAATTGAATGTATCGAATGTGAGAAAAACACATTATTGTTTTCGATCTATAGCGTTTGCTTAAGGAATGACAATTTATATAATATTCATATACAGTAATCTGGAAGGAGCATATACGACGTATAGTGATAAGTGAAATACGTTTGACGATACACATTGATTTTGAATGAAAGTTTTTCCACTCTCCTGAAAAGCGTGAAAAACCTTCAACACTTCGGATTTGCATCGACGATAAATTTCCAAAAACCTTGAAAACTTTGGACCAGAAACTTAGTATTTAATAAGAAGAATGAGAATTCTTTTTTTCCTCTCTCTTCTGTTATCGACACTGATGGCATTTTCATTGATTTGAAATACCTTTATTTTTATTTAGATAATAGATACTTCCTTCAGTGAGATTACTATTTGATTGCATGGGATTAAAAGGGATTACATTAAAAAAAGATCTATTACCATTCATTTCGTTGGCAGAGTGATTTTTTTTTCTCTCTCTGGATAGCGTTGGTTTATTCCATACTATTTTGATCTGGGCGTATCGAATAAACCAATCCCACCCTAAAGTGGAAAAAATACAATTTTTTAACTTAGTAAATGGTAATAGAATGTCTTTTCAATCAATCAACGAGCTTTTCACGTTGAATGAATTGTTGAGGGCTAATCCTAGTGCAGTTTTTATTCATGTTCATGAAAGCCATATTTGAATAATTTTAAGACATCACATTAACAGTACTGAAGCAATATTAGAGTTAAAACTTTTTTTATGGCGATTAAGGTGTTTCTAAGTAACCACACGAAAAGGCAGAATTGTACAGACAAAAATTTGGTGGCAGCGGAGTATTGCTGACAGTTTGACAATGTTAAACCCTAACGTTTGTTAATATATTTAAATTCGAACTACGAAACTCATTCCAATGACTTTCACTTTACCAGGAAACAATGTTGGTAAACTGTGAAAGACGAATGAAGGAAAGTTTCACACAGTATCTGTGTCGAATACACGGGTGCAAAATATGGCTGATATGACGTAGTTCTGCTCTGATCTTCACTGCCTCAACTGTTGCGATTCCCTTTCTCTAGAGTAAAGGAAACTGAAGTGAATATTTTGTTTTAACCGTGCCTCGATGTTTGCTTGGCCTAGGATTCAATAAAACAATGGTGGAACTGCTTTCAATTGACACTTGATTAACTAAAACTGATTTAGTTTTGTTGGAGGAACAAACAAAAATATGGCTTCATTCGTTTTTGAATTAATATTTTTTACAAGTGTGGTTATTGTTATGAATGAATATAACAATTAATATATGTTTAAGGAAAGAAAAGCTCGTTGCATGTTTGTTCCATTATTGATTTATACAACTCGATTCATTATTTGTCCTCCAGGAATTTCCTGTTGGAATTTCGCAGATGGAAGTAAACAAGTTCAAATAACAATTTCACCTTTTCATGTTTAATTTTGGGGAAAACATGACTCAAATGTCTGTTAAAAACAAATATGCTTGCGTATTTCAAATTTTTGGTGTGAAGAGGAAGCGAAAGAAGATTTAATTGATAAATGAAATTTCTGCAACATCTTCTGGTTTTGGTTGCAATTACATTACGCCTTAATATTTATGTTTGTAAAAAATTTCGTGAAGAACATCGTCCGTTGTTTTTGTTTTGGGAGAGCGGAACTTTTGGATTAGACGGGGGGAAAACTGAAAAACAAATTGACAAAATGTGAGAGAACAGGGATTGACAATGCCGATAAGAAATTATTGTGTGTTGTGGACTAAAGAAGGATAGGCGCCATATATTAATGACAAATATAATTATTAAATGCATAATCATAAAATTAAAAATTACTCAGCTAAAATTACTTGCTTGGTAGGACTCGCAACTATCGTCTTGTGTATCGCTCCTTCAAAGGAACAACGACATAACTCAAAAATGACAATTTTTTATATTGTAGCAACTGTATTATTCGAAGCATTTAAATTCAGGAACAACATATCTGATATTCCATTTCCATCATATGACATGATGACTTTTTTTAAAAATAAAGTCATATTTTGAGTTGAATCATGTTTAAATATACATTTTGTGGAAATAATGACATAAGTTAATACAAACTTTTAAAAATTGTCTAATGATTAATACAATTATTTCAATACCATTATTATAATAGGAATGCTTTGCTTTTAAGATATCCAATTTTTTTTAAACTCACATGGAACTTTCAAATATTTCTATTGAAAAATTATTGTTTGAGTTATGACATTGTTCTTTATGATATGTTTTATGATAAATATAAAAACCATTTTTGAGAATGAAGAAATAAATATGAAAACCATACATGTGACCATACTCATATATGTTAGAGGCTACGATAAAATTACACATGTGCGTGTTAACGTTTATGTATAGCAGTTAATACGTCAAGTTGATCTTGAATGACGAAGTTAATGAACCGTTTAATATGCGGAGGTACTTTCCTTCCTGTGTGCTTTGGCAAACGCCACAAAACTTGGCAACTTTGTGTGTATACATACCATGTCCTTCTTCGTCATAACACTAAAGAGACTTAGTTGCTTCTATTGTACTTGTTCAACAGTTTTACTGCACAAATAACCTAAACTAAATTCGAAACTCGGTCTATATTAATACGTCATTTATTTTAAGGATTAATTCCTGTTAAACGATTTATATTACGGCTTTTTCGATTAATTTAATAAACATATACAAAATTAATAATTGAAAGTATGTTATAATTCTTTACAATTTTTCAATAAATTTACTCCGGTGGGAAAGTAGATATCTTTCTCAGCCCGATTTGAATCGTTCTCAGCCCGATTTGAATCGTTCTCGAAGGCTTTTGAGATATTTTGCGGTTTTATATATATTTACCACTGTTGAACAGAAGCTGAAGAAAAATGTAGAGTGTTGTTGCAATATACCATCTTGCTCGGATTTTATTACTGATTACCTAGAGGGATGTTAATCTTGAATACCCAAACCTTACCTGGGTAAGAGAGAACTCCCTCTGCAGATGCTGCGACAAGAAGAGTTCCAAGGTTTTACCTCTCTCATTATAAACTCATAACATTAAACTTACTTGGAGGAGCCTGTAATATATATTCTGCCATTCCTTGCGAATATTTTCTGATATTCTGTTGTTGAGTTTCGATGATGGGACCTTAACAGGAACATGGAGTGAGGGTGCTTCATTGGCCAATTCATTTCCCCTGACATCAACATGTCCAGGTGCTGATATGTATTGAGACAATTTTCCGTCATATTTATAAACGTTCCAGGTGATCGGGATACATACTTTATAATGATTTTAAAGGACTCAGTGATCTTGAAACATTCTTGATTGGGAACAGAAGAATGTTATAGTGCCAATACCATAGGATTCACCGCAGCAATATAATCATTGTAAAACTGGTGTAGTTTAAATTTGTTTGGAATCTTCGGTCACAAAAGGAAAGAGGTTTCTGAAACGTATTTTGAACTGTCGGTAACAACTAATTTCTGAACATTTTAAAAACTATCTATGAAATCCGGTACTATGGTTTTTTTCTATACTGTTTTGAAATTTGAGATGTGATTGAGGTCTTTATGAGTAGCCCAAGGAGCTTTTTTTTATTGTATTTATGCTCATTAGTTTTATGTTTTTAACTACCGAGGATATTCTTTCTGCTAAGGATAAGCTTTATTAGTGGTCTTTCGTTGAAATATAGTAGACAATTGATGCCTAATCAAATATTAATGAGCAGAATGAATAATTTTATTTTCAAGTTTTGATCACTAGCTATTTGTAATTTTTCAAAGCACTGAATAATTGGATTGTGATAACATCCAATGATAATTGTGGTATTCATTATTAGTGATAATTATTAGGATTTGGAATCTCGGGATCTTCTAACCTTCTCAGTTCAAGAAATTTTGTATACGATATAATTTCATCTATTTGCTTTCAGCACTTAATTTATAAAAGTTCCCATAGGAATGGGTTTTCCATTTCTTTTTTTTACTCATCATCATCATCATCATTCGTGGCGCTACAACTCCTGTAGAGTCAAGTCCTCTTGCAGCTTGGTTCGCCAGTCTTTTCTATTGGTTCCCACTGCTCTCCAATTGCGGATTCCCAAGATGGACCTGGCATCCGCCGCCATTCCATCGATCCATCGGAGCCGAGGTCTTCCCACTCTTTTTGTCCCATAAATCATTTCGTCTAGGATCATATTAGGAATCTGATTAGGAAATTCTAATTATATGACCTCCCCATCGAAGCCGGCCTACTTTTTTTTACCCTTAAAATATTTGGGCTCTTGTAGAGTCTTCTTAGCTCAGCGTTCGTCCTTATCCTCCAGATCCCATTGGTGCAAACTGGGCAGTAAATTCTCCTCAAAATTTTCCTCTCGAACCTTAAGAGAAGGGCTTCCTGTGAACTGGGTAATGTCCAGTATTCGGAGGCATAAGTAAGAACTGGTCTTACTAGGGTCTTATACAAATGCACCTTCGTGTTTTGAGAAATAGCCTTGCTTCTAAAACCCGAAATAGCATATATTTTTTACTAACAGGGTACAATTTTTGAAAAAAACTATAACTGAATAAAAGCCTAATAACTGAAAAGAATAAAGGAATTAAAATACCTGAGCTCTGATTCTCCTTTCCAGGATAGAAGAGTAACCTCATAGATTTATTATAAAATAGAGTTATCGATAAAAATAAGATTATAACATTTGTAAATCCAATTATTTGCTTAAGTAATTCCATTTCAACTTTTAAATTTTAAATTTCATCACTAATATGGCTAAAGGCAGTTGTTTACATGGACAATCGAGCATTGGAATTTTTAGAAAATCTGTTCCACAACAACCAATGAAAGACCTTGAGTTTAATACATGGTAGAGACTGCACTGTTTCTACAACGGTTGTGCAGGGATTAAAGGTAGCAACTTTATAAAGTTTGGGTTCCACACTATCCACATTTGGTTCTTAACACATTAAATAATTTATCTGTCACAGCCGGATTTGCGCCAGGGATCTTTAACTTTACCACTGAGATGATACTCGAATTCTGCATTGAAATTATTTCTGAGAAATTTTATATGAACTCTTCTTCAATACCTAATTGAACTATTGCTTTGTTTAATAGCTCGGCAAAATGAGCTTTATCTTAAGCAGCCCGTTTCTTGCCTTCTTATTTTATTATTAAAAACGTTAACGTGATTAGGAATTCAAAGAGCTCTAATAATAATTGAATTTCCCTCTTGTCTATATCTAATTAGAAGGAGATCATTCTTAATAAAAGCTCAAATATAGCTCATATCCATAAAATCTGTAAAACTTCACGAGTGATCTAAAAAGGTTAATTAATGAGGTTTCTGACACTCTAAATTTAGAGCCATGTAAACGAAAATCCCAATTTTCGAAGTGAAGTTATGTTTTTTGTGAGTAGGAATGAGATTTGTGGAATTTAATAAAGAGCATATTTCCCTTTAATGAAGAGATGTTCTAAACGTGAAATATCCCGCGTGCCGGAATATTTTAAAAAATCGGAACATTTAGGAATTGACTGAAAGTGAAGTTGTAATTTCAATTTTCATGCAATATGATCAATGACATATTTTTTTCATAATCATTACATAATTTATTATAGTAAATAAATTTATTTCTATGGCTTAATTATTGTTATAAAAGCCTGTACCACTACAACTCATGAATGGTATAAGGTTCAGTATATGGTGGAGGACATTGTGTTAAGATAATGCTTGCCCAGGAAAGTGATTTTTTCCCAATTAACGGTTTCCACTTTTCACAGCCAGGGTCTGCGGTTACCACAAAGTCCAGCTATGGCTGTTAATAGATTATGTAATTTATTCTCCACAGAATTTTTATCCGTTGTAATAAATAATAGTTAATTGTTATAGACATACAATGACAATCCATTTTATTGGTCTTTTATTGTAAGGCTAAACTATGACGTTTTCCAAAGAAATAACCATTAAGTATCCTTCTCCTTCCAAACTATCACAATATATAAATATATATATATTTTTTTACTTTAGTATATATATAATATATAATATATAGTATATATATAATTCTTTAATTTTTACTTTAGTTTAATTCTTATTTTTCTGTCCCTATCAGAAATTTTAATAACTTATTGTTTTTTGGCTCTTCTAGGCATTCGTTTATGTATCTACAGCTTACTGCAATTGCACCGTTGATGAATTCATTGAAGAGAAGGTTTACCAAAGCCACTGGAACCCTGCCGAATTCCTGAGGGAAGTCATGGAGACTCCTTCCGAGGAAATCAACCGCAGGACGGAAGAGTATGCAAAACGATACATTCACATTGTTTACTTTTATATTATTGTACAGTTAGATATATAAATCAATGAAATTTTCTAGGTTCTTGGTAGATCATCCAAACACCTACTCCTTCAGCAAACAGCTTGCAGAGAACTTAATAGCACAGGAAAGAGGAAATTTGCCAATAGCAATCGTAAGGCCATCAATTGGTGAGTTATATAGTTTCAATAATCCTCCCACCTACGCCTCGATATACCCTTCAGACGCTTCCCAGATAATTATATTATATACTATACTACTATAATTACTATATTACTATAGTACTATATTATATACTACTTATAATCATATTACACTACTTATAATAATAATTATATTATTATTAAATCATTCTATTATAGTATTATTAAAGGTAGTAAACGTATATTATAAAGCCGCTATAATAAGGATACTAGTACCTATTCCGCCAGTTTGCCAGATTTGTTATATGATTAGTTAAAGTACCGTCAAATGACGTCACATTATGTCATTGCTACGCCGTGATTTAATCTGTAGTTGCGATATTTTTCGCCATTTAATCCTAATCAATAAGTAACAAAACAATAATCTAGATTATTTAACCCCGCCAATTTGTACTTATGTGGTATTAGAACCTGGCATTATTTCTTGTTCCCTTATAATATAATTATAAAAAGGTTATAACGTGCCTTCTCATGTTAAAGGAAATTATACCAGTTTAAATTAATTACTTACTGGCTATGCTAGTCAATCTCAAACAAGCTGTCACTGAGGTATATTTTCAAGGATTTTTTTTCTATCTATTCAAATTTTTGAGGACTTAAAAGGCAAGTACGTAGGAGTGATGTAACGTAACATCACTTAACGAGGCTTTAACTATTCCTACCACGAATCTGGAAAGCTGCGGAACAAGTACCAAGGAATTTAAAAATAGTTAGATACTGATAAAAAAAAAACCTTCATATACTAATATATAAATAAATGATCCTAAATAGTTTATGAATCTATCCCGTATTGTGTAGTCTTGAATACTGCTGAACGGCCAGTGAAGGGTTGGACGTACAACGTGCTGAGCGGTGCCTTCGCCTTCATTGCGGGTGCTGGAAGGGGAGCCTTCAGGACTATCTACGCCGATGGAAACGCCGTTGCAGATCTTGTACCATGCGACTACTTGGCTGCATTCCTGTTAGCTACTGCCAAGAGAACAGCTGACCGCGGGTAGGATATAACTATAGCCGATGTATAACTGCTAAATTTATTGCTAAAATTAAGTAGAGATTATTCTATTCGGTAGACCTCACCAATCGCACAACTTAACCATATAGCCATGAGCTAATAGGAAAGACGTGTCAATTCTTAATACGAAACGAGATATACATAAAACATTTAAATAGGCAGTCATAGGAGGGCTGCCGACAGAAGTGAAAACTCAAAACTTTATAATAAATGTATTCTTTCTTGAATTTCTAAATCAATTATAGTATGAATAATTTAAGTTATATGATCATTCGTAAAAATCAACTGTCATGTAAATTGAAATTATTAAGATTAGTATGTCTTTCACATCTATTGGCACTCCGAACAATACTACGTTCATTTTCAAGTACTTTATTTATATATCAAAACCTATGATGGGATGCACAAACTCAATACAAAATAACAATGCAACTTAATTGAAATAATATTAGTACACCGTCATGTTTATAACAAGCGACCCACCTCAGCTTTGCTCGTGTAATGACGCATATAATGCCTACTTAATTTGTCTGTGTAATGTATTTTTTTATCACGTACCAGCCACAAAGGAGCACGTGAATATCATTGGTTAGGCTTCTTTGGGAGTCTTGACTTTCTTTCTTCCCATCTCAGCTAATGTACTTTATTATATTTAAATTATAAAAATAAAAACAAAACCTCGACAAATTATATACCTAAACCTTCCTGGTGAATCACTCTATCTATTGGTGAAAACCGCATGAAAATCCGTGCAGCAGTTATTGAGTTTACCGCGAACAAACGCGGCCGAGGACTTTGTTTTATAATATGTATAGATTTTGTATTTGTATTTACATAGATTTTATTTTCATTTTTAGCATTATTAAGTTCAGAAATATTTAGATCATTATATTTTCAATCATTTCATGAAACAAGGCATTTATCTATTACAAATAAAATCTTTTAGGAGAAACGAAAAGTTAAACTAGTTATTGATGTTCTAAGTTATTATTAGTATCAATAATCAACATAATCAATATCAACTAAAAGAATTTTCAGATAAATATTATTTTTTTATATCAATGGAATTCTAACCTTTAAACTAAAGTTGATTAAAATAAATTATATATCTCATGGACATGCCTCAAGGTGTCGACAGACTCGTGCATGTTGCTGACATGAACCCACTAGTTTACTCACTACCATAAGTTGCGAATCGAGACTAAAAGTTTTCACTTCAAAAAATATAATTAATGCACTGTTCTGGAGACGCTTTAAAGTGCCATCGTTCCGAATGTAGGCCAATATCTAACGAATCGATCTTTGACACGCCCTATCCAAATAATTTAGCAATTGTACCAATCTTTCAGGTCCATAAATTGACATTTTCATTCGATTTTGAGTTTGAAGAAGAGTCTGAGTCAAAAATAAACGATTCTCCTGACAATAACGTGATTATAATTATAACTTTCCGATGAATAACTCACATATGTAGGTCGTATTTAATGAGAGTTTCTAACTTGTTACTTTGTATGGAGATGCTGAGTAAAGGCAATTAAATGATGAGATATATATTTGGAAAGTGATATTAGAAATGTCTTGAAAACACTGCACACAAGAGAAATGTGTTATAACTTATTTTGTTTTTTTTTTGTACAAATTTCATATCCATCTAAGTACATAATGGAAAATATCGTGCTTATTCGATGGTAACCGATTGTAAAGTTTTCCACTCAGGTAAAAAGAGCTTGAGCATGTAGAACCCATTTAGTAGGTTTTAGTCGACCTAAGTTTTAAATAATAAACGAGTAAAAAGTGATATATGCGTGTGTGTATTGACACTATCCATACTTTTTAGAAACAAACCAATAATAAAAACTATTCAATTAATTTCATTACTTTCAAACATGGAAATATACGAGTGTGTTCTGAAAAGTTTCCGCCGAACATCGCCAAAGTTCACCAAAAGGTGCTGGACGACCGCTGAATTAAAGCGAGAGAGATAACAGAGGGTACGAAGATGTCAAAAGAACGTGTTTGTTACATATTGAATCAACATTTAGATATGAGAAAGCTGTCCACAGGTTGGGTGCCGCATGAATATTTCCAACGTTCTGTTGGCGCAGTTTAGGCGCGATAAATCCGAGTTTTGGGGCCTATTACTTACTATGGATGAAACTTGGATACACCATTATTATTACCCGAAACAATAATATAGTCCAAACAGTGGACTGCAAAGGGGGAACCTGCTCCAAAAAAAAAAACAACTGTTTTCTCGGGAGGGTAAGTGATGTTGACTGTTTTTTGGGATAATCATGGAGTTATTTTAATCGATTATCTTCAAAAAGGAAAAAACATTACAGGAGCATACTACGCATCATTAGTTGACAATCTGAAGGCAGAACTTGTTGAAAAACGGCCACATTTGCAGGGAAAGAAAATCCTGTATCACCAAGACAACGCACCATCTCAAACCTCAGCGGTTGCCATGGCGAAAATCCACGAATTACGGTTTGAACTGCTTGACCACCCGCCTTACTCACCAGATCTAGCCCCAAGCGACTTTTTGTTGTTCCCTCATCTAAAAATTGCGATCGGAGGACAGAGATTTTCGTCAAATGAAGAGGGAATCACGTTCGTAAACTATTATTTTACAAAGAAAAACGCCGAGTACTTTTTGGGTGGGTTACAAAGATGGAAGCATCGCTGGGAGAAGTGTGTGGGACTAACAAGGAGACTGTGTTGAAAAAAAAAATTCAGAAAAAAATATCTTGTATTTTTGTTAGGTCAGAAACTTTTTCTACCACCCTCGGAACTTAACGTCTGCCATTAAGTATTAAAAACACGAACTTAGAGAAAAATAATTTATCCCTAATTTTGCAAAGACGCGTTTTCCACATGACTGGAACTCTCAATTCAATTGAAGCCATGATATATTGAGGAGGCTCTATCCATCGGAGCCATCCTTCCCGGTCTCAACACATACTTTTCATTTGGGCCAGAGTTTTCCCCCTTCTTGCTCATATTGTTAGTATGTGTTCTGGATACAAGATCCTTGGCCGATCTCGGGGCCTCCTGCCCAGTGGTCCATGTGATTCGTCCTTGTCACAAATGTCCATACCACATTCTTTACAGTGTCAGATGAGTGAGTACGTAATACTGTTTTACTGATTTCTAGGTTCTTAGATCAAAATCAGACGTGGTAAATGGAAACATTCCTTGGGCTCGCCCAGCTTCTAAAACGGGTATTTTTAATTAAGTGGAGATTAATCACTTAATTACACCCATTGGTTTGGGTGTAATTAAGTGATTACACAGTTCATTCCCTACTATGTACTGAAACCAATACACTTCATGGATTGTAGTAGGCGTGTAACCTTCCAGAAATTCTCTACAGGGTTGGGTATAAAGCAACTTTCTCTAAACTTATGGACTTACAAAATGTTATTAAAGCTAATAAAAACCATACATTTTTCGCGGACGTATACGGAAAGTTGGCACATTTTCATGGCTTCAGATGACTTCGGTAGGTTTTTAAGTTATGATTGATCAGGGATATTTTCATATCAAAAACGCTTTATCATGATGTAGAAAAATACACGAGAAACAGTTCGGTAACATGGGTCTTTTCATAGAGAAGAAATGCACCAGGATATATACTCGACTTACCATATACTCTCACTAATTGCGAGAAATATACTCCACAAAATTTTAAAATTCGATAATCAATGAACGTAGAATTTGATACTCAACAACTTCTACTTGTGCCTCTTCTCTTAGAGAACTCAATTATAAGATGTAAATACAAATATAGATCTCAGTTATTGACAGAATGGGAAAGAATCAGTGGTTTATGGCCGTGGTCTTAGAGTACTTCACATTAGCGAAATGTAATGCGACAATAAAGGAAAAAAATGTTTTACCCAACTTCTTGCATAATAGAAGCCCTCTTATGACTGGTCCTCACCCAGATACTCAATCCGAGAATGGATAACATGCTCGTCAAAACGCATCTTATTCTCCGCCTGAATATTACATTAAACTATTAAATGATCTGCATATTGGACATAACATTTTCATTTTGAATTGTAAATACAGAAATATTTTTGATCCAAAAGCTATCTATCCATCCAGAGGCCACGACCCTATGTAAAAACCACTTATTCTCTTCGGTAGAGGAGACCTCAAGGCCAATAAATCTTGCTCGAAACTCAATTTCCGCCAGCGAGGGTCGATGGCCATATTTTCACTTAAAAGTAAGAAAAACTAAATGTAGATAGCAGCAGCAGTAGTCGGAAAAGTGTCCATACTTCATCATTTTACACATACCAATATATCACGCACACATATACACAAACATACACTCACAAATAACAGCATAAGCTCAAAAGAAACATGTAATATAAGAGAAATACTCGCTAATGCATTTAGTGGAATGATACATTTACTACAGGTTGACTTCGAATGATACTCTAAGTAGTTAAACACTGCGCGCGCTCTGCCCTCTATCTCGAAAAACGTTCAAGATATAAAAAAAAATGTCTAAACAAAAGTTGTAGATAATTGAATCCTCTACAATATTTATAATGAATACAAATAGCATAAAACCCATAGGAAACGAGATATTTGCAATAAATGTATAAAACATTTTTTGCCCTTTGGCCTTAAAATATCTGTAGTCGCGGACACTCTACGATAAGCCAAAATAAAGGTTTATACAAATTTATAGCCGACTATCTCTCATTCCAAGATTCTTGCTCTCATTTGACTAATTTGACTGGGCTATTATTATGTTGCCCATTCAGGACAAAAATAGAATAACAGCCAAGGAAAAACCGAATAGAGCACATCCTAACCTCAAAATTCAAATTCAAGGTAACATCGAAGGCCCAAATGCAATTACTGAATCATATGAAGGTTACCAGGCATCAGATGGGAAAGGCTAAAACAGCTGATAGAATGATAACTTCAAATATCTGAAGACTGACTTTATAAACTTACCATCTAATAACAGTTTAAAGGAAACGACTATTTTTAGTTAATTAATTATAACTAACAACACTTCTTATTCCGGTAAGCATTGAAGGGTAACTTTTCCTCAAAGGTATTTATTTCACTGGGAACTCTTAAAAGAAAGACATAAATAGGCAGTATGAGGACTGCCGACAGAAGTGAAAACTCAAGACACTGTAATAACTGTGTTCTTTTTTGGATATCTAAATTAATTGTAGCTTGAATTATTTAATTTTCAAATTTGTAAATTTAAATTAATAGCATTAGTCTGGTTTTCACTGATAAACTCCATTATACACATTTTCACGTATTTTTTTAAATTAATCAAAACATATGAAATGCTGTACAATACTAAATATCAATAATTTAATTGAAATAATAATTAGGATGTTTTTATATTATTTGTATTTTTATTTACGTAGATGTTAATGAACTTTATTTTTATTTTTAGCATTGTTATCATCATCAAGTTCAAATATACGTATATCATTTGTACTTTCAATCATTTCATAAAACAATATATTTAACCCAATAAAATCTTTTTGGGGAAACGAAAAGTTAAACCAGTAATTGATGTTTTAAGTTATTATTAGTATTAACTGCACAACTATTAAACTACTTTTTAGTTAAATATAATTATTTTTATATCAATAGAATTCTAACCTTTGAACTAAAGTTGATTTAAAAAAATGTATAACTCCCGCACAAGCCTATAGATGTCGCCAGTCTCGAGCACAACCAAACTTGGTATAAGACAGGGTTGCAGCTTGAGCCCACTTCTCTTTATTCTGGTCCTTGATTCTGCTATATTCAGGCCAAAGCCCGGATGAGAAGTTACCATCTGGGATTTAGATACTTGAATAAAGTTACCTACTCCTTGATGGCCTTTGCTGAAGGAATGGTAGTCCTTGCCAACAACGATAGAGACCTAATATACAATATCAGGGTTCTTCAAGATGAACTAGAGAAGATCAATATGGAAATAAACCCTGACAAAACAAAGGTTATGAGAATTGGCAGGATGCCTCACCGAAAAATGAGAGTCATAAGAATTAAGGACAAGCCCATCGAACAGAGGAGAACCTTTAAATATCTGGGAGCACACCTTGATGAGAATGGAGTCATGGACAAAGGTTCCTGAATAAAAGAGAAGTATCCAAGGACACAAAGTTGAGGGTATATAAATCTACTTTTCTCCCCATATTAACATACTCCTCGGAATCTTGGGCGTTGACCACCAAACATAAAAGTAGGATTCAGGCTTCAGAAATGAGATTCCTAAGGAAGATAGAGGGAAAAACAAGACGAGACCGAATTCGCAACTCGATCATTAGATCAAGCCTCGGAGCGGACCCTGCGGAAAAAGTCATTGAAGAAAACAGTCTAAGATGGTTTGGACATGTTTTAAGAATGGAAAATAACAGGCTGGCCAAGATGACATACGAGGCTAAGGTTGAAGGAAGAAGGTCCAGAGGAAGACCCCGACGTACCTGGGAAGATGGTATTAAGGAAATCTTCGCAAAGAGAAGTCTGGAATGGAATAGAAGGAGAGAAATGGTAGAAGATTGTAAGGTGTGGTCCGGGCTATACAGAAAGAAACCTCACAATGCAGAGCGGTAGAGAGGAACGACTATGTGATGATAATTATTTTTATATCAATAGAATTCTAACCTTTGAACTAAAGTTGATTAAAAAAAATGTATAACTCATGCAGAAGCCAATAGATGTCGCCAGTCTCGAGCATGTTGCTTACGCGAACCCACATGACTACCCCCTACTAGTCGCTAAACGCGGCTAAAGAAGTTTTCATTTGAAAAAAAAATATAATGAAATAAGTGGCACTATCGACAAATAAATTTAATATCAAACTATTAAATGAGTTTTCCTGTTCTAAAACTGGGAAATAAAAAGGACATCATTTATGGGATGGAAGAGGAGTAGGAGCTGAAGAAGTTCTGCCTTCGAGGCAGCAATTTATGTTGATGCTAATGTATGCGCATATTTATGCAAATGAAATGCAGTTATTTGCTAATTAGAGTTAGACAAAAGTATCTCACTAACCTCCGATTAAATTACAACTGCCTGGTTTAGTAACGTTTGCGCAACCTTACTTTTGTTTGTTAGTTACTTTGTACAATCGACATTTTGTAATATATTATTTACTATATCTGAATTTATCATATTTAATTGTACTCCAGGTTTTATTAATTTACTTGTCCTTAAAAGGATACTTCACAAAAGTCAAGGAGACTGTTTTTTAAAGAAAATGTTAGAGAATTTCTTTCGCTGGTCAAGTTTTCCGTGTTCCCAATTGGTATTTGTACACCGATTTATTCAGCTGTTTCTATTGGTAATTCTATTATTTTATTTTCATTATCCAAATTTTTGCCTGGTATTTACCAGATTACCAGATCTCCTTTGCTAAAATTTTTAAGGATGTGTTGGACCTTTCTGGTCTAATGTAGTTATTTACTTCTTCGTTCTCGTCTTTCTTAATTATACAATGCACGTATGAATGTATTGGTGATTGTATTGCACTAAATCTTTGCAAACCATTAATTATTTGTAAGGAGTCAGTATTACAAGTTAGATTCAACGCTGCCTAAGATCACTTTCACTTGTGGACAAAACTTCCTGTATTCAGTTATTATAAATGCTCGTAAGATGTGTATCAATAAATGTTATAGTGTGCTATATCGATATTTCATTTCTCTTTAATAGGTTAGTTAATGATTAATGATACAATTACTAGCACACAGATAGTTGTCATTATTTTATATTTTGATTTTTATCTCAGCTTACAAATTTTTAGATCCTGTTAATTGAAAAAATGCTTAGACAATAATCAGGTAGGCCTTCTGCTTGATCTGTGGCTTTCTACCATTGTGTCAGGTGGTGGCTACCTCAGGTTTCTCGGGAGGTCGTTTTACCAGAGCTCTAACTTCGGAAAGGAATCGGATTGCTTTCTCAATAAATTGTTCCCTAAATGTTTCCAAGAGTCATCTCCGAAGTGTAGGAATATAGCCTTAATGACAGTTACAGATCAGTTTTGTATACAATATAGTTTATCCATTGATTAATTTCGCCTTTATTATCTAGTATTGTATTATGGTTGACTATATGTTGTATATATGATTGTCTATCCGTTGTATACGATTGATGATGATATTTTCCGTCTGTTTCCAGAGACTTGGAGGTGTACCACTACACTTCAGGCACGGTGAGACCTATCCTCTGGTCGGAGTACGTCTCCAGCGTGATGAAGCACATGGAGGAGTTCCCTGCAGTGAACGCCATCATCCCTCAGAGGGCCAAGTGCCGCAAGAACTACTTTCACAACTGGCTCGTTGTCGTACTCTTTCAATTCTTGCCGGCTCTGCTGGTAGACTTCTCCGGTCTAGTAATGGATGCTCCATACAAGTAATTCAGAAAATATAAATAATGAAAAATTGTGTTTGATGATTAAGGAAATTTTAAAATCATCAATGATGCTGAAGGTAGAACAACAATAACACAAGTGAAAAAACAAATAAAAAATTTATTGGATCCAAATTCCAATGTTTATAAACATGAAATTAAGTTAATTATATGTATTCATGAAGATATCAAAGAACAAAAAAACTAATTATAGTATTAAGAAGTTTTACTGTTTATGTTCTGGGATCGAGACATCACAAGTGCATGCTTGGACATGTATGTGCACTAAAGATCCTGTCGACGGTTCACATTATAAATATTTCATTATAGGAAGAGTAAATGGCGATAAAGTACAATCAGCCTCTGTAAAGTAGATACCTGACCCACTCGACAAAGCCTTAACTCTCTCAAGTTACAGACCTACAGAATGATGGAGGGGGAGTTTAAAAATGGTGGTTGCCCTTACATAGCATGTGTGATAAGGTTGGCCGCATGACTAATTAACGGCGGAAAGCCGAATGGTTAAGGTTAGGTCGAGGTTTAAATCCATATTATAAATTTAAGTCATAGTTACATGACTAAAAAGTGTGGGGAACTGGATAACTGATGTTAGGTCAAAGTTTAAATTGAAATTTACTGTGATAATGACGTCATAGGACATGTGACCGAACCCTGCACTATAGTTGGCTTGCAGAAGTCCATGTCTCAGCTCCCCTATTTTTATCTTGTAACTCTTTTATGGAATTACAACTTTCAATTTACAATTACAATTTCCTTATAATTACTTTGTATTTTGTGCAACTGTCATCCAGCTCCTGGCTCCCAGGATATCCCACGCGTCTCTGTGCACACTATCCGATCACCTCTGTTTCGGTCTCTCCCATCATCTTGTGTCGTTGAGAGGTTCTGTCTAAGCATTTCCATTTACTAATTTTTAACCAAATATCAACCAAATTTTATGCATTATCCCTTAAATTTCCTACTCAATGAGCATTGTATGTACGGTCAACCATTTTCCAATCAAATAAATTTATTATTAACTTCAACTGGATAATTAGGCGGATAAACTGCTTTCTCATACAATATTTTCTTAAGTATTTTATAAGTGCTATACAGAATTGTAAATAATGAGAGATGTAAATTCGAATGTAGTTAAGCATATTTCATCGTTTATGTGGTCACTGTTCTAAGGCACAAATTGCTTAATAGTTTTCAGCAAACCTAAGCTACCAATTGATGGAGGAATTCAGACAGAAAACCTTTTTTCAGTGAGAGCTAGTTAGCGACAACTCTCGCCCGAGAGAGGGCAGGAAAAAGTTGAGCTTAGTCACAATAGTCATCCAATTTACAATAAGCCCTAAGGGCTATTGAATTGCCACTGCTAGTTCAATAAGCCCTCGAATTAGAGCGCTAATCAATGCAGCTAAAATAGATCAATATTTGGACAAGCCCAGGTGCCCCTCTGCTAGTTGTTTGTCTTTCATTTACTATCCCAACGCTTTCTGAGTCATCACAGAATTTAGACACGTTAGCAGTAATAGTTGGGGGAGGGGTGAGCCATCGTAGTTATGAACTTTCAGGAAGCTCTCGCAAACTTAGATAAACAGTTTATCGTTACAGCGATTTATTAAGATATTTATGTATTTATAAGTTTTGTTTGATTGAACACTAGCATGAATTCAAGCATAGATTTACTATATTGGGAAAAAACCATTCTCCAGTCATCTCAACTTCTTAATTTATATAATTCCTTAAAACGTTTCGACAACTATACGTCATTATCAATCTTTCAATATTCATATAAGTTTTCTGCATCGATACAACATTTATACATAACTTTAAAAAAGTTATAAGTCTAAAAATCTGTAAATAATAACAATTATAATTTAAAAAAATACAAAATTTCTATAAAATTGTCCCAATAACTAGTAAAATTAAGTATAGATATCTCACAAATGCATATTTATTTCTAAAATTTTTAAAGTATATTTTCTTGGGGATTATCTATCCTCCATGGTCAAATTATTAATATAAAACTGATATAAACTTTGATATTAGAAGTACTAGATTAGTTGTATGTAATTATGAACTATTTATTTTACTGTATTTAAAAACTTTGATGTATTAAAATATTTTAAAATATATAAAAAACAACACAAAAATGGAATATACGACTTCAGATGTAATGAATGTAACAAACATTACATCGGACATACCTGCACACATTTGAAAAATAGAATTTACCCCCATAAAAATAATTGAAATCCCAAATCTAAAACATACACTGCTTTGTAAACAAACTGTAAAAATGAACTACATACTTTCGATTTTAACAAACCAAAAATCTTACGTAAAGAAAGTAACACAATAAAAAGAAAATTCCTAGAAGCACAATATATAAATGATGTAATAAATAATGTAGTGAATGACAGAAAAGAAGCAGGTGAAATAAGTAAGCTATATTCTTCTATTATGTTAAAATTGAAAAAAGGAAAGCAAATAAGATTCAGCTTTGTAAACAAAACTGGTAGGGTAATGTAACCTGACCCTATAACCTACAAATAGTTTTTCTGATATCTTAATTTTTCCATATGATTCTTTTTACAAAATACCATATTTTGATTAAATCGATTAAATAAAACATTTAAAGATTCTTTTTTTGTTTTGTTTTTTATATATTTTAAAATATTTTAATCCATAAAATTTTTTAAATACAGTAAAATAAATAGTTCAGAATTACATACAACTAATCTAGTACTTCAAAGATCAAAGTTTATATCAGTTTAATATTAATAATTTGACCATGGAGGATAGATAATCCCCAATAAAATATATTTTAAAAAATTTAGAAATATACATAGCCGTCGAAACGTTTTAAGGAATTCTATAAATTAAGAAGTTAAGATGACTGGAGAATGGTTTTTTCCCAATATATAAAAATCCAAAGATTTAAAGTCCAATTTTACATAAATTAAAAAAAAAAAAAGCATAGATTTACTTTATTAGTTTCTTAATCCTTTTTTTTTTACGTAAATGAAATTCTTTATCGCAGAGGCAGCCGCATTGTGTATTTAATAATTGCATTTAAGTTTTCATAAAATCAATTTTTAGATAAAGTGATAAGAGCGCATTATACTTTTACATTGGGACTAGACAGCAAAATTTTCATTTTCGAACCCCGATTTTATCTTTTTTTTTACTTTCTTTCTCTTTATTATTATAAATATTTTTTAGACGTATACATGTACATATTACATTCAAGCCCGCGCATTATTCATTTTGACCATTTTTATGAGATCGATAATTTACTTAAATTGTACTAAGAACCGTTAAGCTCAAGTGGTTGAGCGGTGGATAAAGGTTTCTGTATCCACCGGTATTGTTCGACACTTGTTCGAAAATTACCCCTTGCCAAAAAGGAGGCTGGGGAGGTTTGGTGGTTAGTTGCCTTTGGTTACCAATGTTACAATGTTTTATTGGTTGCTAAGATTATAATCCTGTGTCAAGAAGTGAGGAGCCTATTCTCTCCTCTCCGGCATCGAATTAATACACGTATAATTATAGTCTTATAGACATTATTCCCTATTATAATATATTATAGCCACGATGAGAACAAATGTCGAATAAAGAGAGCTGGGGTAGCGGGGGATAGACAGTGACTTCCCAATGCTCGACCGGCCTTAGGCAACTTCTGCGCAGGTCGTTTTCTAAATTATCACACCATAACGCCACAATCCAATATTAAGATTATTATGTTCATCTTTTAAATCTTAATTGTCAACGGTGTAAGTGTATCATTAATGAAAAAAATAGATAAAATACTTATTAGACCCTCAACAAAGATCCATACTAACCCTATTATCATATTTCGTTGAAACTTTGATAAGCAATTTAAAAAAAGGAAACTATCAAGTAGAAACCAAATCACAAAGCAATTCTAACAACAGCTTTTAAGATTCAATAGTATGCATTTTTAAAATGTCTGGATGTGCGTAAGTACACACAGGCCTGAACAGCAGAAGTTGAAAGATCCAACATAACTAACATCTTTATAACCAGCCTTACTTTACATTAGCGAACTCCAATAGTTTATAAATTATAGACCATTATTTGGTGTTAATTTTCCCAAAAGGGCAGTTCTTTAGAGTTTAGATTTAACAATCGGATTTAAAAAATGATTAAACACTTACCCCGAATCTGCGCATGGCCCACATCACCTAATATAACTTTAAATGTAAATTTTGAATATAAAATTGATTAGAAGTAATTAATAAACACAATATAAGATGATGGTGATGATTTGTTTAAGTACGTATTAATTTTAATTACCATAATTATCTTCCAAAAAATATTTATATATTATTAGTATGTAATATGATTTCAAAGCAATACTCTGCAATGCTATCCATTACTCAACTAAAACTGGTGTGGAAAGTCACACTTTCCCCCACTAGTGAGGGAAAGTAACAGCCATCTAGATCGATATTGACAATCAGCACTATGTTATTTTAAATGATAAATTGCGCTATTGTAACATTATTCATTTTATATTCCTACTATGATAAAATAAATAATTTTAGAACTATTTTATATTTAATTCAAGATAGATTTTATTTATTTTGAAGCTATTTTATAGAAATATTTAATATAACCTTAAATCTATTACAACCTTCACACATCAGAAAGTTGGAGATCTAGGATTAACGCTAGTGTAGTTTTAACAAATCTAAAGTTTCACCTTAAATATTACACTTTTCCTGCACTCATTTAAAAATTAAGAAATTAAACGCGTGAGAAAAGTGCTTATAGCACCCTCGTTTAATTACCACACTCGCCTTCGGGTCGTGTGGTAAAATTCACTCCCGTGTAATAAAGTGGCACTTTCCTCACTTGTCAAATAAATAACTATTTTTTTTTTTTTTGCATTATGATGCTGAAAATGAATGAGTTATAGACAGAAAGAAACATAATGTCCAAATAATAATTGGTAACTAATGAGAACTAAACTAGTGCATTCCGAATATTAACTATATTATTGTATATTGTATTCTGATTCACACTTGATATTGCAAAGATTTGGAAATTATTCTGTTTAACAAAGCAGTGTTTGAAATTTTATTTTTCATATAAAAATGATTAAGATTGTTAGGACTTAATGACTTCTATAACGTTATTATTATTATGTATTAAGTTTACAATACAAACATCTTTCTTTTTCACAGGATTTGGGAGATCCAGATGAAGTACGCGCGCGGCCTGAATTACGCTTCCAAGTTCACCCTGAGAGAATGGTGGTTCTCGACCGACAACCAGATGGAGGTGTGGCACGAGATGGGCCAGGATGACAGAAAGGAGTTCTGGTTCAATTTGGAAAACTTCGACTGGGACGATTACATCAAGACCTGTGTGCTGGGAGTCCGGAGGTATTTCCACAACCAGGACGATAGCAATCTAATGCGAGCGAGGTCTATACACCGGGTGTTAGTATACAAGTTGCATTACTAAACATTAAGTCTTTATTAACCATTTATATTTATGCCTTATATTAGTGGCTATTGGAAAGCGCCTTTCTTTGTTGCTATACTTATACTGAAGCCTCCCAAGGTCTCCCAACTCACATATTAAAATTGAGAGTTGGTGCGCAAATTATGTTGCTGCGCATTATAAATCCACAAAAATTATGCAATGGCACCAGATTGCAAGTGAAAACATTGAATCGCAGTGTAATCGAGGCAACTATAATGACCGGTTTTTCTCGAGGAGAGTCCGTATTTATTCCTTGGATTCCCCAAACACCATCAAATTACCCCTTCGAACTCAAGAGAGTGCAGTTTCACATCAAAGTCTGCTTCGCAATAACTATAAACAAAGCTCAAGGTCAAACTCTTAAGGTAGCGGGGATAGACTTAAAGGAAAGCTGCTTCTCTCACGGCCAGTTGTATGTGGTTTGCTCCAGAGTAAGCCCACAGAGTAGCCTGGTGATTCTAGCTCTCGAAGGAAAAACAAAAAATATCGTTTACAAAGAAGTACTGCGGTTGGTGTGCAGTGTTTCGGTTACGTTGTAAAAAGACCATACCCCCAGATCAATGGCAGATCTTGGTGTTCTCAAAATATAACAAAATCCCTACACTATAATAAAGATTGTTATATTTTATGTATAAATATTCAAACATTTGAACATAATAATTTAAATGTTATAACAAAATTAATAACGTAAAAACCAACTAAAAATCCTATTAGAACCATTTTAGACTTCTATTCTGACGAAGTCGCGGGAAAAAGCTAGTTAAAGATAAAGAAGTACTGGCAAGAGAGAAATAACTAAAATTAAGTCAATTTATTTTTCATTATCTACTGGCCTCGCGCCCCATCGACTTGTAGTACTCTCGCCCCCAGATTGGGAACGACTGCTCTATGCCAGAGGTTGTGCAAGGCGATGATTTGCTGAGGCCACTCTCAGCCGCCAGGTTTTCCTCGTCATAGTAAAGGATACCCTCTCTATAAAGGTTGGGCGAAACTTTGTGTGAATGTTTGCTGATATCACTGACTTGATCAACGGTTATCTATAAATAAAACATAAGTCCATTAAAAAATGGGACATTTTTATTATTATTGGGTTTATGAGGAAATTTCAGAGAGTTTATATTTTATGCAATTACCTTATATTTAAAAAATAACCATTTTTTTTTTATTGATATTATTATTTGATAGATAATATTCGATATATTTATTTAATATTCTCTAATAAATATAATCCATTGCTATTAAAATATTTAAAATCTTTTTCTGTGTAATTTAAATGTTGAAACATTGCGGTACAGGTTGCAACTATATCTCTACTAAGTGGAATCCGGTTTCTGACCTCAAAGGATACTATCAGCCGGCTGGCCATTATGTATTAATCCCGCGGTCCCTCTACTTCTTGTTAGGGTATCTTTTGGAGTATTCAACAAAGGACACTCCTGGGGAAAAAGCCTCAAAGGGGGATGAAACAAAAGAGCAAAGGATCCTTGTTAGGACACGTATTTGGTAGGACGAATCAAAAGACTTGTAGGCAGATTTTAGGTGTATTAGCAAGGGGTTAAGTGCTCATTAATTCACATCGTATGGTTAACAAACGGTAGGCGAATTCTAAGATAGAATTTTATCTATTGATACATGGAACAATACAGCATTGATATACAAAGTGACTTTCTGATATAAACTGACTCGATAGACTATTAGCTATTCACTAAAATTATAACTTATTAATTATAACTTTAGATGATTGATCATTTGGTAAATGTAGGCAATCGAGTGCTAGTACTCTATTAAATATCTACTGTGTTTAACGCTTCTATATTTACATACACTACTACCAGTATAATGCTAGAGGGTGGGTCATGGCTTCCTCAGCAATTCTGTTCCAGTCTTCTCAGTTTATGGCCTTCTGCTTCCATTCTGGGGCGCCTTCTTCTTCTTTTCCTTCCTCCTTGTACCTTTCAGTGTGGAGGAGCTTCAACCCATCTCATCCATTTATCTCTATCTTGTGTGAGTTGTCTCATTTGAGCAAGATTTTTCACCTTCTTTTTTCCCAACTTGCGGATATATTTTTTGTATGCAATCCTGGGTCTTCCTCGAGGTCTTGAGCCAGTCGGTCTGGCCTCCATTATCTTCCGTGGGTCTCGGTCCTGACTCATCCTGCATACGTGTCCGAACCATCTCAGTTTTCGCTTGTGTAATGTATCAATTAATGCAGGGATCTCTAATTCTTTTATTCCTTACACAGTCTCTTCTAGTTTTACCAGCTACTCTGCTTAGGTATTTCATTTCGTTCCATTCGGAATGGTTTGTCTAGTCGAGATCGTCTTATTTTGCCAAATCGTCTTCGCTTGACCATTAAAACGTAGTATACCTGTTGGTTCTTGATACATTGAAGTTGAAAGCATTTATTAGATTTCCAAGGACATGCTTCAGCTGATGAGATTCCCATAAATGTTTCCTTGCAACAGAATCAAAAGCTGCTTGTAGGCCTAAGAATGCAAGATACATGTTCCTGTCTCTCTCCCACGCCTTTTCCAGAGTATTTCTCAAGATGAAAATATTATCCTGTGTTTGTTACCTGAGCGGAACCCAGCTTGTTCCTCCTCCAAGTCACCCTATACTATTTCTTTGAGCCTGTATTGGAGGATCGAGGTATACATTTTGTAGAGTACTGAAGAGAGACATATCAGCCTGTAGCTACTGGATCCCGCAGCTTTGCCAGTCTTAATCTTTTCCATGGCTCTTTCTACTTCCTCTTCCCAGATAGTATCATTTTCATTTTCCTGCATTTCCTCAGTCACCAACTGAATGGTCTCTGGCAGCTTTTCAGAGAAAACCATTTCAAAATGCCTTTTCTATCAATCAAGGATCTCTTCTGACTTGGTAAGTATTTCACCGTTCTCATTCATGATATTTCCTATTTCCTTGACTTTTTTGTTTCTCAGGGCTTTGGTTGTCCTCCAAAATATTTTAATATTATCATAATAGTCCTTGTTTAGAGACTTCCCAAATTCCTCCCAAGACTTTTTCTTAGCTTCACGAACAATAATCTTGGCCTCGGTTCTTCTGAGTCTATATTGTTCTAAGTTTTGAGTCGTGGGGGCCGCCTGATATGTTTTCCAGGCCTCTTTCTTACTTTTACAGCTGCTTTAATTTCTTGGTTCAACCATTTAGAGCGTTTTCCTTTATTACTTATGTTCTTCAATCCACAAACACTACTTGCAGTTGTTAGGACTATTTCTTTCAGCTTGTTCCGTAATTCATCAAGTCCCATTTCCAAATCAATGCTTAATCAAGAAAGATTAAGAACTTTCTTCAAGGAGTTGAGTGTACTTTTCGCGCTTCGCGCCATTTTCTAATGCTTTTATATCAACTCTATCATAGGTCTTGACATGTTGTTTACGCTCTCTTAAAATACACGTGTCAGCTACTGACAACAGATGATCTGTGGTGATTTCGTCGGCTCTGATTACTTTTATGTCAGTAAAATAACGCCTGAGGTTTCTATCATACAAGATATATACTAAATGACACTATTTCTTTCACCTGTACAAAAGGTAATTGTGTGTACTTTTTTATATAGATAAAAGGAATTGCCAATCAATAGATCGTTATCTATATCAATCGCTGGTCATTATCATTTAGCATTCTTTCTCCTCCATGTAGGCCAATAACTCTATGTGCACTAATGTGATCGCATCCTGTTCTGGGATTGAAGTCACCTATAAGAATTATGTTTTTCTTCTATCGCGGCATTGGTTTATCGATCTCTCCAAATCCGTATAGAACATTTCTTTATCTAACACGGATGCATCCTATGTTGGTGCATATGCTTGTATTAGTGCTGATTTCCCAACTGACAATTGCATTTCGGCCACAATTATTCAGGAGGAGATAGGTTTCCAGTCTTCTAGTTGACTATACATTTCGTTCTTCATTATAAAACCAAGTTCTTCTTTTGCAAAGCTACCTTTCGGAACCCCGGAGTAATTTAGAATGTGGTCATGATCCATTTTCATCTCTCCATTGCTATTCTTCTTCACCTCGCTGATTCCCAGGATATCAATCTTGTAGCTGAGCGTTTCCTCAAAAAGCTCTACTTTTTTTCCATTTAGCGTCTTTACATTCCATGTTGCCATTCGTAAGTCCTTGATCGTGCCATGTCGTTTCCGTTTTGACAATCCATTCTTTCCGAGGCTTCCATTTCTTCTCTGAATCATCTTACTCCTTTACGGGCGATTGGCTCAGCAAAAGAGACCCCGTTACCTCGGGATAGCTGGCCCTCAGTTCTCTAGAAGGAAGGTTTGGAGTAGGGATAAGGAGGAGAAGGAATAAAGTTTGGTCATGTTACTCCTGGGATGTATGACGATGGGGATAACAAGAGCTCGCATGGGCAGGGTCGCTAGGTCCCTGAAGTAGATCTGTTCTTCACTGGGTCCATGAAGAAGTATCTACCCGCTACCCGATAATACTCTGGGGCGCCGAATACTCTAAAATCAGTAAATCACAGTAAATAGATAGATGGTCTAGTTCGATCGATGAGTCGAAGTCGCTTGACACTTGTTACTAAAACATTTGTTAACATTTCATATGTAACTTAAATGTTATGCTTTAACCTTAAAGTACCTAGTAATACTGAAAATAGAAAAGAATTTTAATGGTATCACTTTAATTTAAAGCTACCAAAATAATTAAAAATTCCATGAAATGATTTTTTTTTTAATATTTACACAAGAGATGTTCTTTTCCTTGTTTTTCCACCCTTAGTGCCTATCAGCGTGGAGGAAGAGATATTCCATTCAGAAAATAAATAAAAATTTAGCAAAATTTAGTTCATCATGACACCTCTTTCTTAGCGATAAAATTAAAAAGAATAAAACCAATACAATATTTTCTATAGTGTAATGAAAACTATATGAAACCAGTACTATATGAAATTAACTGTAATGTCCATCGTAAAATTAAAGTAAGTGCACAATTAAAATTTAATCGAAACAGAAGGGCCCAGCCAGTATGAAGCTTAAAATTAAATAAACGGGGAGGGAGGCCTGGCTCACTCTCTGATATTAAATTTCGCTGAGGGCACTAAGGTCTGTTTGATCAAATAATTTTTTTTCCCCGACTGGGTTTGTTTTTAATTTTATGATCTTTAATTTTCAGGACTCTCATATCTTATAATGAACTTTTATTTATTATATTTCAGAGAGGGAGTATACATTAATTTATCATAGGATTTGTTAACTGTTTATCGATTGTCCTTATTATGATAGGTTATATCATGTATTTCAAGTATTTTTATTTTATATTTCATGAATCGAAAACATAAGAACATAGAAGAGCACATAGAATACCAGTATTTGTTAATTTAAAAAAAACAAAAAACAATTGTACTACATCAGGATCTGTTCCGCAGGTTGTCGCTTCTAGTTGAGTTAAAACAGATTAAACTGTTTATTCTTTAGTTTTTAATATTTTCCAATAATACAAGTTTAGTATGGAAAAGAGAATGTAATTATGGGTAAGGAGTAGATTTCGGTAATAATTTCATCAAGAAATAAAAGTTTCAATTAACGTTTCGAAATATTTTTTTTTTTTTGTATTATTTATTTATTGATATTTAAAACTATATTACAATAATAAATTAACTAAGTGATACATAATGACATGATATAATGACAAGTAGAGAAACTACCCACTGGTAGTACTCAAATCGCATGTTCAACTAAGAAGGTCACGTGGCCATATTCTTTTCAGACGCCTCGGAGGATTATTGGGAATTGAAGAGGAAGCTAGGTTTGAAACTAGAGGGTTTGAGTGGAAATGAAGTTTGTTATGAAAGGATAGATAGCGGGTTCGGGCCAAATCAGCAACAAATGGGGCATTAAGGTCATTATGGATGACTTTATTCTTCACAAAATAAGGAGCATTGGGAATTTTACGAAGGATTTTGGATTGTAGGGATTGGATACGAGAAGAATTCGATGGCTTAGTGGAGCCCCAAAGCTCTACTCCGTAAGTCCAAATAGGTCGTATAATGGTCATGTATATGAGTCTTTTGTAGTTAATTGGGAGCTTAGAGCGTTTGTCTAGTAAGTGTTGAAGTAGCCTGAAACGTCGAGCGGTTTCTTGTCTTTTCAGTCTTGTATGAGGATTCCAGGTTAATCGTTTGTCGAGATGCAACCCTAAGTATCGGATCTGTTCTACAGGCACAAGTGGGATATTATTAAAGGATACCGAAGGGCAGGAAGTCATTGGTTTACAACGTAAGGTAAAAGTGATTTGATGGGATTTTTGAGAATTTATTTTAATTCTCCAGTTCTGACACCATTCTTCAAGATCAGTGATATGGGATTGGAGGCTTTGGGATACAATAACTGGATTGGCGTTGACTGATAATACACATGTATCATCAGCATACGTGGTGAGGGTAGTATTAAGATGAGTTGGGATGTCAGCTGTATAAACTGTATAAAGGGCTGGGCCAAGGATACTACCTTGAGGAACACCAGCAGATTGGGAAAAGAAGGATGAATAGACATTATTATGGTTTACTTGGAAAGATCTATTTGCAAGATAGGATTGAAGGATGAGAAAGTATGTAGGCGGTAGAAATTTACGGAGTTTATAGAGCAATCCCGGATGCCAGACTCGGTCGAAAGCCTGTTCCACGTCCAGAAAGACACCCGAACAATATGATCCACGTTCTAATGCAGATGAGACTACATCCACCACACGATGACATTGCTGAATAGTGGAGTGGGATGCTCGGAATCCAAACTGGTGATCTGGTATTATGTGATTTGCATCAAGGATGGGGTACAATCGTTTGAGGATGAGTTTTTCTAGGATTTTACCCATGGAAGGTAGAAGAGAGATAGGACGGTAAGAGGAAGGGTATTCTGCTTTTGTTTTTAGGTTTGGGTATCATTTTTACAATGGATAATTTCCAGAGGTCAGGAAAATATGTGGAGCGGAGTATAGCATTATATATATATATATATAGGTAAGGAATAGAATGGCTTTTCTAGGAAGGTGTTTTAACATATGAATTGTGATGAGGTCGTGCCCAGGAGCTTTGCGGGAAGGTAATCGGTGTATAATGTTGGATATTTCTGTAGGATGGAATGCTTTGTGTGGAAGGGACATTTGGAGGGGAACATCTAACGCTTCTTTTATATATTCAATGTGAGTTGGGAACTTCTTGATTTCTGCTTTTAGTTTGTTAGTTAATTTTGTATAGATAGTTTTATCTGCTGGATATCGAGTTCTAGGCCACTTCAATCTTGCTCTGCGTTTTTCTCTTAATAAGATTCGAATATGCTGTGGCAAATCAGTCTGTTGATAGTTAATAATTGTATGATTTGTGATGTTATCAAGTAAATTGGTTCTGATTGAAGTTGTAAGTTTTTCTATGGCTGTATCCAATGTCTTGTTTTGTCTTAAGTGAAATTTTTAAGTCCAGTTTGTCCTCCAAGTCATAGCAAAAATCATCCCAGTTGACACGTCCTGTAATCAGTGTGGGAGGGGAAGATTTGGGAGCGAAACTTGAGTGCAAGAAAAGGAGGACTATGATCTGATGACAGGTCGTCCAAGGATTACAATAGAACCTTAAAATCGTTCTGAAATTCAATCATTTCATTTAGAAATACCGCCCCTGTGATTCGAGTACCCTGTGCGTTCTAGCTACTGTTGTAAAACTTAAAACAATCATGGCGGAAAGGATATTTTAGTTTAAATAACCCCAGAAGGGCTACTCAATGTCTTACGAAACCTCATATCGCTATTCAAAAGAACAACGTCATAACTCAAAAAATTTAATTTTTCAATAGAGCAATTTGAAAGTTCCATGAGTGTTAAAAATCATAATTAAAGTTTGGATATTGATAAAGCAAAGCATTCCTATTGTAATGATTGTGTTGAAATTCTTCAGTTGACCATTTGATTTTTTTTAAAAGCTTGAAACTTTTTTTATTTTTACTTATGTCATAATGTCATAATTTCAAACACGATACAACATAAAATATGACTTTACTAAAAAAAAAATGTTGGAAATGGAATATCAGATATATCGTTCCGTAATTCAAACGCTTCAACCAATACACTTTCTGCTGTAAGGCTTAACTCAAAAATGCCAAATTTTGTTTTATGTCTTTGTTCATTTGAAGTAGGGATGGGTAAGATTGTATCAATTTGATACTTTGTATCTGATACTAAAAAGTAGTTGATACAAGTAGTGAACAAGTTTTCACTTATTATCAATATAATCTGTAATTAGTCACTTATCACATATGTAGAAACGACAATAAACTATGAAATTAGTTAACAGTAAAGGGTGGTTGAAATAACATTTTCCAAGATCTCCTCCTAATATTTCACGAGCAGCTTTCGCAAAAAAAACCTCCACCTATGTCCGGGCAAATTAGGGTTCATTAATGGATATATCTATACCATAAAGTAAAAGCCATAAATGATTGAAATCGGGTGCAACAAATAAACAGCTGTAGCGTTTTAAAGAGTATAGCGTGCGGCGGTGGACAGACAAATTTTGTATTACAACACAAATTCTACTTGTCTTGGAACGTGAATAGCAAAAGTTTGAGGTAGGGTTAAAATATATCTTTTATTGTTCAATTCAATAGCTTTCGAAAAATAATTAACCAATAAAAACATGATTTTAATCATTTGATGTTTTGTGCAGGTTACTATTTCGGCGAATAGCTCTTTTTCCTTTTAAAAATGATAACAAAAACTGATGCTTTTTATATTCAAATATACTATGCTTTTTTAATTCAAACCTGTCTATTAGTCAATAAATACAAACAAAAATTTTGTAAACGCTTGAGAATATAAGTTATTATTATTTCCCTTAGTCATCTCTTAAAAAATAAAAAATAAATTCTAGACCTCTTTGAAGAACTTTGAAGACTTAATGTCGCGTTTTTCGTAAGTCGGACGGATGCTGAAATCAGAAGCGTACGCAGAATATTTTTGTGGGAAATTTGATAACAAGAAGGTATGTTGTCATCTGTAATCTTGTCTATAAATACCAGACACGATTTAATGCTTTATTATTTAGATTCGATTTATTTGTTTTCATTTCATTATATGTCATTTAAAATAAAAATTTGGAGAGTAAAGAAGTATTAAATATGGACTAGGCATTACGTAGAATCTAAATCATCAACGAGCTCAGCAAGCAAGTTGATGTAGCATTATTACCGAGAAGAATGTTTTCGGACTTTAGTATTGTCAAAAAAAAAAATTTAACATGAAAATATTATTCCGCCTTATATTCGAGGGATCCAACCTCTTTCTCTACACACAAAATGCTGGTTTATCATATGAAGGTAATTAAATATGTTCAAATAGGTCATTATTCGATAAAATTTCAGGGTTTCCCTAACTCTAAGGAGCACGAGGCCATGCTTAGTGTAAGGTCAGGAATAGTTACATAATTTCCATGTTGATTATAACATCTGATTTTCTAAAAGGTTATTAAACAAAGGATAGGTAAATTGTTTAGCAAAGTTTTCAAGATGATTAAAGCTTTTGTAATAGTGAATATTGACCTCCGCCATATTGGAAAAATTCTATAAGATATATAAATATTTTTATAATTTTTTGTTAATTGTTTTAATTTTTAAATATTTTTATTTTGAAGAGAAAAGATTTGGCCCTGGCTGGGATTCGAACCCGGGTCCTCCGCCTCTCCGTGGCAGCGCTCTTACCATTTGAGCTACCAGGGGTCACCTCTTAGACAGGACAAATCCGTTCTCTTCACCGATCCCATATCCCCATTTTCTCGCAATTGTGCGATGTATACACGATGAAGAACGTTCATTAAACATTACTTTAATTAGGATCTTGTTGACTTACGTCATTATATTATTTATAATTTTTTGTTAATTGTTTTAATTTTTAAAAATTTTTAATTTGAACTAAGCTGCCAGGGCTCGTAAGCAGGCCAGACAAATCCGTTCTATTCACCGATCCAATATCCCCATTCTCGCAATTTTTGTGATGTATATATGGGGACGAATGTTCATTGAACATTACTTTTTTTTTTCTTTTCTCTTCAAAATAAAAAATATTAAAATAATCACCATCAATAAATATAAAATGATTTATAAAATATGTACTTCGGGAAATTCTAACGCCATGGACTTCGGTTATTATTACTTTCTGTATAATGTGTGTTTAGTGGAACAAATTCGTAAATGTAAGTTGTTTTTTCTATAGGAGGAGAGCATTTTAGTACGTGAGTTAAATAAGCTGTACAGTTTTTTCATATTTTCATTTTATTTAAAGAATACCTAAAAATTTGTCAAAAAGGTTGGGATTCATTAAAAGTGTTGATGACCATTATTTGTTATTTGGCCGTCAAGTTAACCTCCGTCACTATAATAATTGTAGCCAACGAGGGAGCCTGTAGTGTTAAGTTACTAAGCTGTAGGTCCCGAGCTCGAGTTCGGCTCTGGGAAATAAATTATTCGACTAACATCCATGGAACACTTCAGTAGAACCAGCATTTCCACTCACTCTTATAATGTACTGAACCCAATACCATCGATAGGTGTTAGACATTCATTTTTTTTATGTTTACCTATAAAATAATTTATTATTTAAAATATATTGTTTTAGTATATAAAATATATTGTTGTGTTCAGTATTTTCAATTATTTAATTGCAATTATTTTTATTAATAAAATTTGTTAGATTATTATATTAATTAATCGGTGAATATAAACCGTTATATTTGTTTATATTATGTTAATACATGTTTTTTTGCAAACTAACATGTTTGAGTGAAACAATCTGTGACTATCCGAGTCCTCTTATCAATTGACTTACATGCTTTTAAAATTTCATCCAAATAGGGTTTACCATAATAATTTGAAATGAATAAGAACGCCGCCGATTATTGCATATATTATCATATTTATAACAAATATATATAAATATACAAAAAAATACAACACACTGCAACAGAAAGATCAGCTCGGATAGGACCAAGTGTTACAGAATTAACCAACCACCTGTTACCTTACCAAATTTATCGCTCCGTAAGTTTATCGCCGCAAATTATCGATATATAAAGCTGTCATTAGACCACCCCTGCTTCTTGGAGCGCCATTGGTTAATAATATTTCGCCCTCGACTACAGAAAGGCTTCAAGAGTATCAGAAGATTATCCTGAGACGTATAGTAAGGCATACTACTCTACAAAGGACAAAAACTGACATGATTATCGATACAGTCGAACTACCGACGGTAACGGACTTCATTTAACGGAGGCATATCACATTCTTTGAGAGTCTTCAGTACTGTACTAACCATCTATTTAACACACTCGCAATGACAGAGCAACCTCAGCGCTGGCAAAAACATTAACAAACACTCAACTTGGACTGAGAAACAAACTAACAAGCTCCAAATCAGAAAGAATTAGTGAGCCCCATGACTAGAGGTCTACTCCTATCATTCATGAGAAATCCAGTAAACCCCCCATCCATGCCTTTCTCTTAAAATGCGCATGGTGCAGTAATAGAGATTCTGTGAATCCTATTTACCCTGTTAAATATCAATTTCAATTATTAATTTCAAATTAAACAAATAAATGAAAAAAACATACTAAAAGATACACAGTGATAAATAAATAATAAATATTAAAAGTAATTCTCACACCGAATCATTGGACAGATATTCAAGTGTATAAATGAAAAAAATCTAGAAAAAAATAAACGAAAAAATCTGAAAAACTAGTCAATCTTCGATTAGCCATATCAGTGTAAAATGGCGTTAAAAAACAAACAAGTTATTTATTTTTCAATTAACAATACATATATTCTGTAAAAGAAATTAATAAAAGTTGTTCTTGATAAATTGGTTTGCTCTAATTGAAATATTATAATAATAAGCGTTTTATGACAATGAATACATTTCACATCAACCTACCTATCATATTTGTTAACTGCTGTAAAAAACATATTTATGCTTCTATTATAAATTCCTGTCTAGTTTGTTACGAAATTTTTGTTTTAATTACTAGTTTAAATTTACTTCAGACATAACTTTCGTCGTTTCCTGAAAGTATTTTTACCTGAGGATGGTTTCCAGGAACATTCACTTCTAAATTTACTTTGCTTAAGGAAAACGAGGGAGAGAAAGGCTGGTTTGGATTGCACCTTTCGCCATGTTACCCTGAACTCATTATGGTTCAAGTTATTACCGCATAATCCAGTCTTAGGGGATTCCCGCTAAACCTCCACCTAGGGGAAGAAGGCAGTATTTTTCCTGAACCAAATATCAGCTCGGATTACAAGATACAATATTATTCAATATCGTCTCCATTCACTGGAAACAAGCCTGATTTACAGGACTTAAAGAGAAGATAAATTAGCTTTATTTAACTACTGAAATATTTCAAGCAAGTTATAGAAAATTGACGTTAAATAAGATGTATCAAGAAAAAAAACCCCCGGAAAATTCAGAAGAATACCCTAATTAGGGATGTTTGTTAGTGTTTGTCATAGGTCATCAACACCTATGACGCGCGCATATACAGTAACGCACGCAATCAGTCTTGATGATGCAGGAAATTTATACATTGTTTTTCTGCATATTGTGCAAATTCTCTTTCGTCATGTTTCTTTGAAATTTTTTATAGTCTCTCTGACGGTACTTGAGAGCCTATTTTGTACTTTATATTTTACTGGCGACATTGAACAAAGGGACTGGAATTCTTTTTGAAACCCCTCAACCCGTTCGTATTGATGTTTTTGCTGATTGTATGATAGCGCTCATGATTGTTTTGCGCCCGTCTTCAGGGACTATATTTTTACAAATGTTTAACTTGCAATCCTCATACTGGACTGAAAAGGAAATACAACATCTCGCCTATTCAGGCTACTTCAACATTTACTAGACAAACTCTCTAAGCTCTCAATTAATTAGAAAAGACTGATGTATATGACAATTATAATGACTATTATAAGTAGAGCTTTGGGTTTCCACTATGCCATCGAATTCTTCTTGTATACAATCCTTACCATACAAAACCCTCCGTAAAATCCCTAATCCTCCTTACTTTGTTATGAGTAAAGTCATCCTAATTGACCTCAATGTCCCATTTGTTGCTGATTTGGCCCGATCCCGATATCAATCCTTTCATAAAAAGCTTTATTCGTACTCAAACCTAGCTACTTCTTCGATTCCCGATAATCCTTTGAGGCCTCTGAAAAGAAGATGGCCTCGTGGCCTTCTAAGACGAATTTGTTATTTGCGTAATACCACTGAATAGTTTTTCTACTTGCCTTTGTCCATGCTATCATGTATCATTCATTATATTTACTAGTTGTATTGTGTTGCAGTTGTAATTTTCAATTAATAAATTTTTTTAAATAGAAGTAAATAGTACTCTAATTAGTATTAATATTTAATAACTTAATTAACTAAACTAATCCTGACTATTTTAAATGCTATTACTTTGAAAAAAAATTTAATTAATTAAATTTATGTATGTATTAATTAATTATTTATTTTTTTAGGAGGAAGTTTGTTTATTACTGCTGTTGGATATTAGCCTACGTTATCACGTATGGTTTTCTTCAATTCTTCACCAGCCCTACAGTTAGTTTAGTTCTTGCACTTGTCTTCATACTCTTCATGTATTGGGTCTGATCGAAAGGATTATAAATGTTTTTACTCTTGATTATGAAATAAAAAATGTAAAATTAAAATTAATTTAAAATGTCCATTTTAGTTAATATACCCATTAAAGTTGTATACATACAATAGAACTTTTTTTAAAAACCTTTAAAGCAGGTACTTAAATTATATGATTGTGTCGAAAATTACGAGCACCTACATGAGAATTGTAAAAATTTAACACAAAAACATTTAAGTGAACTAATCAAACAATTTAATTGACAAGTAGCTTTTAAACTAACAAGCACACGTATTTGAATACGCAGGACCAGATTTTTTCTATGATGACTAAAACGTAAAAGTGAAATTCAAATTTCTAATTCTAAGAAAAAAAACGTTCTTACTTCCTATATAAAAAATAACATTAAAACTCTGGTCAATATAACATGCTAATTTTATCACCTAAAATCTCATAAGCCAACGAACAATTAAACTTTTTTTAACACACTATAAACTTTATTTAGCAAGAAAGTACTACCCTATCAAAAAATAGGTATTATTAATCACCTCTGATACATTTGTCTAACTGCTTTTTAATAAAAATATGAATATTTTTATAATCTATTAGTTAGTTGTTTTAATTTTAAATATTTTTTTATATTGAAGAAGAAAGATATGCCCCCGGCCTGGATTAAAGGTTAAAATGTAGAGTCAAAATCTCAGTTTGGTATGCTTAGACCTGTATTAAATTATTCATATTTTTTTATTTTTAAGAGAAAAGATATGCCCCGGCCCGGTATTCGAACCCGGGTCCTCTGTCTTACCGTGAAAGGACTCTACCAACTAAGCTACCGGAGTTGATACCAGCCGGGGACAAATCTTTTCTCTTATCTGATCCCATGTCCCCGTGTTCTCGCAAGTTTTGCGATGTATACACGAGAACAAATATTCTTTGAACATTACTTTAATTTTGGAAACTTGTTGACATACGTCATATTACTATTTATAATTTATTTGTTACTTGTTTTAATTTTAAATATTTTTTTATTTTGAAGAGAAAAGATTGCCCCCGGCCGGGAATCGAACCCGGGTCCTCTGCCTTACCGTGACAGGACTCTACCAACTAAGCTACCGGAGTTGATACCAATTATAAATAGTAATATGACGCATGTCAACAAGTTTCCAAAATTAAAGTAATGTTCAAAGAACATTTGTTCTCGTGTATACATCGCAAAACTTGTGAGAACATGGGGACATGGTATCAGATAAGAGAAAAGATTTGTCCCCGGCTGGTATCAACTCCGGTAGCTTAGTTGGTAGAGTCCTTTCACGGTAAGACAGAGGACCAGGGTTCCAATACCGGCCCGGGGCATATCTTTTCTCTTAAAAAAAAAAAAATATATGAATAATTTAATACAGGTCTAAGCATACCAAAATGAGATTTTGACTCTACATTTTAACTTTTAATACACTTTAAAAAGACGTGAGTTATTTCTAAGAAGTGGCGCCAAGTGTTAAATAATGGGTATATTCTTGGAGAAAACGTTTATGTATACAGTTAGTTTTTTACTGCAAGACTTAGGACCAACAGTTTTTTTAAAAATGTTTTTTAAGATGACCACCCTCTATAATAATTTTGAAATGTAGTCTTACAATATTAATTTACCAATGGATAAGTAAGGAAAATGATATATGAAGTAGGAAAAAAATATTATTGAACAATCAAAAGAAGGAAAACTGTTATATTTGCGATAAATATACTAGCTGTAAATTTAGGACGACTCTCTCCTAAAAACAACATTTCAATCTTTCAGATAATTTGATTTCAGTTATATTTATTTTCCAACAGAAGTTGGGTAAACAGAATTCTGTTACAGATTAACAAACAATACGATTTTTAAATGTTTTTGCAATCACTCGAGAAAAAAAAATCACATGTATTTCCCAACCTCATCCTTGCAGCCGAATTGGAATCTATTTTTCGAACAATAGGGTTAAAAATAGGATGAAATATAATGAAATACACAAAAAAATTTTTTGTTTTTTTCCCATCAAATTATAACAACGAACTGAGTAAATCAATAAAATGTATAAACGTACTATGTTTTCTATGTGAAACTATTTTATTTCTAACAATTTTATTAATCCAACAGACCTACTTAGGTTCTATTCATAGTAGAGAAATAATAAATAAAGTAAATATAACAAGAAAGATAGAATGTATCACAAATAAAATAAGAATAAAGATAAAAATAACAGGCAAGAAGGAGCTACAAAATAAATAGGGAGAAAAAGGGTTGAGATAATAATGAAACGTGCAAAGGATGCATTCTGAAAAGATTCTTAGATGGGTCATTTTAAGTAATCCCGCACAAAAGTAAATTGTTGCTTGAAAGAACATTTTGTTATAAAAGAACTTTTGTCAGTAAACTAATAACTTATTGGAGAATAAAACACAATGATTTTCATTTTTATAATTGAGCTACAATAGCTGCATTATACTTTACGAGTATGATGTTTCTTGCATTTAAATTAATCTATCATTACCCAGATCTTGTGTAACATGAGTTGATATAACGAAATCTGTTGGATGTACACATATCAGTATTTATGTAATGAAATTTTGATTCAAAATAGCTAAAATTCACATAAATATAAATTTTCAAATAATTTATCAACATATACATTTTTAAGGACCATTATCGTGAGAAGGAATCTTATCAGTGCAAAAAAAAAAAAAAAAAAAAAAAATAGAATAAATTGCTCTCCTGCTAACTTAATATGTAAACTTTAAGTATTAGGTGGCACTCCAGGTTGGTTGTTGGGCGTAGGGATAAGGTTACACTGCGTTGAATAACAAGACCAATCCACGGAAAAGGCAAAATAAATTTAAAATTGGAACTTCAACGTGCCTTCTATAAGACCTGGTGCTCTGAAAATCTTGTCAGATGAAGTTATGAAATATGAAATTGATATTCAATCCAACTAGGAAAATGAATAGTGGATTGAATAAAGTACTCTGCAATCTACTTATATCTGTCATGATCGTGATCATATGTATATATATATATATATATATATATAAGTCGTGAATTCAACGACTTAACCAAGGAGGTGAATGGAGGAAACTCTGTGGATGCAGTGAAGAACTGTAATTAAAGAAAACATATTTACAAACTTATAAATAACTGAATAACTGCAGGTATCTTTAATTACAAACCTGAATCAACAAAATTGATTTTTGTGTCAATATTCCGTAATAACACAAAAATAATATTAATTTAACAAATGTTCACTTCAGGGAGTCTCTAAGTAAGCAGATATCTATCATAACCTTCCTCACATCTGTCCCTAAAGGTTATCTTTACGTCTGTTAAGTTTGACGTGAATATTCAAACTTACATCCCCCCTTTTTGGAAGAGGACTACCGTCATCTCGATAAGGAACCAATTTCCGACGTGAAATAAATTTGATTCTTTCTTTCTGAAACCACTGACAATAATATACATCACGTTAGATAATTTTTCTTTTATTCTGAGAGCACCTGATCTAATCACTTCCAATTTACCTCTATTTAAATCAATACTATATTGAATGTAAACCAAGTCACCTTCTTTATATATGATTTCCTTTACATTTTGGTCATAGTACTTCTTATTTTGTTCATGTACTTTTTTCGAGTTCTCAAAAGCTATTGATCTATTTTCTTCTAAGTTATCTTCTTTATTTATTTCCAATTCTTTTGGTAAGATTGACTTTTCAATTCCTGTGTTGTATCTTTAACACACTCTTCTGCTATAATAGTCTATGGACGTTCCTTGTTTTCATATATTTTACACCTTATTCTATTAACCAACGTTTGATTTGTTCTTTCATTCAGCCCATTTGAGAATGCACAGTCTACGGCTGTGAAAATTAAATTTATCCCTTTTGACTTCACCGATTGTCTAATATATATATATATTAAATTTCCTTTTATATACACGCTTTTTGACCGTAATGATATCCATAAATAAGGGTAGATGGACCTATCCGAGACGCGGTCAACCGTAGATACCATGTCCACATAGATGAGATCTACAAGACGCCAGTGTGTACAGAAGTGCCAACATAAAACAGCCAACACTTTCTTCTTGTAGCAAAACCCTGAGCTACAGTTAGCATGAGTGAGGGAGGTAAGAGACGATTGATACGATCTAGAAAAAATGAAGGAAGGGAAGAAAATTAAGGAATAGATTCCAGAAAACCACAAATGAAAAACTGTGGACATGGAAAGCTGAATGTGATGAAATACGAGATATTGAAACTATATGGAACAGAAAAAGTCATTGGTAGAACAATCGATCTAAACGATTTTTTTATATAGACAAGATTAGATAGATTGTTTAATCTGTTGACAGCTGTAAATTAACTGAAATCTGTAGATCATCCTAGGATTAGCCTAGCCTCCATAGGGAAACAATCTAGGTTGAGCTTGAACTAGACTAAATCACCTTCCTGCTGTCCGTTGGCTTAGTAACATTACATGGTCTCAACCAAGTACATGGCCCTTCATGGGCTATGGTACCGACTTTTGTAATGGTATAAACAAGAATCCTTCATAGGGTGATTGAAAGATAATTTCAATGTAACCATCGGAGTGTGAACTGTCCTCACGAAATTGAACCCGATTTTCGAAACGAATGTTTATTTCAGAGACAGTTATTTAAGCGGAAGAGTTATTGGCCAAATAAATCTATCCTTTGGTTGGGGGGGGGGATGATTTGTAACTGGGGCCGCCCCCAACTCTAATTGTTTTAATCCCGTTTCCGCTACTAAAATTTAATTAAGAAAATAAAAATCCTTTCCTTCCCTTGCCATTGCTCCTAGGGTTCATGAACCCTATTCAACCTTCTCGGAAACTTTTCCTTTTATATTAGGACGTAATAACCTTTCCGTTATCAACCTTTCCGCTGTTAATAAAAAAGAATAAAATTGAAACCGATAAAAATAGAAAGACGCTCTTTATACCTCCCGAGATCCATCAGCTGCGATAGATGCTGATATAATGCGATAGATAATGAATTTCTTCGCAGGATTCAAAGAATCTAAAGCTAGGGATTTAATAAGAATTCACTGACCTTTGCTAACTATCTCAAATTATAAAGTAAAATTTCATCTTTGCTTTGATTAAAATTAATTGTTGAACTAACTTTTATTAAATAACTAATTATTGGTGAGAATAGGTTATTGCTCCAGTATTCAGTCGTAGTCTTTACCTTAAAATAAGAAAAATAAGATCGTTACAGATTACATGATAAAAACATAAATAAATTTCAACTAGCTTTATTTGTAACATGAACTAGTGTAAGAACAATATTTTACAGTGGCGGCAAAAAGTATTTGCACACCCAGTTTTTATAAAACTATCAGCCATAATGGAAATAATAATCCACTGAACTTCACATTAATAAAAAGTATCTTTAAAACTAAAACAATTCTATGTGTACAATAATTAACTGTTTACATTATTAGGGAAAAATAAAAAAAATACTGAAATCCTCTAGTATTATGAAATAAAAAAGCACTTTATATGTTTGACCATTATATTAAATTAATAACACTTATAATTGAAAATAAATATTAAGTAAGGTTATAAGTTTTTGAGTAAGAGCCTAACAACTGCTAGAATCTTCTGGCCAGGGCTGGTTGCCATGGATACTGCCAGTGCTGACTGTATTAGGAATATGACAGTCTCCCCTCCTAATAAGAAATCACTCACAAGATACCCGGTATAGTCCCGGATCCCCATAACGTTCAATAGGTCTATGAGTGCGGACAGGGCGAGAGAAATGTAGTGGAGGCGGACTTGGTTGAACAGGAGATTGAGCACTGGTCTCAGCTTGAGGAACTTGAGGTACACTATACAGTTGTGGTGGGGCTGGATCAAATGTCACTGTCTTCTTTTGAACTAATGAAGAACGAAGTTGACTAATATGGCGTTTGATAATTCTTCCAGAATCAAGTTTCACAAGATAATGACGAGTTCCCAGTTTCTTGAGAATTTCACCAAAGTCCCAGATTGGTGAATTATTGAAAAAGACTCTTACTTGGACTCTCTCCCCCTCGAATAGTGAACGGATGTGTGATGGAACAGGAATGAAGCGTAACGAAGTAGTCTGGCGGAAGTCATCTGGGGAAGAGATTTATTCGGGTGAAAAATTCTAGTAAGAGGCTGATTGTCAGTGATCAATGTAAAATGTTTCCCATATAGGTAATTATAGAAATATGTAACCCCAAATACTAAAGAAAGCGCCTCACGATCTAATTGACTATAATTTTGTTCAGAACATGTGAGAGAGCGTGAAGCATAAGCTATAGGGTGTTCAATGTTGTTAATAATGTGACTAAGAACTGCAGCTATTCCATAAGGGCTTGCATCAGTTGTTAAGACTACGGGTAAGTGAGGGTCAAACGGTACAAGAACCTTCTCACTGCACATGATGGACTTCAGTTTGAGAAATGACACTTCACAATCAGATGTCCAGAGCCAACGTTTGTTTTTCCTCAAGAGGCAACGCAGGGGATATGAAATAGAAGAAAAATTAGGTATAAATTTTGAATAATAAGTAACAAGACCTAGATACTTTCTTACTTCGTCAGTATTTGTGGGTCTAGGCATGTCCTGAATAGCACGTACTTTTTCAGGTGATTTTGTAATTTTATTGTGTTCAATAACATAACCAAGATAATCAATTTTTTGAACAAAGAATGAACATTTTGATTTATTAACATGTAAATCGTAATCAGATAATCTCTGTAAGCAAGCTAATAAGTTAGTAGTACATTCTTCAATTGTCGTACCATGAATTACAATGTCATCAAAATAAGCCTCAACTTTTCGTAAGCCATTGAGTATCTGACTAAGGATTCTATTGAATTCAGAGGGTGCAGTTTTAATACCAAAACTTAAACGGTTCATTAGGTAGGTACCTCTGTGAGTAGATATGGTCTGTACTTGAGCACTTCCATCGTCTACTTTAAGGTGCAGGTAGGCCTTGTAAAGGTCAAGTTTACAAAAATATTTAGAACCTCGTAAGCTATGAATGACATCATCTATCTTACGTATAGGGTGGTTAGCTTGAACTAATCTTTCATTAACCCCACATTTGTAATCAACGCATAGGCGAAGGTTTTGGCCATCAGGTTTTGGAATACACACAAGGGGTGATCCCCAGTCACTGGTAGGTACAAGTGTAATTATACCTTGAGCTTCCAATGAATCAAGCTCTTTATCTACTTTTTCCTGAAGAGCATAAGGAATAGTTCGTTCTTTAGTAAATACTGGTTTCACGTTAGTGCGCAATTGCAAATGTATTTGGAAATCCGGAACACAACCAATTTTTTCCTCAAAAACTTTTGGAAATTTTGCAAAAATATCTTGAATAGAATGAATTTGATGTGTAGAATAAGAACGAGTAGGGTTACTCGCAGTTTTCTTATCGATGCGTTGAAGTTCAATTCCAAGTCCACGTATCCATTGTCTACCAAGTAGTGCATCATGACCGTCAGGTACGATATGTAAGTCACCTGTTATTTGTTTACCTTCATATTGAATATTCAGAGTAACTTTCCCAAGTGGTTTGACAATGTTCCCAGTGTATGATCTGAAAGCTAAGGATGATGATTGAATAGGAATGTTTAGGTTGAGCATATTAAATTCATTCTCAGAAAGAAGTGAATACTTGGCACCTGAATCCACCTCAAATGTTTTTTGTGACCCATTCAAGAGAACAGTAATCGTGTATTTATCACTGTCGGTATTAATTTCATACAGGTCAATAATTTCACAATTTTGAATATGTACCAAATCAATTTTGTCAATACCATATGTAAATGAAGAAGTAGAAGTTTCGTGTTGAACATTTGAATTTTGATTTTCATTTTGAATTGAATTTGTATTTTTATTTATCTTATTTTGAATACAAACTGTAGAAATATGACCAGTTTTGTTGCAAAAATTACATTTTAATTTATGTCTATCAAGACGACAATCAGGTGATATGTGGTCATTTCTTCCACAACGTAAGCAACAATTATCTAAACCTAAAGATTTAAAATTGACATAATGTGAGTTTCTAGCTCCTGAGTTAGACTTATTGTACAATTTATAAGACTCACGTGACCTTGGGCTGTTGCGGTAGGTAGGGCGGCTGGACGTTTTGTGAATATCCAGGGTTTTGAACTGAGGACTAGAAGCTGTGCTGCTGGTTGACGCTGCTGCTAATTCCTTACATTCAATCCGGGAAGCTTCAAGAGATGTTGCTTTTTCCACAATTTTGTTGAATGATGTTTCATTTGATTGTAGTAGTTGTTCTCGGATCCAATTGTCTTTAAGCCCTCTAATAAATTGTGCACGAAGAAAAATATCAGCAATGGAGAGAGATTTCTCACAAGGACAGGTAACATTGAATTCACAGTCGATAATGTCACGTTGTAGAGATGCAACATACTGTGGAATATTCTCATTATCATGTTGATATATGTTAAGGAAATAATGTTGTGATACTACCGTGCTCTTTTTTGGTAACAACATTTGTTTAAGAGACGAGACCAAATCAGTGTATGGCAGTTTGTTGACCGGCTTATGTGGGCCCAATAGTGCTGCCAGATTACTATAATGTTCTGACCCAATGGATGCGCACAGGAGTTGTGCTTTTTTCTCAGTCGTAACATTTTTCAGAGAGCAATAGTTTTGAAATCTCTCCAAATAATTTGTAAATTTTTCTCTCTCTGCATCAAAACGTTCAAAAGGATTTAGACTAGAACTAGGGTTACTTTCCTGTGTAGATTGCTGGATAGATGAAATCAGATTTGACATGGTGGCATTGAAGTTCTTCATAAATTCCTTGAATTGATTTGGATCCATCTTGTATCGTATTTATCAGCAGGACTTGAATGAAATTATGACAAAAAAAACTTTTACTTTTTTACCTCGTCGCCAACTATTATGAAATAAAAAAGCACTTTATATGTTTGACCATTATATTAAATTAATAACACTTATAATTGAAAATAAACATTAAGTAAGGTTATAAGTTTTTGAGTAAGAGCCTAACAACTGCTAGAATCTTCTGGCCAGGGCTGGTTGCCATGGATACTGCCAGTGCTGACTGTATTAGGAATATGACATCTAGCAAAAAGTATTTGCACAATTTGTTCAAAGTTCAATTTGCTTGGGTCCAATGGGCGGAAGAGTATTTTGAGGCCGCGTGAGGAAGAATTGAAAAAGCAAAATGTTTCTGTCACAGTAAAACATGGTGGTGGACATGTTATGGTATGGGGGTGTGTCTCATACTGAGGGTTATGTGAATATTTTGTGCTATAACCTGGATGCAAGTACAGAAAAAATTAATATCAGAGATCGATATGTGTTACAGCAGGACAACAACCCAAAACAAACTGCCAACAAAACCAAGAAATGGTTAATATTTAATGTACGAAGACAGCTGGACACCCCTCCTCAATCATCTGTCACAAATATTATAGAAAATTTATGGCAAATCTTGCATTAGAATGGGAGAAAGCATCACATCACTGTAAGACACCATTTGAAACAAGTTTTGGTCCAAGAATGGGAAACAATCAGTCTTGACTTGGTTAAAAACTTGGTCCACTCCATGCCCAGACATCTACAGAGAATTATTGATGTCAATAGACTTTTTACGAAATATTCAATTTATATTTATTCTCAAAATAAAAAAATAATCGGAAGGGTGCAAATAATTTTTCAAGAGCATTTCATTATTTAGTTAATTATTATACACATATAGAATTGTTTTAGTTTTAAATATATTTTTTACTAATGGGAATTTCAGTGGATTATTATTTCCCTTATGACCGATAGTTTTATAAAAACTGGATGTGCAAATACTTTTTGCCGCCATTGTAGTTGCTTATTGGTTCAATCAGTTTACTTCAGCTATTAATTTGTTTATTTAATTAGTACTTTGTATACTTATACTTATAATTTTTGTAACATAGTTTACGCATAAGATCCACGTCTCGGCATCTGTTTATAAAATTGATGTTCATAAATTCGACAAATTAGTATTTGAGTAGATAAATTACATAATACTTAAAAATAAATGCAAACTAAAAAGTATGTTTTGGCAAGAAAAAAACCAAACAAAAAAACAAATAGGAAAACATGTAGGAAATAAAACATAAAATAACAATAACTAAGCAAAAATAAATCAACCCACACAAAATGTATAAAAAATAATGCAGCTATAAGTAACGAAAAATAACATTAAGTCATTAGTTACTTTTGATGGATATGGGCTAATATTTATTATTTATTAGAGAGCATTTATTTGGGAATTAAAACGATGTTAGAAAAGAACGGTTTTAAATGAGATTAGGGAGGGAAAAAACATGGCAGATATTAGGTTTATGTTTATCAAATATTCATTGCATAATATTCATTCGAAAATTGTAGCATAATCATTGCAATTATTCCGGTAGTGGACCCCTCTATTACTGTCCCAAGACCCTCAGTGTTTCATTCCCACAGTTTAATAATAAAATAAATCCTTGACCCACAACATTAAATATTAGTATTAGGAATATACTAACCAAATACTTCATTCATATTTCGGTTCTTTTTTAAAAATAGTAATAAAACAAAGGAATACCTTTAAAAAGTGAAATGATCTGATAATCGAGTAAAGAAAGAAGAAGAAAAATATTTTATCAGGTCAAATTTTCTTTGATCTGGTAAACTGTTAAGTGGGTATAACAGTTTTTCTTTAACTTGCCAATATTGATTGTTTTAAATAAAATATTCCTTCATTTGTATATAGAGGAGTATTGCTATCGCGAACAATAAATAAATTGCATTTCATAAGTGAAAAACTTTATATATGTAGTTTATCTTAAGAGAAGAGATATATTAATTTTGAATTATATATGTATATTATAGCTACCTAATTATCTATTAATAAAATTAGAATAAGTAATTCTGCTTATTAAAGGGGGAAAGGGAAAAATTGTGTCAGGGGCGGAAAAGTTCAGAAGGAGGAAAATTTTCAACTAAATAAATAAATGTATTTTCCGCGAGGAAGAAAATGGTCCAGATAGAGGTCACCAAATTTCTCTTAGATGTGGAGAAATGTTTATTAATTAGCCATTTATTATTGGACCATTTTTTCCACATATATTATAAAGGTAAGACCATTTTATTCCACATATTTTATCTAGGTCAACTATTATTATTCAAAATGTAATTTCCTTCTGCTTTTCAACTGCTTTGGCACTAAATTCAACCAATAATGCATAGGTTGGATAGATGATGATATTTATTAACAAATTGATAGATGATACTTAGTATCCTGTTTTTGAATTCTATTGATGTTGGAATGAAAAGAGGGGGGGGGGGGTATTAAATTTTCCCCAGATAAAACCCCCAGCTTCGATCATGGTCGCACTGAAATTCATTCATTATATTATTGGTAGGGAAAACGTAAATAAGTGCATGCTAAGGGAAATATTTGAAGTCGGTCATAATCCACTAATTATTGAAATCATTGTAGTGATGGTTACAATTTTAATTTAAGGCTAGGTTATTTACGAAATTATATTATAAATAAGGATCCCAATGGCAAACGTTCTGAGAAAATCGAGAAAAAAACCGCTCACATGTCGAGAACCAATCTCAAAAGTATGGTCGAAGCCATTACTGGGCATTGTAAACTCAGTAAAGCATATGCATCACCTGGGAATGGAACAAGAACCTCGGTGCAGATGGTCCACACCGTGGACGAAACCCTCTGGCACGTTCTCTTTGAATGTAATGGACTATGTCGAAGAGGCTATTTGACCTTGGCCCCGGAGGACAGAAGGGGCTTCAAGAACTGAGATTTAAAGATTATCTAAAATATCTCAGAAGCCTAGACCTATGATGGGGATTTAGAGGACTCGAGGAATTGTCCCATTGGGGCCTCTTTAGGCCGAAGTGGATGGTAGTAGAAGAGTCACTCATAAATAATAATAACCATTTCGTAAAAGGTAGAAAAATGATTGTGCCTAAACTCTGTTCTATGGAGGGAACAAGTTAACCTCAAACCAAAAGAACGCTTCTTCACTCTTTTGTAGAAAGTGTTACTCTGTTCAGACCCGAAACATGGAAAATGATAAAAAAAGTTTATGACCATGGAAATGGACTTCTTCTTGACCCATTTGCAGAATTCAACACGTCCCTAACGGGCCTTGGATAAGGCAACTGATAGAGCAGGAAACAACTGTCCTCTGCACGCTAGAAACAAAAATAATACCAGAGGAGCGATGGCTTAGTTCAATATTTGACCATCGCCCGACAGAAAGGATTAAAAGAAGGAGAACTTAGAAGATATGGTTGCAGGATGTGGAGGAGAGCATGGCTGCTTACAGAAGGAGAATGGCTCGACCGATTTCTTAGGCGAGAACTTTTGGGGACGATAAACAACTAAAGATGTTAAACCAAGTAAAATAAAATTATATTATTAATATGCATAGTTATTTATTTCCAAAATATTCCATTCTTACAAAGACTTATCAAAAAATGATACGATTTTTTGACAGCCAAGCGCTTAAGCAGGAATACGCACATCAGAATATTCTAAGAATGTTACTTTCCAAAAAAAATTCACTCTTAAATATTGTTGACTTTGAGAAGGAGTCAACTCTTAAATAAAACTTGATCACAAACATTGGGAGCGGAATAGCTCAATGTGTGTATGCCGTTTTGCTGTGCTGAAGGGCAGATAAATTATTTTGTACGTTAATACTCATAGATGGTCCCTGTGAGAGTCCATGGGAACCCTCCTGGGGCTCTCCCAGACTCTTTAAAGTGGGTGTGCTTGATTGGAGGAAAAACTTAGCGGTAGAATGAGATGTCGGCCAAAGTACATATCTCAGTTTGCTGGCTTGGAAGCAATATAGGCTTTTTAATGTACATCGGCCATTTACTTTACTCTAGGCTCTGTTCTATATCTATGGCTTAAAGATAGAGCTATCTTTAATTTTTCTAGGCTCGCTAAGGAGAAAATGGCTCATTGGAAGAGCTACAGACACCAGGAACATGTGCTCTCTGTATTACCAAGTTAATCATAACATTACCATGGAGTAGAAAAACAAAGCAGGCAGCTAGCGGAGTAGAGAGGAAACCAGCAGCTAACCAAAAAGAAAAAGTCCATTCATATACACCATACACAGGGGCCTAATCACCCAAAGCTATAATTAATTAACAATAATTACTATTAGTAACGAGTTTCCTTTCTGTTATCACCATCACACTGACTGGTATTTTGACCTAAACCTAGCCAAAAATATATTGGCGCTTTTTTCTTGTCAAAAGGGTTTCAAATTACTAAAAAAGTATTTCGAAAGACAGGGAGCGGAGTGGCTCACTGGTGGAGCACTGAGAAGCCATGCCGAAAATCCTGGTTCAAATCCCGCTGCAGGCCATGACTTTTATTTAGTCTGTTTGCAGCGGGAGATGGATCATTTAGGATCTTTAGGACCCTCCTGGGGCCCACCCAGCCTCTATACAATATTTTAAAAATAGGGTACCCGAAATAAGGGGGAAAATCTGGCGGTTGAGCGTGACCTAGGACAAGTCACCTCCTTGCAGAACCGTTGTCCATGAATCAGTAAAGTCTCTACCATGTACTGAACCCCAGACCCTTCATGGGTTGTAGTGGTACAGGTTTTTTTTACAGGTATATCGAAAGACGATAAAGTGAAGGTTATTCAATTTTACGGAAAAAATAAGTTTTTGTAACATTATTATATATTTTTTTTATTATTCCTATATGTTTATATTCCTTAAGCCATTCTTTGTTCTTATCAAGAAAACCAGCTTCTGTGATATTACATGCAAGCCATTTTCGTTTTTAAACTACTTTAAACACCTTAACAGTTTTTTATGTGTTTTCTATTTTTTCGCGGAGACAGTTTGCTATATCCACTACTTTTTCTACTAAATCTCCAAGTTTTCCGTCAAGCCGTCGTTGTAAGCTTCCTCTAACTACCTCGTGCAGCTGTTTTCTAGTCATAGACATGAGGGAATGACCAATATCTATAACAATATAAACACATGTTATTTAAAATCGCAATGGAGGGTGTGTTTTAGGGGGTATTTATTTCTGTGATGTGAATACTCGTGACTAGTTTTGATGCCTAAAGTTATAGTTGACTTACTAAAGTATTATAACATGTAGGTCTGATGCTGTTGCAGGGAGTTGCATTCATTCAAAAATACAAATGTTTGCGAAAAGTCATGAAAAAAGTCAAATATTTTTAGGTGGATAGTTATACTACTAGATATGTCTAAATAAAGTTTTAAATACGATAAATTGATATCAATTTTTTTCTCCTAAAATGACTTTTAACATAAGAAAACACAAAGCGAAAATACGTTTTTTTGTGAAATGGCGCGAACAAAGGCGTGGGTAAACACCGAGTGCTAGGTCCCGACTGGTGGTGCGGTGGACTTGGTTGGTCAATCCAGGTAATGGGTTCGTCAAAAGATGGACATGTTATCTACTCGCTTTAGGCCACAAACCTAGGCCTGGGAGTGAAAGTTGACAAATTTGATTTTTGGCCAAGTTTTAGGTCAAAATACGTGTCTGTGCATCATTAATACATGCAGTATATAATAACATAGTTTTTTTCATTTCATTCCATCCATATCGATGTTTAGTATAATACTCTGTTATTAAATGCACTCCACAACCAGACAATGTCCACAAAAAGGGAATGTACGATATCCCATACAAAGGGATGGTATATTTCAAATTTGAACTTTGCTTTTAAAAAAAATCAGTACAGAGGAGGTTGATGCAAATGTTAATAATGACAACTAGCAAACGCTTCAGTACACAAGTACTTCTAACTCTTACATTCAATCTCTCTTTTGGTATGCTTTATGCAGTCTATGCTAGGTGACGTTTCATTGTTACTAACCGAAAGCCATAAGGTCACCTATGGTCTAGTGGTTAGCGTAACAAACTACTAAGCCCAAGATCGCGGGTTCGTAGCCCGGCAGGTGACCCTAGGATTTTTTTAAGGGAGTAAAAAATCCTTAGTTACGCCGTCCTTCGGAAGGGACGTTAAACGGGGGTCCCTAGCCTGTACGATGTCAGGTACTCGTTAAAAATCCCTATCCTAATAAAACCTGGATAGACAAAATTTAGGGCTCCCACTGTAGCATCGTCCGATTAGCCATAGCAGCATAAAGTGACGTTAAATGAACAAACAAAACCGAAAGCCATACTATTGTAAATATCTAATGTCTATTTCGTTTCCTTAAAAACAATTTTTTTTTGTTTACTAAGTTTAACTTAATTTAAATTCACTAGGACAATGCTAATTTGCTCCTTGACTCTGTTTTGGAGCAAGGTTGAGGCTAAGGACCCCGTTGCGAAACTTAATCAATTACGAGTGACGTTCCTCCTTTATCATTCAAGGCTTCTTGAAGCCTGACAAGATCCCGGTCCTCCCACCTTCTTTGTCATGGTTCTGTATCGCGCCTTCTGGTTTCTGTTTGGGTTCAATAATTCTCAGTTTATTTCAAACATTTTTGCAAAAGAGCCTTCGTATTGAAAAACATTATACAAACTACCAGTATTTTAGATTTATTTTTCTGTCTGTTACTGCATTCTAACCAAAATGAATGTATTTATTTTTGAAACAACATAAGCTACAACAGAATAATCCAAACGTCTCTCACACAATGCGAAAAAATTACTTTTTCAAAATTGTATCGCATTTATACAGTTAACCAGTATTATTCATGTTATTATATTAACAAATTATAAAATGATATATTTTAATTCCTTTACAAAAATCTAGCACAGTCAGGCTCGGTTGTATTATAAGTACAGGGCTTACGATTCATATCCTTTTTTTTCTTGTTTCATTCCGTATATTAATTTTCTAGAAACTAGAAAACTAGAAAACTTTTTGAGGGAATGTAGTTTCGAAAAAAAGTTTTGTCACGATTCACAAGTATACGCATGTACTGTATTTGATGAATGTGGAAAAAAAAAATAAACAAAGGTCAGAAATGCGTCGTAAAAAGTTTTTTGTCATTACGGATAGCCCGTTCATATACGCTACTGTATAATTTAACAATATGAATTGATTTTTTAAAGATAGTCAAAGAGAAACAACTTTACAAGTAACATTAGTATGCATATACATCTTCAACTCATGTAAGACAGAAAATAAATCAATGTGTCATTATATTTCTATTATGATGCTGTCAGTAATAGTGATGTTCTTTTTTTTGGGTCTTGTTTTGGTCTGTTTGTTGGTTAAAAATGAAATAAAAATAAATAGTTCTATGCCTTCACCAAATTATACAAACACTGTCGGGATCTACAAGACTGAATTTAGATTCTTAACAACTAAATATACATGATTGAATTCGATTTTATGAAAATTATTTGGAATACTGCAAATGTTTTATAACATTTTCTGAATATTCGTTTGTTGTTTTTAGATCTTCAGCATGCTAGACCATATCATTTTATTATCGGATGTGTGACATTGGAAACAATAAAACAAAAAAAAAGGACTGTATTGAGGAAGGTTGTATCGTCTTTTTTTTCGACTCTGATGAAGTGAAAGGCTTTTTTTTAATGAAAATTTGGCACAACTCCAAATTATTATATAAAGTATTAATTAATTAAATCATATTACTCATCACTGCACTTAACTTTTACAATGGAAACAATGGGTATTTTTTATCTATAAATCAAACCTTTCATAATTCCATTTAATGGAAAATACCCAATATCTCAAATCAATACGATGTGGGTTCTCAAATTTTAATAGGCTGACTAACTAGGTACAAAAAAAGGACTTAATTGAACTTCAATTTCTATAGAAATATAGGGCCACCACTACGAAAACTTTACTATAGAACTGTTCATTTAAAAAAATTGAACAATAGTTGTTACAGAATTTTTTTTGGTCATATTATGTTACAGAATTTTTAGGACTCAGTAGGTTACAGAATGTAATGAGTAGAATATGCTTTTAACGGTTAACCCATCAGTTTTCCTCATGTTAATAAAAACAATGTGTATTAATAATTATTTCATTAAAATCATAACAGTATTTAATTGCCAAAACCTTTAAGATAAAAAGAATTTCAAAGTATAATTGAATCAAGATTTGTAATTATGTATATGAAAGTTTATCAAAAAGTATAATGCGGAAAATATGAATATCTCCCAGCTTAAAAAAAGAAGCCAAGTGTGTGTTGTGAAATTATGCAATTTTAAAGATTTAAAGATAACTTGAACTCTAGACTTCAAATAAATCAGGGTTTGTAATAATAAGTGAAGGTATAAACAAATAGCATAATGAGGAAAATGTATTTATGTAATAATATTATAAAACGTCAGATTTTGTAATAATATGAAAGTCTAAATAAATAGCATAATGAGGCAAACGTGAGAATCTCTGAGCTTAGAAAAACAAAGTTTCTCCGAAACATAATAGATACATGTTTAGCTATACTATTATATTTTATATATCTCGTTACATATATCTAAGTGTAATTTAACTATTTGTAAATAATGACTAAAATACCGATTGCTTGTATTATTAAATATATGCTTATTAAGCCTTACATAGTAAAATCGTTGGTATAATAAAATGTTAAAAGGACTTCCAGTATCTTTTTCTCCAGAAAAACGTTAATTTATTTTTTATTACGAAAAGAAAATATTCAAATATATTTTCAATGTTTTCAAGTAACTTTTTTATTCAAAATCGTTTTGGAGCAAATATTTTAACAACGTGAAATAATACATGTTATAATTACATTTGAATTTCTGGCCCCTTCAGTTTTCAGTTGTCACAATAGTCTTTTGTAAACTACCTAAAAAAACCTGTACCACTACAACCCGTGAACGGTACTGGGGTTCAGTACATGGTAGAGGTCTGCAGTGAGGTGATTTGTCCTAGATCACGCTCAAACGCCAGATTTTCCTCCCTTTTTTGGGTACCCTATTTATTAATTCATTTATTTATAACACTTCATAGGGCCTGAGTGAGCCGCAGGAGGGTCCTAGATCCCATATGATCCATCATAAATAAAAGTCCTGCCTACAGCGGGATTTGAACCAGGATTTCCGGCATGGCAACTCAATGCTCTACCACTGGGCCACTCCGCTCCGCTTGTAAACTACATTATGTATTTATACATTAATTGCATGTATATGTATTATTGTTATCTATTAGTATTAATGTTTTATATTGAATCTTTGTTTCTTTCTTCCTTAGTTGAAGAGTGACAATCCCAATTAATGACAATTCCATTACAGCTTGAACATACAGTCTCATTCTTTTTTTGGTTTGACCGATTACTATAATAAAGTACTTACCTATTTAAGTTTAAATGGTCTAGAGCATCTAATTTACAGGAAAATTATGAATTACAGTAAAAAGTCCTTTAGGTGGGAATGAACAGGAAGACAATAAAAAAAAACCGAATTCACAAACATAATTCAACAACGATGACCGATCAGTATTCGGATGATCTTATAATCTAACTACTGCATCTATTATAATACAATCTATGGTTTGAAAAAGGTATTTTCTGAAATAAAACTCTGTCTAAAACAAACTATAACTAGTCTGAACGGCTAGTTAGAAATTACGATTCAACAATCAAAGAAACATAAAGAAAAGTTCAGAAAAAAAATTTGGAACCTTCCATGAATCTGAAAATTTGTAATGTAAAGACTTGGAACTTTTATATATTGAAGTCAACTCGCGGGGTATCAAATTGCATAGGCGCATACAATTCTGAAATAGTAACTTTTAGCAGCAATGCTTTATAAATAAAATAGATAATTATTAATATAGCACCCCTATTCAAAAAACGAAACAACTGCACCACTAAAACTCATAACCCACTGCCTGGGTTCTAATACGTGGTAGAGACTGTTTCTAGAACGATGGTTGTGTAGGGAGGTGATCTGTCCTAGATCACGCTTAACTGCTAGGTTTTTCCGAAAACCAAGTGTACAAGTCTGGGTGAGCTCCAGTGTCTCCAGATACCACAGTATTAAATAAGTTACCTCCCACAGTGAGATTTGGATCTTCTGCACGGCAATTCAGCGCTCTACGACCCGCTCCCACTCTTAGTTAATTCGCGTGTTCGTGAAATTTAAAGAATAAATGACTCAATTAATGTATAATCATACTTTCAACATAATAGGTATGCATAAAAACAAACAATAAATAATATTAAAAACAAAAGCTGGATAAAATAACCGCCAAAAACTGTTTTTGCTTTCTATATATATATTGGCTGTAGACAGGTATGTTATAAAGTGTTTGAGTCAGCTATAGCGTGTCTACTATTATTATTTGATTGTATCTAGTAACATACCAAGAGGCATCTAAGGCATTATTGTTAAATGATCGTACAATAGATCAGCTTACTACAGGTCACCGGAGGAAGCCATTACAGCTACTATGATCTCGCAGATGACAACCTCCCGTGGGTTGTCACATGTGGAGAGCCAACTACCTGGTTCCTGTCACTCAATAATGTAACAGGGCAAATGGACCAACAACCACATGAGAATTAATTGATTCCTATCTAACTGATTAATGGATGGAAAGCCTGAAGGGAATAGGGAGATGAAAAGATAATGAGTAGTTTTTTTTTATCTGACTGTGTTAATCGGTGCCTGGTTTAGAAATGTAATAGTGTAATTATTCTTGTGCAAAACTGTTAAAAAAGTAAACCTTATGGACAACTGAGAGGCAGTTGTACCTTAAAGCACACATACATGGAACAAGATCCCGCCTTTCCGATCCCTACACTCTTTCCGATTCCTTTACTTTCTCGCCCGCTCCACTACAGTGTGGAACTCAAGCGCTACTTTCCGCCATGCTTCTTCACCGACATTTAAATCCTTGCTTTTCAAGGTGCTCCCAAAGCAGGTCAATCATTTGCTTAAATAAATCAGTATTAAATAATCGATTTTGTTTCTGACTCGTTTTTGTTTCTTTTTCTTAAGGAAGGTGTACGTACACTAAGTAAATAATTTATTGCATGCCCATTAGAAATTGGTTAAAATTCTGTAAAAATGTGTACTTTTTTTTTAGTTATTTCATTTATGTTTTTGTTTTTCTTATATTTTTGGCACTTTTCAAATACTTCATGATTTGTATTATTATCTAGCCTTCTTGCCAGATATATATTATGTTTATTTTCCTGTTCATATTTGTTATTCTAAATAAAGTTTGTCCCAGAATAAAGTTTGTTTTATATTCTATATGTTTTTGACAAAGCCTGCTAGAAAAACAAACTAGAATAGAAAAATGAGTCTGGCATCCAGGACTGCTGAACAAACTCCGTAAATTCTTACCTTCCACTTACTTCCTTATTATCAGTTCCTACCTCAGTAATAGAACCTTTAAAGTAAACCATAATTTTTCCTACTCTTCCCTCTTCACCCAGTCTGCCGCTGTTCCTCAAGGTAGTATCCTGGGCCCCATCCTATACACGATATATACAGCTGAAATCCCAACCCATCCAAGCACTGTCCTCACTACTTACGCTGATGACACATGTGTGTTATCAGTAAATAAGGATCCATTTGTTGCATCCCAATCTCTTCAATCCCATATCTCAAACCTTCAAGAATGGTGTCAAAATTGGAGGATTAAAATAAATCCTAACAAAGCCCATTAAATTACCTTCACCCTTCGTCGTAAACCTACGAATTCCTGCCCTACTGGATAAACGTCTCACTTGGAATCCTCATACAAGACTGAAAAGACAATAAACTGCTCGACGTTTTCGCCTACTTCAACATTTACTGGACAGACGCTCTAAGCTCTCAGTTAATTACAAAAGACACATTTACATGACAGTTATCAGACCTATTTGGACATACGGAGTTGAGCTTTGAGGCTCTACTAAACCATCCAATTCATCTCGTATCCAATCCTTACAATCCAAAATCCTTCGTAAAATCCTCAATGCTCCTTATTATGTCACAAACAAACTCATCCATCATGATCTTAATATCCCATATGTTACTGATTTGGCCATAACTAGATACCTATCCTTCCTTGACAAGCTCCTACACACTTGAACCCGATAGTCTCTCAACTTGCTTCCCATACTATTCCTGATAACCCTCCGAGGCGTCTGAAGAGAAGATGGCCTCGAGATCATCTACTATAGAACTTTATTGGAGTGCTACCGATGGGTAGTTTCTCCACAAGTGTTTTTCAAGTCATATTGTACATATTAGCACATTTACTTGTTATAATAGCATTATAGTTGTAAATATCATTAAATTAAATAAAAAAATAAAATAAAAAAAAGAATAGAAAAATAAATTTATTCTGGGACCAGGCCCCTTAAGAATAACAGATGTCTGTTTTATTGGCAAGATTTATCTGGCCAAAGGGCAAAATTATATGAATAATGTAATATTTGATCTTTATTTTAACAATAATAATACCATAGTTATGTATGTTAGAGAAAAAAATTATATTAAATGCTAAAATAACAAGAATTAAGCTGAGAAAGAAAAAATATATAAATAAATGAAAGCATCTAACAACATAGAAATAATAACGTTATGAGTGAAGAATGTTTAAAGTAATTCATCTACCACTTCTGATGGATATGAGCTATTAATTCTCACAGGTTAGAGAGCATCTGTTTGGGAATTTAGGAGATGTAAGAAAAGCTGGGTTTGAATGTGGACTAGGAAGAAGCATGACATGATATCAGATGTGAGTAAGTTCCAAACAGTGATGAAACGGGAGGGGATGGAACGCTCAAATGTTTTGGTTCTGTGTGAACGGGTATAAAGGTCGGAAAGGCGAGGATCTGGGATAGGATAGAGGGTTTGAACTGTAGGAAACTAGGCATCGAAGACAAACCGTAGTGACCAGTTCTTGATTTGCCTCAATCTATCCTAGTTCGACAGGCCCCTATATGCCACACAACCATAGTCAAAGTGTGGAAAGACGAAAGAAGAATAAATGTGGCAGAGCAGTTCTAAATTCAGGAACTGTAATGCTATTTGTTGTGAGAGTCATATTACATTACCCACATTTTAGTTTGATTTAGTCTTTTTATTAAGTAATTATGTATCAAATACCAGACATCCTCCTGAATTATCTCCAAAAAGCTGAGAGTATGGCAGATGAGGTCTAGCAACTGAGCTTAGGTTTATAATTTTCAGTTTATCATTCTTCTTTGTAGTCTAGGTCCGTAGATATTTATTTCGAATCTTTATATTTATTGGTTGGAATAAACCTGACGGTGGGATATAATGTGGCGTTATTTTTTCTAGTAAGAGTCTTCCAGTTGCTCTGCCTACTTCTTCGTTTCTAGAAACCCCACGAATGACTTAGAGCCCATATTAAAGTAATTTCTTAAGAATAATATTTTATTTGGTTTATTGGATAGTGAATTTTCTGAACAGGAGGGTAATTTAAAAAAAAAAATGATTATGGCTTTATGGGCACTAAATGAGTTATGTCAAATAATCATATATTGTTCTATTAATGACTCTGCTGATTGAAGTGATGTTAGAATCGTTAGTTTAGCTGTTAAAGTAACACAAACACTATCCAACTTGTGCTTCTACATAATATCGACGTTTGACACATGAATTCGTGTTATTGATTTTTGAAGTATTGTTGTCATGTTTTTTCTACTCATTGAGTTAAAGTGCGAGTGTCAACAATATTTTGGTAGACGGGAGCAATGATGTGTTCGGGAAGAGGTAACTATTCGATTCCAGAAGAACAATATAGGATTTATACCAGTGCCTGTTTGAGTGAAAAATTTATAGATTCTACTTATAACAGTTCTGTCGAAAACAAATCACCTTCCTGTTCAACCGTTGTCCTAGCAACAGTACAGTCTCTACCACGTACCGAAACCAAGACTCTTCAAGGGTTCTAGTGGTACAGGTTTTTTTTTTCAGCTCGTCACATGGTAAGAGAGGTGCGGGATTTGTGTTGAAAATCATTTATCTAGATTTTATTCTTTAATAATCGCACCTATAATTTTTTGTATATATTGCTGAATTATGTAATGTTTTATAAGTGATAATATAGTCATGCATTATCACTTTCTATTACTCAGTAGAATACCTTTAATTTTTATACAGAAACTATGATTCAGAGTAACTTTTTAAGTAATTTATTTAAAAATGAAAATTTTATTAAATTTCATTTGGCTAACTTACATTCAGATATGTCTACTGACTATCAACCAATCTGACAAGTATTTAATTCTGATGTCCTTCTATTCATAATTTTAATTAAGACTCACTAGAAGTACATAAATGTCTTTAACTGGTTATGTCATTACATAGCATATTCTATGATTAGGAGAAGCACTGAGAAAGTACAACTACGTGCAACGTAAGAACGTGCAACTCTTTACCCCTTTAGAAAAGATTAATCACAACGTCAATTTTTATCATTTCCTTATCGCTGTTCCTTCACATATATCCTTATAGGTAGTTTATACCTTATCTTCTTTGACATGTTCCGAGATCAAATCTTTCACAAACTCGTCAATTTTATCTATATATATAAAAGAGTTCGTCCTGACTGAAAAGACCATCGAAAAGCCAAAACCGCATAAGCTACAGACTTGAAATTTGGACAATAGGTACATTTTATGAGGGCAACGCGCACTAAGAATTTTTTTTTGTAAATTCGTCCGCTAATAGGGTGAAACGGGTGACAAACGTTTGTAATAAAAAAACAACGTAATTTTTGAAGTGATTACCATGCAATTTTAGATTTATCTTCTACATTAAAAATAAAGAAATATGTGTTTTTTTATTTTTTGAAAATCGGCCCTTCAAGTATAAAATATGAGAAATCGCATCATGTTATCTATAGTATTATTATAAATGCGAATGTAACTCTGTGAAAAGGACATAGGCTACTTTTTAATACGAAGAAAGTGTTGTAAGGGGTTGAAATAGGGGATAAAAGTTTGTATGTAAGTTTCGTCATTTTTGAAGCTAGAAGCTTGAAACTTATTTTTTAGGTTATTGATTAGATATAAATAAATTTGACATTCAAAGTTTGTAAAATTTTACCCCTGAAAAAATAGGGGATGAAAGTTTGTATGGAAATATGTAAGCTTTATGTGCGTAGGTGGGGAAATATGCCTAATTGTGCCTACCCGAACGGGCAGACACTTGAGGGCAGACTACTGTGCGAAACGCATGCGAATATTAAAATATTTTCAGCTGCAAGTTCATTTTTATTTACTACAAATTGATTACAATTCGATTTATTTTTTGTTTTACTTAATTAATAATCTTCGTGAGATAAAAACACTTTTTGGCTTAGGTTATTAAATACTTTTTCTTTTGTTGGGTGGTTTTTTGTTTATTTTATTCGTCAAAAGAAGATAGCTTTCGAGTTTAGTTGGATTTTATTACATCATCATTATTTGTTGTACATTTGAATATTAGGTAGGTACCTAATAACGGTAACTCTTTTTGTTTATTTTGTAATAACAAACAATCTCAGTACAATTTTTCGTTTTCTTAAGCTAATTTAAATGAAGTAACTAGATTTTTGTTTACCATCATTCGTAAAATACCATTGTTTTCGTTAATTTTGTAGTTGGTTTGCGTGTGTATTTTTGTAATCCGTAGTCTTCATAACTATTCTTTAATTTACTTCATAAACTGCGTTTTTACAACGTTCATAATGCACTAAAAGAATATATAAAATTAGTTCTCCTATTCCCCTCTACTGCGTGAACATTGAACCTGCACTTCGTACCCTAGGCATCCCAGTCAGGTCCCGGCTCCGAAACTGCGCACAGCTCTGCAATTTTAAATTTAACTATTAAAACTAAAGTTAAACAATACATACATACAAAATAAAGTATTCAACTATAATTAAAGACAATGAACGAATTTTTACTACTTCATATTAGAAATGAGTTTGTTTCAAAATAATTTTATAAATGTTATGCCTGTTAAATTATACAGTTTATATTTATTTAGTAAAAGCTATATTAATAAATTTTTAGAGACTGAGTTTCCTTGGTTTAGGGGGCGTAGAACATCTAGGTCATCAACGCCCGTTGAATATATTACATAGTATGTACTCCGTACCCTAGCCTCTCAGTCAGGTCCCAGCTCCGAAACTGTACACATCGCTGCCATTTGTAATTTAACTATTAAAACTGAAGTTGATAAAATATAGACAAATCAAATAAATTATTCGAGTATAATGTAAGCTGATGACCGAATTTTCGCTATTGCAAATTAGAAATGAGGTAGTTTTAAAATACTTAAATAACTCCGATGTCTGTTAAATTAACCATTCTTTAATTCACTTAGATTTTACTACATATCAAACGTTTTAGCAAAATCTCTATGTTTTGGCAAAATATGGGAAAACAAAAACCGTTGTTTATAAAAATGTATGTAATTAATTATTATAATATTAATTATATATAATTAATAAGCTATTTCTAGTAAAACACTTATTTTAATATATGTATGTATTTTATTTGCAAAGTAATTAGCCTAAAAAATTAAAAATGCTGCCCAAAGTCACTATTCTACGCGGACGTAGTAACAAGCGTAACAGCTTGTTGTCATATAAATGCGTCGTTTTCAACAAGTAGTCATAAAATAATATGTTTCCCACTATAATACAAACGTAACTCCTGTATGCAACTTACTCGATAATTTCTCAAGACTATTTATGAGAGCAATAATATACTATAAACACATTTAAATATAATTCTGTCATTGGATATCATTTCTTCTTTAAATCAATTTAATATCATTTTGCTTTTACTTGTTCTGTTTTGTTTTGAGTTAGGCTGTCTGGATACGTTAGATAGCTACTGAGAACTGAAACATATCAAACCACATTACTTTATTATATTATTATTATAGTATTTCATTATCATTATTATTCCAGGAATTATTTGCGGTGCTATTATTCCGAGAATAAAGTGAGGGGATGTTGGTTTACCACTCCGTTCTCTAAAATACATTTTGACGTTGATATTCAATTAGATTCGAGCGAGGGGGAGGGGGAGCGGGCGATGCAAATTAGTATGTCTGAAGAATCCATGGAAGAAATGGAGAATGCTTTTCGAGAAAAGGACTTCGTTATCTTACTTGGGAACTTCCAATGTATCCTGTGACATCAAATTGATTGTATAAGGAAGTGGGTGGAAGGCTTTCTGTTGTACAAAAAGGTTTGAGAACCTCTCCTCTAAACTATCAATCTATATTACATTTGGAAAATAATTTTCCATTTAAAATTTGTGAAAATAATTATAAAACAATATTAAAGAATATTCACCGTTTCAAAGTCATCTATGAGTTTCTTCAACTTTATTTCTACGCCAAACAAATTAAATTAATCTACTCCCTGAACCCCGACCCTTTGGCAGTAATATATTCAGTTAATATTGATTATATTTCTTTACCAAATGACCCAAGCCAGGGGTTTGGGAGTATATTTTAGGATTTACAACTATACAAGGAAAGTAGATTAAAAAAAAAAACTGATTGAGTAAATATTACCTATATTTACACTTCTGTTTTCTGCTTTTCATTTATTTTCCGCTTTTGTTACATCACGGAAGTCCGAATTTAGCCGCTTCCTCAACAACAGAATCTTACCCAAGCGTTTTCTTCTCTTCTGGTATAAAATATCTCAGAAAATATATTTTTCTAGACTTGTTTGCTCCAAATATCAGATGTCTTTAATCGCAACATGATCTTGTTGACAAAAGCTTTCTCGAGAGAACACAAAGGCGGGTCTCGCAAGAGTAGTAGAGTGTTATCCGGTAGGGGAATAACGTGCTTAATCCATACAACAATTAAAATGGAAGGGATGGTGTACAGATCTGACAGTTAACTTTCATTACAATAATTTCCTAATAAAATACCTGCAAATAATTATAATTTTGAATTGAAGAAGAGAATATATAAAAAGATATGAACATACATGAAACATTCTGGAGAGAAATCATTGGAGTTCTGTTCATTTTCATGTAAAACACAAAACAAAAAACAAATCTATTCACAAAATTTTCAAGTCTTCAAGTCATATAGGAATAGGAAGCATTTCTGAACAACTATCCGAAAAAATCATTATGTTCTACTGTGATATCGAAAAAAATCTAGTTTAGCTCAATTTATTGGATTAGAAACAAAATAAATTTTAATAATTTTTTTTTATTGTGAATTTTTAAATTTGTTCTAAAGACTATATTTGTTTTAGAGTTTTTCTATTAATGAATAGCCAAAGGAAATATCGACTTCAGTTAAGAAATTTAAGTTGAATTAATGTTGAAGCTTTGCTCTGTTTTCTTAAGTCTATTTTATCAGTAAACAGAGTTCTCTCAACTAGCAATATTTGAAAACTACTCTTACCTTCAACCGCCTTTAGGGTGGAAAGAAACTCAGAGGAACCTGAGATTGATGGGCAGATTATCATCAGTCGAGTAAAGGAACGGACTTACCATGATTCAAACGGTTACGATCATTTAAACCAGACGTGGGTCATGTAAACAAGTGTCACGTCTTAGAGTCACTTATAAGATCTTGGTTGAGGATGAAGACTCTAAAAATCCATGGTTCGATGCTTAGTGTAGATCTGGTACCGGCTCTAAAAATACCACTAGCATGCAAGTGTCCCAAATAAGGCATCCTCAGAATGATTGAATACAGTGCAGGATTAATAAAAACCGAAAAGAATTGATTAAAGTAGAACAGATAAGGTATAAAAATTAGGTAAATGCCAACAATAAGCGAAAAACATTTAAACCTCGAGTGTGAAAAAACAAAAACTTCATGAAGAGTCATTTCCACATTTTGCTTTAGGGTGCCGATAGGGATGTAGCAATGCTTTGGATATTTATGGAAATTAATTTATGTAAGATTAAGAAGATGAGCGACTGGCGAAAGTAAATTGGAACTGATCAAAGGCCCCTAAAAATCATCTTATTGATATTCAGAGAAAAGGGATTACTGGCCAGTTAGTGATGCGAAACGATTCGATATATAAATACAAAATTTAATGTTTTAAAATGTTAAACCTAAGATGGTATATCTCTGCTTTAGTATTTTCTCAAGAATTTTAACATAAGACACTTGTCTGAGGGAAGTACTTTACGCACAAATCAGAATTCATGGAAGGGAAATCTGATTTTCCTAAAGCGCATTGGATTTTCTTTCCTCGAATAGTACTGAAGAGAATTTGGGATCATTAAACTCCTCTTATTTAACCTTAATATATATGCCATGCTTATACTCTGTGAATTTGATGCCATAATTGTAGAATAACTTGGAGAATTAGCGTGATACAGACCAAATCACCTCCCTGCACTACCGTTGGATAAGAAACAGTAGTCTCTGCTACAACCTTTCATGGGTTGTAGTGGTACTTTTTGCGTGCAATTTCAAGTAGAATATAAGAGGGATTTCCCACAGGAACTTCTTAGGATGCTTTCTTTTTTAGTGAGTATTGCAAAGCATTTCTAATTTATAATATTAAAAACTCACTGAAATCTTTGAGGCGTTCAGTTCTCCTGTGAATTTACTTTTCGAAAAGTGGGGTCGAACTTTAGCTGGAAATGCTATTTGTTAAAAAAAAAAATGATAATTACAAACAATCCAGAGATACTATTTTGTAACAGTGGATTGGTTAAACATTGTCGACAAATCATGCAATTATTTTTGGTAATATGAAATAGTTACCAAGTGTTCTTTAGAAGAGAACGCGGTCTAAACCTCGTTTTCTTGAATCGTTACATCATTCATAACATAACTGTTTTTCATGAAGTTACAATAAGAGATTTTCATATCTAAACTATAAATCAGCCTTTAATTGAGGAAATTCGAAATACAAGACCGAAAGTTATTGTTGTTTATTTATAATGAATGTATTGGGCTGTTTCTTTCGCAGTTACGATTTCCTTTCTCTGTTGTGATAAAAAATTTTTGTCGGCCAAATCTTATTAATAATTAAAAGAATAAGTATCTGAGAAGTTTTTAACCCTTAGGTCATCAACGCCTAGGTTAGCTTTATCAAATGTTTGGATATATTATTGGCCAGCAATACACATACGCGAAATCACACACAAACTCTCAAACTGGATGTCAGAAAATGTTTTACAGTATGAGCATAATTCAGACGATGTGTAGGGGATGTGCTCCCCAAAAACTGAAAGACCAACACGATGGTAGCTTCGTTAGTGTTTAAAGATTTTACATAATATTATTATTATTATGTTACTACTCACATAATTAGAGTAAACATTAAGATACCAACAGCCGTGATTTAAACGTTTATCAATTAAAAATAAAATATATTGTTTATTTATAACACAGGTCTGCAAAAAAAAAATCTCTTCAGCTGCATGAGATATTATTGCTGGATTATATGTTTTAAAGTACAGTGATTTAAAAAATAACTTCTATTACTCTCCATCACGTATAGTTTTTTTTGCAAGATAAGAACACAATAATCAGAAAAATCAACTATTTATTACAACAAATACACAGCATAATATTTATCAAAACCTATAAGCCATTATTTTTCTTATTTAAATTTATACACACAGCTCGCCGTTTCAGGCTACTTCAACATTTACTGGATAAACGCTCTAAGCTCCCAATTAATTACAAGAGACTCATATACACGACAATCATTAGACCCATCTGGACTTACGGAATAGAGCTTTGGGGCTCCACTAAGCCATCGAATTCCTCCCGCATCCAATCTTTACAATCCAAAATTCTTCGGAAAATCCTCAACGCTCCTTACTTTGTTACGAACAAAGTAATCCATAATGACCTTAACGTCCCGTTTATTGCTGATTTTGCCCGAATCCGATATCAATCTTTTCATGACAAACTTCATTTCCACCCAAACCCTAGTGGGTTCAAACCTCGCAACCTCTTCAATTCCTGATAATCCTCCGAGGCGTCTGAAAAGAAGATGGCCTCGTAACCTTCTAAGCTGAACTTTTTATTTGAGTACTACCCCTGGGTAGTTTCTCTACTTGTCTTTTCATGTCGATTTATTCAATCATAATATTTACTGGATGTATTCTGTATAGAGTTGTAAATTTCAATAAATGTATTTAAAAAAAAAAAAATTATACACAACTTTATGTTAACTCGTTTCCTTGTGAAACCTTTTCTTCTTTTCTTTGATGCTTCCCAAACTCGTTTTTGGTTTCTTTCTTTGGTTTCTCGCTTAAGCATCCAACAATATTTCGCTAGCATACTGACATCCCATCTTCCTTGGTAACTCCTCTCGATATCACGTTCATCCTGGTGAAATCTTTCACCTTGTTCTTCACTGTAGGCACCCAAGTCTTCAGGAAAATATTCCATAAGGGAGTGTAAGAAGTGAACTTTTAAGCTCATCTTGCACCCTTGAGCTTTATACGCTGTACAATAGTTCAATATTCGGGATCCTTAGTATTGCCCATAAACTTATGCACTACATTTTTGAAAGAATCCTATGGTTCTTTTTCGTTTCTCCCATTGATTCAGGAAAGAGGGGATCAGACACAAGTTTTCTGATCTCGAGGCCAGTGAAAACTCCTTCTTTTAACTTTGCTTCAGACAATTTCGGGAACTTGGAACATATATATCTAAAACAATCCCCATATTTTTGCAGCGATTTTACAAACTGCTTAATTATCCCCAATTTAATATGAAGAGGTGGCAGTAAAATCTTTTCTGGTGGTATTGATAACGTTTTTCTCGCCAAGAGTTAAACCGTTTCGTGGTGGTCAGTCTGTTTTTGTCCAGTGTAGCTCTCTGGCTCTACTATCCCACAAACATAGAAAACAAGGGAAATTTGTATAACCTGACTGTTGACCCAACAACATTGTTATTATTTTAAAATCTCCACAAACCATCCATTGATGTTCTTGATATTTGATTTTCTCAAGAATCGTAGCTAAGTCATTGTAGTTTTCTTTCATATGAACTGAGTGTCCCATTGGAAGAGATGTAAATACATTTCCATAATGCAGCAAGACTGCTTTGAGGATAGTTTTGGATGAATTAATGAACAAGCGCCATTCTGACGAATCATATTCTATTAAAAAGCATTTCACGAGCCCACGAACATCATTACAATAAACAAGATTTCCCTCTTTAGTGAAATACTGAGTAAATTGTCTCTCTCGATGTCTGTTCCAGGGAAATGAGGTACCAGATGATAAAAGGTTTTTGTTTTTTAGCATTGATTCTAGCAATTCTGCTCCATCTTTTGAAAGACCCAAGTCTCTGACTAGGTCATTGAGCTCAATCTGAGAAAAAAGTTGAGGTCCCTCGTCAACTGGAAAATCTGAGCTAGATTCGTTCTGGGGAGCAAACGTTTCTGAGTCCTCTGCATCACTCAGGATGTCATCTAAGTTAGGAGGTGGGTGCGGAACTGGTATTTCAGAGCTAATGGACACTGGACAAATAGCTGAATCAAGGTTAGGGTAAGATATTTTCTTATTATTTTTCGTAATTAATCCTTTCACGTCTACCGAACAGAAATAACAGTCGGTTGTGTGACTTTTCTGTTCACACCGTATCATAGGAATGCCAAACCGAAATGCAATTTTCTTACCCTTAAAACACAAGCGCAGATCTTCCTCACATCTTTTGCACACCTTATGAGGAGCCCATGCTTTGTCTTGATCGCCAAGTATCAATTTGAAGTAAGCAAAATAAACCTTCTTCGCAAAATCACTTATATTTCTTTGTTTAAGTTGAATTTTCACTGTATATTCACCACAAATATAACAGAAGCTGTCCGCAGAAATTACACAACCTCTATGACCCATAATACATATATAAAAAAAGAGCACAGTAGCGTTTGAATGCTGGATGTCAACTGAGTGTGGCAAGACAGGGTCAGCAAGATAATCGACTTAGCCTGTTGGAAAAGGAGCGGAAATTGCTCCAATAGGACCAGAACCATGGTGCGGGGTTTCCCTCTCCCTGGCTAAGGATACAATTAATAAACTAGCCTAGAAGATAAAATCGCGTTGGGATAGGGCCAATATAAGGCATACTAAACTTTTTACTTTTTATAAAGGATCCCAACGACAATCCTTCTGAGAAAATCAAGAAATAAGCCGCTCAAATGTCGAGAATCGACCTCAAAAGTAGGGTTGAAACCATCACTGGGCACTGTAAACTCAGGAAACACATGCACCGCCTGGGCATTGACCAAGAACCTCGGTGTAGATGGTGCACAGAGGAGGACGAAACCCCCTGGCACGTTCTCTTTGAATGCAAAGCACTAAGTCTTCTTCTTCTTCTTTCGCAACACCCTTTTGCGCCTCTCAGCGTAGGGGAGCGTTTAGCCATTTGGAGGCTATTCGCTGAGTTTCTCTGAATCAAATGTACTTTCTTAAAGGTGATTAGCCTAGCAAGGAAGGCCCCGTATCTTCGGGACAACTGGTTGTTTCGTTGTACCTTCCAAACTTCGGCCTTCCCAGGGAAGGTACGTGAGGTGTGTAATGTACGTGTCCTTATGTCAGAATAGTTGTCGAGTGTACTGTTCTGTAATGTGAGTAGCCGTGTACTGAACTCGGGAGTCCGGGGGTTCGTTAATCCCCTCTAGCCTGGCACATAGACTAGTCCCTGCGGAAAAAAAGCATAAATCGAAAGAGAATATTTAACCTTGGCCCTGGAGGAATTAAGGAACTTCAAGAACTGATTCAAAGACTATCAAAAATTTCTTAGAAGATACCTAGGTAAGGAATTTTTAAAACTCGAGCACAATGGGCCTTTTAAGGCCGAAGTGCATATAACGAATAAGAGTCATACTTAAATAGTATAATAGCCTGTTGGAACAAATTTAAGTTTAATCCAACTACATGTTTGCCTCTGAGAACACGCTGAAACATGTTAAACGTACTGGTAATATGATACTCGCCATTGGTTATCATCTAACTTAAATTGTTTAGACACGATAATAATGCAACCGTCTGCCTAACACCAGAAATTCTTTATCCCCCCAACCTTTCACTAAATTATTTACGTCCATTATTTTTTTTCTAAATGAAAATAACTAAATAAAAATATAAGAATTAGTATTGTAAAAAAAAATGATGTGATGGAATTTTTAAATATTTTTTTCGGTTTTAGGATATCAAAATTTATAAGGAAATGTATAAAAAACCAATGCAGTTTTTTACTTGCAGACCTGTGTAATCATTGCAAGAATCGAATGAGTTCAAGGCGATTCTTTTAAATTCTCTTTAACACTGAGTTCTTTCCTCTATACTAAGGAAAACAATCTTTAATTAATTTTACTAGTTTCAGACCATGCTTGTTTATCTTATAATTGATATATTGAGATGACAAAACATTACCCGTTTAATGCGTTAAAAAGATTGGAGAGAATGTTCACTTGTCATCTGAATCGGCTTCATGGGCCGCTTTTCAGCAATCCCCTACCTAAACCACGCTTCGTCCTCAAAGATAAAGAAAATTTTAAATGCTTGGCCATCTCTCAGGCCCCGTTCTTCTCAGATGGCCCTACCACCGTAGCGATATAGTTAATATTATTAAAAAAGAGAGGATTAATAACAACTCATTGGAATATGTGAATATGAACATAGCAAATCGAATCCACCAATTCCACCTTGAATTTTAGAAATAATAATTGAAACGATCCAATACAATACTTTACAAAAATAATCCTTTATTTCTGGAATAAATAAACCATTTATTCTTCAGCAGATAGAGTCTTGCAAAACTTATATTGCTAATTAATGCACAATAGACCAAAGATGACATGTGACTACCTCAACATCACAGAAGAAGGTTCCAGAAGAGCGAAGGAGAAAGACGGATGGGAAGTTATGCAAGATAAGAAGGTGGTAGGGGGGGGGCGTCTGTATTAGTAGCACTTTCTCCAGGGCAACAGTCCGTCGTTTGATGTCAACTAGGACAAACCACAACGTAGACATGAAGCTAACATTGATTTTTGTAAGTACTAACTATAATTTATAAGTATCATATTTTAAATCCATTATAGTCAAGTATAACTGTAAGAATATACTTATATGCATATATGTGCATACTTATAATCATATTTACATTTATAAAATAAATAAATATGCATTTTGTGTACATAAAATATTTATGTAGAGAAAAATAAATAAGGAGTGTGCAGTTTAAAAAAAATATATATCGAATTACTTGAAGGGGCTATTTTATCTAAAATAATCTGTTTTTTAACTCTTTTATTTAACTTAACTTTAAATAAACAATTCTGTATTTTATTTTTTAAAACACACAAGATCAAAATATTTTAGATTTTTTTTTTTATAGAATAGTAATCTTTTTACGCATACAATTTTTGTTTCCAAGTGTGAAAATCGGAAACAAATAATAACGAAAGTTATCGTAATGACATATTACATTTTTTTTCCTAATACCAGTTTTAAAAAAATAAGATCATGACAACTTTTATATTTGGAAAATATTAGAAGGGAAAGGAATAAACAGTTAAAAGTAAATAAACAAAAAGCATGAGCAAATTAAAAAAAAATCTCAGGTTATAAGAAGGGACTATTGTAATTAAAATAATCTGTTTTTAACTGTTTTATATATGTAAACAATTCTACTTAAAAAATAAAAATATTTTATATATTTTTTAAAGAATAATTTTTTTTGACATTCAAAATTTTTGCTCCCAAGTGTGAAAATCGGAAATCAATATAAATAACAATTATCTTATTTTTTTATTAAATGAAATAAATCAGTTTTGCGATTTGTTTTTCTAATCCAGTTTTGAATAAATCAAAGTGTTGATTGGAGAGAAATGTTTACTTTATTGTAAAAATATTTACATATTTTTCATCTCCAAAGAAATCTGAGAAATTTCCTTAGAGAGTTAATACTCTTATATGAATTGTAATTCATTAATAGTAATGATTCTCAAGCATTTCGAAACATCAACTTCGCTGTTAGTAATTATATCGAGAGGACGACAAATATGTATGTAATGTAAATCGGCCGTTCTTGAGGGTTCAGATTTAAGGAACAAATCTCGTAGGATGCCAAACTGTACGATGCTAACAAATCGTAGATTGTTGCGCTCAGAATTAGAATAATTTAATTTAAAATTGAAAGAAAAAGATCCAACTTTTGTCAGCATAAAAAGCAGTATTCCTCTTTACGATGATTCGCGAATAAACGTTTTTCAATCCATGTTAGGTAAAAATTAAATGTTCTGAACATTGAAGCTCGCCCACTGACGATTTTTCGATTGATAACGATTTATTCCGTAACGCTCGACCTATATAAAAACCTGGTAACATTCCAGTTTCAGTGTCAATGGGTTTATTGATTCAATATCAACATGTTTAGTGGAGATAGAAAAAAAAAACATGGGCGTTGGGACGATTGAGATGAAGCTAAAAGAAGTGTTATTTAGAAATAACATCGTTAAAATACATTTTACTTTGCCATAGGATGTGAAATTTCATGTATTCCAACAAGAGAGATATCGTTATAAATACTGTTATATTTCCCATTCGTTAAAAAAAAAAAAAAAACACGTCTTTTCCCCCTTGGGATATTTCATTTGGCTATCCAAACTAAACGTAAAATATTGTAGTATCTGCTAGGTGCTACTTAGAATTATAATGTCCTAATTATTTACTAGTTTTTCAAAATAAATAAATAATTAGAAACGATTTCAAAGTTCAAACTTAATATGTTGTAAAAAAAAAAGTACAAAATCACCAAATAAACATAATGTAGTCAACGATAGTTAAACTGCAAATTCGCATTTCTTTTTAGAAACAAAAACAATCAATATTAATTAAACTATTGAATGCATCATTGGTTCACTTTGGTAACGTGTTGCTGGTGGCTTCGCTAGATAGGCCTTTTCAGACGTGTTTTATAATAGAAAAAATAACGTATGATATAACACAATGAATAATTACTAATAGTTACTTTTATGGACATACGAATGAATGTAAATAGGCAAACGAAATAATATTTGAGGTCTTTAGAAATATAGCATAAGAAATCTCGGGGTTACGGAGGATATGCCAAGAGCATAACCCGAGACAGAACCTGAGTATTGAAAGGAGAAAGAGATCAGAGATGTTGAAAAGATCCTGGGAGGATAACGTGCAGTGATAATTAATCCGGAGTAGAACAAATTTGGGTGAAACTAAAAATAAAATAAAATAAATGAATAGACAAAAAAAATATTTGATGGTTCAAAGAAGTTGAACTTGTAACAGATTCGATTTTGTAGTCTTTTTTTTTTTCATTAATGTCGCTCAAATTTTTAGGCCAAACGTTTTATACGATATTTTAAAAATATTTAATAATTCAATTATATTGGCTAATTATTTTGCTTCAAATTTTATTTTAATTGGTAGTCACTGCGGTTCCTATCAGTACTGCAAACAATACGACTCATCAGAAAGATAAAGACTTAACCAAAGAGATGATATCTCAATCAACAGAATTATCGACACTCTCAATTATCTCGAGCATTTCTCATGAGATAAATTAAGAGCTTTATTTTAGTAGCGATAAAACCGAAGCTCTTTATCAAACACTATAAACTTTCTACGGGTGATGAAACAGATCCGGTTCCACGGCAGGTCAATGAGGAATATTAGAAAGGGATTATGCTTTTATACAATAGTACAATAAGTCACAATTATACAAGAGCAATTAGCAGACAACAAAAGATAAATTAGAATTGTTTAAAATGGCCTGGAGGTGGAGAATAACAATATCGACAACCAGTAAAGAAAATATAACAGGTTTCTTTTGCTTCTTGTTTTATTCTCAGCCCTGAGTATGGCATAGAATTTAGGCAGAAAAGGGTGGCACAAATCAAATAAGTAATACTTTGTTTTGTGTAAAATGTATTGATTCTACAAACACATCTAAAAATATATCCAGTCAATCGTTTCCACATCAAATGGGAAATTAGTTGATTTCTGAACTTAATTCCTCTTTTGTGAAATAATAATAAGTGTGAAATGTTAAAAATTTTAATATTTTTAAAAGTTTAAACCATTCAATATAGATTTTTTCCTTCAATAGAAATGCTAATGCTGTCCTAGCTGTGCACTGAATTCAAATATGCCTTCGATTTAGACATCATCGCCTCACCCCACGAATGATTCCTTTCTTAGAACTTGCTAATAGGATTGATGAATTATATATATTAATAAAGTTATATAGTTATCGTTTATAATTTTATTAATAATTCAATAATCTAAACACTTCAGAGTTTAAGGTAGTGTACTTACATAATAATAAATGATATATGTTTGTATATCATTAAATTCTTCGTTCTCGAACAGAAGTTTTTTTTGTAATTATACGTAAATAATTAGTCTATAATGCGTAATAATTAGACAGAAATACCATAACTGTAAAACATCTAAAATTTAAGAAATTTTAGATTTCTAACTATTTTACTGATTTCTAACTTGGTAATTAGACGAATTTTCCTTTCCCGAGAATTAATAATCATATATATATATATATATATATATATATAAATCTAATATATAAAATTATCGTGTTACAGTGTTTGTAACAAAACCCCTCCGAAACGACTTGACCGAATCTTATGAAATTTTGTGTGTATATTCAGTAGGTCTGAGAATAGGATGTAAACTATTCTTCGTACTGAATTATACGTGTCGCCCATTGTTATTGATTACGATCGTAGCTGTTACGCTTGATGCTGCATTTTTGATATGTTGTAAGGGCATGTCTGAGTACTGTAAATCCAAGTTTGCAACTGAAAAAACGGACGGGAAAACTTTTGGTTGCCGAAAAACCTCGAAATTTTCGGAGTTATTTCAGTTTTTGGTCTGTATCTCCTAATCGGTAGGTTTTTTGGAAAAAAACATAGATCATCATTTTTAAAGAATATAAAATTTGCTCCATTATGAGCCCAAATGCAGCTTTAGGTATAACAGATCCTGAGTTTAGTTCCAATCATGTAATAAATAACTGGAATCTTATCTCTATCTATCTTTATCTATCTAGGACGTAAACTATTTTTCATACCCCTAAGTGATATGTGTAAAAATGAATTAATTAGCAGTGTCTTCCCGGATGTACAAAATAATTACATTGACCATAATTGGCTCTGTAATCGTGCTATTTTGGCAGTGAAAAATGCTGATGACGACCACTAACTTAAAATATACCAGTTGTTACCAGGTGATCCAATGTCCTTTAAATAAATCGATACTGTTGTTGATGAAAACCAATCCGTAAATCATCCAACTGAATTTTGTGAACCACACAATATTTGGTTGAAGATCGGTTCACCTATTACACTGGACAACAAAATTTTACTTTTTGTCTGTTAAATGAATTACAATGGCTGTTTCTTTTAGAATTTGGTCCTCTGATTGCAAATTTGAAAAACATTTTTGTCTCAGGGGCCAAGATTTTGTATAATTTCAAAATAAAATATAATATAGTGTTAAAACAAGCAATTTTATTTAATCAGCTTTCATCACCGTAATTTAAATCAAAATGTAGCCTTTGATGATTTCCTGCTGTGTTTTGCGGCTGGTACATCTCTTTTCAAAAACCAACAATAGTCTGCCAACATATTTGGATTCCAGTTTCCCTGGTATCGTTTCTTCAGAATGGATATTACTTGATAGAATCGCTCACCATGCTCATGACTCACAGCCTTAATATTTTCTCGAAAGAAATCCAAATGCGATTCAAGAAAATGTATTTTTAGAGACATATTACATCCTAAAGCCTTATAATTTTGCAAAAGATCAGAAACTAGCTCTCTGTAGTTTTCTGCTATTTTATTTCCAAGAAATTCTTTCACAACATTTTTAAGAGAAATCCAAGCTGATTTTTCGGCTCCATTCAAACATTCCTTCATGCTTCATAACCTCCCTAATTTGTAGATCAACAAATACACCTTCTTTTATTTATGCATCACTGATCCAAGAAAATTAGGCTTTTAAATATAGAAATCCAGGGCCACTTTTATCCAGTGCCTTAACAAAATTTTTCATCAAACCGAGTTTGATGTGCAATGGTGGAAGATAAACGTTTTCTGGGTTTACTAGTGATTCGAAAAGTACATTTTTTCTCCAGGTACAAGATTTCTTTTGCTCCATTCCTTCTTTATATAATGATTTTTGTGATCTCTGCTCTCCCACTCACACAGAAAAGAACAAAAATTTGTTTAACCTGATTGAAGACCTAACAAAAGTCCTAACAGTTTGAGGTCCCCACTCACATTCCAAGAATGCTTCTGGTATTGTATCTCGGACAGTAAACTCTTCATATTTAGACTCTTTCATAAGGGGTGGATAGGCAATGGGTATTGAGGGCTTGTCATTGCCTATATGAAGGGGAACGGCTTTTAAACTAAGTTAGCAGGAATCTATGAACAGCCTCCATTCTTTAGGATTATGATTATATCCTAATTCACCCATTAATGCATCAATATCTGTGAAAAACATTAAATGATCTTTTGCAGAGAAAAAGCGATGGAGTTCTTGATACCGTTGGCGACATGTAGATATTTTTGTTCCCTTCTCAAGTAGGTTTCAACCTTTTAATCTAGATGCCAACAACTCGGCCTGATTTTTTGATAAGTTAAGATCTCGAACTAGATCATTGAGTCAGACTGATTGATTCTGTGAGGTTCTGAAGACTCCATAGGAAAATCTGGGTCATCGGTATCACCTGTTTCTGATCTTAAGAGTGTACCTTCCTCACTAATGTTTTCTGAATGTAAACTCCAATCTTCAGGTGGCACTGGGATTGGCAGATCTTCGTTGTGAGGAAAGGGCTAATAGCTTAGGGGAGGTTGGGATATTTAACATTCTTTTTAGATTTTCTTGTTATTCCAGTGATTTTTGTGATGCAGAAATAACAGTGAGTTGAATGGTCCCGAGGTTCTGTAGGGACAAACATATATTTTATTATTTTAATAAATATTTTATATTTATTATAATTTATATTGTGTTAATAAAAATAAACAATAATATGTTGTTGAAATAAATAATATTTAAATTTAATAGTAAAAAACTATTAAATATCGATGTATAAGATACCGCCTTCTTCATGAGGAAGGTTGCAATAGGTAACCAATGTCCATGTGCTATTAGTGTGTGACTAGTAAACAAGTACTAACTCTAATCTCTTTTTATTTAAACAATCCATTAATAATTTATACTTTGGAACCCATAATTGGTGACCTGACGTTTTGTGAATAATAATTTAAAAAAAATTAACTAGTAATTAGTGAAACTTTGTTTGTGAGAAATAGTTTGTGTAGTTATTAGTTTCGTTCAATTCATCAGTTTTACTTCAATTTATCAAGTTTTATCAATTCTACAACTATGTTGGGACTATATTTATTTGGATTATTTTATTATTTTTCAAGGTAATTGATTTTTCATTTATTTTAATTTTACAAATCAAGCACGATGTCGGATAGCGAAGATAAATCAATAGAAAAAGTTAGTATTAAAATTCCACCGTTTTGGCCGGAAAAGCCTGAAATTTGGTTCACTCAGGTGGAGGCTCAATTTTCACTGACGGGAATTACATCAGAATCAACAAAATTTAATTATTTAATAGCACAATTAGATTTAAAAACAGTAGAAAATATCTATGATATTGTGAAAACAGAAGATGCTGATAAATATTCTATAGCTAAGGAACGCCTGTTAAAATATTTTAAAGAAAGTGAGGATAAACAAATAAGAAAATTAGTGAGTGAGCTGGAGTTAGGTGATATGAAGCCTAGCCAGCTTTTGCGCAAAATGCGGAACTTAGCAGGCCCAGATATTTCAGAAAAATTAATTAAAACGCTTTGGCTTGATAAACTTCCTATTACTGTTAAAAGTATTTTAGCAATTTCAGATGATGAGTTGGAAAAGTTAGCTGAAATTAGTGACAAAATTGTTGAAATCGGCCCAAATCGGTCTTGTAGTCAAGTTAATAACCAACCTGAACGTGATAAAAATAATTCTGACAAAGAGTTAACCTTAAAAGATTTATTTTTAAAAATTTCTGAGTTAGAGAGAGAAATAAAAAGCGTACGATCGCGCTCTAAATCTCGTCACAGAAGTCGCAGCCGTAATAGATTTAATAAAAATGGAAAGTATTGTTATTACCACTATCGTTTTGGCTCTAAATGTCGTCCAGACAAATGTACACCACCTTGCAAATGGAACGAACAGGGAAACTTGCAGGAGCAGTAGAGATTTTGGGTGACTGTGCTGCCTCTGACGTAAGCCCAGATATTAATCATCGACTTTTCGTTAAAGATGTCTGTTCTGGAGTGCGTTTTTTGGTTGACAGCGGAGCAGATGTCTCTGTTGTACCAGGGAACGGAAAAAGCCAAGCGTCAGATTTTAAATTATTTGCAGCTAACGGCAGCATTATAAATACTTATGGCACAAAAATTTTAAAATTAGATTTAGGCCTTAGGCGCACATTTGAATGGCCATTTATTATAGCACAAACGCCGAAAGCAATAATCGGTGCTGATTTTCTAAGAGAATTTGGATTGTTAATAGATTTGCGTAATAGACAACTGATAGATGATGTAACGAAATTATCAGTCAAGGGTTCCATTGCATCCATTACAGTAACTGATACAGTAGGTACTATTGGAGTTAGAGATCCTTTTACCGCATTATTAAATAAATTCCCTAATTTAGCAAAACCTAAATTAAAACCAGAAAAAATTTGTCATGGTGTAGAACATCACATAACTACAACAGATGGACCTCCAGTCTTCTCAAGAGCTCGTCGTTTAGATTCAGCAAAAATGAAAATTGCTCAACAAGAGTTCCAGTATTTGTTAAATAATGGAATTATTCAACCATCATATTCCCAGTGGGCGAGTCCACTGAATCTGGTAACAAAAAAGAATGGAACATGGAGAGTTTGTGGCGATTATCGTCGACTTAATGATCGCACTATTCCTAATAGATACCCAATACCAAGAATTGATGATGTTCATACTATTTTGCCTGACACTACTATTTATTCAAAACTTGATTTGTTACAGGCTTATTATCAAATACCATTAGCGAAAGAAGATAGAAAAAAATCTGCTATTATAACACCATTCGGTCTTTTCGAATTTAATTATATGCCGTTTGGTCTGCGGAATGCTCCTTCTACCTTTCAGCGTGTAATCCATGAAGCTTTGAGAGGACTAGAATGTTGTTTCTCATATCTTGACGATATTCTAATAGCCTCACGCAATGAACAAGAGCATAAACAACACCTTCTTGATGTTTTTGAACGTTTACATAAATTTGGTTTCACCATTAACCTAAGTAAATCAGAATTTGGTAAGACTGAAATAATTTTCTTAGGCCATAAAATTTCCTCAGCTGGAATTCAACCTGATCCACAGAAAGTGGAGATAATACAAAACCATAAGAGACCTGAAACGATTCAAGACCTTCGATCATTTCTCGGACTCTTGAATTTTTATCGCAAGCATGTTAAACAAGCAGCAGAACACCAAGCTGTACTTAATAACTATCTCAAGGACGTCAAGAAAAATGATAAAAGAAAAGTTATGTGGACAGAAGAAGCTATTTCATCGTTTGAACAATGCAAGCAGGATCTAGTGAATGCAACATTGTTAACTTATCCTAAATCTGATTGTCAGTTAGCCTTGTTTGTGGATGCCTCAGAGATATCTGTAGGTGGAGCATTACAACAATTAGAAAATTCTACTTGGATACCTGTGGGATTTTTTTCCAAAAAGCTCAATGAAACACAAAAGAATTATAGCACTTACGATCGAGAACTGCTTAGTATTTATTTATCAATTAAATTTTTTAAACACTTAGTTGAAGGACGTCACTTTGTGGTCTACACGGATCACAAACCACTGATTTTTGCATTTAAGCAAAAAAATGACAAAGCGTCGCCTAGACAACTTAGGCACTTACAATATATTTCTCAGTTTACGACGGAGTTGCGTCATATTTCTGGCAAGGACAACGTAGTTGCTGATCATCTTTCTAGGATTGAAAACATCTCTGTTATTGACCATACTGAAATTGCCAAGGCACAAGAAAATGATATAGAGTTACAAGAACTTCTAAAAAACACTACTAATTCTCTTCAATGGAAAGCTTGTCCATTACAGAATGGTAGTATATTATGGTGTGACACATCAACATCAACAATTAGACCATATATTCCAGAAAAATTTAGGATGGCCATGTTTAACCAATATCACAATATGTCCCATCCAGGAATCAAAACTACAGTAAAATTAGTTTCCTCGAAAGTAATTTGGACTAATTTAAAAAAAGATGTCACTGAGTGGGCAAAATCATGTTTGGATTGCCAAGCAAGTAAAGTTGTACGACACAATCATTCACCTATTGAAACATTTCCGATCGTCGACACTCGCTTTGCGGTAGTGCACGTGGATTTAATAGGACCACTTTCTCCCTCAGAGGACTTTGTATACTGCCTAACCTGCATCGATAGGTTCACCAATTGGACAGAGGTAGTACCGCTCAGAAATATACTTGCAGAGACAGTAGCAAGAGCGTTTTATGAAGTATGGATTAGCCGATTTGGCGTACCAATGCAAATAGTAACGGACCAAGGTCGACAATTCAAGTCAGAACTGTTCAATTCACTGGCAAAAATATGTGGAGTAAAAATGTCTCAGACAACACCGTATCACCCACAAGCGAATGGTAAAATCGAACGTTTTCATCGTTCATTAAAAAGCGCAATTCGCGCTCATGCAAAAACTACATGGACTAGTGTACTTCCTACAATCTTATTAGGATTTCGATGTGTGTTTAGAGAAGATACTGAGTGCACCATAGCAGAAATGGTTTACGGCAAAACGCTGAACCTTCCAGGCGATTTCCTTGCGACTCATCCTGATGGAGCAGCCAAGGATCTCCCTTCGTTTGTAGCAGACTTAAAGTCAAGAATGAGTGCTCTTCAACAAACACCTAATCATCATAAAAGTTCAAGATCAACATTTATTTATAAAGATCTTCAACAAAGTACTCACGTATTCGTACGTGTAGACAGGGTAAAACGATCCCTGCACAGACCATATGAAGGCCCATATAAAGTATTAGAGAAACATGGTAAATATTTCACATTGTTGGTTAAAGGACAAAACACCAATATATCAATAGATCGCCTAAAGCCAGCATATTTATTAGCAGATGACATAGGTGATGGCGCTTCAACTCCCTGCCGTCGGAGTGAAGAACCTCCTATAATGCCTTCAACATCAGTTCCGGACACCTACGATGACAACTCAACGAGAATCAGCAGATCTGGACGAAGAGTTCGTTTTCCAGCTCGTTATCTTAATACTTGTGTTTGTGAAAGTGATATAAAAATGTGATATTTTAATTTTTTTGTGATGACAGGCTAGTCATTTGATTGTATAATTTCAAACTAGTCATTGTAATTTTTTTTATTTTTCTGTTAGTAACGTTAGCACTTGAAGGGGTGTAATGTAGGGACAAACATATATTTTATTATTTTAATAAATATTTTATATTTATTATAATTTATATTGTGTTAATAAAAATAAACAATAATATGTTGTTGAAATAAATAATATTTAAATTTAATAGTAAAAAACTATTAAATATCGATGTATAAGATACCGCCTTCTTCATGAGGAAGGTTGCAATAGGTAACCAATGTCCATGTGCTATTAGTGTGTGACTAGTAAACAAGTACTAACTCTAATCTCTTTTTATTTAAACAATCCATTAATAATTTATACTTTGGAACCCATAATTCCCTCCAGACCGTAGGAACGGCAAAGGGCATATGTCGTGACTGCCCATTAATCCAGCCACAAAGCAATGTATCACAGGAGTCAGAGCATATATGAGGCGACAAGATTTGTCCTGGTCACCAACTTGGCACCAAAAAAAAAAGACAATATGCCTTATTTACTAAGGGAGTATTGCTTCTTCTTTGACTCTTTAAAGTTAGTTCACCACACACATAACATAAATTGTTTGGATGGTTTTCACAATTTCGCGGCATATTGAAGATGCTAAGAGGTTCTGTTCGGACTCAATTAATAGAGGCACCTAACTAGGCCGGCTAACAGATGTAGACTGATGAGAGGAGTCCAGAGGACCCGTCATGTCGGGACCCGTGTCCGAGGGCCAGTGTTTTGACTGAGCCTGTTGAAACTTGTTGGCTAAACATGCTTTAAGAGTTCTGATGACGTATTTGTTATTTCTAATGCATCCAATATTATCGTGCATTGGTGGTGAGCCTTATTTAGAGCAAATAAATAGAAGGTATTAATGAAGACACGTTCATAGCTATGAAATATCACTTTTTTTTTTTACAAAATTTAAAATTACAAAAAATCTGAGCCCCATGGACAAGTTTGGTGGTCATATTTGGAATTATCATAGCAAAATACATATGAGGCAGCCACATTTACCCATTTTAACAAAAATACTGTTGACCAGTATCTTGGTACTGGTACACGTTTGGTCATCAAAAATATCACCGGGAATGTTATTGAAGCAGCAATGTTGACTGGGATCTTTAAAGGATAAATCATCCTGTTGCCACGTATTCCAATGATTCCATCAGAACCCATAATACCGTTCAAAAGACTTCAATTTGATATACGCTTGGCTTTTGGTAAGACCATCAACAAGTCTCAAGGCCAGACTATGTTCATTTGCGGTTTGGATCTAGAACATACATGTTTCTCCCATGGACAATTATATGTTGCAAGCTCACGTGTTAGTAAACCATCTAATCTATTTGTATTAGTAAAGGATAATTATAAAAAGTAAAGGATAATTATTAAGGATATATGAATTAATTATGAAGGATTTATGAATAAAAAAATTACATAATAAATGTACAGAAGGGTGATAACGTAAACAAAATACAAAGAGAAAGAAAAATGAGAAGGTAAATAGAAAAATACAAAATGAAAAGTATCAATATACAAAGGTGAGATATGAAAGTATGGAAAACCTAGTATAATTCAGAAAAAATATAAAATGTATGAAAATAGACTCATAGAGAGTTACATAAGTAAAATAAAAGAAACTTGATACAAAATATATGCCAAAGAATAAATACTGAAGAAATAAGTAGAAAGTAATGAATAGGAATTTCGTGAAAGAAAGGTAGAGAAGTAAAATATAAATATAAATTTGAAAACGTAAGTATGGGATGTTGTATAAATGTATACAATTAGGAGGAAGTTATATTAATACAAAATATGATGTAAATATAGAAGAAACGTATAGAAATAAAGATATAATTTAGTTTGAGAAAGGAGATAAATTATAAAAATTATGATGATCGATAATTATGAACTCTTTGATTACAACATATTATGGATGAAAGAACACATATGATACGACATATGATGGAAGAAACATATAGAAATAAAGATATAAAATTTTTAGTTTGAGAATGGAGATAAATTATAATATTTATGATACTCGATAACTATGAACTCTTTGGTTATAACGTATGATGGATGGCAAAGTGATGATGGGAGAAATAGGTGTGAATAATAGAGATGGAGGAAGATGAAGAGAAGATATAAATATTAAAATGTGTACGAACCAAATAGAATGAGGTGCGGCAAGGTGAACCGTGTAACTGACAGAATAAAATACGTTATAATTACTTCGCAACGATTCATAATTACTTATAAGTTGCTTTTGTCAGCTTTAGTGACAATCAATTACCTAAAAAGCCTTGTAAATTCCAAATTATTTACATACCCTGTTTACAGAAACCTCATTTCCTACAATTCCTTAGCCCCCCGCTTTTATGGAATTCCTAAAATCCACAAACCCAACAATCCCCTCCGTCCTATTAAATCTAACATCAATTCGCCATCAATGAAACTGAGCAAATTGTTACTTCCATCCTTACAAGTCCTCAGCCGTAAAAACCCATATGATATCCAAAACTCATTTCACCTACGTGATCTATTAACATCCCTCACCATTGCTGATCATTACGTCCTCTCCTCCTTTGATGTAGAAAGCTTATTTACCAACATACCTTTAGATAAAGCCCTCCTCATAATAGATAACAACTGGCCACTCATAGAACCCCATACCACTCTTAACCGTTCTTCATACCTCCAATCCTTAAAACTTTGTTGTGAATCTGGCTACCTTACCTTCCATGGACAGTTCTTTAACCAATTTTCTGGACTGGCCATGGGAAATCCCCTCGCTCCTGACCTCTCCAATATTGTCCTAAATGACCTTCTGTGACTCCATTCTACCCCAGTTCCTTGAAGATGTTATTTTCATTAAGAAATAAGTGGACGACCTCCTCCTTATCCTATATCCCAACATTATTCCTGAATTATTATCTTCCTTCAACTCATAACTCCATTCCACTGTTGAACAAGAATCTAATAAATCACTTATCCACAGATTATTATACAAAACCTACCTATTCTGGCAGACTCCTTAATAATTACTCCCAATATCCGCACTACCAAAACATTAACCTCGCCAAAAATATCATCCCTCGTGGCCTATCCCTCGCTAACCCTTACTTCCATAAAACCAAACACCCACCGCATCAAAGAAATCCTTTTAAAAAACAATTTTCCTCCGTATATTATTAATAAACTCATCCTTGACTACAATAACCCCCCACACCCACCCGGTCTCCACATCCACCATCTATTCCTATATACAGATCCTTGCCGTATATACCCTCCCTCTCAAATAACATTGAAAAATCCATACGTTCCTCTATCCCCAATTTACGTATCGCCTTCAAATCCCATAAAAACTCTCCAATATTTATACCAAGTCAAAGCGTATTACCCTTAAACAACACTCACACGTTGTCTACCGTATCCCCTGGTCCACTCCCAATTGCAACTCTTCCTACATCGGCGAAACTAAAAACTTCCTTAAAGATCGTATTATCTAACACAAATACGCCATTTCCTCTCATTACCAAACCGCTTCTAAACTCTCTGAGCATGCCCTATATTTAAACCACATTTTCGACTTCGAAAATACGTCTATCCCAGCTTCTGTTCCCAACTATGATAAATGCATCCTCTCTGAAATCATCCACGTCAATTTAGATTCCTCCACTATCAATCTTAACACCGACTCTCATCACCTGTCCTCAACCTACTCCAAAATTTTGAATTTACTCAAAAATCCTTAAATTCTTTTACTTTCATTCCGTCATATTTATATATTCTCTCTCCTATGACACATTATGACCTCTTGACTAATTTGTATTTTCGTTATCTTTCTACCATTTCCCATTAATTTAGTCATTAATACTCTTTGCTGTATCTCTTTTATCATTACTTAATTTCATACATTATTTACGTGTCATTAAATTCACCTATTTATGCATTTTCCCTCTTTTTCCTATGCTCTTATCATTACTTTATATTTTATACATTATCTACGTGTCATTAAATTCACCTATTTATGCATTGTATACATGTATACATTAGCTCTTCCAGTCAACTATTTTCCTCTCTCTCTATATAAATAATACGATGAAACATTGCATTGTATTATTGCATTGTAATATTTATAAATGTTAGAGAAAATAAAGAGAATGTTTTTATGCCTGACCAACAGTGCTGTAAATGTTTCTCATTTATATTCAACTCTGGACCGATGAATAAATATTCTCTTTCATCTGCTAGAAGCGTAATAATAATTTTTTTTTCATTTCGTTTTGCAATGCTTTATTTCTATCAAATGCTTTTTACACTATTATAAATTAATCTAATTCGTTTTGGCTTTATAGTGTATTAATAGTTTTTAATGCATTTACAAATCATAAGAATTTAATTTAAACTAAACAGATAAATAAGAAGAAGAAATTCAGATTTTATGGACTTTTGAAGATTGAAGAAAAATGAATATTCAAATAAATTAATTTAGGTGCTGCATAAAATGCAGTTTAATGGGTCGATGCACCTCTAATAACAGAATAAAAATATTGGCACTAGGATGTATTATATAATAATTAGCATAATTAGGTTGTGAGCTTGATGTCCTCTTCTCGTGAAATAACGAAAATTAAATGTGAGTTTTTGTTTTGCGAAGCGCCCTAGAAACAGATATATCCCTCAGGCTGTGGGGAAATCATATTCAATGATTTAACCCCAGGATCTGAATATCCTTTGAATAAATCCGCTCCCTTGATATTTAAAATTACTGAGTTTTTGTGACAGTTATCGGCCGTTTTTTCCTTCTTATTTTCTGCATTCATTTGAATATAAATGCGTGAATTTCCAACGATCATGAGATCTTCAAATGCTAATATTTGGTCAAATTTAGGGTATGGTCTCCCGCACACATATCCAGCTTTGCACACACATTGAAAATCTTTGTGATCATTCGGAAGAAGGGTAGTGCCAAGGGCCTAATTTCTCTAAGCCCTGTAGAGATTCTGCGAGTAAGCTATCCTATCTACCAACCTATTTATCTATCTACATACTTTCATAAAGTGATCAGCTGATGCCAGAATAAAAAAAGACGCCAAAAAGGCTAATAATAAACTGTACACTAGGAAAATGGTAGGATCGATGTGGTTAACGTATACTCCTTCGAAAGAATTAAACAAGATGGATTGGTGCCCTCTAATAATGTGGAATTCGATCGTTACCAAGTTCAACAACTTTAAAAGCCCACCTTAATCTTCGCGATGCTATCACTTAAATAATATTAACTACTCCGAAATCTCCCGTTTTATATTCTCCTGAATTCGGCAGAAGTCTGGTCGTTATTAGGACCGAAAATTCAACGCCTTATTCTCGAATAACTTAAGACATTATTCTTTCATTAAGCGTTAGCGTCCACGTTTTCATACTTAAATAAGAGTTTAACGATGATAATTTTACAAATTCTGATTTTTAAATTTAGTGACAAAAGACGCGAGTTTTAATGTTGAGTCTGAGTAATAACATGAATTTCTTTTGTTTATATCCCATGGAATAGTGCGCATGATAAGCATTACAATTATTATTTACAAAGCACACTTATAGAGAACTTCTAACAATTATATACCAGCTTCTTCTATATGAAGTACCCCAGAAACACATTTCCCCCATAGGTAGTGAAAAAAAAACATTGTATTAAAAAATTGTATCACTACATCCCATGAAGGGTCTTGGGCTCAGTACATGGGAGAGACTGTACTTTTTGTAGGACAACGGTTTCTTAATGATTTCCCTAATGATGATATGACTTATTAAACAACTTTAAACGAATTTTAAATACCTTTATAAGAATTTTTTTACCTTTTTGCAGTTGTATAAGATTTTACTAGTTACAAACTGTATTCTAATATTTTAAATACTTAACATGTTGCTTCCACTTATTCAAAATGATAATGCGTTATATTTTTATTAATTCGTGAATAAAAAATGATGCCTTACCTCCTTCAGGGAATGTTAACAATGTTTTCTATATAAAGTTTTGATTGCTTGGATCATTGATGGCAAACCTGAACTTATTAGTTCACCTCTAATACCAGATTCCTAACTAATATTTGTCTTTGAATCCTAACCTGATTTGAGGATCAGGGTTTACATTCTCCTCAGCAAAGATACACCGCTTTTAATAGCTGTTCTGTTTGTGTTGATCCCGAAAACAACGTTTGTCTACCGGGATGTTTTACTTTCTCGACAGGTTCTCCAAAACTTTTCCCGCATGAAAGGATGGAAATAATTTTTTTCCAATAGGATCGTACGATTTATTTGTATTATCTTGAATCCTGTCAACAATAATATCAGTGCGAACAACTTTATGTCAATAAAATTTCTTCGTAATCGGTTCTCTTGTGTGAAGGAATAAAACTCTTTGTGAAATATATATTATTGTTTATAAGCTGTTATTTTTTTTATGATCTTTTATATTTATTAAGCTTTTCGTGATGTTACTTCAAGAACAGGGATCTGTAGACTTCGACAATCCATGGTCATCAAAACTTTGGGTTCTCAATATGCTACTTATTAAATTTATCTATCATCCTGTCAAATCAACTTTACCCTTCTTCGGGAACCAATGACTTCCTGTTCTCTAGTATCCATTAATAATAGCCCACTCCTACAGAAGAAATCCAATACCTAGGATTACATCTTGACAAACGTTTAACATGGAATCCTCATACTAGACTGAAAAGAGAAGAAACTACTAACCATTTCAGGCTGTTGCAGCAATTTCTTCACAAACGTTTTAAGTTTCCAATTAATTACAAATGACTCCCATACATTACTATTGTAAGACCTATTCGGACTAACGGAGTAGAGCTTTGGGGCTCCATGAAGCCACCGCATTCCTCTCATAACCAATCCTTTTAATCTGAAATCCTTGAAGTTCCTTAGTTTGTTACGAATAAAGGCACCCATAATGACCTCAATGCCCCATTTTTTTCTGATTTGGCCCGAACCAGATACCAACCTTTCATGAAAGACTTTATTTTTACTCAAACCCACTAGTTTCAATCCTAGATACTTCATCAATTCCCGATAGTCTGATACAGAAAGGCGTCTGAAAAGAAGATTGGCTCGTGACCTTTTAAGTTGAATTTGTTATTTGAATACTACCACTGACTAGTTTGCCTACTAACCTTTATCCATGTCATTTTGTATTCTTATAATACAGTTGTAAATTTCAATAATAAAAATTAATCTTTCGATATTTCTTATATTCAATGTTGAAATAATAGAGATTTTATGAAGCCTTTTTACTGTATCCATTAATTTTCTTACAAGTAAGGCTCGTTAAAATTGTATAAATTCAAAGAATATTTTAGAAGTAAAGATTTTATTTAATAAAATATTGAAAAATAAGGAAAAATTTCTAACCGTAAACAGATCTGGGAAAAAAATCTTAAGAGTATTGTAATTTTGGAAATACTTCAAGGTAAGGGGGGTTTTAAATTAATTAATTCAGGAAAGCAATCTAGTTGCCATTAGGAATGGTTAAAATATAAGAAGTTTGATTGTGAACGAAATCTTTGTTCCTCTGGAATCGATTATAAGATAAAATTAAGGAACCTCTAGAAGAAAAAAGAAGTTTGCTTGATATTAAACTGACAATGCACACTTCTAAATATGTTTAGAAAAAATTAGTAAATATTGATTGAAAATAAAAAGTAGTGGAATCATCATCAACTCTTCGTCCTATCTCTCCTCTCTATTATCTTTCTCCTTTGTGTCTCTAAGCCTTGATCCATCCATCCTGGGTCCTTTGGTCTCATGATCATAGCAATGTCCATCATGATAATCTGGCTCTTCCTCTTGGACGCTTTTCTGTGGACACGCCTCCATGAATTTTCGCTGGTCAACGTCATCATTCATCCGACATGGATAGGAAATCCTTTAACGTCAAGGTCCTTCCTTATCTTTAAGTGTCTGATCCTGCCTCTCCAGCAAACTGCTCTCCGAAGATATTTCTCGCATGAGAGTAATTAAGTATATAGTTTTAAAGATATGCATCTTTATATTCTTCCCAACATAAACTTCAAATAACCATTCCATCCTCTCTAAGTATTCTACAAACGTAGGTGTAATCCTACAACATCCCTCTTCTTATTATTCGTATACCTCCCTTGAAATGAATTTACTCTTTCCAACATTAATTACACTTAAAATATCTCTTCATCTCGCTACATCACTGCTTGTTGTAGGTTTTCCTGTCTCAAAATTGTCCTCACGTTCATCTTTCCAACAATTGTTTCCGTTTTCCGGGATAATGTTTGTTATATCACCTTTATTTTTATTTTGATAATAAAATGAACATTAGAGTGTTCAATCTATCTCTTCCCTTTACACCTTTCCTCAAGCCAAACTTGTTTTGACTCTTTTCCATTTGTTCTTACTATACCTCTTAAGTACTGATTGAGTAGAAGCTTCAATCCTGAAATTCCAGTAAAATCTTTACGTCCTAAAGAACTGTCCATAGCTCTTCTCTAAGGAATCGAGCAATCTTCATGCCTTATGATAAAAATATACATCAGCTTCGCTCCCAAGCCTTGTCAAATATAATCCCAACCTATTGGACAAAATATATTTGATCCTGGGGTGGAAGTTGATCCTGAAAGCAGTTTTCTCATATTTTAAATGTTTCTCGACTATTGTCCCAAGTTTCTTTTGTGTGTAGTTTCTATATTTACTAGAATCTTCTGTATTATTCTCATTGGATGTTCACTTCTCCACAATAGCTGTTTCTGTTACAAACATGGGAGGCACCGATTTTTCATTGATTCAGCCTCCCCTCTATATGTAATGGATGCTGATACGATTACGTGGCTGTCTGTTGTTTGACCATTCTTTAGTTTTTTGACTGTGCTTCTACTTCTTCATTCCAGAATAACAATGCGAATCTAGTATCATCTTATCTAAACAAAAGGTCTCTACAGTGGAGTTTCCAACTTTAATTTAGTTTACCCCTTCCATACATTATATTTTTTATCGCTTTACATTTGTTTGTTTTCATTACCTTGATCTCGTTCCATATATCTTAACACCATCTTGAGTTAGGCTTTTTAGGCTGCTACCTAATGCCGCTCGATCTTTCTTATCACCATTCTAACGAATCATTTAGTATATCTGCATAAAGTTTTTAATTGACAGCTGCAGTCTTCTTCCAAATCACCTTCCAATGATTTCTTTTCATGCGACAGCTGCGATTTTATACTATCAAGTTTCCTTTTTAAAGAAATTTTTATGATCATACAGGTCGTATTATCTGCTTCCGGTATTCTGCTTTTTATTTTTCCTCGCTAAACATCCTCATTGCTATATTTCAAATCATAGTGGTTTCGGAAGATTGGGATCATGACGTTCTGTTTATTTTTGTTTGTTTTCAAATGTATAAATTTATGTTGATCTACAGTAAGGCTATCTGAAGTTTCTCCTGGGAGTGTGTACTTGAACATCAAACAAAGAAATGAGTCTGAGCCGATTTTTGTACCTCTATGTACAGATTTTTTATGTTCTCCTGGTCTGTATAATGATTTACAGTTGTTTCTTCCCTTGCACATCATCATGGCGTGCAGTTATTGACTCTTTGGCAGTAAATAAAATATCTACTCATGACCTTACATCAACAACAAAAATCCCACTCATAGATTGATAACGTATTCTTTCGCAACTGGTACGCTGTTGAGGCTAAAGAAAATGCAGAGATTTCTTGTATTGTTCTATGGTAGTCGTAAATAAAGAAGAAATACAAAACATAGATATAGGATTTGACGATACCCAATAACTGGCATTGATTTGAAGATAAACAGAGGAGAAGGTCCTTCTAATCTAATGAGGGCAGGGAAGATATAGAACTTTTCTTTAAAGCTCCTGAAGTCTTTGGTAGGACCTTTATTTTTATTCTTGGAGGGCAAGAATACAAAATAGATATAAATAAAAAAACAATAGCATCCGTTATTTCGTTACTATAATTCCATATTATGACCTTGATCGCTTAGGCTTCCTAAGTACTGTCAATTCTTTTGTTCCTAGCGAAGAACCCTCTTCCTGCATTCCCCAACGCCTGCATGGTTTCTCTTTTGTTCCCCAATGACAAAGGCATTATCGTTCTTGTTTCCATGCCGAAGGAAGTTTCTATCAAGATGTAGAATGTTTCCGCCTCCGCACACCTATTGCGAGACAAAGCTTACATTCTCAAAAACATACCTTAAATAAATCATTGGTATAATAATATACTGGAAAGTTTGAAGCACTTAAGAAAAAAAAAGTTTGAAAATAAAAAAATCATCCAATTAAGAAAAGTATTCTCTTAGTTGGGATACTTTTTTTTTAATACTATTTTTAAGTGAAAACTTCTTTAGCTGCGTTTAGCGACTTTTGGCAGTGTGTATACTTTTTGCTTCGCGTCAGCATCTTGCTCGAGACTGGCGACATCTAACGGTCTTTGCATGAGTTATACAATTTCTTTTTATCAACTTCAGTTTATAGGTTAGAAATTCATTGATATAAGAGTAATTATACTTATGTAAAAAGTCGTTTAATAGTTGCGCCATTGATATCAATCATGACTCAGAACATCAATAACTGGTTTAAGTTTTCGTTTCCCATAAACGATTTTATTTGTAATAGTTAAATGTCTTGGTTTTTTTAATCGTTGAAAGTGCAAATGATCTAAGTATTGCAGAACTTAACGATTACAATAATGCTAAAAATGAAAATAGAATTTATATAAATAGAAATACGACGTATAAATAATATTAAAAAATCTGTTCAACTACAACCCGTGAACGGGTCTGAGGTTCAGTACATGGTACAGACTATACTGTATGATGGACAACGGTTGTTCAGGGAGGTGATTTGTCTTAGATCACGCTCAACCACCAGATTTTCCTCCCTTATTTTGGGTTCCCACTTTATAGAGGCTAGGAGTGTACCAGATCCCAGTGGATCCATCTCCGATTCCTAACAGACTAAGTTTTGCCAGCAGTGGGATTTGAACCAGGATTTTCGACATGGCAACTCAGTGCTCTACCACTGAGTCATTCCGCTCCCCATACATAATTTAAGTATAAACTAAACATTATTTCAATTAAATAATTTATATTTTTATCGAGCTTGTGCAGACCATCATGTTTTTATTAATAAATAAACTGCTTAAATATGTAAAAAATGATTGTTCAGAGTGTCATCATATGTAAAAACCAGACTAATGTTAGTAATTTAAATTTACAAATTTGAAATTTAAATAATTCAGACTATGAATGAAATAACACAGTTATTCCTAATTCTTGTGCTTTCACTTCTGTCGGCATTCCTCATGACTGCATATTTGAAAAACAGTTTAAGTTAACAATTAAATAAAAGATACATGAAATACATTAGCAGTGTAAATTTGAATTAATTCTTATGACTTTGAAGCAGTAGAGAGAAGCGTTGGGTGAAATGACTCGTGGTAAAACATGAGCAATATTGAAACGATAAATGAAAAAAATCTTTAAAAAAATACGATGAGATAAATATTTATTGTGGGATGGATTAGGATGATGAGAGATGAAACGTTTGTTTATGGCAACTGCAGACTGACGTTGCTCTGTAAATTGACCTGCCAGCCGTCAATCAATGTTTGAGGCAGCTCAGACAAATATCAAAACATAATATTTTTAGTTCTATTTTTATTATGGCGAAGAAACACTAAACTTTATTTATTTTAAAATAAAATAAATAAGTATACATATTTTTGTTATAAAGATTTTAGAATAGGATATGATCGAATATTTAAATAATTTCAATTAACATACCATATATTTCGAATGGACATGACATATCATGCATGTTTATAAATTTTAAAGTTTGTACGAAATGAAGAAAATGTAACACATTACCTCTAATTTGTTTTTATCTTTAATGATCTATTTCGGCTTGAAATTCTTTTGACATTCCAGTGGTCTTCAGAAGTTATTATTTTTTTTAATCCATATTATCCATTCATTATGGAGAGATAATGTAACTCCCTTACTAATAAACAAAGTTGTACTATCTTAACATAATTAATTATTTAAAATAATAACCCAAAAACATTTATGCTGATTTTACTTGTAATATTTTTTTTCATTTCGTATTAACCACTTCGGAACACGCTACAACTTTATTTTCATTTCTTCCGCTGTTGTTTTTTTGTGTCTCCGATGTTCCTTTATACGTTCACTACCACTTTTGTTTTGGTCCAACCTTTTCAGGTATTTATTTCTTAACACTTCCAGATTCAGATACTTCTAGTATCTGGGACTCTGTAATATTCAGCTTTTCTAAATCTTTCTCTGCTTCTTTAGCCCACGTTGTCGTGGTATTTTTCCAAAAATAGTCAAATTTTGCTTGTTCAACCTATGTGTGTTCATTCTGTGCAGGTGTCCGAGGAATGCCAGCTTCTTTTTCTGCATAGTATCGTAGATTCTTCCGATTTTCAGGTAGATTTCTGTGTTACTTCGAAGTTTACACCCATCTTTCTAAGTCAGAACAGCATCCATGATTTTTCTTAAAATTCTTCTTTCCTAGACTTCCAATTTTTTAAAGATAATAGTTCATAGATAGGCAATCACTGGCGAGGAGGCATTCCGTTTTTACGACGATGCTATATTGTCTTATTTTGGCACGCCATGTGGAATCTTGTTGTAGATATTCATTGCCAATCCCTAAGCCCTTCCCAGTCTTAGAATTTGATATCCAACAGCTACTCTCATTCAATGCGACCTATCTCCGTGATATCCCTTTTATTATTAAGGCCTCGGTATACTTATTGTAAAGCAGTGTACTTATTATCCCCTATATTAAACAATTTTATTATTTGCCGCGTTGAAACGGATAGGTTGATGGTAATATTGATTGATTGGTAATGTGTGACCCCCCTTCCAAATCTCAACAAAAGTTCAGTAGTTCGTAGAAAAGTCGCGGATAGTTGTTACAGCTCTTCTGTCGCTGGCTGTTCTTATCCACCTGCTTACTCATACTTTCATCCATCATTTGCGACGCGATCCGCCCATCTTAGTCTTGGGTAACCGATCGAAGTTTCTACAACTGCTTTGTCATCAGCACGCTTGGAGTAACATTTATTTGCATTCTAGTGACATGACCTGCTTGATTACTTTGCAAATTATGCTTGTGAGCATTCTTATACGGTTTCAAGGGGACGTCACTGGTCTGTTCGTTCTCGAACGTAATCTGATACTAAAAAAAAACAAAAAAAACAAGAGAGAGAAGATTATGATATTATTAAAGGCGTACCCTGTCAGATGTAGCTCCTAGCCTTTAGCCCTCATAACGGTGAACAACAAGTCTGGCGTGATCCGAATTAGAAACGGTAACGGTTGGCGTGCAATACATGCACGGCGATAGGACACCCCAGGAGGAAATATAGCCCTCATAAATCTGATAATATTGGACCGCCCACCTTCATTTAGAAAGATAACTCTATTAGGGGTCTCGGGTCCGGGCGGGTTTAGCTTTGTCAACCTCACCTCAATTTTTTGGTACTTTCGAAAAAAAAAATTTGATTTTATTAGGCAGCACCGGACCACTATTTATATCTATTTTTAAATTCCACTAGTTACTAACTACGAAGTAGTTTCCTTAAAAATATGCTACCTTATGATCCCAGTCAATCGTAGCAATTCTCATTAAAAAATTGAAACTGAGACACTTAAACCCAAATTCATTGCGATGTTACCAATAGGTAGTTTTCCTTAGTTCATTCGGCAGTTTTTGTCTTCAAATAATTGATACCTTGATGTCGTCCTTGGGCAGAAGTTTGTAAGCAGAGATTGGTGATATCAGCATCGAGTCTTCGGGTTCGTTAACCCTTCTTATTTATTTTTACAATAAATTGTTACATGGATCGGTCACTACCAACCAACAAACATAGAGCCTTAAGTATGTATCAATCCTACTAAATTCTATCCACTTCCTTTGAACTGATAGAAGTAAATTTTACCAATTGGTACTCAAATATAAAATACCTTTATATATACCATAACCAATGACAGACAGAATACATAGCGAAGTTGTCAATGATATTGTATATTTATAAATTTATTTAACAACTATTTTGGAGTTTGAACAAATTGGTTGATTTTAAATACTATGAAGATTAAGGGATACTCAAATTTTAATTTGGTGAAGATTTTGAGATTTCTCTTGTCGTTAGGGTTTAACTAAGGAGAAAAAAACTTAATTAAACTTAAAAGCTACTGAACCTAAAAATTAAAATAGCAAAAATGAACTAAGATTGTCTAAAAGGTAATGGTGTGAGGTAATGGTCGGAATCCATATTTGCTCCTCTGTACACTCTAACTTCCATTAAACTAGATATATGTCTGACGCTCATTAAAACATGATCAATCTGATTTGTGCCGCTCGCGGGCAGTCATCAATGCATCGTTCCAGGTCGCTGTAAAATAGGTCCTTCTCTTCAGTGTCAGATGGTTCCGTGGGTGCGTGTATGCTCATCATAATATAATTGTAGAATTTCCCTTTTACTCTTAGGTAACATATTCGTGGGGTGACTGGTTTGAAGCCAATGATGAGCTGGGACAATTTCTTATTAACAATGAAGCCTGTGCCATAGATATGATGCCTGTTATCACAACTGTAGTAAATCGTGTGTCCTCTTTTACTGAAGGTACCTTGGCCAGTCCATCTAACTTCCTGGATAGCAGCTAGGTCAATATTGTAGCTGTCTAATTCAGTAATAAGTCTATGCAAGGCTCCCGGTCTATGTAAAGTTAAAATGTTCCAGGTGGCTATTTTAAGATCCTTATGACGAGTTCAGTCCGGCCATACATTGTCCAGGTTCCGTAATTGTGTTTGTTTAAGGGAAACGGGTTATCAGCCCACTACCCCCGAGTCAGGTGGAGGGGTAGCCTCCTCAAAGCGCCCTGACACACTTCCCCATTCGGAGCGGCTACCTAGGGGAGGTGGCCCTACGGTGTGTACTGTTAATGTTAGAGTAAGTGAGATGGGTACTCTTGTGAGTCACGTTGTGCTGTGTATTGAACTCGGGTTCCCGGGGGGGGGGCTGTTAAACCCCACTTGCCCTGCACTAGGCTAGCCCCTACGGGTAATAATATCAAGGGAAAATTATTAGGGAAGTAATTCGTATGCTCTCTAATTATTACATTGAAATTCACTTCGAAAACTGATAACACGCAGAAAATACAATGATCGGCGCTAGGACAATAGCAATGTGCAGTATATTTTACTACGACAGAAATAACTAATGACCTCAAGTGCCCGCCTGAACTGCAACCGCAAATTAAGGTAATTCCCAAAACGATAAAATTTCTGCTACAGCAGCGGATGTTAGTGGTATTAATTTAATGATGTAAACAATTAAATTTGTTAATTAAGAGAAATCTGGATATTTAGATTAAGAGATAATCTAATGTTACTTAGATTAAGAAACCTTATATAGTTTAAGCAAAATCTCGTCGGTTATCGAGGCTTTACAACCCAACCAGTTTCCAAACGGTTTTTGTAAACATTGCAGACTCGTAAACTGGAAAGGCTCGGCTTTTGTAAAATAGTTCACTCTCTATAGAAGTAAATTATTCGAATGGGTCTGCTAGGGCGCAGCAGCGTACCGAAGTGTAATGAAAACGTTCACACTAGCGGGAATTAACCTTTTTAATGAGCGGATTTTTTTCAACAAGGCAGAGTTTGAATACTGGCACTCCAGGCGATAAGTATCTTGATCTGACAGAAAGAACGATAAACTCTGGAGATTCTTTTTACTCCAGTCGGACTAGATTCTGAGTGTAGCCAGATAGTAGTTTCAATTGATGAAAAGCCTATAAATTATAATAATTAATTTAGTTTTTCTTTTTCTTTTTTGCTACGAATCGATCAATTATCAGATGTTAATGTGAATCGTGTATAAGATAGTAGTTATTATTCATAGTAGTGCTTTTATGATTATTATTATTGAGAGTCGTGGCGTGTGGGTGGGGATAGTATTTTTTAAAAATATAATAGTGTTGTTTGAGATTCGATTATGTTTTAGGTTTGTTTCTTTACCAAAATTCCCTTAGGTGCCCTTGGCTATACTTTGTTAATTAATTAACTTTGTAATTAAGAGAAATATAGATAATTATATTATGAGAAAGTCTAAATAGAGAAAATATAATGATATCGAGTTTTAGAAATATCATTTTGTAAAGCAAATATATCGAGGCGTTGTAACCCAATCAGCTCCCACACGCAGTTTTTATAAACGTTGCAGACTCCTGTATCAGAAAGGGTTGGCTTACGTAAAATAATTCATTCTCGATAGAAAGAAATCAGTCGATTGGCCCGATAGGGCGCAGTAGCGTGCAGAAGTGTACTGAATATATGTTTACGCTAACGGGAATTTCCCAGTTACCCAGCCCAACTTGTACAGGTGGCCATCAGGTATGGAATAGGATAGACAGGTAACATGGAAATCCTTTTTTTTTATAGTAACCGCAAGTAATAGAATTAACATATCATTTTATGTCTCTAAGCGTTTTTCTGTCATCATGACTGATCCTAAAAGATTCTTTTACTCTCTGAGGGTGATATATCACTGGAACGATACCTTTTAAATCTGAACATCCTCTTATAATGGTAATTCATTTCCTCGCAGGCTAACCTGAATCGATAGCATCAAATTCCTGTGTAAGTAGGAGCTATCGATATTCGTAAGATGTGACTGAGGCCTTAACGACCCCCCCCCCCCCCCAACAGCGCCTTCCCTCCTCGAGTATATTTTACAATTTAGAACGAGCCGCCTTGGACTGACAGCTGGCCTCGCATAAATCACAGGGAGATTTACAACCTCGATTCTCTTCTCCAGCTCCTCCCCGGCCAATGGTTAATAGAGGTCCCCTTAAATGATCTCTACCGAATTCGAGCTTCTTTTCTTCCCTTCCTGTTTCGGTAACGGCGAGGGAGTGGAAAAACTTCGTTAATTGCCCAAGTTCCAGTCGCTAGCTGCTGTTCAAACTGTCATTATTGGCGCCGAGGGGAGATACGGTAACAGTTATTGCGAGAGTTGGAGATATAGCAGGATACAACAATGCCCCAACACGTTTAGGGACAATTCAAAAAAGTTCTTAATGTATAACATTCATTTATTTTTATTATTTTCTTAAATTTAGCTGTTCTTCGACATGCAAACGTAGGCGTCTCTATTTTTCTATATTTCTGTAGCTCATTTTTTTAATATATCTAATGTTCATTATCATGTATCATATTTACGCTTGTAGAAGGAGTGTTAATGTTCTAATATCACCGATACAAATACATAGTATCGAATATTTATGAAAACAATAAAAAAATTAGTTTTCGGTTTATAACGATTGATGAATGTTCTAGCATAGCCTTGAATCTGAAATCACTTCTTAAAAGTGAAGAATAAACCAGTAAAGAAGTCGAATATGCAACTATCTCGTTGATGTTCAGAAGCAAAGTAAAGAATAAAAAATTCGTTAATCTGCATTTGTTTTTCTTAGAGTCTTAAAGTTTCGGAAGTACCACATTCGAGTATGGTTTAACTGGTTCAAATAGTGATATAATGGAAAATTAAGTTCCAAGGATGATAATGTATTGAATGTGTCATAAACTTGTGTTTGCTGTTTAGGTATTTTATAGCAGATTAACGATGTCGACATATTCAATGGTTAATGATTGCGATATTTTAGAACTATTTAAAATGACACAATGAGATCTAACGAAGATACCACATTCGATAGTTTCTGTTATTCATTACAGAAAACTTTTCGTAAATCATAGATAATTAAACTAACGAATGTGGTTTTTGACCCATTAAAATACGTTATTCGATAAAATTCATGTAAAGTCATCTATAAGGCACAAATTCGATTGAAGATACACACTGATTTTGAATGAGCCTTGAAAGAGTTTTTTCAAACTCCTTAAAAGTTTGTTTTTTTCCTTTTTGATACTTTGTATCGACGAAATAGTGGCTAGTATAAATTCTTTAATACTAGTAGTGCAGACTGCAGGTTACTAGAACATATAGTACCTACACTTGTACTGTCAGCAGATAAAGATAGCATCACTTTCTGGTAGGAAAGATTAGACGGAATATGGACAAACTAACATATTAAATCGAAATCTGAAGACCTCTACCAGAGCCAAGGAACAGGCAACTTAGAGGAATGAAGGTCAATAGTGAAGGAAGGTTCAACAAGTGTTCATACAGGAGGAAGTGTGAAACCAGCGATCTAACCCTATCTCACTATACGAAACATTAATCATAACATATTTAACCAACGTCGATTTAATAATACCTAAGGGCCAACTAGGGATATTGAAAATTAGTGATACCATATTTGGAAACATATAGAAGCTATCCTCACATAATAATAAATTTATAATTTCATGTAATCGATATCAAAACATCAGAACTGATATTTCTTCTTTGAAAATAATTAAATAATTGTACCAAGATAATTGTGTATTAAACCAAGATCAAATAATAGTCTTGTGAGTTGATGTTATTGCCCGTAGTGCCTGTCACTCATCTTAACGGTTTTAGGCATTGTTGCTTGTTTTTCACGCCTGCTTGTGTAGAATGTATTCTGTTTAGTTTCAATTTTTTCATTTATTTGTATTCCCGAAACAAGTTTTGTTTTCCTTCACACCTCTACAATAATACAACAATAACCGGCACAACAACTCGTCACCAAATCCGGGCCGCCCCAAGTAGCCTCCGCCAGTTGGCTCTATCCTGTGCAGCAGTACTCCAGTTCCGCACGCCGAGAAGAGTCCTAGGCGTCCTCAGTCACACCATCCATCCATCTCACGCTCGGTCGTCCCACTCTCCTTGTTCCAAAGATCTCTTCTGTGGCCACTTTCTTCGGAATATCGCCATCATTCATTCTGGCTAAATGGCCAGCCCATCGAAGTCTTCCCAATTTTATGATTTTGGATATCTCGTTATCTTCAAAGAGTTCGTACAATTCCACGTATTTTCGTCTCCTCCATGTCTCGCCTACTTTGATGGGTCCATATATCTTCCTCAGTATCCCCCTTTGGAACACTAAGAACCGTTTTTCATCTGCCTTCTTAATAGCCCATGCCTCCAAGCCATAAATTAGTACTGGGCGGACTATTCCTTCATATATCTTGATTTTTGTCTTCCTTGACAGATATCAGCTCCTGAAGTTTTTGATAAGCTGTAGTAGCACCTGTTAGCGGTTATTATCCTACGCTTAGTTTCTTGGGTGATATTGTTTTGGTAGTTTATTACGCTTCCAAAGTAGATAAGGCTGTTGACCACCTGGAATCTATGCTGTCCAACCTCAAAGTACGCGTCGTGGTTTCCTAGCCCTCCAACCTGCATATACTTAGTTTTTTGCTGGTTTACTTTTAATCCAAACCTTCTTGCAGCCTCCTCGAGGGCAAGAAATGCCTCCCTTAAGGCTCGTTTGGATCCGGCCATTATGTCAAAGTCGTCAGCATAACCCAGCAGCTGCACCAGTCTGTTGAACAGGGTCCCACCAACCTGTATACCCGACTTCCTGACAGCCCATTTTGCGGCTAGGTTGAAGAGCAGGCATGCAAGTGCATCTCCCTGCCTCACTCCAGTATTTGTGTGGAGCTCCTCTGAGACGTCGGCTCCAATACCCACTACTGAGGTCATTTTTCATTCATGGTCATTTTTACCATGCGGGCCAGCTTTTTAGGTATTCCCATTTCCTCAAGGTTCCGGTAGAGCCCCATCCGGTCCACACTGTTGTAAGCTGCCTTGAAGTCGACAAAGAGGTGACTTCACATCTCTACACACTTTAAAACATGATATCTATGTTTGATCCTTTTTGATAGTAAGCTACTGAACCGATATACAAGGATGTTTATGACTCTAAAAATGTAGAGGATCGAACTTTTTTTTATATATCATTAAAACATAACATTGCATTATGGATGCAGGTAGCTTGTCCAAACTTCAAGATGTGCTCCCCCGAAAACAACATATTGTTTAACAATGAAGGATCAGTTTGCTGCAATATTTATAGAGTACGGTAATCGATTTTATGCTCCCGAAACTTCACGTTCAGAACAAGACTAAAACCATAAGAAAAGAGGTGGTAAAATGTTAACAAAAGTTGCTCGAATAAACTAGTAAATAGTCAATTTTTGAAATTTTGGAGCTTTATGCTTTTGATCCCAAACGCCTGATATAATCTATTGTTATGGGTTAGGCGAGGGGAGAAGTCCTTGGTAGATTAATTTTTCTTATCAATTATGACAATCAGAAAAATATTTTTTAATTATGTTTAATATTTTCCGGTAGCCATGAGCGTTAAATAAGAATATTACAGAAGGATTAGTAATTTCGATTATTTATCACTCCTTATCTTCTTTAAAATATATGAAATTTCTTGTTTTTAGTAACAAGGTATTTTTAACTGAAGTATTAAGATTAATAAATAATATTAAAAAATGTATTTAACACTAACGATAACTAGCAAATCCTTGCAAGATTTGGTTTAAACTACAATGTGTAATTTGTATGGTTCTTGCCTCCTTGTTATCACAGTCGCGTTTACCTATTTAAGCTATATATAAGTCAAAGTATATATGTAAATAATTATATGTTCATACATATTTTTTGTTAACGGAATAAGAAATTATGTTGAGTATAAAGTGAATGATTATAATAGAAACATTGCTCCTTAAAAAAAAAAAAAAAAAAAAAAAAAAAATGTATACACTGTGATTCGCATAACAAAATATAGAAATAATAATAATAATAAAAACAATCAACGATAAATATAATATATAAACAATCACAAAACTACGGAATAATATAATAACTGCGGAATTCAGACCTTCGGGTAAAAGCCCTCCAATAAATCTAAACTTTAGCTCTCATCCAGTTTCAAGGAGTATTTCCAAGTAGAATGTTAATGCAGTACGGTTATATTGAGTGGTTCGGGGAAATACATTTCGTCATCAATTTGTATGTAAAATTTATTAACAATATCCTTTTAATCTTAGTCTGATTATAATATATAAGTGTTGACTATGTGGTCTGATTTGTGCATGATGTTGAAATACCTAACTATTTATTGTAATTCACTGGAATCATGATTCTCCTCTGCCATGAATAGAATTATAAAGTTTTATAATTTATTGAGGAAGGACATAAAAAGCTTATTGCTAATAATATTAAAAATATCTATAATTAGTTATAAAATGTTACATATATGTTATAAAATCCAAAATCAATATCTATATTTTGTTAAAATCATAACAAAGCATAACACTTCATTTTAACCCATAAGAGTATAACAATTTAAAAACATTGATATCTCAGTTCAGCTTAATTTTTTTCAATACATGAAAAGTTTTCTGGGAGGATCTTAATAAAATGATTTACTTGTACAGATGTTTGCCTCTACTTTTGGGTATCATTTCAAATGAAATAGAATATCCTCACAGCATAGGATTCCGCATTACATATCGATAAACTCGTATATGTGCTTGATGATATATATGCTTCTTTTCCTTGTCTACAATGATACAAATAGCAGGGAAGGGGATTCCATATCGAGTAATGTACAGTTTCCTGTAATTATCGAATCGCTCTCTAATTTAGGACATTCTAAATGTTATTATTTACATCATTAACGTTAATTAGGCCTGGTATGCTTTTGCCATAAAATATATCATTCTGATTTTAACGAAGGATAGCTTTTATATTTATTTGGTGAAAAAAAATGTATGTATCTATTTTGGAATTTTGACTAGCTCTGTATGTGATCCCTTGGAATTGACAAATTTGTGAAAAACTTTTATTTGAAATATATCACTTCCTGTTTTATGTTGCATTTGAAGTGTGTAACTCGTATGTTATTCATTCTAAAAAAGAATTCAGTATATGGAATCGCTGGATTGGACTCGCTGATGTATGAAAAACATTCTGGGTCTACTTTGAAAATAGATTTTCACTAGAAATAAATATTATAATTAGTAATATCATCTTTTCGAAATAGCATTTACCCATGCTATTTCGAAAAGATGATATTACTAATTATTCTAATGGGCTATAACGATGCTCTTACTAAGGCAGAAGGTTCGTTAGAAAAGAATCATTCCAAATGAATAAATACGGCCATTAACATGAGTGCTATAATGTTCGTTCTCTCCATTGCAATTGCTATAAAATTTTGAATACGGCACGAATTTCATATTTTAGTAAGTAGTTTTTTAATCAGAAAAACAATTAATTAGTAATTACGAATAAATAAATATGTGTAATATATATTAAATGACTGATTTTCGTAATGGTAAGTCATAAAATAAATCTCTTTTGATCTCTTCGATCGGTAAAATCTACTCTTTAATTGTTTTTTTAAATATTTCTTATTTTTAGTTCAGTTTAATGTATGTATTTTGAAATTTAAAAGACTTAATACATAATGTCTAGATTCACGAATATCATAGTTTCGTTATTTTCTATATAAGATAATCATGATTTTTAAATTAACATAAAAAGATTTTGAAACCTAATAGCAGCATCGGAAAATCGGACAGTCTCAACATGGCAAAGACCCCGGCTTTGTGTAACGGACTTTACATTGGATCATGGAACATTCGGAGTCTATACAGACCAGGTGCTGCACAAATGGTAGTTAATGAAGTCAAAAAGTACAATATACCAATAACAGCAATACAGGAGGTAAGATGGCCAGAAGGTGGAGAAACCACCCCAGAAACAGCATCTGCGTGGATCGCAAATCGTTCCCGAAAGTACATACCTTCAAATACCTCGGCTCCACAATAACCTCAACTAATGCCCTACTAACTGAGATAGACCAGCGTATAACAAGTGCAAATAGAGCATGCTTCGCTCTTTCAAGAGTATTGAAATCCCGAAGCATCTCTAGAAATTTAAAATTAATGGTGTATAATGCTGTAATAAAGCCGATTCTGATATACGGCTGTGAAACGTGGGGCTCTCACCAGCACCCTAGAAAGCAAAATCGAGAGAAGCGAAAGAAAAATACTTCGCACGATAACAGGAGCGGTATGGGATGAGACTCTTAACTCATGGAGGAGAAGGACCAATAAAAAATTGCACACGGAAACTGGTCAGGCGATATCTCAGGATATGAAAGCAAGAAGGCTAAGATGGGCGGGGCATGTAGCTCGAAGTGATCCGTCTGGACGCCTCTACACAACTATGAATGCCGGAATAGTTGGCAAGAGACCACGTGGGAGGCCAAAGACCAGATGGATTGACAGGGTCAACAAAGATGCTGCGGAGCTACATGTAGCAGACTGGAAATCAGCGGCCCAGGATAGACAGAGGTGGAGAAGGCTGGTAAAGGCGGCGAAAGATCTACAAGGTCTGTAGAGCCAAACGAAAAAAAAAAAAAAAATAAAAAAATATATATATATATATATATATATATATATATAGAGAGAGAGAGAGAGAGAGATGAAACTATTGGAAATATTATTCAACCTTGAAGTTTATACGACTTCTAAAGTTATATAGCATAGGGAGCATCCTAATTTATATTTATTTACCAAAATTTATCTAACAATGAACAGCACAAAACAAAAATTTTGCTCTGAGAAAGACCTAACTGGATCACATGACAACAGTAAAAAAAAAATGTGAGATGAATTGTCCTCCAAAATTGTATCAACCACAAGCGATGGTTAGGCTTGGAGTACTCTTAGCATCTGCAAAGTCAACTTCATTAAGGGACTGATGGGGTTTCTTAGTCAACATTCCATTCTTTTTGGAGTCCCGAATCATAATTAAATCTTGCTTATTTCAAGATCAAGATCTGGCGGAAATCAATAGTTAGTCCAGTGATCTTAGATATTAACCTAAAAGTAGTAGAATTTAAAGGCAGTTAATAATTAAGATAACAATTATTTTATGTAGTTATTGTTTTATCAATAATCCAATCAATAAGTAGTACAATATAGAATTTATTAATCTGTTCAAGAGAAAGTCGTGACACAGAAATATCATCGCTTTTGTTAGAAGCATAGAGCTCTGAAACGTGTATAGTGTTAAAACCTGCTAATTGTATTTCGGATTGCGCTTAAGCCTTGCGGTTACTATCCGAGCTCCAGGGGTAGTGCACTGACTACAATGCTCAATGCTCTATATCAGATAATAATAGTCCAAATTTTACGTTTTCTTATATTTTCTTTAGTTCTGTAGGAAACTCAATAACCTAGAAAATGATACCGTACAAAGACCTTTAAAGCAATCACGCCTCTCTTCAAGAGAAATCTCTCAGAATGCCAGGGGCAGCAGGATTGTTGGTAGGTTTTAAATGATATCCACAACCACACAGAATGTGTGGGTGAACATATATTTCGTAAATGTCACGTACCCTAGGTGTTTTTGATACCCTCAATTATATTTTGTTTTTGAGATAAGTGATTAACTTTATTCTGTTCGTCACATTCATCGAACAAGTTCATCGACAACGAAATAAGCATTTATTTATGGAAACTAGGCTCGACAGTTACTCCTGAAATAAGTCCAAGGGAATTTAAGTCTCAAAAGACAGAACCAAGAATATTTCACGAATACAGCAATAGAGGTCTCAATGATGTAATCATTTCAAATTCGAACACCAGCTTCAGAAATTTTCTTTCACAAAATATACTAAGGTTGTAAGGGGCCATGTAAACACATTGATACAAAGACATAAGGTTTAAAATATATTGTATGGAAAAAGATGTCAATAATAGATGTCATTGATTTTTTGTTGTTGTTGCTGGAATAGATCAGTTCTTCACCATGAGAGATTATGGATTTTTTTCTGTCAAAAAACATTTTAATGTATCCATCATTAACATAATTATTCATAATTTAAGATATTTAAGAACTTTATGTTTATTATAGGTCCTTTGTATTTTGTGAAATATCATTCAGTTATATAAGAATTGTTTATATAAATATCGAATTTATAAAAAACTATATTTTTGAAGAGTAAATCCGATTCACGGCATATTTTTTGGCAAATCTGTTCCAATTCTTGACAAAGACCAAAAGAAGCCTCATCTTCTTTTTCTTTATATTAGAATATTAATTAAACTTTAAATAGTTTGTATCATAAATGCTATTACACTTAAGGTTCAAATCGGTAACTGAAGTTATGTTTAAAAAAACAACTAATCTTTGCTAATGAAAGAGGTTTAAGGATTTTATATTAGCCGACCAAATCCTGTTTGATTTTTATTGGTTCTTTGGCTTGATTTTAACAGAATAGAAAAGCGTTCGACAAATAGTATTAATAATTTACCCCAATGGTTTTTAACGGAAGTAAGAACACATCAGAGTATTTAAAATTATAGGTTTTGTTTATTTATTAATATATGAGGTGTTGTATTTGAAAGTGGTATAAGTCCATTTAATTCATATTTCCGATATTTTGAGATTTCTATAAGAATTACTTAAAAAATATGGTCAAACAAGGCAATGTTTTTATCACTTATCACTTAGCGAAGAGTGGCGTTAAAAACTCGGTACACCTATTAAATTTTATTATCAAATAATAATCATTAAAACCATTTAAAAGAATAAAGGATTTTTTTGGATACATATGGACTTATACCACTTTGAAATAGAGCAGGGCATATATTGAAAATATATGATGGTACATGGTACTTACGATACATACCAATGGAGAATAAATTAAAAATTTTCGTATAATTTCAGTTTTATATGCTTAGCTTCGTTTTCTACTTCCAAGGAACTTTAGGGACCTAATCTGGCTGTTGGAGTAAAGTGATTTAGAATTGTTTAGGCTAAGTACACTTGGAGTTTTATCATCGCTTCAAAGTTGCAACTAACTTGATTACTCGAGTGAGAGATAACGAATCGTGATGTATTCAGCAAGTTGGCCGAAAAGTGGTTGTAAATTCGAAGATGTGTTGGAAGAGACCGACAGCTCTTCGAATGAGGAAGAGAGCAATTTGCCCTAACCGACTCTTCCTAACCAGGGCAGTGTTAGTTGGGTGTTTCGGAGTCGTCATTATTGTCATTTCATCAGTCGTAGCGAAAAATGACGTGTCCATTGTAAAATTAACAATAGAATTGCGCGTAATCGTAACGGGAAATTACTAAGTATCCGAGTTTTTGAATTTTAAGGGCAATAGTGATTATTGAGAATAATTATTACTTTATTGTTATGGGCCATTGTACACCAATTATGGTAACTAAAGTGAATCTTTTTTTTTCGATATATTTTTTAATTAAAAAAATGTCTTTCTCACCTCAATTTTTTTAAATTGCGAGAGAAAGGGCACACAACAGCTAATCACCAAGCGACAACTTGTAAGCATCGAGGATAATGAACATTTTTATGGTAACAATGTGACACAGAATAAAAAAACATACCGTGTTGTTGCGGGATAGACGAAGGACACAACTACAAGCAAGCATCTGCTTACTTCAAAATAATTATGGAGGTGAATTATTAGACTAACTTGGTGAGGCCTTCCAATTTTCCCGCCATTTCACAGAATCGCAGTTATAATTATGGGATCCGAGTTTTTGAATTTTAAGGGCAATAGTGATCATTGAGAATAATTATTACTTTATTGTTATGGGCCATTGTACACCAATTATGGTAACTGAAGTGAATTTTTTTTTTCGATATATTTTTTAAATAAAAAAATGTCTTTCTCACCTCAATTTTTTTAAATTGCGAGAGAAAGGGCACACAACAGCTAATCACCAAGCGACAACTTGTTAGCATCGAGGATAATGAACATTTTTATGGTAACAATGTGACAGAGAATAAAAAAACATACCGTGTTGTTGCGGGATAGACGAAGGACACAACTACAAGCAAGCGTCTGCTTACTTCAAAATAATTATGGAGGTGAATTATTAGACTAACTTGGTGAGGCCTTCCAATTTTCCCGCCATTTCACAGAATCATAGTTATAATTATGGGATCAATAACAAAGGCAAGGTGGACTAACTTCTACAAACTTGAAGAAGGATTGCCCCTTTCAATTACTACGAGCCTCTATACATTAGAAAAGAAAAAAGGTGGATGGGAAAATTTAAAAGAATGTTATACAGTATTAAGCCACTGTTTGAAAAATTGGGTAGTAACTAACAGGACAAATTATGCGATTAAATTGCAGTACTTTTCTCACCTATCAGCTGCGAGTAATCTGAGCACTTGATATTTATGACTCTGATATTTAGTTTATTCTGGAAGCTTAGTACTTATGCAATAAGCACTATTATCTGAGAAATGAAGGCGACAAAGTGGGGGACAGTGAATGAGATCCATATAAACACACATCCATCGGAGAATACAAATTAAAATAACATACGTAATATTTCGACAGCATTCCATTAAGACTAGGAAGGGCTTAATTCCCACAGAAATTTCAATCATAAGCTAACATATAACAATTGTGGTAAAGAGATGATACTTGTTCTTTACTAACAGTGTGGTATGGTAGGAAATAAATTAGACAGTTCATTAAACGTTCAGAGAGATTTTACCCATACAAATTAATTATTTAATGTTTCAATAAATTATTATATCAATTGAAATCCAAACAGTTTATCGGACGGAAATGAAATAAATTATTAATAGCAACCCATCACAGAATAATTAAATTTCTAAGAACTCTCAATAAGCGATTTCCTATTTCATATAATTTTAAATAATCGTGAATCAAATAAATTTTCAAGTTAATTCAGATATTCGAATCATTTAATTGTTGTTAAAATTCAATATACTTTAGATGGAAATATATTGAAAAGGAATTCGAATACATTATACATAAACTTTATGAAAACAAAAGTTTTTAGTTTGAGGAGTAGTACGATTTGTGGATTGAAATAAATAACATTCTTACCAAACTTATTAAACCTGAGGAATTGAGCATAGTAAGACAAAATGATTATGTTTTTAGGGATAGTGAAATGAGTATTCTATAATCTAAGAAATTCCAATAAACTTCAATAAATTTATTTTTAAACATCCTTTTAGTACTAATGTTTTTGAATAATTTCAATCAATGTAGTAATTACATTTAATAGTGAGGATTTTTTAACTGTCATTGGTCCGGCACATCTATAAATGCCATTAGAAAAATAGAAAAACTTTTTTTATTTCTTTCAAAAGTTTACAGGAACGGTATTTCGCCCTCTGAACACGAATCTAATCATTTATGGATAGTAAAGCTTTGTCGTTATCTACTGATAATTCATAATCTTAAAGAATAGACCATTGGTCTTATCGCTTCTAACAATAACAGGTTGAGTCTCTTGTCTGCGATAACATAATCATATTATCAAATATACTGTTATAATCTAAAGCTGTGCTTGAAATTATAATTCAACTTCTTTATTTCAGTTTGATGTATTTTATATCTTCACGATTGAATATTATGCTCTCAATTTTTCTTCTTCTTCGTCTGCAACAAGATTTTTGCCATGGAACTTTTTAATATTTTTATTGAACATTTATTTAAAAATTGTGTTAAATCAATTAGGAAACTTTAAAGTGAAAATTAATTCAAGATAGATAATATATCTAATCATTTGCAGGCTATTAATTTTTTCACATGGTGTAAGAGTAATTTGAGTGACAACCCATCAGTTTTCATTGTCAAAATAACTCCATCATATTAGATTCTGACAAAATATATTCTCTCATTGATGCATAGGAATACAATTTACAAATGCTAAGAAATAATGATATTTGCTGTAAAAATTTCAATATAAACATTTGAGGGCGCAATAATTGAGTATTCTCAATAGCCTCTGAGAACTTTAACTACAGGAAACAGAACAAGCCAGGCATAGAAAATATAGGTATGAAAGGTTTTCCACGTTTTTTCTTTTATATTATATAATATTTTTTATTCTATAAAAGAATGAGAAAAGAAATTTTTAGAAATATGAAGCTTCGTAGATTGAGGAAAAATTAATGCAGCAAACTACTTTAATTGCCTGAGCTTTAAAGTACACAAAGAATGCATCAATGGTTTTTATAATATTTCCTATAACCACAATTGAACGAACGTAGTTTAGTATTCCAACAAATAGGACCATGGAAACATGCGATTTTCACTTATTTTTTTTTTTATGAGTTTACACTTGGACGCTCGTATGCCCAAGCTGGAAAAGTGCTTTGTAACGAACGTACTAAATGTTTTGGACGCTTCATACAATTTTTTTTGTTTCGTGGGACCGAAAATTATTAAAATAAATGGTTTTGATACCAGTCTGTACCCCATGGCCAGCAACGTAAGGTTTTTGAAGTTATTGGGTCCGTTTACATAAAATAGTATTTATTTTTATTGCCTATTTTTTAATTTTACACTTGCGCTGTTGACTTTTGCATATACTTAAAGTATATAATGATGTAACAAGTTTTTCTATAGTTTTGCTTTGATAGCAAACTGAGCGATGTTAACAACTGATCTAAATATTGTCAAGCTACCCTTTACCTGTACCTATCACATACAAAGCAATGAACCATAAAGAAAGTTACGCGTTGAATTCAATTTAATTTTTTTGGTCTCTTCTTGTCCATAAATAATCGCTACAGACTGTTACAGATAGTTTTCAATGCAGAAGCGTTTTTCGTTTCGCTAAAAAAAAAAAACAAAAAAAAAAAAAACTGTACCACTTCAACCTCTTGAATTTACACCTTGGGTTCAGTACATGGTTGAGACTCGACTGCTTCTGTGACAACGGTTGTGCAGAGGTATTTGTCCTCGATCATGTTCAACCTCCTATTTTGGATACCCATTTTACAGGGTGAGTGGGAGCTGGGTGAGCCCCAGAATGGTCCTAGATCCCATGGGATCCATCTTCGGCTCTAAGAGACTAAATAAAAGTCTGCCAAGTAGCGGGATTTGAACCCAGGACCATCGGCTCTACCGCTGACCCACACAACTTCCTTGTTTCACTATTAAGCAATGATAATACTAATTTTAATATTCTTCGGAATATATTACAAATAAAAGATCCTTCAGACAAATATTAAATGATCCCACTTGAATAACTAAAATAATTTTCCTCGGGATATTTAGCTGAATAACTAAGCCAATAGATTTAGTGATTAAATTTATTTAATTAGTTTTTTATTTAAAAAAGTTATAAGTTGACTATATTAGGTTGACAAGGAGTTGAGCTGATAAATTAGAGTAGTTATTTTTTTTAATGTATTTTTAAAAATAATAAATACAGAGACAATAATCGTCTAACAAATCGTAAGTTGTTAAAGTTTAATCGGGAATGACTTGTTAAGCCGACAGCAAGTTTTGTTCGGGTTGGAAAACTTTAGGCGAACAAATTGGCCTATTATTGAATTGCCTTAATCAATTTCTATGGTGAACTCTTTCGAGGCTCGCTTCTTGCTTCTTGCTTCTTCAGCCTGGCCCATTACGCTGAATGCTTTCTATTAAGGCCGGGCTGAATGAGACCACCGTTCAATGTAGTAGATCACCTTTTCAGCACTAAATAAATTATATATTGTATATGTACACATACATATTGTACATACAAATAAAATTTTCAGTTTGAGATGATGCAATTATGATTCCATTATTCTTTCACACAACTATTTCCTAGCTTATTAAAATATGTCAAATATAAAGCATTAAGTAATTACGTGCAGGAGGCCATTCTGCGAGGATCGCGGTTCATTAGCTAAGGATAACTAATAGATTTTGTAATAATTATAAGAATTACAATTAATTGTTCCGTTATGATTGGAGGGATAAGAAAAATAGGAAGATGTACATAAGAAATGAAGTTATATTAATTGAAACATGAAATATGCTTATACTGATTTATGAACTTCAATAGAATTTATTTATTAACTTTATTATTATTACTATTTATGCCTAAAAATTTATATTTATTTATATACACTTTACAGATAATAAAAATAAATAAAATTGTCTAACTCAGACCTCGACAGACAGTTTACCCATTGCCTAGGATATTTGTAAAACTTTAATGAATTTTATTGTATATATATTTTTTGTATTTTGATCAATAAACACGTTCATTAATTCATTCAGTTATTTCCTAGCAATCATTAAACATTGTTTGAGTATCGTCCAACTAATGTCATAACATTTTTTTATTTTCTAGTTTTAATTGTAACTGTATAATTCGGATTTTTCTAATCAGAGAAAAAGATTTGAAATTTTGAAAATGAAATACTACCCAGAATCTCTATGGGAGTTCTGGTGCAATAATATTCTTATGGCTACATGAAGCTCCTATTTTAAAGCTAAGCCATGTGTAACTTAACGTATTGTGTACAAAGTGATATCCTATAAAATTCAGTTAGCTGTCGTCTTTGGTAGATTTATCGAATGAGTTAATTTGCTCTAAATAAAGTCTGTATAAATCAGTCAGCAAACGCAACCATCTATTGATTGACTGCCCATCAGTTTTCCAATATTGATACTTTTTAAAAATTGTTGATGTTACTTGCCTTCCAATAAAAAAAAAAAAAAATAACTCTCACTTTCCACTCTCAATGATCAGTATTGTAACGATTGTATGTATTTGGGTAGAGATTACCGTTATTGACATCTACTCCACTTTTTTTTTTCTTCAGCAACGTTCAGATTATTCTATTTTTATTTTTTCTAATAATTGTTTTTTATACCTTTATAATTTCATCCACTTGTTGGGGATTTTTCATGGGTCCAAAGGACATAAAAAGTATTAAAAGATAATGTAGAATCATTTTTTCCTTGATCTTTTATGAGGCTATAAAAATAATTTCAAAGGATAGCTCATAAGCTACTTACTCTTTAAAGGACTTGATGGACAAGTATCGTGATTCGGATCAAGTCAATTAGGGGCAGTAGTATTTAAGATTGAAATTAATTTCGGAATATATTAGGGACTTATTGGATTTTTCGAAATTCATAAAAATATCACTACAATAATAATTACTAGATCCTTGTACATTTTGCGTTTAAAAATACATTAAAACAACATTATTGTATGGCTACATTGATTTACCGTTGAGTTATACATTCTATACTTATTAAAAAAATGAATTCCATTAAAGTTCCTTACGGAGCGGAACTAGGATGGTATTCCACTAAAATGGTGTTGCCTTCAATAAAAAAAATATATATTTGTATCCTAATACTCTCTTAATGTCATTCAACTGCGTTTTCAATCATTCAATTTTTAGTACGTCGGTAATAAGTCGGTTTTCGATAGTTTTTTTTTTTAATTCTAAACAAATATTTTATTATATTAATTAAAAGCCAGATATTTTTTTTGTTTTATATAATTCTGAAAATAATAAAATTTATTAAAAGGAAAAAAATAATTCAGATAGTAATTTAACAGGTCCTAACAAAATCTATCCAAGAGTGGTTTTTATGGCATTGGGAAATCCATGAGTCGACTCTACTACTTCTCCATCCAATATTTCCCCAGATAAATCAGCACCTATCAGAAAATCTATAGGCCCTGGTTGGTTGAACATGGGATCTGCCAGATCTAAAGGTTGAAAATGTTGGACATCATTACCTATAACGATTTCACATGGCATTTCGTTGCTAATATGATCAATGACAATTGCTTATGTGTGATGAGCGGGTGATTCTTCCTTAGTAGAGAAAATAGCGCAAAGAACTTGGTGTACAATCCCAGAAATGGGATGGCTCCTATAACCAACAGACTTATGAGCATATTGAATAAGTGGCAAGTGGAATCGTCGGGCACATTGTGATGTAATAAAGGGCCCACTATCAATTAAAGACCGTACCACCTGAAAGCAGCCTGATAATTATAATTAAAGCAGTTTCCAGAAGAGCATTTATTGTTCCTTATGATGTCGATGACAAGACAGATGCTTGTGGGGTTGGAAGATTCGAGGTGTTGGTTGCTATTTGTGAAGACTCTGAATGTGTGGGTGTCCTGGTAGAGGTTTTCAAAACATTAAGTTCAAATGTTGTGTAATTGTGATGAATATATGAATCCACATAAGGAATGTTCATGTGATTCAGAATAAACCAGAGAACATTTACAATTTTATATGTATTTAATTTTAACAGACAAACGCTCTCAATTAATAAAAATGACTCATGTACATGACTATTATAAGACCTATTATGACTTACGGAGTAGAGCTATGGGGCTCCACTAAGCCATCGAATTTCTCTCGCAATCCAATCCTTACAATTCAAAATCCTTCGTAAAATTCTTATCACTCCTTACTTTGTTACGAATAAATCCATAATGACCTTAATGTCCCATTTGTTGCTGTTTTGGTCCGAATACGATACCATCCATTTCATAGTAAACTTTATTTCCCACCCAAACCCACTAGTTTCAATCCTAGCTACATTTTCTATTCCCGATAATCCTCCAAGGTGTCTGAAAAGAAGATGGTCTCGTGACCTTATCAGTTAATTTGTAATTTGAGCGCTACCACTGGGTAGTTTATTTATTTGTCTTTATCCATGCCATAATAAAAAACCGTGAAAAAGTCGTTAAATAAAGTTTTATCCAAAATAAGTTTCATGTACTTAAGGAAGCAGCATTGGCTTGAAATGGAGTTATTGCTTATATCAAAACTACATATCAAGCCAAAAAGGACGTTAATGAAACGATTAAGACTTCCCTCATTACAACTATGGACAAAATTTTATTTAATCGCCTATCTACTGGGACCGCTGATATTTACTTGGTGTACGGTTATAATACAGGTGTAAATTTCAATAAATATGTTTTTTAAAATTCATAACATTTTATATTTCTTAAAACTATGCAAGAGTTACTATTTATAAGGGTGTAGGTACCCGCTTTCCTACCCGTTATATAGCAATGCAGATTCAAAGCAGAACAAAACCTTTAAAAGAACAAACACAGATATCGGCGGCAGCTTTATCTATCCCCGACTCTGCAAATATATTTTACAAGTGAAATAAAAAAGAAAAAAGGAAAATTAAACGCATAAAATAAAAAATAAAATGTTGGTAGTGGGCGATGACAGGGCCGTTGTTATAAAACGGAGTGTGCCTGAGGAGGCAGTAAATATTGGAAGAAGCTGAAAACTGGAGCTTTTTTCCCAAACCACAGCCGCTCGTATATTCAAAGGCAGCCTCCCTTGTTAGTTGCTCCTTTATGCAATATGGAACAGCCCAGGCAATTCTTCTTAAATAACAATACAACTTTTATCTAGTTTCTGTTTTCTTTGTGCCTCATTCCCCCATCGAATTAAAATTACCAATAAACTTCGTCATTATGTTTCCTAATTCTCATCACTTCCACAATACTACTTTAGTTCCAACACTTAACGTTTAATTTATCTAATAAACTTTTTTTTAGAGCAATGAAGATAAAAAATTTGTTTTAATTCTCCTCCTGTTGATTATGAATAAATGGATCCTGTGATAAGTAAAATCGTCTTGGAAAGGGTTAACTCTTTTTCCAAGAGGTTAAAATTTTAATCTAACGCTGACTCATAACAAAATGTAAAATAATCATGAATAGATCATACAAGATAGGTTGGTGAATAGATCACAGTTTTCTAAGAAAAATCACCTCTTTTGTATAATATAAAAGTGAGGCTCAGATAAGGGACTAGGATTTTTCTTGGGACGGGTAGCTTTTCCACACCATCTTTCATACTGTCAACTGTTTTGGAAGCAATTTCACCTCAAGCATTTCGAAATATCTTATCGCTCATTTTATTGAGTTAAGGGAATCGAAATAAAAATGTATAAAAAAAAGCCACGAAGGTTCTTGGATTCATCCGTGATCAAACAGTAGCTCATTGTAGAAGGCTGGTAATGGGTTAAAAAAATTATCTGCTTAAGCCCGATAGGAAACGGCACGTTCAGTAAAGCAACTTATGGCTTTAGGCATTGAGCTACCCCGCTATGACAATCTAAACGCGGAAACAATCATTTTTACCTATCTTAAAAATGAAACATTGCAATAAATTTTCCTCCTTCGGGATATAAACTCCACCATCCGGGGACAGTGTTTTTTCTCTTTTTCTACCTATGTTTCTATCACTCACATTTAGATTGCTTGGGAAGTGGGGATATCATGATTTACTTAAACTCCACCATCCGGGGACAGTGTTTTTTCTCTTTTTCTACCTATGTTTCTAGCACTCACATTTAGATTGCTTGGGAAGTGGGGATATCATGATTTACTTAAACTCCACCATCCGGGGACAGTGTTTTTTCTCTTTTTCTACCTATGTTTCTAGCACTCACATTTAGATTGCTTGGGAAGTGGGGATATCATGATTTACTTAAACTCCACCATCCGGGGACAGTGTTTTTTCTCTTTTTCTACCTATGTTTCTAGCACTCACATTTAGATTGCTTGGGAAGTGGGGATATCATGATTTACTTAAACTCCACCATCCGGGGACAGTGTTTTTTCTCTTTTTCTACCTATGTTTCTAGCACTCACATTTAGATTGCTTGGGAAGTGGGGATATCATAATTTACTTAAACTCCACCATCCGGGGACAGTGTTTTTTCTCTTTTTCTACCTATGTTTCTAGCACTCACATTTAGATTGCTTGGGAAGTGGGGATATCATGATTTACTTAAACTCCACCATCCGGGGACAGTGTTTTTTCTCTTTTTCTACCTATGTTTCTAGCACTCACATTTAGATTGCTTGGGAAGTGGGGATATCATGATTTACTTAAACTCCACCATCCGGGGACAGTGTTTTTTCTCTTATTCTACCTATGTTTCTAGCACTCACATTTAGATTGCTTGGGAAGTGGGGATATCATGATTTACTTAAACTCCACCATCCGGGGACAGTGTTTTTTCTCTTTTTCTACTTATGTTTCTATCACTCACATTTAGATTGCTTGGGAAGTGGGGATATCATGATTTACTTAAACTCCACCATCCGGGGACAGTGTTTTTTCTCTTTTTCTACCTATGTTTCTAGCACTCACATTTAGATTGCTTGGGAAGTGGGTGATTTACTTATCATGATTTACTTAAACAAGCTTTATCCTAGTTATGGATGTCATACCTGCTTTTCTTTTCAATCATTTCTTGCTAAAATTCAGACAAATATACTTTCTCAGTTTGTTACCACCCCAGGCTTGAAGAGCATCAGTCTATTTTTACAATTAATGTATCCCAATACCTAAAATCTTTTCCCGCCAAATATTCATATCAGCCTATTTCTCTTCTTCCTCTCGCAGCCGTCTTGCTGCCATTCCTTCTCCTACATCCTCCATCCATGTCGAACTCGGTCCTCCGTAATATGGTTTATATATGATGAGTTTCTTTGTTCAACTATTGTCTCTCATTCTCATCAGATGGCCAAACCATTGAAGCCTTCTGGTCTCTATTTCATACTATGTATTCTTCTCCTGCCCTATAGTTTCTCTTATAGCACTATTGGGTATGTGTTAGAGCCTTGAGATGCCGCAGTTACGTCTTAGAAAGTCCATCACAAGAGGAAGCAGTTTACGGGCATCTTGTCTTTTTACTGTCCATGTTTCGTTCCCAGAAGAAAAGAATGATATAATTTCTAATTTTTCATTTCTAACGGGATCCCTTTATTCCAAAGGAGGATCCTAACGAATTTCCTACCTCCGGGTATCTTCATCTCTATATCTTTGTCGAGTGTCTCATTTATATAGACACCTAAGTACTTGAAGTCTTTGCTGCGAGATAGAGTCCAATCTTCAATCGACAAGGACGTACATGGAGAATTAAAGGACATGTACTCCCATTTCCCCTAAATTGTGGCTAGACCCCATTTAAAGTACTCCTCTAGGAGGTTCCTAAGCATATATTGCAGGTCCCATTCTTCTGACAGTCTATTTTTATAGATAATAAAATAAACTGTATTGTTAATACCCTCTTTCATATGGTGTTATCACTAACAAGTTCTGCTGACATGAATTGAATTGAGCTGTACATTGGTTTATATTTTTGTGTGAACGATAACAACTATTTACCAAATACTGTTTAAACATATATTATAGGGCCAAATTTAATAAGGAACAAACATCAAATGGGTTTGAATGTTATGCTTTTCTATATTATATTTGTATTTGATACAGGTTTAATTGACATGTATGTATAATATGTATATATAACATAAAATTATTTAATATTGTCTTTTTGGTATAATTTAATCCCTGGACTGGGGATTATATATTTATAGAATATATAAAAATAATAGACATTTAAAATTCAATTGATAAATATTAACATGAGAAAGAATGCGCCTGATTAAAAAATGGAACTAGGCAGTTTATGAAGATAAAAAGAAATTATTTATTTTTGTCTATAAGCTTATTTGTCACTACCATACGGTCTATATATGAGAGGTTCTAAAATAATATATTTGACGAGAATATCTCTACGATGCGGATAACACCTCTATTATGCATATTTTAAACAACAAGGAAACATTACATTATTAAGATAGGCAGGGATATATTAAGCCAACTCTTCTTGCGGCGTCATTGGCCTGTGTCGAACTCTTCGTGACGATAGACATTCGCGAAAGCCATTACATTTAAAATTATCAGATTCCAGGCCACGGCCGAATGCAGGATGTTTTAATTCCGTTTTAACCATGGACCATTAAAAGGTCCTTCGTATGAATATATTAACTATGAAGTCATTGAATGGAAAATAAAATTTCATGGATAATTAAAACTATACTATAAAAAATAAGTAATATAAATAAAATTACACAGAATACTTAATTACTTAGAATGGTGATGGTTTGCTAAGAGTAACTGCAAAGTAAGCTAAGTGTAACTTAATTAATTATTGATTGAAGGTATGAATTAAGTATAAAAAAGAAAACCCGGGCTACTAAGACCCTTGAAGGGTGATTGGGTTCAGTATATGGCAGAGAATGTTTCCAACGGTAGTGCAGAGAGGTGAATTGACTGAGATTACACCCACCCACCATATTTTCCCTCCTGATTTAAATTTTTTTTATTTTGACTGATTTAACTAAAAGGCAACTACTTTTTAGAGACTGGGTGAGCATTAGTAGTAAATGTAGATTCCATAAGGTTCATTCATGGCTGTTAATTGATTAAATTGAGCACCTCCACCTTGAGGAAAATTGAGCTGAAAATGATCTGGGTTGATTTCAAAATAGCTTCTCAAATAGTATGAAAACATTTAGGTTTTTTTTAATGAAAATATTTTGGTGTCTAATAATTTCATTTGAGAAGTTATTTTCGCTACCATCCGGACCGTATTATCTTCCTCTTATAATATTCTATTTAATAAATATAATATAATGAAATTATATGTTGTTAACGATATGATTTCCCGTTACAGATTGTACTCGGAGTTACGATGACCGGAATCCTCTGCGCAGAGTCGAGAACTTCGGTGTCCGACGAGGCGCTGGAGACTGCCCTGAAGGACAAGAGGTACCTCACGAGGCAGCTCAAATGCGCCCTAGGAGAAGGCCCTTGTGACCCGGTTGGAAGGAGGCTCAAGAGTAAGCAATATAATTAATTATGTCATATTAAAAATGTATATTACATTGAACTATATAGGTTTTACTTTATTCTTAAATTTAAGGGTTTTTTTATCATTCGGATGAAGAAGAAACACAATAAACTGATACTAGAAAATTAAAGTTGACCTTAGAATAACAGTTTACCAAATTATCAGAATTTTATAAAGTAATTACTATAAAATCATTTTACAATATCAGAGTGCTATTTCGGGAGTGTTGTCCGTATTTGAAAACGATACATGGAAGAAACAGTTCTGTTAAGCTCGTATAGATAAGACATATCATTACTTAGTGTCTTATACAGGCCAAGTTTAGCTGTATTGAAATACAGAATGATAAAGTCAGTATCTTAATTATTTTTCATGAGTGTTATACTAATAAATTATTTCAGAACATTGATTGAGTTTCTTATTCAGCTTGCATCCCTTCAAAATCAAGAAACGTATACTTATCCATGAGTTACTGGTTGTAAACGTTACATTAAAATAAGAAATATTGCAATTGCCTCAAGTGTTAAAAATAAGATGAATTAACTAAACCTAAAGCTAAGATGCATTCAATAATTCAGTTTAGTCAATATTAGAAAATACTAAAATTAGTCTATTCATCTTTCCTGAAAATAAATTTTTATTGCACAGCCAAGCAGCAATTTCGATTTTACTTTAGTTAATGTATTTTTGGGCATTTGAAATTTCCAAACCAACATCAGATAAAGAACGGACGTGCATTTCTTCATAAAAGTCCTCTTTTAATTCACTAGGATTCTTAAGTTGACACCTTCGAATACTGAAACTAGAAGTTATATTAGATTTATGTTGAATATACATCTATATCCCTGAAAAAGGTACGCTGTTCACTAAATTAGTCTCCCCACTCCCATTATTTATAGAGTACCAACAATTATTTAGTTTATATATATATATATATATATATATATATGATTAAGGTTTAAATAAATTAGGAGGGTAAGAAAAAAAAAGGGGGGGGTCCTCATGTTTCTTATTTATTTTCTATATTACACTTCCGAACGTTTCTGTTCTTTGGGATATTTCTAACAAAAAACTTTGTTATTGCTGTACATTATTATTGTAGTTCTTTTCAAGGAACAGTGCTCCGAATTTCCATTCGATTTTCCTCTTATATATCGGTAACGACTTAAAGATTTTCCTGATTCAATGATATTCCAAATATTTGAAGGTTTTGTAATAAAAAACAAAAACATATAACACTACAACCCATAAAGGCTACTAGGTTTGTAACCTCGTGGTGTATTCATAAAGGACAAATGTATAAACAACAACTCTATATCATTTATAATAAGAAAATATCTATTTTTATTCTTTGTTGATTTTCGACTTGATTCAAAACAATATACAGAAAAATCCTCAACTACTCAATTTAAAAATCAATCGTTATTAACCTTTACTGAGTACACTATAAATTTACATTATAACTTACAAGAGAAATAAATAAGCCTAGTTATAGTAACCAATACTGAAAATAAATAAGTTAAATACAAAAGACTAATTAAAAAAATATTGCATATTTCCAAGTACCTGGGCAATTTCATAGCTAACAATCAATGTAGGCCCAACCAGGACAATAGAACAAAAGGGCAGTACTTTTCCCAAGTTTCTCGGGACGGCTGTTAAATCCATGGTTATGGCCAAAGAGGTATAACCTCTTATGTTAGACTAATATAATAAACATAAATTATTAATCAGCCGTTGTTGCCTTCTCTATAGTCTCCACAGGTTCATTGTGTGATAGAGACTATCCTATTACTCAGCCAATGATCATGCATAAAGGTGGTTTATCAAGATCACGGGTCTCCCTCCAACTCCTAAAATTTTGATACAAGGTTGTTAACAGAATAATAATTTTATTTGCCACCGCCAATCTCAAAATATATAATACATATCTGTAGTTCCGTACTCTATGGATTAAGATGCATCGATAAACAAAAATATTTCCTTTTTTTGCTAATAAAAAGCAAACAAAGGAAATATTTTCTGACTTTTGATCTGCTTTTCTTCCTCTTTTTTTCTTTTGAACAGATCAATAGATTTTGCTGCTTTAACGATCTTCCGATTATTTTGAGATAGACTAGTATAAAAACAAGCAAACAAACAAAATCCAGAACTTTTCCTTGTATCGGTTCACCAGGAAAAAGCGGGGAAATCTTTTGAACCGCGAAAGTCTGGAAGGAAAGAGGAAAGGCGAATGATGAGTTGTAAAGTTTTCATTTGAATGTTGCACAGTCAAGCTAAAAATATTATATAATCTTATCTGGATCCCCCGAATGGAAAAAAGGTTCCCTTTGGATGTTCTAAAATATTGTTAGAACATTCACGAGTTTCTCGAACATCAGCACGTTTCTTAATTACAATATTTTCCCTTAAATAGCATCATCCCAACTGAAGAATCACTTGAATACTATATCAACTCAACTATAAGTATTATTCATACAATCTGAGATTTAACAGCTGATTATAATTATAAAATTTGCACACGCTGAAAGTGTAAAAAAAATAAAAATGGAAGAAACCTTCAAGAATCGTAACTAGTATCCCAAGAGGTTTAACCTTGGGCAATGGCCTCTATCAGCTATTCCCTTTGGTATAGGGTATAGATAACATATTTCTCCTTCAACCGATGTATAAAGATAATACATTACAAATTAAAATAAAAGTATATCGTCATTCGCCTGAAAAAATGTCCTTGCTGAAGGATACCCTCTAGAGACCTTTAGGGTCATTTGTGACCTAAAACTATAGAAATCAAAGGTCTTCCACCAATTTATTTCTCCATTTTTTTTTCAAATTCAATTTATCTCATCCATTTTCGGTGTATTCCATATTTTCTTGTATTCGGCATAGTTAATTAAAATCATTTATTTTTTTTTCGTTAAACTCAACAGCAATCAACAATCAACCCACATCTTTCCCTTTTAATTTGTAATTACGAATGTATAGTTACGATTACTACTTCATGGGAAATAGAGCAGGTAGTAGTTTTGAAAATCGTATCTTGGAACAATTGTAACTAAAGATAAAAACTGGAACATGAAAAAACAAATGGTATGGATCCCTCAGAAAAAATAGAGCTGTACCCCGAAGATTCAGAATAAGAGTACATAAAACAGTGTTTAGTCCAGTTGTCATACATAGTTAGGAGGGCGTGGTCCCTCAGCAAGAAGCAAGATTTTTCCTTACCATAATCAATGAAGAACTTAAGGACATATATGGTAAACCGACAGTGGCTTTTACGAAAAAAAGAAAGATTGATATGGTTGGGCCATGTACATCGAATTGATAGAAAAATGGTGCCAAAGAAGATATTGGAGATACGTTCAGATGCAGTAACAGGGAGAGGTAGACCAAGACTGTGATGGTTAGACGATGTTGAGGATCCTAGAGGGTGAGAACATGAGAAAGAGCATTAGAAGATCGTTCAGATTGGAGGAACATTGTCAAGGAGGCCAAGATCTTCCATGGACCATAGCACCGTGTATAGAAGAAAACATATATCTGCAGCCCAGGTATAGAATAGAATAGAATTGAAAACAAACTTGATTCTGGGACCAAGTCCCTTTAGAATAACAATAATGAACAAATACAATAAACATAATATTCATCTGGCCAGAAGGCTACATAATAATAAAAATCATGAAGTAATCAAGATTGACAAAACATAATAAAATCAGAAATTGAAAATATATGAATAAATAAAAAGTACGAAACTTGACAGGATTTTAACTAATTGTCGCAAATCAATAAAGGTACTGATATTAACAAAATAACATTATTACAACAGTTAACAACGAAATTGCTAAATAAAATAAGTGAATGGCATAGCATGCGATTTAGTATTTACAAAGTCTGTATCTTTTTTGCTGTTGGAAAAATAAACAAAACACGTAGGTAACAAGCTCGAGTATTCAATACTAATTTATTCAAGCGGAAGCTTGACCAGCCTGGAGAGCGTCTTTTTGGGATGCCAAGAGATGAAGGAAAAACAGTGATTTAAATGAAGGCAATGAAGAAGAATGGCGGATGAAAGGAGGGATTGAGTCCCACACAGTGGTGGAGCGGGCGAGGAAGGAACGCTCGAATGCCTTAGTTCTGTGGGATGGAATGTAGAGATCGGAAAGGCGGGATCTTGTTTTGTGGTGCAGGACAGAGGATTTGAATTGGAGGAGACTATAGGTATATGAAGGGTGTTGCGAGTTAATGGATTGGCATAGAAAAACACTAAGGAAATATTGTCTACGATGGGAGGGAAGAGCCACTTAAACTCATTATTGTTATATATGTCGAATTTCGTCTAGACTAAATTAACTGTACTGAGGCAAGCGCGATCGTGTCATTCACGTTGTCTTTGGTTTGAAATTGAGTTATAGTATAGAAAAAAACTCCATTCCAAGGTAATGGTTAGCCCATTCAACTCATTTTGGGCAAAATTCGACTTAATCAATAATTGTCAAGGGTTACTGGTAAATATAAATAAATATAAAGGTTCAATAAAAATATTCCTAATGTATTCACATATAATTCTTCCAAACTTTTTTTGTAGTGAAAACTTCCTTAGCTGGATTTAGGAACGCTTGGGGGATATATTCATGGATTCGCTTCACTGACATCCTCAAAATGCTCGTGACGTATTGTGCGAAACTGGTGACATCTAGCGACATGTGTATGAGTTATATCAATTCATTAATCATCCTAAGGTATAGGTTGGAACTCCATTGGTAAAAGAATAATTACGTTTATCTAAAAAAGTCTTTTAGGAGTTATACAAATGATATTAATAATAATTTGAAGCATCAATCACTGGTTGAACTTTTGTTTCTTCTAAAAGAGTTTATTTGTGCTAGTTGAATGTCTAGTTTTAAGTTGTATGCAGACACTCAAGAGTTTGGATGATTTTAATAACACAGGTGGATACTAAATATTATATCTATTATGTTATATTGACAAAGAAGCATACTGCCATATTTAAGTTATGAGTTATCGCTTCTGTCGGTCTTCACGACTGCCTATTTTAATTTTATTTTTTTGAGATTTTTTCCTTGGTTATGAAATTGTTTTATAAGTTTAGCATAATCAGCCTCGTTTAGACAGTTACGCAAACGCCTGAGCTTTGCAAGAGAAAATTCGATGGGGAACTGCCTGTGTCCTTCGTGTAATGAAGAAATATTGTAATGGTGGAAAATATATTGCTAATGCAAACAGTGGGCGATTTATGAATCCAGTTACTGTACCTCTAAAGGAAAGTTTGGCAAACAAAAAAAAAAAAATCCTGCTGTTCGGTTTAATGGTGACTGGAAAATGGTCACTGCTAGCTTTATCACGGACGGCGGGTGGGGGAGGGAGTTAGGGTTAAGGGTTGGGGGTGGCATCGTAAAACTTAAGTGCACTCAGATGCTCCTCTCGCCCCCCCCCGCCCACTTTACCCCGGGGCCTTCTAAATCTTGAGCCTCCGGGCCCCCAACTTTTTCATTTTAGAGAATTTCCGGGGGCTACTTAGCTGACGTAAATGACAAAGAGTCCCGGCAGACATGGAGGCAGGCAGAAATGGAAATTTAATAGTTCCGTCTACAAAGTTGCCAACTAAGAGGTGGCTAAATAACTAAATTTTCCTCACTATCTTCCACACATTATGTTCTAAAAAAAGGTTACGAGTAGTAAAATCATTGACCTCTAATAATTATTCCAAAATGTAAATTATAACAGTTTCAGCTCAATTACAAATTAAATTCAGGTAAGAAAATCGCTGAAGCATTATAGTCTTGACTGCCTGTAAAATGAACAACAAAAATAATTTAAATTGTCGCTTTTTTTTTTGCTAAGAGTGGGATTAGATGTGAAAACCAGTACAATGTTAATAATTTAAATTTTAAAATTATAGAATTTAAATAATTCAGACTCATTGATTCATTTATACCCCAATAGATCAAAGTGCGAGCATATAAGATAGCCAATCAGGAGTGACGTTTGCAGGCGAGGACGCTTACAAAGCGACAAGAGAGCTTTATTAATGCTATCAAATATCACATAATACATGTGTATCAAATAGTTCAGGAAGGACTATCAAGGAAGATAATGGAGGGACGCCCGGAAGAAAAGGAAGAGGTAGACCAGGGTACGATGGGTTGAAGATGTTGAGGCTGACTTACAGCTTCTGTGTGAAGAAGATGGAGAAGAGCTGGAGAGGACCGCTTTGCATGGAGGAGAATTGATTCAGAAATTCAAAAAAAAAAGAACACAGTTGTTCCTAAGTATTCAGTTTTCACTTCTGTCGACAGTCCTCGTGACTGCGTATTTAATTTTGTTTACACAACATATAATAAATGACAAATGTAGATGCAACTATTATTTATAATAAGCTACTAATGCACACAGAATTTAAGGGTCGTGCCCCAAATAGCCACATATGAAGAGAAAGGTATTCTCAGGTAGAAAACAAATTTCCGAAAATGAGTATAGATGCAAACTCTGAAAAGATATAAATTGGAGAAAATATATTATCTGATACATAAAGTCATAGAAGATAATGTAGAGTTACGAAAAAAAGTTTTTGTTGTAGATAATTATTATAGTAGAATTTATCATTTGTTGAAAACTGTTAACGTGGAGACCTAATAAAGACTGCAAAATTAGGTAATTTACTTTTTCCTGAAGTTAGTAAATTAATGGAGATCAGGGGGCCTGTTATCTTTCTCGAACTCCAACTCTTGGAATCGGTAAGGTGGATTCTTCCTCAGGCACCATTCGGATTATATAGTTTTTCCCATTTTTTAACATATTTTTCAGCCGTTTTGACCCTATTCAGGTCGTTTTTATACTGCTTTTAGCACACCATCGTGTTTGCCATAGAACATCTATGAGAAACCGCTTTTATCCAATTTTGAGGAAAAATTCGAGGTAACTGTTCCGCAGGTTGTCGTTTCGAGTTGAGTTACAAGTATTTATTATTACATAGTATTATTACAAAAATACAAGCTATTGGGTTTTTTTTATGGAACAGGGAATGCAATTATGGGTAGTGAGTTGATTCCGGTAATTATTCCATCAAAAAAATAAAAGTTCAACTAACATTTTCAATTACGAGTATTGATGATATTATTAAAAGGGAGACGAGTCTAAAGTTAAAAATGGTTACTCAACTCGAAGCGACAACCTGCATAATAATTACTAAAATCGAATTACTTCGTTTTACTTCCGTAGTCTTCAAATGCAATATTTTAAAATGTATGCCAATTAGGGACGTAAGTGACAGTTTTTTGTAGAATTTTAATTTAATTATACGATGTATAGAATTGACCCGCACGACAAATTCACCTACAAAAATGAAAAAAAAAAACAACTACTTAAATCGTCTATACAAATTTGATGGGAATAAAGGAGAAACGTTGGGATGGATCGGAACAAAGTGAGCGGTAGTGACTCAGCTCCATCATCCATCCACTTCATTCCTATCTCAAGTATTATTTTGTTGGCTGGATATTCAACGTCAGTCCGGAGAATTGGAGTTCAGGCGAATTGCTTCTATTCAAGTTCAATACTGGACTCTTGAAAATAAACCTTAGGCACCAAACCCTGGTGCATTGATTCATAAATTCTAATTTCCCTATTAATCCTATCATTTATTTAATTAATTAAAAAAACAAAAACATTTATTGACAAAAATACCAATTACTACTGATGTCGAATTTAATAAATAAACTTAAATATAAATATATTAATAATATTTTGTTTAATACATTTTCTGTATGGGTTAAATAACAATTCAATGTAAATTGAGATTAATGAGAAATTTAAGAATAATTTTAATGAGGCAGATATCTGGCCATTAATACAATATATTACAATATTTGTACGATAAATTTAAATTCAAATTTCCAGATTAATTAATATCAGGTTAAATGATAAACAATGGAAGGTATCACGTTTCACTTCTGAAACTGGACAAGTTACCTATCTAACCGTTAATGATCTCTATAAACAGTTAGATAGGTAAATTAAGTGGTAATGATATTAACAAATTTTTCGTGGAATGTTAATGAGATTTGTAATTTATATTGGTGAACATACTTTCCTATCGTAGAAATATTTTAAAACCGAAAGCAACTGTATGCTGTCACACTTTAGATATTAGAATTTTAGACGTGATTAGAAGATGTAAAAAATTAAGATCAGGCAAATGGTCACTATTTTAAACAGATAAATCTTTGATATAATACATAAAATATACTCATAATACATACAAAATAAATAAAACATATACATAGCGGATTTTCAATTGGGCTTGAAAATAAAATTGCGAAGGGGATGAGAAGATTTAATAAAAGTGATGGGTTCAGTACTTGGTAGGGACTGTTCTGATGCTAAGCCAAGGGAAGTGGAAGGAAAGTTCAGATATTCAGCACCTCACGCACTAAGCTTTACGCTTAGTAATATTTAAAAAAATTACAAATTAGGTTACAATTACTTTTAATGTTTTTGTGTTTGTATATATTCGTCAAACTTTTTGACTGTATTTTTAATTTTTACTAGGCCTTCTGGTACCTGTTGCTAGGGAGTTTTGACAGTTGTTGGCTTGTACCTCAAAAGAGCCCAGGTGTCTCGCAGTGTGCATCAATGTCTGTTAACAGAACGATTAATTTTTCAGCCCACTGAGCTAACCAGCTCCTTACAAATTACATATAATAATTGATAAAAATATTATATACAAGATAACGCGTATTTTATTTAACAAGATATATTAGAAACGATAATACGTTTAGTATATTAAGGAGGGATTTGAACGTAATTTCAATACATTTAGATGGGTAGATAAAATAATGAGAGGTTACGAAAGGACTGATGATAGAATAACATTAATTTGAATAATATATCAATGCAGAATTATCAGTGTAGTTTCATCTTGAAAATTGTTCAGAAAGCTAGGAAAATCCCGCGAATGGAGTATCGTTGCCGGATGCAGTCCTTGACCACAATTCCACAATCCTTGCCACTAGACCGCTTTCACTTTCAGAACTTATTTTATTCCAAACGTTCGTCACACATCCAACTTGCTTTACCGTGTACCTCTCGAACCATACGTGACTGAGCTTCCAAAAGGATTCGTAAGGATCCGTTACTCCACAACTTGCTCAACATGCGACCTATTTGCCTTTCAAAGTCGCAGTGAGAAAGGTCTTTTGTCATTTCTGGGAAAGCCTTGTCTTAGCTAAACCTCGGGTCATTGTTCTTCATTATAGAAGACTACAATCCTTAGTTTTTTGCAGAAATAAGGAACATAATTCTCATGAGATACTGTTAAAAAATAAAATCTTCCCAGACTTCTAAGGGTTCTTTTCACCCCTTTGGTTTTTCTTTTTTTAAGTTTATGATTTTGTGTTTCATGTTTATGAATTTAAGAATGTAGAAGTTTCCCTTTTTTTAATGATCTATCTGCAGCGCCGGTGAATAAGGGAAGCGGAATCTTGTAGTTTCGTAGTTTCTGGCTTAAACTGGAGTTGTAATATAGGAAATAACTCATTCCCTTATTACTGCCGGAGAGACAATGTTTTAAGTAACCTTCATTTAAATTCATCAAAACTTCAGATAATACTGAAAAAAAAACAAAAAATAATTGCTTTTACTGTTTCACGAAACAGAAATTTCACAAGTCCAATTGTACAACACCATAAACTTATTTTGCAAATTATATTATAATTGAATCGGACTCAATTTGTGTAAAAGAATAATATTGAGCATCAATCACCAAACAAAATATTGAGTTATTGTTTTCATTGCATCAGATATTAAATATAATAATAATTATTATTTTTCTTAAATTTGTTTTTAAGTAACATATGCTTAAATATTTTTATATCATCAGGATTTCACTTATAGGACATATTTTCTTGTAGTCTTTTAGTAGCGTACATGTTCTAAAATTATTCAGTTTGTCTAAAATTATTCTTGACGTTTTACTCTTATCTAGCTACTTTAAAGTCTTTTGGCCAGATACATTAATTATTTTCTTATTCCTAAAACAGTTATTATTCTAATGCTTACCTTTTTTAAATAATACTTTTGTCAATTTCAGCTTACGCTCCATTGGTCCTCCGCGGTACATGCCCCAAGTGCAGCCCTCAAGAAGTGCGACAGATCCAGCAGGTACTCTCTCACATCCAGCGGAACTACCCCAAAGAATGGAGCAAGATGTTGAAGCAATATGCCGGCCAGTAGGGTTCAGAATATTCCAAACTTTTCTTGTGTTTCCGTTTTGGGAACTTTTTAAAATTTGGCATTTGTATGTCTTTGTGTTCTCGTAAAACTTTGTAATATTTGTGTTCTACGTAAACTTTGTGTTCTTGTCAAACTTCGTAATTTTTTTAAAGCAGTTACCTTCTTATTGTTACCAACCCAGAAGGAAGCGCAATTTTTTTTATTAATTATAATTTATTATCTTTTTCTATGTACATTTCATTCAGGTATTCCCAAATAGCAAAAGTGCCTGAAGGGTGTTCTTACATTACGAAGAAGCCAAGAAATAATTTATATATTTTTTAGATTCGTAAATTTTTAATAGATACGCCATAGTATTATCAAAAATAATAAGTTTAACAAATGTCAATAGTGTATATTTTTGTAATATTATGCTGTAATTAGTATGTTGTGAAGTGATAATTCGAAGTATCAATTTTTATTTATTATTCCTATCCAACCATTATCAATATCACTATATTAGTTTTTTATATTATAAAATAAATTTTCATATCAATTTTCCCTTGAAGGTAGTTCATGATAGCTGTAAAAGAATGATCCTTTGCTAAAAAAATTAAGAAGAAACATCAGAGAAAGAATCATGAAATAATTAAATTTTTGTCTGGCAGCTTTTGATTAAATTGAGAGTAAAAACTAATTTTTTACCCATCCTTTTTAGTGATGTAAGTCAAATTTAAATTTATCAAACTACAAATTATCAGTAATAAATTAGATTTTTTATAAATAGACATTTAAATAATGTGTGTTATCTTAAAGATCATATTTGAATCTAATTAAATTTTATGAATACGAATTTATGAATTCTTATTCATAAAATGTATAAGAATCTTAATTATTCTAAATTTTATTTACATCTACCCATTTTCATTTGAACATTTTGTAATGATTTCACTTTGTTTATCATATTTTAGTAAATGTAAGTGATAAAACTTAAAGATATAAATGTAATTGTTATCATAGACATTTTTTTTTCTTTACATTTTTCATAACCTCTTTGAAACTTTTACAGTTCTGACTACAACTGTGCGATCTTAACCACTAATGTCCCTTAATACTTGGTACAATTTTAATGTAATAAAAAAAGAAAAGGGGACAAATGAGCTCCGTCATTAGATTCATATTCTGACTAAAATACGAAATAAAAAAAAAATAAAGAAGGAGATAAGTTGAAGCAAATAAAAAGATTTAGCAGGACTCCTCAATTCAGTACGAAGTTGTTGAGTATGTAGTCTCTTTGGAGAACTTTGGAGATATACCCAAATGTTTAATTAGAAAATTATTTGTTAGTATGGAGATAAGAAGATAGTGAGTTTGATCTCATTATACACAAATCTCATGCTTATTTGCCATTTAAAGGTTCAGCACAAATATATTAATATAAAGGATGAAAAATCGTTACAGGAATATTCCTAATGTATCCATAAGTAATTGGTTTTATATATTAATAAATTGTATATCTATAAAATGCAGTATAGCATCCAATCCCACAATACGTAAGTCTGAGGATGGTTCGTCTTGAAAACCATAAAATAACTGTATCTGTATCTAAAATACGGTATCTGAAATATAATATGATAATGTGCTCGAACATTGCAAAACAATGCGTCTGATATCCTTATGAACATCTTTGGTCTTGTTCAAGTATAGCTATAGTATGCATAACCACCTTCGTTGCTGTTAGAATGTGAAATATTGTCGGGAAACAACTAAATGTCTCATTTACAGTCTACATTATCACACAAGTTAAAAAATTGTTATGATGATGTAGATTTCTCAAAAATGATGATTTTATAAAATATTGTGTTTACAGGAAATGTGTTGTCATCAAATGTTCACAAGTGACATAAAAATGACAGTGATTATTCATATATAATAATTACTTCCTGAGTTATCGCAAGAGAATTACGTGATTCTATAGAAAATACCGGAAGTTGCGTTATGACGAAGGCTCGAGTGAAAGCTGCTTGGAACCAGTGGACTTCCTCCTGGACAACAATTATGTCATATCGCTCGAGAATATTGAACCACTTCTTTAGCTAATCTACTGGCAATGCTGTTCCAGTGGGTACTCACAGAAAATTTCCGCGATTTTTAACTGACATAAAAAAAACAAAAACACTACAACCTATGAATGGACTTGGGTTCAGTAGTTTGTAAGGACTATTTTTTCTTGGACAAAGGATGTGCAGCGAGGTTATTTGTCCTAGATCATGCTCAACCACCAAATCCCTCCCCCCTTATTTCAGGTACTAAATTTATGGAGGCTGGCTGAACCCCACCCCACCCCCGGAGGGTCTTAGATCTCAAGGATCCTTCTCCGGATGCTAACAGATGAAATATTTTACTGTCATTTTATAGGGTTCAAAATATCTTCGGGAGATCGATTTTATTTTAAGCAGAGTTTTTATGAGGAAAAATAAAAAAAAAACTTAATCAGTTATTTAGTTATCAAAACCCACTAATTATAAAGAAATCTTAGGAATTCGCTTTACATAATTATTATTAGCTTTAATTTTCTTTTCTGCTTCATAAGAATTTTATAAATATTTGAACTAAGATACTTAGTTTTGTATAAATGTGTTTGTACTGAAGTATAATCTCGTGCAAAGATAATCATAATAGTGAAGAAAACAGGAATATTAGTGTTTTTTTACAAAGTAAGTTGAAAAAGAATTGAAATAAAAAATCCTAATTTTTACTGATTTAAATGACAGTATTGAAAGTATAGAAAAATGATTGACAAATTGATATTCGTTATTAAATTGATATTAAATGTAATATTATTTGTAAAACTATATATCTGACAATAATATTTTAACAAAAAAGGACAAAATGATTTCCACCATGGGATGTCCTTTTCCTTGAGCATCATTTAGTAAACTTGGTGGGAAACTGACAACATGCTAACAGGAAACTGAAAATATTTGTTAGTTGCATCATTAGGTAATAGTAGATTTTAAAAATTAAAAACAAGGCGGTTAATATAAGTTAAGTCCTAGGTTTTCGATTAAGCCTTTTCAATAAAACAATGTCTATATGTTCGTAATAAAAAAAGGTTGTTCTTTATAGATTAAGTTTCAATGTTCCCGCCTATACTTACTTTACTTTTCCTTAGATATTTTTTATTATTTCTTATATTTTGTTACGTTACATGAGTTGGGGTATGCTTGATGAATCCTAAATGCAGAATTCAAACTCACAACCTTTGGGTTTTTAAGCAGATCCTCTTTTGCAACAGCGTAAGTTGCAATAGATATCAAAGTTAAGCAATGTTTCAATATTGCATATGTATATGCAAAATATAAAATGAACACCTATGACAGCAGCATTTTTCAGTCAAAATTTTAACGTATAAAGTACAAGCTATTTTGTTTTCAACAATTCCTCTTTAACCATTTTATTAATCGACGTCTTATTAAGAAATTCGTTTTCTTTTATTTAAGAAGTCGAATAAATAGAAGATAGCGTTTTTGTAGGTAATAAATTAAAACAAAATTTTCAAATTATGTTTTGTAACTTTGAGAAAACATAGAGGTGGCAAAAAACAGCGGTGTGAAGTTAATTACACAACTCTAAAACACTTTGGTATTTTTCCTAAATGAAACTTGCAAATTCTCCAAATATCTCTCGTCTCGTTTTTCACCTCTGATTCTTTAATGCCAACTCGAACCTCCCTACAGTATTATGCCGCAGTTTTAAGGAATTCTTAAAACTAATTGAATTTTGTCTGAACTTTTAAAAAAGGTTTCAAGATGGCCGAGGATATTTTAGTTTTTACCTGTGAGCACCGTAGAAATTTTAAACATTAAATATATTAAAAGAAATAAAGTCAGCTCAATTTTAACATCCTCTTTCCGCTGCTGAAGCCAGCAAGAAATAATAATCAGCCAGCCAACTACCGGCCTATTAGCTTACTTCCGCACATGGCAAAGTTTTTGAAAAAATTATCGGCGTTAATCCCACCGGAACAGACCGGCTTCCAGGCCGGACTATGCCCGGACCACCGTTTGGCGAAGCTACATGCAGAAGTGAGGCAGAACACAGTTCAGAACGAGGCAACCACTTTGATATCCATGAGGTGTTTGACTCAGTGTCCCATAGCCTTCTATGTAAGACACTGCAGGACAACGAATTTCCCGAGCAGCTCTATACTATCATAAGGTCCTTTCTGTTTAATAAAGGTACGAGTCTGCGAAGAGCTGTCCAACCCCTTTCCCCTTGTCTGGTGTACCTCAAGGGTCTGTGCTATCACCGGTATTATTCTCATTTTATACGACGGAAATCGTTGGTGCCAAATATAAAAAAGCTACTGTGGCGGTGTATGCCGATGACATCGCCATCTACGGTAGCTCATTGAATGCAGAGAGAGCTCTACGGCAGGCGGAGGTTAAAATAACTAAAAAACTGGACGGATTGAATATTACAGTTAATCCCAAGAAGACCGACTGTATTATTCTCATCTTCCAAAAGAATAAGCGACCTCTACCTAAGGTTTTAGAGTAGCAGGAAGAGTAAACAAACCTGTGAATAGGATAACGTATCTCAGTGTCACCTCGACCGGCACTTAACCTTATCTCAACATTGCAATAAGAAGATCAGGTCGATTAGAACAAAATCTTACAGGCTTAATCACCTTTTAACCTCACCGAGCTGATCACTCCGCCTCAAAGTAATGATTTATAAGGCAGTTATTAGACCAGCACTCCTTTATGGGGCGCCTATGTTGAATAACATTTCACCAACAACTTCAAAACCGTATAATGTGGCGTATAGTAAGGCACACCTCTCTACAAAGGACGAAATCAGAGATAAAACATGAGATTTTCGGACTCCCGACGGTAACGGACTTCATCAAACGGAGGCAAATCAAATTCTTTGATAGCCTCCAACACTGCATGAACCCACTATTCAACACACTTACACCGACAGGCCGACCTCAGCGCTGGCAAACGGACAGTATTGTACAGACACTCATTATGGACTGAGTAAACTACTAACAAACTTCAATCAGAAAGAACTAGTGAGCCCCATCACTAGACCCCCCACTCCTACCATCTAATTAATCTCAAGATAATTGAATGCACAATCCACTCTTAAAATGAACCTGGCGCAGTACAGAGATGCCATGTATCATATTAATATGTTATTGTCAAACATTAATAAAAGCTAAGGGGCTAAGAAAAAAACCCAACAATTTTAACAAAACTCTAGAAGCTTAAGACGGTCTGTATTTAAGGAAACCCGCAGTAGAGGAACGGGAATTTTTGAAATAATACCCTAATATAGAAAACAAAATAAATATCACTTCCTACCATCAAACCACCATGTTGACTCAAGTATATAACTCTAGCATTTATCGGAATGATATAATATGCCTTTATCAATCACTTTTATTGCTCTGAGCATTCAATTAAGTAAGAATTTCCGAGATGAAGAGAGATATTGATAGATAACGTGAGTAGAACGTTTGATAGTTTTTCACATGCGAAACGGTGAAACTTTAGTTTCTATCAAAAAGTCAGAAACTCAATCAACTTTCATACAAATCCAAAAATAAACCTAGCTCTGGTTAAAAACCGCAGTTCTAAACGAATCCTTCTCTCGCAAACGTACCCTTGCTAATAAGAGCCAGAGGAAAGGTCACTATGGCTCTTCGAAATTTCTGATAAATTCTTCACAAAAACGGTCTGAGAAGACTTAAAATGAATTTAATGAACAAAACGAATTTATTTTGAATAAATAGTGGGGACTCTCAATCCACCAAGCGGCTAACCTTTGTTCCAGTTGTATAATTGTTAAAATCACTCGGACTCCCATTGTTGTATCATTGTTATATTGTGTATTGAAAGTACAAAAAAAAAATTACTACAATTTTTCTACCAAATTAATTCACTTTTTTACATCTAGGGTAGGATAATAAAAGTTTTAAAATAATGAAATGTTTGGAAATAAAATAAAATATTTACACTGTGACCCCGATCACTAAAAACTTTTTATACATAGAGTGGTTATCAGTTGACCCTATTAATATGATTGAGGAGAATATGGTTTTGGAGGAGGTCAGAAATAAAATCATAGATAGGAAGAGAGACCAACAATCACAGAGGTAGACTGAACAAAGGCGTTTATGACCAATCGGTTTTACGCCTCAAATTTAAAACAACCAACCGACTAATGCCTGGAAGTGGAGCCGTAAGTGGAGCACGGTTTTCTTATCATTCCTTTTCTTGAGATATTTCATTGGGGTGCTTGGTTGTTGAGAAAGGAAACAACAACACGGATGATGATTTATTGTTAAAGAGATAAATAAATCTATTTTGATAAAAAAATGGTCTGGGAGGAAATCATAGTAACTATTTTTTAGAATGTAACGTTTCGAACCAAATTCGAATATAGGTATTGTCTATATGGGGTAATCTCACGAGATCGTAAGGCCCTAATCTTCAAGCTAACATGCCGATTCTAAAGTTCTAAGAAGCATGGTTGATGGTCCATTCTACGTTTCCAATAAAATCCTCCAATACGACCTTCAAATCCCGTACTTGACGATACTTGTTGTTGATAACAAAAAAATTTCCCAAATTCCATCTGAACTTATCGGTAGAAGCGCTGGGATCTTCTGTGGATCCGCTCTGCTCTCCACACGTGGCGGGTGGAGCTGGGCTCGTAGATCCCTTAGGCAGTGTGTAAATAATATAAATAGATTGTGTGTTCATAGATCTTTAATATGCATTACTACTAAGTGTGGCATATTGTGGTTATAGCTATACAATAAATATGGCTGATAGATCAGCTGTGACTCCACCATTAATTTAAAATCCAAGACTTGGAATTACTCATGGTATGTCTTAATTGAAATGCTTATTGAATTCATCATCCTCCGCACACTTCTCTATTCTGGAGTTGAAGCAATGATTGTAATACAGTCCCACCATCCGAGACTAACCAAGTCAGACAGTATGAAGTTGTAAACCGCTAATGTGCAGATGCGACTTAACTATTTGTATAAATGAAACATGAGCTAGTAGGGCCGCAAGGTGGCACCGCTCGCACTTAATCTGTTCCTCGATTGAGATGGAAATGAGGCTCTGGAGCTAGTGTCGCCTTAATTACTGCTCGCCTTCCAGCCAGGAACCCATGTATTAACTCATGTCGCTTATTAATGGGAAGGTCATAGGAAAAATTAATATAGCACATCTTTTTGTTATAAAGTACTAATTGAATAAGGCCCTGTATTGTATATTATGCTATTATATTTACGATTTCCTTGGAATCTCGTAGAGTCCTCCTTTGGTTCAATCCTTGGAGACAAAGCTTGGTTCGGAGTTTTCTAGTCAATCGGACAATGACTTAAAGTAAATTGTTTATAAAATAAATATGTAATAAGCAGCGATGGGATATATAAAACCTTGAAAAAATAACGGAAACGATAAAGAAAAGAAGACTGGTGGTTTTTTGGGCATTTATAATAGAATAGAAAACAATATTTATTCTAGGACCATGTCCCTTTAGAATAACAATAATTAACAAATAAAATAAACATAATATTCATCTGGCCAGAAGGCTACATAATAATAAAAATCATGAAGTAATCAAGAGTGACAAAACATATTAAAAATAAAAATTGAAAAAAATATATATAAATAAATAAAAAGTACGAAATTTGACAGGATTTTAACTAATTGTCGAGAATAAATATAGGTATTGATATTAACAAAATAATAATAAATAAGATTAATACAACAGTTAACAACGAAATTGCTAAATAAAATAAGTGAATGTCATAGCATGCGATAATGTATTTACAAAGTCTGTATATTCTTTGTTCTTGGAAAAAAAACATGTAGGTAACGAGATCGAGTATTCAATACTAATTTATTCAAGCGGAAGATTGACCTGCATGGAGAGCGTCTTTTTGAGATTTCAAGAGATGATGGAAAAGCAGGGATTTAAATGAAGCCAGTGAATAATAAACGATTAGCGAATGAAAGGAGGGATTGAGTTGCAAACAGTGGTGGCGCGGGCGAGGAAGGAACGCTAGAATGTCTTAGTTCTGTGGGATGGAATGTAGAAATCGGAAAGGCGGGATCTTGTTTTGTGGTGCAGGACAGAGGATTTGAATTGGAGGAAACTATAGATATATGAAGGGTGTTGCGAGTTTATGGATTGGTATAAAAAAACACTAAGGAAATATTGTCTTCGAATGGGAGGGGAGAGCCACCTTAATTCATCATAGTGATGTGACCCGGGATCGCCTCGGAGTACCAAAGACAAATCTTAAAGCGCAGCTCATTATTATTATTAAGCGGGCCTTCAGGATTTTCGAAAGGCCCCCGCATGCCACACTACAGTAGTCAAAGTGGGGAAGATGAGAGATGAAACGGGAAGCTTCCGGGTTGAACGTGTAAGGAGGTGCCGAGATGGATGAAATAGTTTTAGGGAACTAATTGATTTGGGTGACATGGTGAATCCAGGAAAGGTTTTGGTCTATGGTAATGCCTAGGTGTTTAACGGAGGAGTTGAAACTGATAGGGTGTTCGTTTAGGATTAATGTTGGTAGGGTAGGGATAGTTGTAAGGAGGGAGTTGGAACCTCGAATGATGGCCTGGGTTTTCATTGGATTCAATTGCAGTTAGTTCAGCTTTGCCCAGGCATTGATCCTATTTAGCTCCTGCTGAATACTGGCTAACGAAAATGATAGCTCAGAAGGAGGAAAGGATAAATAGATACCAGGACGATATCCTGATTGAAACGAATCGAGGAGTTTGGACTGTTCGAGAAAATATGAAATTTGAGACTGGCCAATTCTTTCGAGAGGTTTGGAAACTATGGAGATTGGCCGGTAGCCTTTGGGAGATACTGGGGTTGAGGTTTTATTTATAGCATGGACTAGGGATTTTTTCCATGAAGTCGGGAATACTACGTTTTGTAGTGAGAAATTATAAATGAAAAGTAGGACAGGTAGGATATCGATGAGGCATAGTTTGAGTTTGACGGGCATCTCGTCAAAGCCTATAGAACTGGAGCGGGATTTAAAAACGGAGGAAATAATGTCGGAAGGTGAAATGTCTAAGAAATAAAAATTGCCGGGGTTGAAATATGGCGTTAGTGAAAAGACGGAGGAGGATGATTATGATGTGTTAATTGAGGCGGACAAAAAATAAGAGTTCATTTCATCGGGAGAAGCAGGAAAGGCTCTGGAGGATGATTGCAGAGGGAGACCTTTCGGAGGAGTTGCCATTTAGATTTAGGATCGGGAGCAGTGGAAAGGGCTTCGTGGAAATATTTGGATTTTCCTTATCTGAATGAAGACTGTGTCAAATTGCGAAGAGCCCTGAAGGCTTGGTAGTCATCAGTAAGCCTAGTGCGTCTACGGGCAGCATCACGTTTCCTTTGCAGGTCTTTAATTTTTTGACACATCCAAGGAGCAGGATGGTGACGGAAGGTTAAAGTTTTGAGTGGGGCATAGGTATCCTGGATGCTTTTGAGATTGGCAGTGAGTATTTCGACCATTGAATCGACGGTGGTACAGAAATAAATTTGGTTCCACTGCAGGGCTTCGAGGGAAGGAAATATACGTTCAGGGGAGAGTCCATCTAGGTTACGAAAAGTTTTGGTAGGATTTCTGGAGTTTGGATATTGCATGAAATTCGAATTAAATCATGAGAGGACAAAAATGGGGCAGGTAATTGTGAGGAGGAATGGAGTCTCTTCGATGAGTCGATGATGAACAAGTCTAACTAGGTGTCAGATAGGAGAGTGTGATGGGAGGAAGAGAAGGGAACAATGGAGAGGCGTAGAGAGTAAAATAGGTTTTCAAGTTACAGTTTATCAATAGATTGGTTTTAAAGTCACCGGAGATTATGATGCTTTTGTAGAGGGGAACGTGGTTGTAAAGGACCGACTCAAAGATAGGATAAAAAGGGACCAAGGAGGGTGATACACTACAACGTATAGGAGAGGATTTGAGTTGCATGAAATTTCGACAAAAGGGAATTCTATGTGAGAGCAATTGGACGCTGGTGAAGAATCCAGGATGCGTGATTTTAGGGAGTTGTGAACGTAAAGACCTAAACCTCCACCAGTCCAGTCAACTCGGTCGTGGCCGAGGAAGGAATAGTCAAGTAAGGAAACATTTGGGATATGGGGTTTTACCCATGTTTCTGAGATTCCAATAGTGTGGAAAAAAATGATGGGTAAAATATTGATGACATTCAATGGGCAAGGATTGGGATTTGATGTGACAGGAGGTTAGGACACTAGACATGGTGGGGAATCAGAAGAGAAGCTCTTTTGATTTGAGGAGAGGAAACTATAAGGAGTAAATTTTATTGACAAAGTTAATAAAAGTTTGAGAGTGCAGAGAAAAGATTATCATATTTATACTGAATAGATGGCAACAGTTTGTCAAAAAAGATTTTAAAGTATCTCTGAAAAATATAAATTAACTACACCCTGGGTCCGAGAAATCAAAAAAGATTTGGAAATACACAACATAAAAGCAGAAGCAGTAGCACACAGAGATGCCTTCAGAAAGCTAGTGCTAAACTATCTTTCTGAAGGCATCCAGAAAGATAGTTTAGCAGGGATTCCAGGGCACAGACAATATAAGGACAGGCATAAAAAGGTCGGAAGAAATAAAGAAGAGACGTGGTGAAGGGATGATAGACTATTGGAGCAAAGAAAGCAGCAAATGAGAAGGAATTGAAATTTGCGCTTGGTCCCTAGTTGGCCAAAACGAAGAGGAAAAAAAAGAAAAATGTCATCATTGCTTCCATATTGTCACAAATATAAACTTCATTGACCACACATCTTCTTTTAAATATACACAAACCAGCTTTAATAAAGAGCTGAGAAATCGTAAAGCAAGACTATAGTGTGCAAACAGCCTAGAGTAGTCACAAAATTAGTCCATACTTATTAAGTCTTAAATAATCTGAGTCTCTATGTATATCTATGTTATATCATTCAATCTTACAATAATTATAATTCTTTCTTACAAGTCGACGGCTTTTAGATAACTCTCTGAATATAAGGTAAATAGGATAGATATGCGTAAATATCAAGATATGTTTTATTTGTATAGAGGACATAATGGTCCGGGCGCAGGCCTAAATCCTTATATATTGTAAGAAGCTATTTATAAGAATGCACCGTTTTGAACCACATAGCTGGTCGTCTTTAAGACTGAATTAACAGTATACAAAAATATATAAAAATTAAATAATTGAAATAAAGAGCATAGATAAAAAAATAAAAACTAATTGGGATATATAAATTGAATAATAAAGACACCAGTTTGGTGAAAAGATAATTATAAAAATAAAAGTACAATAATGAAATATTTACTAGTAAATGACAGGATAGGATAAAACTTGGAAATTTAATTTCTTTAATATAATATATATTTTTTTTAATCATCTTATCCCAATTATATTACATTATATATATTGTTAGCGTCTTGTTTATTCAGCCTTGATAATTGCCTGCTGTGTTTTTAATAAATAGCTTCTTACAGTTTAAGCAGTTATTTTTACCTTCTCCGGAAACCATTTTTTTCTTCATAAAAATTATACGCTCAATAAATAATTATCTAAAATATCAAAATTGTATATAAATCTATTTTAAATTGATTTATACATAATATTTTACTAATTAACTTAACTTTTTTCCCGAAATTTTATGTTGAGCACATTTAAAAATACAAACTAAACAGATCAGCATACATTTCTATAATTATATAATTTGTTATCATAGTTTAATATAGTAATATTATGAGAGTTTGATATGGATTAATACATATTTTAACTCTTTTTTATGCTATAAATATATTAATTAAATAATCAGATGCAACAGAAATTCCATAAAAAGTAGGCAAGGAAGAACAATAATAGTTTCTAGGTTTTAAATAATACAGGCATTATTACTCTTTATTTCTTTTACACTTTTTCTTATTTTTTGCCCTTATTCATAAGCCACAGATGCGCACTGCAGCTGCTATTCCAAGGTATTAGGGAAGTAAAACCGTTATTAATACCTAAAGTTATCAGCCTAATTAACATAGTTATTGTTTTATCACCCAATCTGTCTCAACGTTATCAACTGGGAAAGGGATGATTAATAAAAAAACGTTAAAATAAAAATAAATTTTATTTTAACTGGACTGCGCCGGAGTGCGATGTTTTGACAATCCAAGGTGATACATGGCATGCTTGTTGCACCAAATACAAAATTAAAATTATACAACTGTATTTAAAAACACTATTATATTGTTTTTGTGATATTGTGGTGAACTTTCGTGAAATAAAAAAAAAACACTTCATAAATGAAAGAAACAAATTCTTATTCTAAAGAAAAAAAATTAAAACTATGAACTAAACTATAAACATTTTTAAACTGGTCCAATTTTATTTTATTTTATTTTGTTTTATGCGCATAAAACCGCAAATACAATTCGTACGAACCCAGGCATATGTAGCTTCCGTATGAAATCAGTCTTCATTATTGCTCGTCTGAGCGATGAAAAAGGTGCTCGGCTGAGCGATGAAGAAGGTGCTCGTCTGAGCGATGAAAAAAGTGCTCGTCTGAGCGATGACAAAAAAAAAAGTGCTCGTCTGAGCGATGAAAAGGTACTGAGCCGGCCGGCTGTTAGCACTGAACTGGTCATAGTCCCAGAGTTGTAACAGGACGTTGTTGTTGTTGACGATAAACATGGACTCTAATCCTCCATTCTTCCTTCCTATTACTGTTGTTATTACCTTATTATTAAATTAAAAGACCTTTCACTAAATACATATAAATGTAACCTTATATAAAACAAACATAAATGTAAACATTAAACAAAATTTTAATGTGACCTAATTAAAAAAAATAATGCGATTCGGTCCCGAACATCCCGCCCACCAAAATTTCCATGAGATTTTATGGAAATTTGAACCTTCATGGCTATCCATCAGCTTCAGAGTTAAGAAGCGGAATTAAGTTGACAACGGGACGCTGGAATTCCCTATTAATTGTTTTAATGGTGACTACTCTGACTACGTCATCAGCACCTTTGTGTAAGGCTGTTATACGTGCCGTTGGCCAGGAAAGGGGCGAAGCTGTTTTGTCATGAATTAAAACCAAGTCACCAATTTGCGGTGAATACGTAGCTTGTTTTGTCCATTTGATTCTTTGCTGCAATGTGTTCAAATAATCATGACGCCATTTCGTCCAAAAATGTTGAGTACGTTGCTGAATCAGCTGCCATCTGCTGAGACGATTTTCAGCCGCATTCGTCCATTCATGAGTGGGACGAGACGTTAAACAGTCGCCTATTAAAAAATGACCTGGAGTTAGGTATTGGAAATCTTCTGGCTCAGATGATAACGGATATAGTGGGCGCGAATTCAATATGGCTTCAATCTGGACTACAATTGTGTAAAATTCCTCGAAGGTGTATGGAGTAGAAGATAAAATTCTTGTTAGATGGTGTTTTACTGATTTAACCCCTGCCTCCCATATGCCTCCAAAGTGAGGAGCTGCAGGGGGGTTAAAGTGCCAAGTTATTTCTTTCTCTACCAAGTGATTTACTATGGTATGTTGATTAGCAGGTACTCCAAACCATTTTGAAATTTCCTTCATCTCCCGAGCTGCTCCTACGAAGTTGGTTCCACAATCGGAATAGATGTTAATAGGTTTGCCTCGTCTGGATATAAACCGATCCAGTGAAGCTAAGAATGCATCAGTGGTAAGGCTTGAAACTATCTCCAGATGTAAGGCTCTGGTTGCTAAGCATATAAATAAGCATATGTATCCTTTGGTGGTAGGGGAATTCCTTCTTGACGAAAGTTTCAACTGGAAGGGACCGGCATAATCCACTCCAACATTTAGAAAAGCTCTTCCACTGGTGAACCGAGCAGGCGGCAAATCTCCCATCAAGGGGGGCGAGGGTTTCGCCTTTAATTTAAAACACTTGAGGCATTTGAATATACGGAACTTTATTAAGCGTCTGGAGGAAAGAATCCAGTATTTTTGACGTAAAGCGGATTGGATCATCTGTAAACCTCCATGAAGTGTAATACGGTGGTAATGATCAACCAAAATGTTAGATAAGTGACATTTTTGGGGTAGTAAAACAGGATGTTTGCTGTCGTAGTGTGATCAGAATGACGAAGTCGGCCACCCACCCTCAATAGTCCATGGCCATCAAGGAAAGGTGAGAGTCGTGCTAATTCCTTCTCATGGCATAGCAGAGCTGGCTCAGCGAAACGTTTGGGAAAATATTGTTGCTGGGTCCATTTAATAATGGTGACCTCGGCAAAGTGAATTTCGGGAACTGTAAAGGGTCCTATCGTTTTGACGTTGGATGTTTTTATGTTATTAATAAATCGAAAGAGATAAGCGACTACTCTTAATAATTTAGTGAATGAAGAAAACCTCTCTAACCAGATACACCAACAATAAGTGCTTGCTTGAACGTTGGATGTCAGAAGGATGTTCTTTTCAAGTTTAATTTCAGGGAGTACAACATTTGTATCAATATTGGCTGGTTTAGGCCACTCGGTTGTCGGTTGAAGTAGCCATTTAGGACCCGCCCACCATAGTGGGTATTTCAAAAAATCAGAAGGGGTCATGCCCCTGGAGGCACCATCAGCAGGATTATCAGATGAATCCACATGAAACCAATATGTCCGCTCGGTTTTCTCTAATATTTGTAGAATTCTATTTGCGACATAGATGTTAAGCTTATGGGGTAAAGTATTCAGCCACCCTAACACTATAGTCGAATCCGTGAACATGTAAATGTCGTCAACATTCAATCGCCTTAAAAATTCTTTTATAGAGTCATACAGTAGCGCTAAAAGGTGAGCTCCACACAGCTCGAGTCGAGGAATCGTAATGGTTTTAATGGGAGTGAGTTTTGTTTTGGCTTTAAGCAAAGAAACATGAACGTCTCCATTAGTATGTTCGACCCTAAGAAAAAGCATAGCAGCATAACCTCGTTGTGAGGCGTCACAAAAGCCTATTAATTGGGTGTTGATAGCTGTTTTTAGTTTGAGACTTCTTGGTATTTGAATGCTTGATATTGATCTTAATTCTTTAATAAAAGTTGACCACTTGTTGTTAATGTCTGTAGGTATAGGGTCATCCCACTTCAAACGATGTTTCCAAAGTTCCTGCATGATCACCTTGGCATAAAACACTACGGGGGAGAGATAACCTAAGGGGTCGTAAATTCTGGCGATTGTGGATAGTATGGAGCGCTTAGTAGTAACTGTTGGTAAATCATGGATATGATAAGAGAACATGTCGTTGGATGGGTCCCAGTGCATCCCCAAAATTTTAATTGAAAGGTCATCTTTGGGGTTCAACTTCACGGCCTGTTCACGATACTCTTCTGGGATCACGTTTAGAAGTGCTTGAGAGTTACTGGCCCACTTTCTGAGCTGAAATCCACCCTTTTCCAATATATCGATTAACTGTTTCTGAAGAATTAATGCTCCTTCTAGTGAATCCGATCCAGTGACGATATCATCAACATACATATCCTGCGACAAAGCTTGCACGGCTTCAGGAAAACACTTGCCTTCATCCATTGTTAACTGTTTGATGACACGTAAGGCCAAGAATGGCGAAACTGATATGCCATAGGTAACAGTCGTGAGCTCGAACTGTTTTAGCTCTTCGTGGCAAGCTGACCTCCAGAAAATATGTTGATAACAGCGATCATCTTTATGTAATACAATCTGCCGGTACATCTTGCAAATGTCAGCAGTGAAGGCAATCTCGTGGGTGCGAAAGTTTATTATTATATCTGCTATGTCCAACTGCAGTTTTGGCCCTGCGTAAAGAAAATCATTCAATGAACCAAATTTACAACGCATTGATGCATCGAAAACCACTCGAAGCCTAGCGGATGAGCTATCCCTTTTGACAACACCATGGTGTGGTATTATATACTTGGCTTGATTAGTGGTTGGCCTCATGTGTCCCAATTGTCGATATTCTTCCATAAAGAGTGAATATGAATTTTTTAAATCTGGATTTTTTGAAAATTTAGATTCCAAGGAGAAAAAACGTTTTAAAGCCTGTTGGTTGCCATCACGCAAATCAGGTGGTGTACCTTTAAAAGGTAAGCGAACCCCATATCGTCCAGACGGTAATCTATAATGAGTTTGGTCAAAATGAGTTTCGCACGCGACATCCTCAGGATTCGATGGAATATTTGGAGAAGCTGGTTCTTCCAGTTCCCAGAATTTTTCGATTAAGTTGTCAATGGTTGATGTGGATAAAATATGCAACGAAGCTGAGTAGCTAGGTTCAACATTGTGAATTCGTCCTAAAACCACCCATCCGAATACGGTGTTCATTAACGTGGCTTCCTCACCTTCGATTCGTCGTACTCCATTCCGAAGAATTTTCCAAAACAAATCAGCTCCCAATAAAATGTCAATTTCTCGAGGCTCAAAGAAATTAGGATCCGCTAAAGCATATGATGCGATTTTCTGTTGGACCCTACGGGATACTTGACTCGTTGGCAATTTACCAGTAATATTCGGCACAACAGTTGCTTGCGTGGATAATAAAGGACCGTGTCTGTTTCTTGGCTTTAATATGCAGCGAGCTGTTCCTATTCCCTCCGTTAGATGTTGCCCCACTCCTGAAAGATTTCTTTTAACTTTCTCAATAGGGAGATGAAAAGCATTCGCACATGATTGGGTGATCAATGTACACTGTGACCCGGAATCTAGGAGGATGCGAATTGGTTTAAACATCGACTTATTATCCTGTAAATGCACGATAGCCGTACTTAGCAATATGTCATTGTTGTCTTGGCAAGCATGTGTCATTACTGAAGAACATGTTTCAGGTGGATTTTGATTGGCCACAGGTGTTACGGCATCATTTGCTTGGCTATTAAATTGGTTATTTCGGCTCGGGAAATGCAGCAGTGAATTGTGGGATTTTTTACAATATGCACAACATGTTTTGTTTTTACACTCTTGAGTTGAATGAGTCAAGGTGAGATGATAGCGACAACCTGGGTAATTCTTTATTGATTCAAACCGTTCTTTGGCAGTCATTGCCTTGAAACGAGGGCAGCTCGTTAAATAATGGTTTTGTTTGCATAAAAAACAAGTACGTAATTGTTTATTCTGTTGAGAATTTGGTTGCGTTGAAACGATAAATGAATGCCCTTTGGGCTTGCGGTTGGTATTTTCTTGAATTTTATTATCTTCGGATAGGCATGAAGATAATTCCAAAACTTTACATTGCTGAGTCACAAACTTTGTAAGTTGGTCAAAGGTAGGGAACTCGACGTCAATATGCTTTTGTTCGAAAGCTCTTTTAGTTGATGCATCCAAACATCGCATGGCTAAGCTGAATAGAATAAATCCAGTTTCATCCGCCAGGTGTAGCTGCTGAAATTGTGTTACATTATCCACCATGCAATCCAAGAAATGCCTTAAGGACGATAACGTCGGTGATCCAGTTATTGGCTTGAATGCTAATAACCGTTGAACATAAAGAGAGGCTAAAATGCGTTTATTATTGTATCGAGTAATAAGCCTTTCCCAAGCCAAGTCATAATTCAGCTCCTGAATTGGGAGATTTTTAATAAGATTTAGAGCATCATCTCTTAGAGTCGAATTCAGGTAATGAAATTTTTCAATTTTATCTAAACCGTCATCCTTGTGAACTAGAACTTCATAGGTATCGCGGTAGTGAGGCCAATCAATGGGATTTCCATTGAAAATTGGGAGATTAATTTTGGGCAAACGCCCTCGTGGATTTCTGGAGTCATTTAATGAGGCAGTTGCATTTACCGATTGGTCTGTCGAACCAATTCGTGTTGTTTTGGCATCTTCCTCAGTTAGACGTTTGTATAACATTTTACATTCGTAATAGTAACGGTCGGAATTTTCCTTTCTTGCTTTCTCGTTTTCATCGGGATATTCTTTTTCACGACCTCCTTGAAAATACATTTGTGTAATTTCTTCTTGGGTTTGATCCATTTGTAGCCGAAGGGAAGTTAAATCATCATACATGGCGTAAAAAAGTGGTTTGTGTGAAGCATCGGTGGCAACCCGTCTTCCTTGGTCTGTCACTCCCTTGATTCTGGCTTGAAGCGTTGATAACTTCGACTTTAAATACTTCAAATGTTTTTCAATATCTTTCTCAGTAGCCATGTTGAAGAAAAAAGAGAAGGAAAAAGATAAAAAAAAATTATTATTGGAAGGTACAATTCGAAAAAATTCTCACGTTAATAAGAAGGTAAAATTATGATTCAGAGAATACTGTGAATGAACAGAATGTTCGAGCCCACGCGAACTAGAATTTTGTTGTTGAAAATATTACAATCATAACCTAATAAAAAAAAAGAAAAATATTAAATAAATAACTTATAGTATAACCTTTTTGTCACACCACCGCAATCCGGCCCGGAGGACCAAATGTTTTATCACCCAATCTGTCTCAACGTTATCAACTGGGAAAGGGATGATTAATAAAAAAACGTTAAAATAAAAATAAATTTTATTTTAACTGGACTGCGCCGGAGTGCGATGTTTTGACAATCCAAGGTGATACATGGCATGCTTGTTGCACCAAATACAAAATTAAAATTATACAACTGTATTTAAAAACACTATTATATTGTTTTTGTGATATTGTGGTGAACTTTCGTGAAATAAAAAAAAAACACTTCATAAATGAAAGAAACAAATTCTTATTCTAAAGAAAAAAAATTAAAACTATGAACTAAACTATAAACATTTTTAAACTGGTCCAATTTTATTTTATTTTATTTTGTTTTATGCGCATAAAACCGCAAATACAATTCGTACGAACCCAGGCATATGTAGCTTCCGTATGAAATCAGTCTTCATTATTGCTCGTCTGAGCGATGAAAAAGGTGCTCGGCTGAGCGATGAAGAAGGTGCTCGTCTGAGCGATGAAAAAAGTGCTCGTCTGAGCGATGACAAAAAAAAAAGTGCTCGTCTGAGCGATGAAAAGGTACTGAGCCGGCCGGCTGTTAGCACTGAACTGGTCATAGTCCCAGAGTTGTAACAGGACGTTGTTGTTGTTGACGATAAACATGGACTCTAATCCTCCATTCTTCCTTCCTATTACTGTTGTTATTACCTTATTATTAAATTAAAAGACCTTTCACTAAATACATATAAATGTAACCTTATATAAAACAAACATAAATGTAAACATTAAACAAAATTTTAATGTGACCTAATTAAAAAAAATAATGCGATTCGGTCCCGAACAGTTATATTCATACATATTGCAGTATAAGATAAAAAAAATGGTACAATTAAAAAAAAAGAACATAATCATATATATATACAGATTAGTTATGTATAGTGGAAAGGTTTATTATTCAGAAATAGCATAATAACTTAGATAAAATAGAAAAGCTTAGTGATTTCGAAAATATTAAAAACTGTCACTATCAACATGTTTTTATTACATTGACTAGTCAAAAATAACCGAAATCTAAAAGGTATGGAAAATCTTCCAGGCTCCCAATTATTCTTTCTGGTGGGTGTAATTTGAATTCACGTATGTATTGAATTCAGGGAGGCATTGATTATTTATCCCAAAAACTTTACAAAACTGTTTAACAATGAACTATAAGAATATAGTGAGTATACTAACATGAACACATTGTATGAGAAATTTTCCTAAAATTAAAGAAATAAACAGGCTGGTCGAAATAAACTTACAGAAATACAGACTGAATAGGGGAAAAGTTTTTCAATAGACATTTCCTTTAACCATACAATAGTTCCAGCGTTCAGTCAGCCGTTTCTGCTGGAAGACACGAGGCTTAGAATTGGAATTGTTCTATATTGGATAGGTCTTGCGGGGCAACTTAGTGAATTGAGAAACTTTATTCATGAATGTTTCGCAAATCCAAGGTTTGCGTTGCCAATCCAAAACATTTAAAATAATTTATATCTTTGCTTAGAATTCTGTTTTCAACATTTAAGAATCCACTGGTATCAATAAAATACAAATTTGTTTTTACCTTTAGGGTTGGCCAAGGTATGAGACAAGTACCAGCAAATCTGGTATCCATTAACACAGTAGTTTACAACTTTTTTAGGGCCAAGCCCTCTTTGTTCAAAACGAAAACCTTCCACGGAACCCCCTGTTATAATAGAATTCCTACTACACCCTCCTTACACAATAAAATGTATGGGAATATGAAAAAAGCAAACTATAAGAATTACATTTAACGCAAAACTTTTAGTTTTACCGTAACAAGATACTACATTATAAGTTTCAATTTCAGGTAAAGAAGTACTTGTAACAGAGAATAACTAAAATTAAGTCAAATTGATTTATTTTCGACTGGCCATCGCCTCTCCTGACTTGTACTCACGCACCACTTCAATAAGTGATTAAATATTTCTGGATATCTTACTTGTTTTATTTAATTTATTGTTATTGTGCCTTGCTCGTTGAACTGCAGTCATAAGAAGGATACGCCAGAGTGGATCTGACAGTCAACTATTGCTGGGAATTATCTGACAGCAAAGTTGGCCAAACTTCACACCTACTGAGCCTTAATAGTTTTCTTGTCATTTCTCCTTAATGGTGGCAAATGAGCCCCAAATACCATTAAGAGGCCAACAAAAAATAAATAAATAAATAAATCCTTAAGTCTCGATAAACAGGAAAGAGACTAACCAGTCAACGTTTCGCCAAGTCAGGACTTGCAGCGAGAAAAAAATCAAATCAAAGAAGGAAAATCACTTCAAAGACCCAACAAACTCATCAAATAGAAACAGCAACTAAACTCTAAGACTTTCAACAAACAAATGGTTTGGTTGTTGGTTGTAGAATATATTTTACAAAGTTTCTTTATTGATATTATTATTCAAAAGAACGAATTTTTCTGGATACTCTGGTTAGTGTTTTGTTGAAAGTCTTGGATTTAGGTTGCTATCTCTATTTGGTGAGTCTTTTTGGCCTGTTGATGAAAAATTATTCTTCTTCGGTGTTTGATGATGCTTGAATTATAAGCGTTGACTAATTCATTTTCCAGTATTTTAGAGACTTGAGGATATGCTTTTTCTCTTGTACTGTAATTTATTCTAAAGAAATAAAGTGTCTCAGTGGTTAGCTGGAATGCTGAAGGTGTTTGGTTCAAATCACGCTGCTGGCAAGACTTTTATTTAATCTATTAGAAAGCAGAGATGGACCATACGAGATCTAGGACCCCCTTCGTGCTCATCCAGCTTCTATAAAATGTGTACCCAAAAAAGGGAGAAAATCTGGCGGTTGAGCAAGATCTAGAACAAATCACCTTTTTGACAAACATCCGTTGTCCAAGAAACAGTACAGTCTCTACCATGTACTGAACCTCAAACCCTTCACGGGTTCTAGTGGTACAGTTATTTAAAAAATTGCTTATTCTAATTATTAATTTATGCGTCTTTTTGAGTTTTTGCTCATTTTAAACGATTCAAAGTAGTGGAGTCAAATTCAGGACTGCCTTAATTGTTTAATGTTTTACGATCATATTCAACCCAAACAAATAAGTGAACATCACCAAATCAGCCGAGAGAAGGCTGAAACAAAATATTGTTTTTCATTAGATTTGTTATAATTAGATGTGTAATCACGGTTTATCGATTTTACCCAGATGCTATTTTTGTTATTGATTTTAATATTCTATAGAAGTAGGTTTTTTTGGATACCCTGAATTTGCCTTATATTTTTACGGAAATAAACTTAAAAAAAAAGACTTAATTTAAAAACTGAATGTATTAACACTACATCCGTGATGAGAACTTGCACCTTAAAAGCCTCAAAGCAGTGCAGTATTGCGGGTAGTAGGTACCCTGCGCCTTAGGTACTTAATATCCCTAATTCCGCACATTCATTGCAACGTTCATTTTCATCATATATATATTTTATAAATATAGCATTTTAATAAATGTAAGATGTAATTGGATCTAAGCTCATTTTTTTTACTGTTAGGGCATAAGTATGAGACTAACCTAGTCTCGAAACGTTGCCAAAAGAAGTTTAAGGAAGGACTGAAACTCAAGAACCAAAACATTTCTATTTATATATATATATATATATATATATATATATATATATATATATATATATATATATATATATATATATATATATCAGTATAACAATCATTGGAAATATGTTTAAAATATATGAAGAATATACGACAAATGTTCTATAATTAACAAGGAAAATCAATAAATTAGTTAATTATTTCTAACTTAGTTTTGTTTAGTGCATTGTTGCTGTGATAAAATATAATTAAAATGTAAGATATAAATCCTTTGATTGAGAATGGGTTTATTTCTGCTTCTAAGCTTTCATATATGCCAGGCTGCCCTCTGCTACAGAATAAAAGATTATTATACCTTATAAATGCTAGTTACTAATTAATTCCTTAAGAAACCCTTAGCTTTAAACAAAATTCCTCGATATTATTATTAGCAGCGTAAATGAGGAGATTTTAGATTCCTTTAACCGAAAGGTCAAACGTATTCGAAACTCTTGAAATAGTTTTATAAACTTCATAATTTAGTTAAAACTTTTAATTAAGCCTACAAGAACCAAGAAGATATCTTGATCAACACACAAGTTCAAAGTAACCACTTTTCTAGCATCTTGCATATTATGTTAAGTTTAAGTATATATATATATATATATATATATATATATATATATATATATATATATATATATATATATAACTTAAGAGCTTCGGACCAGGAAACGTAAAAAAAAGAGTAATTGGGGAAAGAAACAACTCACTAGAAGGCTGTTTAAACACTGACTTTATTTATCAAGTAATCCTCCTTATATAGGATCTCGGAGTTGTTTACATTATTCGTAGGATTAAGCTTCACTATTACCAGGCTTTGGCACTTAACTTATATATATATATATATATATATATATATATATATATATATATATATATAATTAAACTTAATTTGCCTTTGAACTTATGTAAGCTTGATTCAGAATTATATTAATGTCAATAGAACAACATAATTTTATTTTACCAGTACAACTTTTTACAGTTCGGGAAAAACACATGACATTTATTTTACAAAGCAAAGAAGGTTATACATTTGCTTACGTTGTGAGTCTATGTACGGAGACAGTGCAGGCCAAGCCACTGTTCCTGCACGGCCAATCCATTGATTGGGATAATTAACATTTAGCCATTGTCGTGAACCGTCATGTCCAGGACAACCATCTAATTGAAACCACATATTCCTTCTCATTTGTAGTGGTATATCTTTAACTAAATCACGTTAGCCTGTCTTAATAAATGATATGCAATGCGATAATAATTATATAAAAAAATGTGTCCTTTTTCTGAAAAATCAACTGATTAATTCTAGAGAAAATATCATTGGCAATAGTTTAGTAAGGGTTACCTGGCTTAAATAGTGTTGATGTTCATGATTGTTCAATTTTATCGGGATTTTTCTGTAAATGGAATCCTTTTAATTTACTTCTTTTTTTTTTTTAAATTATTTTATAGAATTGTACAACTGTAATATATACATCTAGTACAATGGCTAGATGAATAAATAAATACATGAAAGGGTATGTAGAGGCACTACCCACTGGCAGCACTCTAATAACATTTCTATATTAGAAGGTCCCTAGGCCATCTTCTCTTCAGACGCCTAGGAGGATTGTCCAGGATGGAATTGGGTGCAAGGATGGAAACTAGTGGGTTTGGATGGGCCTGGAGTTTATTATGGAATGATAGGTATCTGGAATGGGCTACATCGGTAACATATGGAACGTTGAGGTCATTATGGATGGTTTTAATTGTGACATAATAAGGACCGTTTAGGATTTTGCGAAGGATTTTGGATTGCAAGGATTGAATACGAGAGGAATTCGATGGTTTGGTGGAGCCCCACTTTTAATTTACTAATCTATAAAATGAGGATATAATTTAGATAAGGTGGTGTTGCAGGAGGTTCATTGTACAAGGCATGGATCGAAGGCGGAAGCGAAATACACTATATTATCGGAGGGAGCAGTAATTATTGTGTAGGTAATGGATTTCTGATTAGTTATAGATCGCTTTCGCTCGAGGGGCGTACAGTTTTTTTTTAATGAAAGGATATCGGGATGGCCGTGTGTAATTGAGGCACACTGATTTAAAATCGCTCTGATGAGGAAAGGGATTATGATACAGTTTTACGGGAGGTAATATTAACAAATGTACTTCCGACCTCTTTATTGCGTGAAATGTTTTCATAATATTATAAAGAAAATAATAAAACGAAAAACTATATGAAAAATAAACGTTAATATTATCATCACTACTGTAACGGTTAACGTAAACAAAAGGGAACAAAACATGTTAAAAACATGATTATTTTAATTTTAGTTATTTCCATCAACAATATTACTGTTGGATATGCATTCAGCCGGATGTGTATATGACATGTATTCAGCCCTGAACCATTTTATATGTTGGTGTTGATTAATATTCAGCTTAATGTATCTTTTATGTAAAAATGTGTATCATCCATTATTTTTAACGTTCGTAATTATATAACAATGTTTAACAATCTTAAATCGCTATTACTTGTTTTTGACATAATTGTTTCATACATCCTAATGTTTACTTCTTGTTAAAACATACGAGTTCTTTTTACGAGGGGCACAGTCATTTTTGTAAGCATATAAAATATTTCTGCATCGATTTCTGATAATATTTCTATAATTTCCATGATTATACAATTCGAATAATTTTTATTTAGTTGTTATTATTTTATTTTAATATAGCTGCTATTAAGCATTAGATGCATATATATCAAACTATCCTGTAAGTTGATAATAACTTACGTTACTATGAAAGTATCAAACTTATGTCATTATAATTATAGTTTAAAAACAAATAAAATGCCCGAGCCGATGTTAAATGCATAAATGAAATTTTAACTCCTGCCATCCTATTCAAAACCTTTAGAAAACAAAGTCAGGAATTGCATAACAATATCATAGACACAATTATTTGTCAAAGGAAAATAAGTTAAAGGACTCGGTTATTATGAGGGAGTTAATATATTATATGATCCAAGATGAGTTGTAACAGGTTACGATTGAAATATGTTACTTATTACTCATAGTTTATTTAACAGATACCATTTGATTAAATAGAAGCATATCTCGGTTATAGTCGCATTACTTATAGTACTAAATAATCTCTTACAATGAGAAGAATCGTGGGGCACATCTACGAAGACGAAATCGTTTATTCCATTCTATTCTCGAGCATGCACACACGATGGTTCGAAATTTGCCTAATACCCTTCATGCTTATCGTTGATGGTTGCTTTTAACTGGGTCTAATCATTGGGATATCCTTGGATCTTTGTTGCAGTGATTAACACAACGGAAAATGCAATTTCTACTAATATACAATATGACGCAATATTCTTGAGAGTTTCTGAAACAGAAGACAACTAGTGACAGTGGCAAATGGATGAATCTAGATTTTGATAGATGAGTAAAAACATTTTGTACGAAGACTCCGAACAACGCAATTAATAAAAACCAAATGCCGACTAATTATAAAATCCAAACTTAAAAAGATTTATGATTAAAGATTCTTAGGATGCGATTTTTAGGAAAAAATTAAATGTGGTTCAGAAAATCCGGCAACAAGACACTAATTAGGACGGCTGTAGAATCGATATACTGATGATTAAAAAAATTGTAGAGGCAACTAAATTACCTTTTAGCTACATTAGATGTGGTAACGAAGTCCTGAATAAACTTGCAACCAGAACCAATATCAGGATATTGTTTGAAGAAGTGAACATAATATAAATTGTGAAAAACAATAAAGTAACATTGACTCTTCAATGTAACAATCCCTAAATAAAGACTAGATAAGGAAAATAATAGAGAAGGGAATAGTAAAAATGTATATTTTTTAAAAAGGAAACGTTAACAGATACGAAATATATTCTTGTAGGATTTTCAACAATCTCAGTTTTTTATTAAATTTTTTTCAGCTCGCACCAACGTTTTCGAGATAAAGCTGGAAAAAACATGATCGCTTCCCTTTCCTCCATTTACCACATCTTCCGGAAACCCTAGGGTTTTTTTGTAAGTACACCAGTTTCAGGCTTTTCATGAACTTTTAATATTTAAATATTTAAAATATATTCTGTTTTTTACTAAATCTTTAGTATTCAAAGTAATTTCAGGAATTTCTCCCCGCCATCGAAGCCAATTAAAGCTATTTTTTCATTTAAATATAAAGTAAATACTTACATTTATTCAGTAAATGGGAGAGGGGGGCATAAATCGGATATAACCGCAAGATTTTACGATGAAGTCAATAACGTTTTATAGACGATTATTATTATATTACTTTATTTATAATAGAGCATAAGCATAAGCTATAAAATGCCTCACGATTAAGGACCTTCTAAAAATAACTATGAAAGAAAAACTTTCTACTAATTAACATTAGCTTAATTTGAACAGTAAAATCCAATTAAGCTTTTCAGCAGTTCTAAAGGATGGTTAAAAAAGTATTGTCAAAATTAGGTAACTACTCAGTGAAATATAGAAATATTGGTAAGTATATAATAAATAAGATATAGATTATTAAAAGAAGAATGAGAAATTGCAGGTAATCTACATCAGAGCCGATATCTGATTTAATAACTCAGAATTTGTTTCCTAAACTTCAACTAAACAGACTAGTATTAATTTAAAAACAAAATTAGCAATTAAAGCTTCTCAAGTTATTATTCCACGTGGATTATTACGTTAAGCTTAAACAAAAAAAAAATGGTACAGACTTGAAATACACTGCATGCAATGTAAAAAAATATTTTTGATTTACAATTATTAAATTAGTTTTTTTTATGTATACAAAAAACGTACATCGTTTTAAATGTTGATAGTTTCTTTGAATATCATAAAAAAAAAACTGTATCACTACGACCCATGAAGAGTCTCGAGTTTAGTAAATAATTAAGACTGTTTCAAGGACTACGGTTGTGCAGGGAGGTGGTTCGTCCGATGTCAAGCCCAACCGCCAAATTTCCCTCCCTGTTGGGTAGCCACTTTAGAAAGGCTGGGTGAGCACTAGGAGGATCTCTAGGTCTCAAAGGATCCATACCTGACTGTGTATTAAATCAGATTAAATAAATAATCTACCACAGCCGGATTTGAACTCGGGACCTTCACCACGGTAACTCAACGCTCTACTACTAAGCTACTGAGCTGCACCCTTTTAAGATCAAACGATTTTAAATTCCTATAACCACTCTCTTTAAATATTGAAATATGTAAACACATTAAAATTTTTGTATACGAAACAGTGAAACAGTCGTATAAATCTATCTTTTATAACAAAGTCATGATTTATTAAAAAAATGTAAAAAATTTTCAGTTGGCTATACAGTCATCAAGGCAAGGAACAGAATCGAAACATAGTGATTATGGGGGACCTAAATGGGAGTACTGGCAAAGATCAACCAAGAACACATGGAGTGATGGGACCGCATGGCGGCGAAGTCTTAAACAATGAAAACGGTCAATGACTCATAGATTTCTGCATCGAAAATTATTTGCTTTTGGGAAAATCCTATTTTCCGCACAAGCTAGTTCATAAAATTACCTTCTCGGCCACAGAGAGAAATGCGAACAGTGTCATAGACTATTTCATATATAGCCGAGATATCAGAAGGTATTTTACAGATGTAAAGGTGATTAGAGGGGCGGAAATAGGAAGCGACCACATGCTCTTAGTTGCTGATACGATGGTGCTTAAAGAATGGAAGCAATAGAAGGAAGCCTACGATAGGATAGCAGTCAAGAAGCTACAGGACCCTGTAGCATATATTGTCCACATATGGACAATATGTGGAACGCCATTAAAAGTTGTGGGAGGAATTTGGGAATGAGATGGATCAGGATCACCGGGAAAACATAAAACTCTTCTGGAAAAAGATAAAAGCTTTGAGAGGCCAAAGCAGCAAGAAACATGAAGAATGAACAAAGCAAGGTGATCTCGGAAGAAAAAGCTATCCTTGAGGTCTGGAAGCGGCATTACAGAAAGCATTTCGGTGTTAACGACCACTATCCAACGAGCCGCAGTGGGCCTTGGAACGAGGAGGAGTATGACGAGATGATCGAAGAGGAAGAGATCGAAAGAGCAATAACTAAAATGAAAACAGGGAAAGCACCAGGACGGGATAACATAGTGGCCGAAATGGTGATACATGGGAGCCCTGAACTAGAACGCACTCTACAAGCTCTCTTCTAAAAATCTTGAGATGAAAAAAGAATCCCAACAGACTGGGAAAATAACATCATAATCCCCCTCCACAAGAAGGATGCCAGGCTGAATGTACCAACTACCGACCTATATGCCTATCACCGGTAGTCTACAAATTATATACTTCGATCCTGAAAGGTCGGCTTCGACCACTAGAGGAACGCCAAATTGGAGAAGAGCAAGCGGGATTCATACCAGGACGACAAACACAGGATCATATCTTCTTACTAAGAAATATCCTCCAGAAATCCAGGGACCGTGACAAGAATATGTACATTGCATTTCTGGATCTCAAATCGGCTTTCGACTCAGTCCCAAGAGAGGAGATATGGGCTCCCCTCAGAAACAAGAACATACCAAGGAATTTGGTAGAGGCTGTATAATATACTAATCAGGAGCCTAAAGGAATCATTAGGCTCAATGGATTGGAGTCTGGCCATTTTGGTATTGCAAGAGGGGTCAAACAAGGAGAGAGTCTGAGCCCTTTGTTGTTCCTCCTATTCATGGATGAGGTAGCATCCATCCGTAGGAGATGAACTGAGAGAACATTTCTGAGGCGAAGAAGTCTTTATCAGGTTGTAGTCCAGTTTCTTCTCTATGCGGACGATGTAGTGGTGATTGCTGACTCAGCCGGAAAACTGCAATAAGCGGAATGGTGTGAAGAACTCCAACAAAAAGGAATGACGATCAATCCCAATAGAAGTAAGATCCTGCAAGTACGTAGGCGGCAAGAAGAAGTTTACATATACTGCGATGAAGAGGAAATGGAAGTTGCGACTGACTTCACTTATCTCGGCACAGTAGTTTTATAGTTTTATCAGTATGAACTTTCGTTTGTAAATACACTAATCTACCTCAGAAGAGTTACCAGCTAGGAGTTTGGTAATATCTAAGATAGACTTAACGGAGATAGTGCTACATTGACTTAATATCAAATGTACGGATATTAGTAATAATAAAGATAATAAGGTTTAGCGAACCCAAAGGGTCGATTCCGAAACCACCAACTCCTGCTTAAAAACTTCCGTCCACGGACCACCACCCAAATCCAAATCCGCTAGATTACTTCTAACGCTATCGACCTAAGGCTCGTTCTAATGTTTAACAGGACTTGCAGCTGGACGCTAATAGGATTAGCAAGGCAAATACAGTCTACTACCAGAATTGTAATACGGTTGTAGGAAAGCGGGAAGTAGGAAGGAATGTCAAACTCCACATCTTCAAGTCAGTGTACCTGCCGATACTGTTGTATGGAGCTGAAAGCTGGGTATTGACGGAGAAGCAGGAAAGCATAGTTACCGCGTTGGAAACGAGGTACTTGCAAAGAGTGGCGGGAAAGACGAAAAGAGAGTTTTTGCAACGAGAGGATTCGCCAGGAACTGCAGATTGCCCCACTAAAAGAGCTCCTGGAAATCCAACAACTGAAATGGTTCGGCCAGGTGGTCAGGATGAATGATCACCGGGACCCTCTCAAGACGATGGACTACCTGCCGGATGGAAAACGCCCTCGAGGACGCCCAAGGATGTCTTATCTCGAGTACATCGAACGCCTCAGCAGAAAAAAGAGGAACAGATCTTCTACAGGCCAGAAACCTAGCAAGAGACCGGGATAGATTCGGCTCCTGGCTGGACGATCCCTTACGCTGAAAGGCACTATAAGGGGAAGCGAAAGAAGAAGAAGATACAATAATTTGAATTATATAGATTCTCTTGTGTCTTTGAACAGGTCTTATCTATCGCTCATTCCTGGGAGATTTGTTCTTTGAAGCTTATCCAATCTATGCCACGTCCAAAGGGTTAGGTTTTGCAACATCTAAGGTCCAAGGTTCCGAATTTATGGTAAATTTGAAGTATATCCTTTACCTCTGGTTGTATATCCTTATTCAAGTTTAGGCGTCATTCGTTTCACCCTTTAACAAAATATGAGCCTGATTAGGGCGTGGCACTAACCATAGTCTGCGCCTCGATAGATTTATATCTTAGATGGAGCTAAGGCGTCTTATTTATAAGCGCAGTGTTAATTTTTTAAAATCTCTTTATGGGTCTTACCATAACGAGGTTGCAGATGTTCTTGTGCGGAAACATCCTACTACTGTCTACTAGGCCCTTGGTTGCTGCCTGACTGACTTCAATCCACTGCTTCAAAAATAAGTTAAGTACAATATGCCACACACAAAATAGTAAGTCAGAATATAATCCACTCAGTAAAAGTACAGTCTCTAGATATGTAAACAGTAATGAATAAAGAACAAAGATATAATTAAAATCAAATAAACTAAAACAACAAATGAATAATTAAAAATAAATGAATAAAAATAAGGATAAAATAAAAGAAACAAAATAACCAACCTAAAGTATAGACAAAGATCATTAAATTAATATAGTTATAGGAATTACGCCCAAGCTCTTATGTTTATCTGGTCCAAATAGTTTTATCTGTATGAACTTTAGTGAAAACCTAGAGTAAATGTATCTAGGCCAATTAGAAACCAGAATACGTTGTCATTGGAAGATCCATGTTTGCTACAATAATCAAGAAAGACAAATACGGAATAAGTTAGCTATTTCCTCAAAAGTTCCTTCAAATATTTGCAGTTTGTAAATAGACTAATCTACCTCAGAAGAGTTACCAGCTATGAGTTTAGTAATATCTAAGATAGACTTAACGGAGATAGTGCTACATTGACTTAATATCAAATGTACGGATATTATTAATAATAAAGATAATAAGGTTTAGCGAACCCAAAGGGTCGATTCCGATTCCACCAACTCCTGCTTAAAAACTTCCGTCCACGGACCACCACCCAAACCCAAATCCGCTAGATTACTTCTAACGCTATCGACCTAAGGCTCGTTTTAACACACGAACATTTTCAGTCGGAATAGAGCTTATCAACGTGCTAGGGATTCGTTTGTTTTTAAGACCAACAGTTTTACATGCCCATCTCAATCTGTGCAACTCGCGTGGTGTAATCTTAATTCCCTAGTGGGCTCATCCTTTTTTTGGGTCTGGTACTGTTAACATACGTAATCGTTTTTTTTTTAATTGGCTTAAGACGTTGTTCATCCTTCAGCACTGAAGGACACGTATCACGTCTGTAAACAGTTGGAAGGTGATAGTTTTATAAATTCTAATTTTTAGATGTAGAGATAGAGGTCGCGAGTTGAGCATTGTCGACACCAAAAAAATAAATAGAGCTTCCTGGCGCAATTCGCGTCTTGATGAGATCACCTACAGCGTGGAAACTTACCGAGACGGTTGTCGTAAAATGAGATCGTTGATGAGTAAGGTAGGAAGTATTGAATAAGTAAGAAGAATGGAGGATTAAGCGTCAAAGAAGCTAAGAGTTCGCCAATGGAGAGAGAAATAGGAAAAGATAACTAAATAAAGGGAAAAGGTCACGCTGACCTTTAGCGTGGGGGAGTTATTCCACAGTTAGAATATCACGTGTTGTAACTACTTCACTCAGCAGAAGGGGTAACTGAAAACAACAAATGATTGGTCTAAACCAATTAACAACAAGATGACAAGGCCAAGTTACAGGATTTTCCATCTGATTCTTGTCTTGGTTGCTTCAAGTTGCTACTCCAAAATATGGTAAGTTTTGGGTGAAGGAGAGGAGGAGGTAAACAGCGGTGAATCTATCGTAATCTAATTTTCATAACTCAACCATCCAGCTTGAATAAACCCCAATTCGGTCCTAATTGTTTTATTATCAGTAACGAGCAGTTAAATCATAAACAGAGAGTGGAAAGGAGATCCTTTCACAGTTCACTCGAAAATATGTACTTCACGCATTTTGCTTATTGACAACTTCAGGTACTTTTCATTTCTTATGATGTCTAAAATTATGATTAAACATTGCATCATATCGTCTGTTTTACATGTTATGGCTCAGTTAGTAATTATAGCAATACTTGAGCTATTTTATTTGAAAGTGGTGTAAGTCCATTTTTTCATATTCGCGATCAAGGTTTATATTTGAATTACTTTTAATTTAATTTAATTTTAATTACAAACGGGAAAATAATTTTATTAAAAAACACTTAGCAAAGAGTGAAGAGTTCCTAAACTCTGCATCTATTATAAATTTTATTATGAAATGATAATCATTAAACCCATTTATGAGAATAAACGATTTATTTTATCCAAATGGGCTTATTCAACTTTCAAATAAAACAGCTCAAGTGGTGATATAAGATTTCAAGAAAAGATATCTGATTCAATCGATACATAAGCCGGTTTTTTTTTCTTTCAAACCGAAATTCCGACAAAATCTCACTATGGAAACAGTAATCTCGAGTTTTAAGAAACACATATACGTAGGTGTACAACCCCATTAAAGTCATATCATTTATATGAAAAACTGAATCAAAATTCACTTTTCGAATCAACATAAACATATTCTTATTCATTTATTCTTTATTGTCGCCTGCATAATTTCGCATCCGGCAAATTTGATCTAAGTGTTTGTTTCATGTCTTTGGTAAGAAGGAACATCAAGTTTTGGATATAGTCAATAGTTCTTGAGCAGGTTTAATCTTCTTCCATCAAACCCAGGTAACAGGGAGTAGGAAAAAGAAAGAAGAAGTGGATTTTGTGTTGATGAGTTAAATGTATTAGTTGTCTATATCATTTTATGGTGAAAATGTTCATGTCGCTGTGTATGTATGATTCAAATAACATAAACTGAATAAGAATTTCTCTTATCATGGGATATATGATAGGGGTTTTAGTAGAATTCAATATTGTTCATGATGAAAAAACAGGAAATAGTTTTTCTAGTTACAATCTTTGTATTTAAGTTACAAAAGGGTGTTCCCTTGACGGGATATAGTATAAGAGTGAACTGTATGTTATATTTTAAATAGAAATGAAAGTGATACATAGTACTGTGATGGCATTATGTGAGTTCTCGCTGGCTGCTGGCTTCCTTATACTGCGGATTGGTCTCTACTCCATGATTGATGAGCACATCCTATTCCTAGCCATTCTATTACTGTACTTGAACTGTACTGGTGTACTACTGTCCTCCTCGATGGCCATTTTGTCTCACTATTTGTAGTCTAGGAGGTGATAGAGGGCTCTGCCTCTGGTACAACGAGGTAGAGCAGGCATAAGAGTAGAACGGTCGTTTTAGATTTAACAGTCTTCATTGAATAATACGCAATAGGGAAAATACTCTATATCCTGATCAATTGTCAATACTGTTTTGGAATTAACTTATGATGTAATGTGCAGTCCTGTAAAATTTGAATTATTTCTTTCGTACCTTCATCTCCCACCTGCAAGAGATCAAGCAAGAAATCTTCGCACCACTCTTTCCTCAAGCAATTACGTTTACACTAGTGAAATATCCTGTGATGGGTATTTTTACTAAAATATTTCAAAAATGTAGACTACTTTAGGTGAAAAGAGAGTATTAAAATATGAAAGAATTATTAGATGAAAACGTGCTCGTAGAAGTGCCAAACTTTTGTGTTTGGTGGCACAGAAGGCAGAAATTTTGTGTTGAACGAGCACATCAACGTTCTTACAATTTACTATTAACCTTCAACTGGGTAGGTGCCTTGATGTGACCTCTTAATCTCTGTATGTGACAGTTTTTCTTCTATATAGTCATATGTATGAATTCTATATTTAATTTTTATATAATTTTTTTATATAATAATAGGGGAAGGATAAAGAAGGTAAAATAGACTCAACAAAAATGTATATAGCATTCTATTAGAATTTAGCCAAAAAAATAGGAAATAATTAGATTGCTTTAATTTACTTACAAATACCAAAATCTATTTTTACAAAAAAACTTCATAAATGCCCTACAAATCTAATCTAGTAAGATTGCAATACAATTTATTATGTTATATGAATAGAATTTGATTAATTTAATTTTTTTCACAAAAGAGTACACCTACAGTAGTCTTACATCATTCCATCCCTCATTCTGAGTTAGACTGGTCAGATTCACTAATACCCACACACTTCTGACATATATTTTTCATATGGTTCGGACACATAAATTGTTGGCACTTACAACAATAAAATTTTGTTTTTTTGTCTTCTATCCTTGGACAAATGGTACACCTTCCTGACGAGCGTTGTCCCTTTGAAGCTGCAGATTCAATTCCTACCACCTTTGCAAGCTTTATTTTCAGCCCTTTGGGTAAATTCATTTCGCAAGCTCTCTTTTTCAAATGTGGACGAGTAAGTTCAAACCCACTTTCTCTCAAAAACGTCGACCTTATCACGTCAGTTCCTGGATTGTTTGAAATAAAAATTGCCTGAGCATTAATTCCAGCAATATCTATTATTCTGAAGAAAACCGCTAAGGACCATCGTTTGCACCTTCTTGCTACAGAATCTGTCGAACATAATTTATCCACAGTATCAACACCCCCTTTGGTCTGGTTGCAGAAGGAGATGATTTCAGGGTTTTTCCCTCCCCAGTAGAATAATCAATGGTCTTAGAGTTCGGGTGCATTGTTGAAAGTACAACTAAATATTTATTTTTTTGAGGAACATATGAAAGGACTGTAAATTATCTTGTATTTCTTGGTTCTCTCCCCTTTATATTTATCATCTCTGGTGGGAGCTCACGTTTATTTTTCTTACTGTTCCAACCAGTGTAAGATTATTTGTTATCAACTCTTCCGCAAGTGGAAAACTAGTAAACTATTAAAATATGAAAGAATTATTAAATGAAAACGTGCTCGTAGAGGTACCAAACTTTTGTGTTTGGTGGCACAGAAGGCAGAAATTTTGTTTTGAACGAGCACATCAACGTTCTTACAATTTACTATTAATGCAAGTCATCGGGACAAAGCTACCCATGTAGTCTTTCGCTATAATTACTGTTAGAGTGTTAAAGGTATCTTTAAACGATGAAGTTCGTTTTCGAGTTGTAGGATTGTTTTTTTATGGTGTTGTAATGATAATAATGCTGAAAATTAAAATTCATCGTTTACATATCTATGTAAATACAAGGTATAAATTATATAACTATATACTAATTATTATTTCAATTAAATTATAAATATTTTTTCAGCTTGTGTTTTTTTGCATTGATTAATAAATAAACTACTTCAAAATGAATATAATTATTGTTCGGTGTCTCAATATATATGAAAATCAGGCTAAGGTTAACCATTCTAATTTATAATGACCCACTTTGTTTAAAACCTTGCTATTTTTAAGTAGATAAGTTTTCTGAGGCGTCTGAAATGAAGCTTGTCTTTTAAGTTGAATTTGTTATTTGAGTAGTATCACTTGGTAGTTTCGATACTTGCTTTTTTTTACCCATTCCATTATGTATCATTCCTGCCATTATATTTACTTGTTGTATTGAAACAATACAGTTGTAAATTTCAATAAATAAATTAAATTAAAATAATTCAGGCTATAATCGATTTAGAAATTCAAAATAGAATTTTTTTGCCAATTACGAGTATTTATTATTCATGATAAGAAAACAAAATAAAAAATATAACAATTTGTAAATTTGAAAGTTTTTTGTGATGGTTAAAATTTAACGTTATTACTCTTTTCTGTTGGTACTAAAAGTAGTTAGAGTTGTGATGCAATAAAAAAGTGTAGTAAACCTCATCAGATAAGAGATTTTTTTTCCGCACACCAAAGTTTAAACAACAAACGGGTCGTGGTGTGGAACGTTTTTAGAAAATGTGGAAAAAAAAGTTAAAGTGGAAAAGTGAGATTCCTTGATGACACCTGAACGAGAAGAAGTGGGGCCGGGGAAAGTAATTACAGTGGCGACCACAACACAGGTCGCTCCTCTGACAGCCTTAATTGTAGTCCGTCCCAGGCTTCTTTCGTTCGCTTTGCTTCAACCCTCTTTGTATAATTAAAATTTATCAATTTACAAGGCCTACTAAAATATTTATTACTGGCACGTTCAAAAGAAATTGTTTCATTGTTTAACTAGCCATACTTTATGAAGATGATGATACATTAGTGAACGTAGTGAATGTTCAGGCAGTTTTGTGAGCAGTGTCCATTCTATTCGTTTTTCAATTAGCCATCACTATCTAATGTTTATACACCTTGAATATTGTAGTTCCTATTACAAATTATTATTATTTTACTAATAAAAAAAAATACTCGAAATCCAAAAGAATATCCTAATGCTGTTTCAATGACATGTAGGCCGGGTTATATCTTTAACCTGTAATTCTTCTCCCAGAGTGTACATCACTTAACTCCTCCTAATCGGTTGGATCGATTTTGATGAACTTTTTGGGGATTTTACATGTGGGTTTAACAAACCCAATAATCGTAGTCAAAAGACAGTAATGGACCAGTTTTTATTTGGATTCAAAATTCGATCGGACATATAATCTTTTTTAATTAATTATTTTATTTTTATTTATTAAAAATATCATAAAAATCATTTGTGATTTTCCTTTCTTGCTGTTAATTAAAACAGTTTTAGGATTATTTTTTACACATTCAAGGTTATAGTATACATATGTGCTAACTCGCAATTGATAGGTAAGCTGTGATAACTGTACACAACAGTTACAGCGTCAGGTATTTTAACTTTTTAAACGTGTATTTACATCAAAATGGTCCTAATAATATCAATGTATTTAATTTTGTTTTTGTTAACAGTTTGAACAGGACAAAGTCAGGGATTAAAAATCATTAACCATCAGATTCAGAAGATTAAATAAGACGAATTCTTTCAAATAATTTATCATATGGGTAAAATGATTACTGTTGTCAATTAGTAAAGTTGACAGAGGGCTGGGAGTCAGGTATCTATCAACTATAGAACTTAACTGGAGTCAGTAAGTGTCTAACAGTCATTGGGTACGTTACATTGTACACAGATTGGTCTAGGTGTTTGCAGATAGTAAATGTTGATGGGAAAAGCGTGTGGTGATAGAATAACCTCTTGTCGTCTGCTATTTTGAAATGACGTTTACCAGGGCAGGGGTGTATGTTTGACCTATCTGAGTTTGTTGTCTGATGATCCAGTTTACCTTAGGTCGCGTATCCACTATGCTTGCGAACCAACGGTGCTCCGCGTTAATCCCCACCGGATGCGGAGCGTGTAGCAGTTCGTCGACGTTAGTCCGCGCTCCACTGGCTGTCGGTTTTTGACCGAACTTAAAAAGGGAGCGCGATAGGTTCGTAGACGGGTTCAGGCCAGTGTGGACGGTTCTTTTAAGCCCGCGTATCCACTATGTTAGCGAATCAACTGTGCTTCGCGTTAATCTCCACCGGATGCGTAGCATGCAGCAGTTCGTCGCACAGTTAATCTGCGGTCCATTTGTACATTACTTGAGATTTGGCAAGTGAATATAAGCCATTGTGAGGACTATTAAATATGTCAGATGTAGTTATGAATGCAGTATCTTTAGCCGCTTTGTTAGTTTTCCGATTGTCAAGAATATGGCAAAACATATTAACGTACATTTCATACAATAGTTGTAAATTTAATTAAACCAGTCAATAATTTTCTTATCACAGACAATTAAAAAATATACTAATTGCTGGAAGTGAAATCAATTAATAACCTATCTATATAAATCCTATCATTTCCTTTCTGAGCATTTAATCAAATATTTTGTTGGATATAAGTCTTTCATCGTTTTGGCGCTCCAGTCATTAGCAATCTTTAACATGGTTTAACAAACGCAGGCAGCCGAAAGAACAAAATTCACTGTGTTTTCTCGTCTAAGAGTATTCTATAAGATTTGACGAAAACTGCACATCGAAAATATGACACGTTATATGACTATGAATATGACTAACCAGAGTTAGTCATGGTAAGATAAATATTTAGACCTAAAAAAGTTATATTAATCATTCTCAAAATTTTTTTTTTTGATACCTCCTTTATTATATGAAAGTACAATCACAAATAGTAAAAACTACAGCTTCTATATAAATAAAATACCTTCCATCTCCTTTCGGTATTTTAAGGCGTTACATCGGGCTGAGTCCGCTGAAGGCGGTTTTAACTCGAACCGGCACGAGGCCGCTGACATTATACAATACAAAAGGGTAAGGGACCGTTTAGCGGGATCAAGTGACAAAAGAAAGAAGAAAGGGGAGGAAGGAAGAAGGAAAAGGAAGGAAGGATAAGGACAAGGGAGTACTTACCCCATCTACCAAGGGGACACATTCCGCGGACTTATGAGAGCTAAGATGTGTTTCGGAGGTTTTCTGATGGCGTCGGGTAAAGGACTGAACTTTGGGATGTGCTGGTTTGTCGAAGCCTGTATGGTAGTGGTAATGACCACCTTTAAACCTTTCCAGTCTGCTTTATGCAAAAGGTACTTTAAAAGTATAGAGCACGGGCCGGTGATCCGATGGCCCGTACGGGAGTGCAGTGCAATCCGTAACGGTGTGCGAATCCATGGTAAGGAGAAGGTCTAGTGATAGACGCACATCATAGTCTTGGTGATGGTGGTTCCCAGTGTATCAATGTTGGAGCATAGCCAGGCGGTGTGCTTAGCATTGAAGTCTCCTAGGACTATGTATCGGCTCACAGCCTGGGCGTGCTTCAACAACAACTTCATAGCTGTATGTATAGCTCGTGGCCTCCTATAGACACAGCTGAACGTAAAACGGGTCTTGAACCGTACGCCAACTGTGACTATGTGAGTACCAATAGTTGGACACACTGGGTTAGAATTCTCCTAGAGGTCACATCATTTCGGACTAGGACGGCAACACTCGGTTGAATCCCCGGTGTGCAGGCCTCCCGGTACAGAGTATAACCCTGGATATACAGTCGAGGTAGATAGCATGATGTCTGTCAGCATGTGTTGCTGCAGGAGTATCTCAACCTCAGCCAGCTTGGAGAGCAGACCTCTGATATTATGGTTGATGACGTGGTGTTCAGTCATTTCGTCTGTTGGTCTCGAAGACTCTGTTGATCATCTTCAACATCTTGTGCATCATCTAGTCCCTAAGAGGGTTGTGAGTAGGGCTTCAGTTGTAGAAACTGACTGCTGTGGCTGGTAGGCTGGGAGGTCAGTTCTCTGAAATGGCTGAGGCTGGAATGAGCTCTGAGCAGGCTGTGTTCCAGGGGGGCATAGTGGGGAGTAGGAGTAGGGTGGATGTGGGGGGGGGGTATGGGATGAGTGGGGTAACGGTCGCTTACCTGAATGGCTGATTTGATGAGCTGGGCTTCCTCCTAGGAGTGACGAGTAGCTCGTTCCCTGGTTCACACTGGTAGGAGGCATCTTCTTCCTTCTCTGCTGAATATCTCACTGGATACTCTTTGGAGAATGCCGGGTGGTCGCTCTTACAGTTCTGGGACTTAGCTGGTTTCTGTTCCTCACGCAGCGGGCATTCACTGAGAACATCATGATCACAGCACCATGCGCAGTACGCGGTGGGACCACAATAATCGGCGGTGTGGCCGAACCCTTCACACTGATAGCAATGGGTTGGCCCCCGATTTCCTTTGAAAATTGCCGGGCGAAATAACACCCGACTCGTAACTTCTTCAATTTGTCCAGGTTCACCGTGCTGTCAGTTATGATGAGTACTCCTTCTGTGGGCCGGAGCTGTCCTTTTCCGTTTTTCCTCATAAGTTGTTAGGCGGATATGAATCCAGGGAGTCCTTCTCGCAAGTCGATGGTGATTTCTGATATATCCACGTCACTATCGTGCCCATATAGAACGAATTTCTTGCTTCTCTTCGTTCCGCGGGGTGCAAAAGTGTGAAACTCTGTTTCTTTGTCAGTGCGGAGTATGGCTATGGCTGCGTAATGGTCCTTTTCATTGTTAAGATATAGTCTTAATTCCCTTTCAGTGGAACTCATAGCAAACTGGGTGATCCCATCAGCTAAGAGAGCGGCCCTCAGTTTTTTCTGCCCGCAAGGCGGTGTTACTATGATCGGTGGGGGCCTCCTGGTGTTTGATGGCCGGGATGCTGGAGCGGTATCTTCACTGTTCATATTAGCGAGAGCCGCAAATTTGTTGCTCACTGTGGTAGGAGCCTTTTCACCCTTGAAAACCTCGGGTCTTACCCCAAAGTTTCTGGTCTTCATATTCTGGAATAATATTATTAGAATGTCCCTTGGAGACCGGAGCTAAACTTCTTCGGCACTGGCAGAAATAGGAACTCGACATCGGGGGGCCCTCCTGTCCTCTTCTCCCCTCTATAATCTTCATTACACTCCATGGAGCTCTCATCTTCTGGTGGCAGGGGGGGGGGGCAGTCATCGCCGTATTAGATTCACCGCACTTATTGTCCATGGTAAACAATAGGGTGGTGGCTCTTGCCAGAGCAACGCTATCTGTTTAGCTGTTGACTATTTGTCCACAGGAGGCGTGTGGAGTCAAGCAGCCTAAGGTGCAAATCATTATAATAAAAATATTAAGAATCATTCTCCACAGTCATTAGGAATTAAACAAGCATTAATGACATTCTCGAAGTATGGAAATGATTTTATGTTATTGTATAAGAAAATTTATATTTTTAAAGCTAACATATAAAAACTAATCATGCAGAAATAATATGAAATATTTTTTGTGAAATTTATAATTTATCTCTTAAAAATACGTGTTAATTTGGTAGAATTTTTCAATTAAGAATTAAAATACAGTTTTTAAACGTCAAGATAACATCAGGCCACCTCACTCATTAATTTTTTTTTTAATCGAATAAATATGGTGATAAGTAATAGCGAATTAAAAAAAAAAATGGTATTGAATATTGTAATTTAAACAGATAAGCGTTTTTGCCTTTTGCGAAATGAGTTTTGATTGTTTTCTAAAATTATTAAATAAAAACATATTATATTGAATAAAAATTCGATGGGTAATACTATCTGAAGCGTGGAGATGGAAGAAGGGCCATATTCTTTAATTTTTAAATTTTTAAATGTATTTTCACAAAGTTAGCTTCCTCTATACGGTGTTACATGGTTCATCATTCAAAACCTACTAAATCCAATCTAATTTTCGTTCAAAGTTTGGGTTGAGATGCAGAAGGGGATAAATCCTTGTTTCTCAAAATAGCCGCTTGGAGCACTACGTACGCATGTGCGAAATTGACGTATGCAAATTGACGTAATTTTTCCTGTTGATGGTCACTCATTTCTTCCATCGGAAAGGGTATTTGGCCAAATTGAGAAGGACATAAAAGAAAGGGTATAATCATAAAGCAAGAGGAGTGTGTGGACATTTTTAAAGTCCAGGGAAATCCAATATCACTTGCCGGAAGATGATGGACTGGAAAAAAGCCTTACAAAAAATTATTGATACCACCTGCCCAGTGGCATTTCAAGTTTATGGAAACAATAAGATTCCTCCTGAAAAAAAAAACTGACAACAATAATAATAAATTGATAATTGGGGAAAGAACCTACACTGTAAATTCTGGCAACTATTTAGCTGTGACATCAAAAAATTGAAAACCTACAACCTGGTGTTAAACTAGCCCCTGCAAAGATGCGCGATGTTGCCAGACTGTTGGTGAAACTTTTCGGCCCTGAATGGCCAGAGCTATCTGAACTGCAATTTTACAAAGAAATTTGAACTAGATGTTGTTCAAGAAGAAATACATTCCTTTGGTCAATATGAACATAAGATCATTTGAAAGTAAGATTGAACAAATGTTGTTATAATAAGTAGTTAATTTGTTGGATAATAATTAAAAAATATGTTTTTTTTTACTCCAAATATTCTAGACTATTGTTCGGTTTAAAAAAAAACAACAAATTAATCAAGAGAAAATAAATCAACTTTTGAGTATGTTACTTTTTTTTCATCAAAATTATTTAATTGTTAATTTATTAAAACATTATAATGAGCTCTTTTTCCTAGTTTATTGACTTTTTAAAATTTTCCCTTGCAGAATGGGATAAATCCAATTTATTTAAATTGCTTAAAAGTTTGGAATTTTGAAAATCTGAACAATATGATGCAGATGTGTTTCTGACGTGGTTTGAAAAATTTTGATCCAAAAATAATTTCATCCAATAAATAATCACCTAAATTATGCTTATTTTTGTGTTTCCTGAAAAAATTTCAAATTTGGATTTACCCCCTTTTGCATCTCCACGCCTCATCTAATTTTCTGAAAAATGCAACTTTTCATTTTGGCCCTTTGAAAAAATAAGTGATTTACTTAGTTATTTCAAGTGATAATTTGATATTTATTATGCTATTACATTTTATTTCTATTATAAATGTCCCTGTAAATGAAATGGATTAAATAGGGAATATACAGTAATGGTTTGGAATGAAATCCAGAATTACTTTAATATTTCAAAATGAAGTTAAAAAAAAAGTTTATAAATCTTTAGGCACAACCACTCCTAATCAATCTTAAATAGCACAAATCTCATTGAACACATATGTATTTTAAAACTCAACTCTAACAAACTGAAATCACTGTTGAGAAGAACTTTATAAATATACATATAAAGAGATTCTTAGAATCAATAAAATGGTTGACGCATTTAACTTTAAAATACCCAGAATTGGATAAAATGGGATGGGCTCTGGGTTAGAGGTACACGTGAACTAGCTTACTTTGAAGCCAGTGCAATTAAAACTTTTTGCCCCGCAGACCCGGTAGGCAATTTCGCCCCCCCCCTTTATTCTATCAATAAACCAATCAGGGCCATAACATCCAAACATCTATATATATCTATACAAGAAAAATAAACCAATTCGAAAACAAGTTTTTCAATAGGCATTGAACCAATAAACCAACTTCCCCAAAAGTTGATTCACATCTGCCGAATTAATCAGGTTTTTTGGAAAACCGAAAGATGTTCCTGGTGGATTCGAAATGATTATAGAGTTTTTGTACTTATTAACAGACATCTTAGAAGTTTTGTATTTTTAATATGTAGCTATCTTAGAAATGTTAAATTATTACAATGTCATAATGAGATTACATGAGTCAAAAACCACTCTATGTGTAAAAAGTACTATAGCTACCAATAGTTCTGAGCATACCGAACTTTTGGAACCGAAAATCGAGGGTGATCTCTGTAATATGATTGGTTGAATGTAATGGTATAATTTTTTATATCATGGTTAAACAATGGGTATAAATATTTTTTTTAAAGTATTTTTTTTATAATTATATACAGTGAGATACTTAAATAATTATGTTAGTTTACAAATTAAGATGATAAGAAGATATTTCTCCATGCTATAATCTTTTATGTCTTTTATTTTTTATGTCCAAAGAGGTACTTAATTATGTTTGCATAGTGTATAAATATATATGTATATATATATATATATATATATATATATATATATATATATATATATATATATATATATATATATATATATATATAAATATGTATATATATATATATATATATATATATATATATATATATATATATATATAAACATAGGTTCTTGTGCGCACCCTGGCATCCAAAAAAAAAAGTATTGAGTCTATAAACTGAATCTCGAAACCAAAATACATGTAAATGTTATGACGAGGCATCATTAGGACAGTTATCATATACATGGAGTTATCATACAGGATATTTATTAGGCCTCAGTCCGATTTTCGAAAGATAGAAACCGTAATAAAACTATTTTCATAATGTCTTTTACCAACGGAATGTCTCGAATATTGATTATAAGAAGTTCTTGAGGCAGAACAATCTAACGACAAAACCTTTATCCGTCAGCTGCCATGAAAATGTAATTATGTAACAAGTTTCTGACAGAGGGAATTTCTTTATTAACATTTCTGAGAGTGATTTTAGAAAGGGCTTATATCATATGAAGGTAGATATATTCAATAAAAACGAAATATAAATATGGTAGGACCCTTAAGTTTTATTAATTTTAAAAAATCGATTGGAAAGAAATATATTGAATTAGTGTTAAATAAATTCATGAAATTGATTAAGAATTATTACTTACCGTAGTAATGGATTAGAAGTTGGGAATAGTTTGTTGCCATTACAAACAACCAGCACAAGGTTAGAATCTACAGTACTTGTGTATTAGCTGGTCTTTAGGACCTGTTATTAGTCATTGTTTATAACCTGTACACTGATAAATCAGGTACTAATTACACCTATCTTCTTATTCATATAAATGGAAATTGAAATATACAAAGTGTAAAAATAAAATATTAATTATACACATATATTCTTTAGAATTGTTTTCGTACACTTTCTACGAAAACATCTCCATTTCTATCCTTATCAAAATCCATTTGATGACTTTTTCACATAATTTTGTCTTTGGAATTATTCCGAGCTTCGGAAGTATTTCACAGCTTTTTCTTTTAAATATGGTTATTCCCAAATCGTTTATTTTAAATAGGAAACAACAAAAGGAATAAGAAAAAATAAAAAAATTAAATGTATTAAACAATACAGCAATTTAAATAGGCAATAAACAAGATTAACAAGACTGAAACACAGAAAAAACAATATTTAATAACGCACATACACAAATGAATATGAACATATCTCAAACGAGACGAGTGATAAGAAGTGGTTACACAAAATAAGGTTAGGTTTGAAAGAGGCCGGCCAATACACAAGTACCGAATCAACTTCCCCGCAGATTGGCTGGCTTAAAGTAGGTATCGATTTTAAAGAAAAAATACGGCCATGCGTTTGTTTGACTTTCATTAAGGACTGATCGATTATAAGCGATAAAAATAATGTCTATAATTTTTATTTCTAAATAATAGGGGTCTTTTTCGTTTAATGCACAATTCGGTTATTAAAAAAAGTAACTGTTATTAAAAAGTAACACGTGATTAATATAAAGTAACTATAATTGTTAACACAAATGATATGGTTTATTCTAATTTCCAAAATGAAGCGATATCTTCCAATATAACCTCAAAAAGGTCTTTCCCATATTCCTTTGTCTCCACATAAATTCACAGAGATATGAATCCAACATTGTTCTTCTAGTTCCGGCTTCTATTTTATTTCTTCTTTTGGCCGCGGCCCATAACGATTCTATCGACTGTGTGTGCGCTCCAGTTGAAGGATCAACGAAATTTTCAGAACTGGTTGACTGTATAATGCTTAAAATCATACCCTTCTATTCTTTCTATAGTGGAATAAGCTTTCCATAAATCTGATATTATAACACTTCCTGGAAGAATACATTCTTTAATGCACGCTATTAAAGTATCTTTGTTCCTGTTGGGCACTGAATATATGAAAGATTTTTTCGTCTCCCTGCAAATACCACCAAATACCCATTGGTTGGGATATATTCGTCCGACATTATGTTTCCTTCTTGTAAAACAAGACGTCAATTTCGACGGTCATACCATATCCTCCTATTTTGATAGGATTTTTAAGTAGCGAATCAGCACAAACCTCCCTCAAATAATTTTTCCAATTTGTTACTGTTTCTGCAGACATACTCAATTCGTCTTTACAAAATAACGTTGTTGTATATTTCTTGGTCCATGAGTAAATAAAAAGAATTGCATTATTCAGAGGATATTTTGAACCGTTGAACCACGTACCTTCCCTGAGTCCTACTTCCAAAAGTCAACTTGCATTGTGACACCGCCATCTGTACCGGTCATCTCTCTTGCGCAACTTCATAGAATGTCCATTCCAGCATAGTTTTTCTTTATGGATGAGGCCTTTTTCTTGTAAGAATGCGATGGTTCGGTCCAAATCTTTAAAATCTTCGTATAACCTTAACATAGCCATTATTAGGTTTTAAACGAAACTAAGAAACGTAGTCATATGTTCTACTGATATGGAGGTTGTAACTATATCACGTGTTACTTTTTAATAACAGTTACTTTTTTTAATAACCGAATTGTGCATTAAACGAAAATGACCCAATAATAGTTATTTAGAGTGCTAGTCTTCTGCAGCTCTATAAAGTTGCTGAGTTGTAATTACATTTTGATTATTTTTTTTTTCAAAATCAGTCTTTGTGGGTTTAAAAAACAAAAATCTTTAAGGCTAAGGATCACATAAATCAATTATTAATAAGTTCCAAGTACAGCAGTGCCAGGAGCAGACTAAACAGAATATTTAACTAATATTAATTTTTTTGAACTTTTTCTTTTTCAATTTTTTTTAATGTTCAAAAACTTGGGATTTTAATAAAGGATATATTTCTCGTTTTAGAATTATGTTTTTGAGGCTGTATAACTCTAATTTTTAGATATTTAAAAACCTGGTTAGTTTAAAACAGGAAATAATAAGCTTAATATAATTTTGGGGTTATATGGTAAATATCTAAATAAATAACCTATTTAGGAAAACCTTTGGTTGTCATTTTAATCCATGCAATGGACGGCTAAGGAAGTCCTGCACTTGGGTGCGTGCAGGAGGATTGATGTTTATCCTGTACTTTTTGCAAAAAAGTTTGTAATTTTTTTTTAACGATTTTTATGTTTTAGAATTAAAAATATTGGAGTGCTATCGATGGGTAGTTTCTCCACAAGTGTTTTCATGTCATATTCTACATTTTTGCACATTTACTTGATATAATACCATTATAGTTGTAAATATCATTGAATTAAATTAAAAAAAAAAGAATTAAAAATATTATTACAGGGAAATGCGACTATAATTTGTAATATATCTCATGGATATACAGGGTGTCCCATTTCAGGTGGACGTTTTTAACTTTTAAACGAAACAAATTTAGAAAAACGATTCAGGTAAAAGTTGTAGTTATTTAGGCCTAGTTTGAAGAAATAAAAAACAATTTTTTGGTTTTTCACTTTAAAGGGTCAATATCGACTGTTGACCCCCATTTATTTTTATTTTTCTGAAATGTACAATCCAAAACATGGAAAAAATATATGTAATTAAGTAACTTAAGCAAACGGTAAGTGTGGACCCGACAATGCCTATTTTATATTTATATGTCTATTACTGCAATATTATGACTAAATAGATTTCAATATTATCTAAATGTTTTTAAATTTAGTATTTGACATATTTTCATTAATGATTACAGCATAACTAAATTTAGATATTTTATTTTGGTTGCTTAGTTCTTTTAATTAGGTACTAATGTATTAAAACCTGATAGAGCAAGAATTTAATTTGATTTGATTCAACCTGTTTACTGTTTAATAAATGTTTGAGGAAGTTATGTGGTATACAGGGTGTCCCATTCCAAGTGAAACAAAATTCAGAAAAACGATTCAGGTAAAAGTTGTAGTTATTTAGGCCTAGTTTGAAGAGATAATAATAATAACACTTGCCTGAAGTATTCAGGACAAGGGAATGGACTCTCGTGCCTGTTATTCAACTTCGCACTTGAAAAGGTCATAATAGACCCAGGATTACAAGTCACTACTACGATTCTAAGTCCATAGAAAAAATATTTATCACGCGAGTTTTTCTAATGGGACATAGCAAAAAATCTTAAATTCGAAAACTATTGATCAGCTTGAAGTAGCATAAGAACTAAAAAAAATGACACATGCTTCCTTGAATAAAATACACGTCTTTCGATACTGAATATAAGAATCAATTTTTGATCCTTCATTAACTTCGAAATAAAAATAAGATTTATTAGCAATGTGTGATTAAAACTATCACCATTCCTCAGAGCCAGGATGATTTTAACTAAACGCTGATTTACTTGTATGCTTTGGATTAGAGCAGTAGTTCACAGTTGAAAATAAAAAAAAAATCTTAATTTTTGGTTGTTTTTTTTCAGAATCCCTGGCTTAGAGTATTACTTTCAATATTTAAAAATTTACTGAGACTCTGACAATGACCGACATCAAGTTTCTGCAGCTTTTTATTGCTTTTTGTGATTTAAAGTGTTATATTTCGTTATAGATTTTCTCGGATATAACGTGTTATTTTATGAGCAACACGTGCACAAAGGATTTAGATCAAAGATATTTCCTGTTTCCCAAAATATGCGATAAGGATGTCATTTAAGGATGAAGAAGGAGGCCATAAAGGAAGAGGAAGGACTAAACTAGCCGAAGGGTCAGGTCCGGAGCCTAAGCTCCGCAATATTGTGGGAGGAGGAAGGAGGGAGTAAGGAGGAAGAGGGAGGAAGAGGGACTGAGGGTGGGAGGGGGAGGGAGTGATCCCAGGGAGGACGTGACGTCATTGTGACTGATCACTCAGCCAAGGCACCTTCCATAGATCATTTAGCAAGTTCATTTATATACCAGCGTCGAAGGAGTATTTAGTCAAGCAGCTCTCAGGCCCTCTGCACTTACTATTAGCAAAGTACCATTTAAATAGAAACTTTAGAATTCCCAATAAACCTTTTTAATTTGCGTGCAAAGAGTAAGATTTCGCGTTAAAGAAAATTTTGACGAAAAAAATAAATTAATTCCAAGATATAATATTCAAACCAAATAGAACAATAATGAACACATGGGGACAACAGCTCAATACAAAAACGCAGAATGTTATAAAAATTAGATGCAGTAAGTTCATTATTTAAAATTTATAATAAATTGTTTAAGTAGGTTAGTTATTGTATGGTTAGTTTCTCCACAAGTGTTTTTTTTTCATGTCGTATTCTTCATATTAGCTGATTTACTTGGTGTAGTATTATAGTTTTAAATATCAATAAATTAAATTTAAAAGAAATTGTTTAAGTTTAGTAAATCTTTGGTTGGGCTTTGAGGGAAGAAATAAAAGAAAAGTTCCATATCTTTTTTAGATCACTCTTAGCCTTCAAATGTTTTCATAAACTTACTTCTTGGCTTTTAGTAAAAAACAATTCTCGTTTTATCTCTATGCAATAACATAACACTTAAATAACTTTTTTGTGAAAGAAGAAAGAATGTTATCTGAAAAAGAATCTAAAATCAACCAAAACAATCCTACAGTTAAATAGGAATTGAAACTGTCAAGAAAAACACATCACGCTATAATGAATAACACTTAAATATTTAGAGAAAATGATTCCATAATTCTACCTTAGCTTTCATACTGCATTTTTTTATTTAGAATAAATCACTTGGACCTATGCACTAAAAAAATAAGGAGTTACTTAACTCCTTTAGGACTTTAGGGCATACTTAAACTATAAATAGCCTGTTGTTTTTTTATATTTCTCTCGATATCTTTCTCTTAATATTTTGATTTTAAGTATCAAAAGAATTTGAAAAAAAATTAGGTATGAATTCCACAGGTTGCCACATCAAGTTAAGTCAGAACAAGTTTTAACGCTCGCTTCCATTGACATTTTTAATATTCTCGAAAATAAAAATGATCTTGAGATTTAGTATGAAAAAAGAGTGTAAGTATAGGAAATATGTATATATCGGTAATGAATTATTCATGAAATGGAGGTTTTAACAAACATTTCGAAGTATAGATGATGATAGAACCAAAACAGTATGAGTAAGTCGGGTCTTTAATCTTTAATTTAAGTTAGAAATAGTTACTAGATACGGTCAGTAATATAATTATTTTTACTCGACAACCTGCTAGAACTGATACTCATTATTTTTCGTTTCAATTCTTTTAGAATCGAAATATCGAGAGAAAGATATAACAACAGGATATTTATTGTGTAAGTATGTGTACCTTTTTTTTTTTTTTTTTTTTTGTTAAAACTGAGGTAAAACCGTTTTATCTTTCATACAGTATGATGGTTGATGTAGAATATGTAATTATTTTATCCAAACATTTAAGTGTTATTCATTATGAATCGTTATTTCTTTTACATTCATTTCCTATTTAAATATTTAATTGTTTTGGTTTGAATAACATTCTTTCTTATTTCACTAAGAAGCTATTTATGTGACAGATACTCATCGAATAATTAAATTTCTTTAATACAAGTAGAAGTGTTTTCTACTAAAAACATTTTCAAGCTGAGTGTAATCTAACACAGATGAACTCTTCTTCATTGGTTCATTCTAACGTATCTCTAGTGTTTAATGTGGATTTAGTGTTTATCTTTCTATACATTCTAGTATTTCTAAACACAACAAAAGTGTATTTACAATTTAATTTACCACGTGTCATTGCACTGTATTCAACGAGGGGCTTATTAAAAAAAAACACAACATAAATTTCCTGCTTTTTCTTCTGGGAATCCGAACCTGATTTATATGAACATATTTCGCGCTCATAAGGTTTATTATCATTACATTAAATATTTAGTATGTAGTATGTAGCTTCCGGGAAACACTGTATAACCAGAATTGTAGAGAAATACGGAACTCTGGGGAATTTCGGATATTACTTTCTAAGGATACGGGCTTAAAAAGAAGAGAACAAAATTTTGGGTGGAACAAAAAAAGCAAAAAAAAACAACAACAACATTATGAATCGCCTTTTGAAATTAGATTATTTCTGCTTAACTGGATTAGTAACTTGATAAACTCTGTGGTTGCTCAAACTGAAGGCGAGGTCCTTAATGCGAAAAGTTTCACAGAATGGAGGTTGTTCAAATTATAGTGCAAATTTTTACCTGATTGAAAAACTGTCAGTTAATTTATAAGTTTTTCCTTGTAAACTATGTTTTCTAATCGAAAACAGATTTAAATGAGTTTATAACTTTATAGATTGCAGTCATAAATAATTATTGGTACTTAGTAGTTTGGAGGGTAGCTGAGTGAGTTAGGGAACGACTGGAATCGGGTTTTTGTCGCTCGAAGAAAATGTATTGACACTTAGATTCATATGCAATTTTTTCAGACTCCATAAAGGATTTATTAATTTTTTTATTGGGAAAATAATCTCTTTTCCACTTTTAGATCTTCTTTTTTTTTATATTTTAATGTGTTTAAAGTCGCTTCGACTGCTGGGGCCATTATCGACGACTCCTCTTCTTAAATTTCTTGAATTAATATCGTGTTTTTTAAATAAATCACCGTCATCTGTATTTTATTATTTTCTTCTTTTTTAAGTGTCATATTTGTTCCGAACAGCGGCGATCATCATATTAATCTAATTTTTTATCTAATGTAAGGTCTCTGCTGCAAAGTGCTGATGTAATATTTGTATTATGATTTCTTCCGAACAGTTATTATCTTGATTGATCGCAGCTAATCGTTTAATTTTATAGAACAACATTAACGATGGCTTGATGTTTCTTCGATTTAATCATAAATTTGATATATCACTATTTGATTTAAATCATCACTTTACTTTATTGGTTATATTGCATTGCACAATATATTTATTTATTTATTCTCTTAATACAAAGGTGTTGAGAGTTCAGAAAATGTTGTTCCCTATCATCCATATTATACTTCACTAGAAAATAAAATGTATGAATTAAAAATTAGTAAGTTTTTGCGCAACGATTCCTTTACCATCATAGTTACCAGTAACAACATACATCTATTATGCTATTTGTTTTTAGTACTCTGTTTCAATTTTTTGAGATGACTCATTTTTTTCAAGTGCATATATATATAATGCTACTAGTGTAGTAGTGCATATATACCAAAATCTGTCTTCTAATGTCCCGGTATACTATTCACAGATATACGAAATGGATTCTAGTTTCATGCAGAAAACAGAAGAAATTCATTAAAATTCCTAATAGGAGTCACTGGTAGTCATGATCAAGGAAGCAGAACCCCTCCCTAATAATTTAAGTAAGGATTTCTTTTCAGAGGAAGATTTCTTCGCTCAATTTTCTTTTTTTAGTTCCAAATTGGAATTCTTTATGGCTTCCAGTCTTAGATAAATTGAAACAGTTATAATTCAAATATACTATTTTTTAACAGCAAAGGGTATTTTGTTATATGTACAGCTCTGGTAATAAGTAGTTAAGTCGAATTTTCTCTAAAATTAGTTTTTTGTACTTAAGGAAGATTCGCGTTATTTTCTTAGTGATTAAGAGGCTAAGTCGAGTCTTGGTTTAAAAAAAAGTTATTCCTTATTTTAAAACTACATTTCAAGCCAATAATTACGAGAACGGGACAATTCCACTTACCTCAATACACTTAACTCTCACTGGACAAATTCGACTTAACTACTTATTCACCGGGGATTTAGAAATATGATAATAACCAGCTGTATTTATATATCAGAAAAATAATTCTATTATTAAAAAACGGTTCTGGAATAGGTTATTCTTGAAAGAACATGAATTAGCACATGTCTTTTGGTACCTTTGCGAAGATCGGTACTACGTTTTTCATATTTTCACATTTGAAAATATTCATTTTTCATTAAATTTAATATGGAAACAATATTGTTAATATTTATCGTGAAAAACTAAAAGTATATTGTTGCCATCCATGCCGTTGCAAATACGGAATTTATTGTGCTACTATTTATTGTTCATAAACATGAAATAATTAAAGCAGAAATAAGAAGGATCGACTAATTTATTTTAAGTCAAAGGTTCAAGAAGGCTTGTAAATGCAATTAATGTACGCTCACAAGAAGTGATATTGGCCCAGTCTAAGATAATAGAATCCCAAGGAAGGAGATATATTTCGCTATAACATTATTGTGAATATATAAGGACCTGGCTCCTTGGACCTGGGGCAACGGAACCACTAATGGCAATCCCTCGTATGTTGGAATTCTCAGATCAATAGGCTCCCTTCCACTTAGCTCTCGCCATCCTATCTTCTTATCCCTTTCCTTTCCTATAAGCTACTCCCGTGGTAAAATCAATTTTATATTATGAAAAAGCGTTGTAATAATAAAATCAGTTGATATTGCGAAATTCAAAGCCATTATACAGCCATTATAAATATAAGATAGAATCTTATCTTTGAACATAGAAGCTGGAAAGAAAGAAAATAATAAAGTTTCAGTTATTAGTATACTCTAGAGTGATTAAGAGAAGAATATTATGAAAAAGTATTCGTTTGTTTAAAATATATGATGGTATTATGCTTAATATATGAACTGTCATTTTGACGTGAATACCTCTTTAAAATTGGTTAAATAGTGGGAGGAAATTTAAAAAAAAAAAACGAATGATCGAGATTTCCATTCACTATAACTTTTGACTCGGGGAAGCTACGACGTTCGTTTAAGTTCCAATCGTCATCTGAAGTCAAAATCTATCGGTTGTATATAAAATATTAATGTAAAATAAGTGATAGTGAATATAATTAGGCGTTAGGATAAAGACGTATTATCAAAATTAAATAATGTTGGCCTACACGCGTCGAAAAGCCAAATCCAAATACAGAGATCGTATACTGTTGGAAAGGGCTTCTCAAGAGCGATCAGATGGTATCAATAAAACACCATACGACCGAGTCCAACTATTGGTGCCAAAACCAACTAGTTTGTGTGGCTTTGATTCGCTTCACATCGTTAGATGCCCTTTATATGATCAATACACGAAACGAATTCAAGTTTTATCACGGATTTGGTCAGGCGTCTCCTACAGTTAGAGGTATACGAGATGTGCACCGGAATTGACTCATCATCCGTATATTGATATAAGTAAAAGGTTCAAAATACATAAACGGTTTCATATTTGTTTTTAAGGAAGATTGAGGGTAGTTTTTTTAAAGAAAACATAATACTCTGTGATATTTTCTGGACGTATAATTATTGTATTAAAATTCCATTTATTTATATCCTAGCATGCTGTATTAAATGATTTAAAACGTCTCTAGCGATTCACAAAGAATAAAAAGAAACAGTGTGTTCCCGATTAATGCATAAATTGCAACAACAAAATAAAAATGAATCTCAGACAGAAATCAATAGTTGTAAATGTCGCATAAAGAAGAAAGCATATGTATCCGATGAAGGGCCGGTAGTCTACAAGGTGGTATACACTGCATATTGCCCATATAATAAAAATTATACAGAGCAGTTGGGCGGTGAGTGGCTCTGAGCTGGGCTTGGTAGACTGCCAACCGCTCTCATGATTTACACTCGTACGGGCATTATTCTTCCCAACAGCTACGCCACTGTTGTGTCCCATTGTTTCCCAGTTTCATTGTTGAATTAACACCAACACCCATTTCAAAGTCTAAGTCATTACCTGTCTCACGTTCTTAAAATTGACCAGAATTTTATGAATATTCTATCATGAATCGTAAAATGTTATATCGCTCCTTCGAAAGAACAATCTCATAACTCAAAAAAACTAATTTTTCAATAGAAGTATTTGAAAATTCAATGTGAGTTAAAAAAATTAAATTTTGAATATTGGTAAAGCAATGCATTCCTTTAGGTATTGAAATTCCCTTAGGTGCTCTTTCCTATTCCAATAAAATTCCTATAAATCTTCAGATTGAAACGTGATGCAATTCAAATTACACATGGCTTTATTAAAATTAAAAAAAGCATCATAACATAGAAATAAAAAATATCAGATATGTCGTTCTTGAATTGAAAAGCTTCTACCAATACAATTGCAACTATAGGCTTAATTAAAAAATGTCGATTTTCGAGTTATGACGTTTTCTTTTGAAGGGACGATATGTCTAGTCTAAGTCCATTTTTTAAAATTATATGCGTCATTTTTCCAGAATGCCCGTTTTCAGAGGAAAGCTATTTATTAAAACATATTTATGAAATCAAAACACAAACCCTCATTCTTTCCAACGTTTAACAAAGTTGCATATAACGCGGCACCTTTAACAGAATTACTCGGCTCTCTAAATGGTAAGCTATCCTGCTCTCTTTAGTGAACAATATTAAAAAGAATATATATTTGTATAATCTAAACACAATAAATAGTATATTAAAGAACATCAGGAAATAATAAATAATGAATAGCAGTAATTATAACTAAGTTTAATTACATATACATAAATACTCTTTTAGGTTTCCACGGCCACTATTTATACAAAATACTTCAGTGGTATCTTCTGGTTTAGACCGTGTCGCTAACTTTTTCGCCAACGTTTCGCCAGACATGCTGCTGACTTCTTCAAGGCAGAAAAGAGAATAAGAGAATTATATTTTCTGCCCTGAAGAAGTCAGCAGCATGTCTGGCGAAACGTTGGCGAAAAAGTTAGCGACACGGTCTAAACCAGAATATACCACTGAAGTATTTTGTACATATACATAGTTTAATTAAATATATTGTTATTATGATAATAACAGTAAATATAGTATTAATCTGAATACTAAATAAATGATGAAAGCTAGGAAATTATTTATTTAAATTCAATAGAATAAATGGAGATCTATAGATAATGATAAAATCATAATACAAAAAACAACTCCATATCACTGAAAATAATCCTACATTTTAAATAAAACTAAATAAATAAATCCAGTTGAGTTATTCCCAGATCAAAGGTATCCCTAACCATAATCTCAACAGTTTTTTTTTCAATTTAGTTCTTTGCAGGTATATAAGCAATAATATTATATAATGTATGGGTTGATTATCCTTTTTCAACAGCTGTTGTTTGAGCTCCCGCGAGATAATAGGACCTCTCGATAAGAGCTCCGAAATGTATATGGGAAATTAATTCTGATTCAAAACACCAAATCGCATATCATCCTAATGAAACCGTTTATTAAATTACAAATAAAATGAAATAATGCTTATAATAATAAAAAAACTAATTGAATTAAATGAAAAATTTAAACGTTTTGCAATGAAAATAAATTACTTAAAGTGAATAAATTACAATTGCAATGAACAAAAAAAAGAAAAAAAAAGAACAATTTATAACTTTATCTTATGATGTTAAATCTAAAATGTTCAAATGATCAATTGTAAAATAAATTAATGTTTAACAATTACACTAATAAATGTTTGTCTGTTTGGCCAATTGGAAACATTATAAACAAAACAAAAAAAAAACTTCCTTATCTGCCGATGTAGATGATCTCGGCGGGGCATTCGGAGAAGTCGATACGACAGATGACTTTCGTTGATTGGGAGAAGTCAGATGTCCTCACTTTGGCAGGGCGAGCGAGGTTTCGAGACAAAAAAAATCCAGGTCGATTCGTTCCGGTCGAATCAACGGTGAGACATCAACTATACTGCCCTAATTCCAACTGCAGGTGGGCAGGGAATTAGTCTATCTGCAAGTTCACGAAACAACTGCTCTTGTTAATAATGTGCGCTCCCTCGTGCCAATACTGTTTGGCTTGATACAGACAAAGTAAACAATAGCCGATCGACTCCACTATTCTCATGTGTCTTTTTTTGAATTCTTTTTTCAACTCAAGAACTGAAACATATAATATATATATACTAGCTGATCCGGCCACGCGTTGTGTTGCTGTTGTAATAGTTTTAAAAAATATTATGTTAAAATTTGAATTTCAAAGAAGCAATGAATGAATGGAAAAATGAATTAAATAGATTTTTGATTTTACATTTTATTCATCTTATATCTAAGTATAGTATATAATAAATAAATAATATACAAAATTCTTAACTTATAAAATATAAACATTAGTTTAATGAATGAGGTATATCATATTTTGGATGAGGAATCTTTTGTTGTGAGGAGACTCAAAAGCATATAAGGAAGAAGTATAGACTGATAAATTTCGTTGACTAGACGGTGTTACAGTTCCATAAGGCTTCGGGACAGCTTGCCCTACCTGATGATGCTTAAGGCCGTTGGTCCAATTCCTGAAGATCAGCCGTTTACTTTGCATTCATTCCAGGCAATTCTTCTTTTGCATAGCTACATACACGATGTGTGGGTGCATTTTATACCTCCTACCAGGCCACCTTAGGGAAGGTATTCTAGGGTATGTAATTCTTAATAGTGCTATGTTTGTTTTTGTGATTGGTGTCCTGTACTCAGGAAACTTAGTGAGCATAAATCCAATGCACCTGCAACAACCAGCTTCTCCCTGTGGATTTATTATTATTATTAGTATTAATTATTTATTTTTCTATCAGATTTCTCTGGATCCAAACTCAACACCCCGGAATTCAAATTCAAAGGGAATTAAAAAAAAAAATACTGATTGTCTTAAGATTCTGCAGGTGTCCATAAAAACTGTCTTTTATGTCAATTTCAATGTTTCCAAATCGAGGTCAAGATCATCTGTAGCCTGTCGCGTGCTTTCCAATATATCATTCGGCGAAATGAATAGACGAGTTACTACCACTTTTTCAAGTTGACGAAGCGATTTCAGCCTATATAATATTAATTCTTATTTTTATTATTAACTAAATTGGAAAAACATGACTCCAATTCGGAAGAAAATTAACCTCCCTAATTAGATTTTATAACAGTCCCACCTGAAACTAGTATCACTCGGATCTAAATCAAGAAGGAGGATTAGGACTGAAAACTAAGCCCCTGGGGATATTGTCATGGAAATGAGACCCTCCAAATCCAAATTAACTGCTTCCTATCCTTCCACTCCTGCGCTGCCAAGTATAAGTTCCATCTTATTAAGCCAAGGAGCAAATAGTGCACGTATCGTAGGAAAAGGAACTAACCTAAATTTGGTTTAGATAAAAATTTTAATGTTATGGTGTAGGTAATTTTAAATTACTAATTACGCCATTGATATAATCAATGATCGAGAGGCGAATGCCTGTGCGCACACAGGCAGCACAGAAGTACTATTTTACACACTCTCCGAAAGACGGCATAAATAAGGATTTTTACTCCCTGAGGTAACCTGTCTCGCTTCAAACCCGCGATCTTGATTATAGAAGGTTGTTATGCCTAACTTTACCCAACAGAATTTATTTTTAGGTGAAATCATTTATTATCTATTGCTTTGTTATTCATATTATTAAACATTAGCATTAGACTAAATTTAAGCAAATTAACAGCTTTTCAACAGCCTCTAATGAGCTTGAAGGGTTTAGAAAAGTATTTTTCTTTTTTTCTTTGTACCACTACAACCCATGAAGGGTCTGGGGTTCAGTACAGACTGTACTGTTTCATGGACAACGGTTCTGCAAGGAGGTGACTTGTCCTAGGTCACGCTCAACCGCCAGATTTTCCCCCTTATTTTGGGTACCCTATTTTTATAATATTTTATTGAGGCTGGGTGTGCCCCAGGAGGGTCCTAGATCCTATATGATCCACCTCCCGCTGCAAACAGACTAAATAAAAATCATGGCCTGCAGCGGGATTTGAACCAGGAACTCCGGCATGGCAGCTCAGTACTCTACCACTGAGCCACTTCTCTCCCTTTAGAAAAGTATGCATTTCGAAATTATTAATTCAATTACTGAGGAAATAAAGATGAATAGATGAGCCTGTAAAACAATAGCATACTAAACCTGCAACTCTGTGCAGCATTCCGGAACAGTAGGTTGCCATAGCTAAAGGGTTGACGAGGCAATATGAAGTTAATTTAGGTAGGATCCTTATAACTTCAGAAATTTATTTTGATCACTATGCTGATGCTACTGTACAAGGATATTTTACTTAATACGTTTTCTATTAATACATTTAGAAATGAATTCAAACGATAAACATTTTCAGAGATGACTAATAACTTTAACATTTACACTTTTATTTTAACTGTATATATAATATTATTAAAACGCTTGTTTATTCAAAATTGTCAATAATAAAAAGAAACTCACAAACAAAAAGAATTATGCGTATTTATTTAGAGTACAACTAAATTCAAAATACATTAATAATATAAAAATTACTTTAACCCTCTAAGCAATATTTACTGACCTATTTATACTCCACCATTTCACCCAATAGGCGATTAGTATTAGAAAAAACGGATTGATTCTGATTTATTCAACATATCGAGTTTTAGAAATGATATTAGAATGTTTATTTTTAAATTATAAAAATTAAAAACATTAAGAAACGATGTTTTTTGCTACAATAAACTAAAAAAAATTAGATTATTGAGTAAAGTATAACTATAGTACATAATCATTACATTAACTAACAACTGCAGTAAAGTAGAAAACTCGATGCAACTTTTTGTAATATGCCATACAGGCTAGTTAAAACATTTTGTTGTGGAGAGGAGCTATGTTCACCAAATATTCTCTTTATCACTTTTTTACGGAGTCGATTAGTTGTTGTTAGTTATAAAATATAGTGTAATATGTATTTTTTTTTTCATTGAAACAAACTTGTAAGTTATTTTAATTCTTATGATATCATATAGTTAACACTTTATCTCTTTTATCTGCTGATTTTTTTAGTATAAGTCTACGTTATTAAAAATTTACCTTAACATAGTTTTAATTTAAATATTTTTTACAGTATAATGTGTGTCATTTAAGATTAATAAATTGATAATAATAATATTAAATTAAATTATTAATTGTATAGGAATTTTTCATTTTTGTAGGAAAATATTTTCTTTTTGTATCATAAAAAATTAAAATTATAATTTAAAATGTAAAATTCAAAGAGATACAGTAAAAAAACATCATTCCAACATTCCTTAAGAAGCACGTATTGATTTACTAACCAGCTGTTTTTTTTTTAATTCATCTTTTTTGACTTCGTTATCGATACATATTGGAAGGAGGGGACTCTTTGATCAAACCATAAATTTTGTAGGACAAATATTTTTATCAAATAATTTAGATAATTATCTTGAGATTTAACGACAAAAAACCAGTTAGTAATGAATTTTTGAGAATCATCAAATCGACATATTTTATCCTTGTTACCCCTTTTAGCTACCACAATCGAGAATTTTCGCACGGGAAATTGTTCGGTGTCTCATCGAAACGAAGCTATTCACGAAGATTCAGCTTGATAGTAATCAAGTGAAAAAATGGACCATGGATCCTGGACTATAAGTGCAATGTTTAAAAATCAAAATAAGATCAGTCTCAAGACAGTTGTTGTGTGAGAAGGTTGCTCTCAACATTTGATTTTGTCGCCACTCTCACCACCTTCTTCACAGTCTAATATCACCAGTAAACCTCTTGTTTACTTTCACCTCACCTTGGACTTACCGGCAAGAGACATTCAGTTATTTCAAACTCTCACACATCGAAGCATCAACTCACCAACATCTCGAAGCATCAACTCACCAACATATCGAAGCATGAACTCATCACTCTCAAGAACTGAACCCAAAACTTTTCGAGACCTCAGTTCATTTTTCAGTTTCTTATTGATTCACAGAGCATTGATATTTGTTGTTTTAAAACATCTTTTTTAGTAAATAAGTTAAATAAATTTTTATGTGAATAATTAATTGTTGATATTAGCTTAGTGCATTTTCTTTTTCATAGTTATTTATTTAGTTTTTAAGGAAGAAAATAGTTGGGGGTGCAGTCAATTAAAACACTAAATAAGTGGATACTTATTTAAACGTCGGCAAACTTACTTAAACGTCGGCACTTAATTAAAATAAGTATCCACTTATTTAGTGTTTTAATTGACTGCACCCCCAACTATTTTCTTCCTTACATCATCCAGTCAACGATCCCTCGCTTCTCATATTTAGTTTTTAAATAACATTGTTTGTATTTTATTAGGTTTAGTTGTGCACATTGATGTTTTTGTAATTGTTGTTTTTCCAATTTTGCAAATACATCTATCATTTATTCATTTTTATATTTTCTTTTATTTGTATTTACTTGATGAATTCTTGTCTAGCTTTAATTTTATGTATTTGAGGAAAATATCATTCAATCAAAACTATCTGTTTTTTTATTGAATTCCAGCCGTGATATTCGCTTGGATAGAAGGTTAGCGAATTATTATTACGAGCCCCTTCTTCCACAGTTATACGTAATTTAGATGAATATGATAAACCTATTAAGATAGTGAAATTAAATTGACCCTTTGAGTCTCAACAGTAGGAAAATAAAATAATGTGAGACATAAAATTATAATTTTCTAATGTTGTAATAATCTATCAAAATTTTAATGGTGATGTTTCTATGCCTAAACAAATATTTTAGCTCCCCCCACTCCACCTGTGATACCGAATCTGTAAACTAAAAGTTTTCAAGGATTTTATTCCGCTGCATTTAATAATTTTTAAACATATTTAAGATCAATCCATAAATTAAAGTGAGGTTTTACGCCTTATAAAAGATGTTTCCATCTTGAATTTTTGATTTTTTTCAGATTGCAATAGGGAAAGTAGAGCAAAACAAAAAAAAGATTATTGAAAAACCATACAATAACGATACGATAAAATAACCATACAATAATAACGAAAATACGCTTCAAAGAGTAAATAACTACTAGTAATATACAGAAATAGCAATTATAACAGAAATATAATTGATTAATCAATCTTTCTTATAGAAAATATACTAAGAAAACTAAATTTAGTTCATTTTTAGTTAATAGTGGTTATAACTCAATAATAAGATACTATATACCAGCTAAAATAATTATAACATTAATTTGTTGACTAGGATAAACTGAACTTATTTAAAATAAAATAATACAGTTCAGAAATAAGAAATCTAAAAAAACACATATTGTTGCCAACTTTTCTGACTAAGACATAAATACGGTCCGGGCCGCTACTTGCAATAGCATTATAAAAAAATGGTATAAAAACTATTACTTGTCACGAAAGTTTCAACAAATGAACCTACCAATTATTAAATCGTTCTGAAATGGTTTATTATATTTATTTTTTTCCCTTTAATATTGGAATGGTCAGCCCCTTCAATCAAACGTCCAGGTGAGCTACTGTCCCGCAACGCTATTCGTAATTGCAGGTTTAGTATCGTACTGAATTTAGGCTCACTTTTACGTCCTACGTTTGTATAATTGGAAGGTTTACGAGTGTATATTTAATTGGAATACATTATAGGAATGTTTATTTGCCCTCCGATCACAGTATGTCGAACTACACACAGTATTTGAAATTATAAAGTTAATTTCCTATTCTCCATTGTTTGTTTGTAATTTCGTGATCTGAAGCGACATAAACAAGCAATGCTTTCATCGGATGTTTCAGAATTCATATTTTTATTAATTTACTTGATGGGGGGAATAACTAGTTGTGATTGAACAAAACCAATTGTTAGGTTTAATTCTATTTTAACTCAATGTATGAAATTGTATTGTGTATGAAGAACTGTGAAGTTTCATAGGAAATACTGGTTTATAGGCTACCTGATATCAAACAAAAACATATTTGTTGTTGGGTTTGTATATGTGGTTTTAAATAACATCACTTAATCGCTTAAAAATTAAATAGATTACTTATCCTTACTTTACTAATATCCTTTTAAAAAAAAAAAAAAATATATATATATATATATATATATATATATATATATATATATATATATATATTACCTTAAAATGTATTAAAGGCAGGCATATGCTTGGAATGCAATGTTTATAGCTGATAACACAATTTTTAAAAATTTAAAACTTATACGTCAGTTTTTTAATTTTGATGAAACTCATTAACTCAATGAAAATTAATTACTTTTTTTTATTACTTAAGCATTACATTCAATAATTATCCCTATTGAAATAGAGGATGCTTGTCAATGAGGATTGCAGTCCTCAATTGCCGAATTTTCAGAGCGGATTTAGGATTAAAGCATATTTAGTTTTAATTTTATATTTAATTAGACCTATCTTGATGTCAGTAAAGGTATGAAGTAAATGAATATAAAAGATGCTACTAATTTTAGAAATTAATAATTCCATCATAGTATAAAAATCGTAGAGAGACATAAACGCATGCAACTATGTGATTAATTAGTTAATCTGCAGTGGATAAGAATAGACCTTGTAGTACTTCAGCTTCAAACCTGAGTATATCATAGGCTCAGGCAGTCCCTAAAACAGTATACCCATATTGATTTCCTAGGCAGTGTATACTTTTGCGGTAGGAAGAAAACTGTTTCTTTCGCAAAGGAAGAAACTAGGACAACTACCTATGTCCTATAAGGAAATCTGTTTGAGAAGAATATTAGTGTAAACTGTTTTCATCAGAAAGCACCATAGGCTGGTGAATCATAGTGATTTGGTGTTACAAGGAAATGAAGGAAATCAGCAGTGTACCTGTTTGGTAGGCGTTGATGACCCTAGGGTTTTACGCCACTAAGCAAAAACAAACAAACCTGTTTGGCTCAGAATCTGAAATAAATAAAACAAAGTTATCTGAACATTTTTTAAATTTTAGCTTATTCTTTTTTTACATTTTTGCTAATATTTAAAATAATTAAAAGGCTTTTAGGTGTGGCGAGGTAAGCCAGCATAACAGAAGTATCTGTTAAATTGTAAATCCCAATGATTCTTCCCATACTCCTGTTTAATTAACATTGTATGATGTTTCTCAGTTGATCGATAGAAGTTGGTTAAAGGGAACCAATATTTGCCCCGTAAGCAAATGGGACTAAGCTACTAATGATATGAGCCAACTCCGGCTACAATCTGTGCATTGACTGCTCCTCCGGTTACAAATTTAGTATTATTATATTCATTTAGGTATATTATTAACAATACAATAGGTATATTGTAATAATAGGTATACTTCGTTATGGTAATATAATAGTTTCGGGTGAGTATGACTTTAATGAAAGTACTGGAAAGTTTATAATTGAGCTTTAGACTCACATAGGTAAGTATTTCATTCTCAAGTACTTAGCCAAAGAATGAGTGCCCAAGATTAACCATAACTAATAAATATGCCGGGCAGAGGGTGGGTAGAGTTGAGGAATTTGTGTACCTTGGATCCCAGGTGAACCAACATAATGATATTGGGGCAGAAGTCGAGAAGCGGATTATAACCGCTAATCGCTGCTATTTTGGTCTGCAGAAGCATCTACATAAAATCCTCAAGACCAGACTGTATAAAACTCTAATCCGACCAGCTCTGACATATGCCCAGAAAACTGGACCCTGACCCAAGCACACGAACTCTCAATTCTGAGATTCGAAAGGAGAGTCCTTAGGAGAATATATGGTCCAGTTTTGGTGGATGGAGAGTGGAGGCGCCGGGTTAACAACGAACTGAGACTTGTTTATTAGGAGCTGGATGTAGTACAGTTTATAAAGTTACCAATACATGGGTGGGCCGGACATGTGATTAGGATGAAATCCCAGCCAAAGTCCTCAGGGAGCGATTGTATGGTGTGAGAAGAGCTGACCGACCACGACTTCGGTGGGGGGACTGCGGAGTTTCGGACGCCCGGACCATATTGGATTTCTGCAATTGGAAGGTATCAGCACTTGATAGAGATAACTGGCGGTCGATGGTGGAGCAGGCCAAGACTCGACTACAAGGCTCGTAGCGCCAAATAATAATAATAAATATGCCTGTGTAAAATACTTTATGTTTTTTATTTCTTTTTGCGATCATCATTGCGAGACCATGAATTGTTCCTTCCTAAACTACTTAAATTCATCGAATCTTGGTAACTGATAGGGGATTTAAAATGCAGATGTATTATATTATTTCATTTTCAAGTTGAGATTTTCCCTATTTTAATAAAATGTGTTGTAGGAATACAAAAAATAATCATTGTAACAAAATTTTACGCCTTATTGCCTATACAAAGTTCTATTATTTTAGTTTTTTGTAAGTTAATCATCTATAACAATGTTCTATCTAATAATCACATTTTCTTCCTATGTGTTAACTCTAACTAAAATGAAATAAAAAAGTGTATTTATTAATAAATTTCTTATTTCCTCATGTCACTCCTGATGTACTCTTAGGCATGGAAATCGAGTGGCATTTGAATGACTTAAGGGTTTATTTTGTGAAATGCCAATAATAACAGTAATGAGTTATTACACATTAGATAATGTTAATATTAGATAATTCTCCTTTGTGTATCTTACCATTATCATAATGAAGGCATCATGATCGGCTGCCAGATGAAATGGTTTTCCTCCAACCTCAATAGTTTCAAGCCTAGAGACTAGTTTTGTTCCCCCTTGTTTCACACCTCTTTGCCCTTCGATTTTTCCTCTGATAATCAGCTGTGTGATCAGATAACGTCTCAGTGCATGGACCAAATAGGCAATTGCCTACTTGGTTAGTTTTACATGCTGTCCAAGGTGTTCTAATCATTCCTATGTGTATCCACTGTTTAAATACTCCTATGCGGTTCATTGCTAACAACTATAATGTCCATACTTCTACTCCATACATAGTTTCATACAAATATAGCACTTAAAATGTTCCAAGTTGAGGTGGTCATTACCAAGGAATCATGTAAAAGTGTTTTTTCTCATTATTATTAACATATATTTATACTATTTATACATTGCTATTCCCTTTATATTCTTTCATATACAAAATGATATGTTATGAAAATGACTGCTATTATGACTACTATTATCAGTCTATGACTATATAATACTGCCTTTAAAAGGTAGGATTTGATCCCTTTTATATATTATACGAACGAATGAGAGAGCTTGAAGTTGGATAAAAACGGCAGTTCCATCAAAGAGAAGGATATTACAGAAGATGTAAGCCGTAAAGCATGGGAATGAAAAGAAAACTTGAGGGATTAGAATAAATTAGAACCCTGCAGGTGTAAAGGGCTCTCAACTTTGTAGACATTTATTTGTGCAGTTGGATAATTACAGAGCCCCGCTCTCTCATCCAGCTCCCTTATCCTCGGCTAATAACTGAGGATAACAATAGGCCCATGTGCTACCTTCTTCTACTCCTTCATTAGTCCATTCTTCACTTCCAATAGCTTCAAAGAGGATCCAATAGCTAAGAAATTGTGGTATAAATTTAAAATAAATGAGGAATTCATTTCTCATCTCTTTGTTCGATATATTCCAGAATCTAACATGCCGTAATAACTAAAGCAAGTTATAGGGTTTTATTTGACAAACCGAACTAACCTATCCATAATAAATTAGGAGGGTAAGAAAAAAAACCTATCCATAAATATAATTTTTCGGAACATAAATTTTTTTTATTTTTTTATTTAATTCAATGATATTTACAACTAAAATGGTTTTATATCAAATAAATGTGCAAAAATGTAGAATATGACATGAAAACACTTGTGGAGAAACTACCCATCGATAGCACTCCAATAAAGTTCTATAGTAGATGATCTCGAGGCCATCTTCTTTTCAGACGCCTCGGAGGGTTATCAGGAATAGTATGGGAAGCAAGCTGAGAGACTAGCGGATTCAAGTGCGTATGGAGCTTGTTATGGAAGGATAGGTATCTAGTTTGGGCCAAATCAGTAACATATGGGATATTAAGATCATGATGGATGAGTTTGTTTGTGACATAATAAGGAGAATTGAGGATTTTACGAAGGATTTTGGATTGCAACGATTGGATACGAGATGAATTGGATGGTTTAGTAGAGCCCCAAAGCTCAACTCCGTATGCCCAAATAGGTCTGATGACTGTCATGTAAATAAGTCTTTTGTAATTAATTGGTAGCTTAGAGCGTTTGTCCAGTAAGTGTTGAAGTCGGAACATAAATAGTTCCAAATGTTTCAACCGGGATCCTTATAGTCAAGTAATTATATTGTTATAAGCAATTAATCCCCATTTAAACCCTCTTTCAACAATCTTCAAAAATCCTATAACACTGAAAAAAATATCATCAATCACTATAGTTTGGCATATCAACGAGAGCCTATGTTGTATGCCTTTAGGGTTAGAATTCGCTGCTGTTCTTAAAATATAAAGATCTCGAGAGTACGGGAAACGGATAATTTATTTAATAAATGTAACTGAATTATGTATTATGCACGACATCCCAATTATTCCTGATGTTCCCATCCCAACTTTTGCTTCATTCCGGTTGGGGTAGGAATGACATTCAGTAAAATTAATGATACAAACTAAACTTTTTTACAACATTCTGGAGAAATAACAGTGTCAATCTACCCGGATCGTCCATGTTCATTCGGATCGTCCCTCTACACAATAAAATCATGTGGTTCGTTAGTAAAGTAAGTTAGCGCTCTTTTAAAATAAAAAATTGAAACATGAATAAATTAGAACCTTAAAGAGGAAGCGGTGTAGGGTGCTGAACTGTTAATCTACAACACTTTGTTTCGATATCTGTTATTTATATTTATTCTATTGGATCTGGAGACTATATGGGGGATCACTCAGGTGTAAGTACTGAATCCAAGACACTGTGTGTTGTAGTTGTACAATTTTTTTTAAATTACTCTAAGCTCTCATATAAATTGTTTGTTTTCAAACTTAAGTAATTTAAAATAAATTAATATAAGATGTAATATATTGTAACATTGCCTTTTATGTAACAATATTTCTTCGAACGAAATAATGGCATTTTTTGTATGGCTTTGAAAAATACCTCTATAGGGCTATTAACTGTTTTCCTTATAGTTCCTACCTGTTACTCAGCATATTCTTAGCTTGTGCATAATTTAAAAGTATATATATTTCATTCTAGTGGATATCATATAAATCAATAATTACCTAAAAACTCACGGTAAGATTTAACTTATTGAAAGTAATCATTGTGTACTGTAATTATATCAATATCTATTATCTATTAGGACACAAAAGTGCGAAACTAACAAATATTCAGTTTAAAATATTTCATGGAAACCCTTGAACATCCCCGGTACCCTCTATACCCGGTACCCAATCAAAAAACTAATAGGTATTTTATAGCAAATATAACGATTAATAAAAACGATCATATGAACACGGGTCGATAATAAAAGTAATTTTCTATAAAATCCTGTACGGTTGTAGTTTTTTTTTAGTGCTCTCTGCTTCCATAGTAAAAATTATTAATACAAACATACCCAATGTAAATTATTTTTCAAACAAACTCTAATACATAATTATATAGTCTGACAAAGGCCGTAGTATTGCGAATATAATTTGATTATGATTAAATTAAATAATGTTTAAATTAAACAAAGCATAATTAAGTCATTTTTTATTAAAATAACCACAGGTATTCGAAATAAAATATCCATCATCGCTATAAAATAAAACAATTCCTCAGGACTAGAGGCTAGAAGAATAGACAAAGATATAACTTTTTCAAGACTTGACCCTGAGGCGGAGCTGCCCCGGGCGCCGGTTGGGTATCTCCATGCAGATCACGCTCCACATCTCTCTTATCCCTCTTCGGAATGTTATTGGATCCAAGTTTCCCGATGCACGGGCAGGGGGGGAAATGTTGAGCAGGGCAATAAAGGAGAGAAATATCTGGCTTCATGCGTTACACTAGGAATCCCTCGGATTAATCTCCTCAATTGGCCTCACGGGATAAAATTCCTTTAAATAATTTCAGTCTAAGGTCATTGTAAAAACCGATTGAAATACGTTTATAGGTCGAACAACTCAAAGTGGTGCAATACTCGTCGCTTGATCAATAAATGCTTCCCATTTTATTGAGTCCTAGCAGGGTAAGGCTACACCTACATTGGATCCGATTCGGTGCGACGTGATTCTACCACATACGATGCTGGGGTGTATACATTATACATATTTTACTATACATTATAGTAAAATATAAATGTATTAAAAATAATTAATAAATAATCTTAATTTTATAAATTTAAAGAACCAAATGTTATAACTCTCGATATATTTCAGTCATTTGGTTTGCTAGCGACGTCTCATCGTATCACACCGGATCCAATGTAAGTGTAGCCTAAGTTAGATGTAGTCCATAGTCATAGAGGTATAATGATAGTCAATAGTCCATATGCTACCTAGTTAGTTAATAAGAAATGTTTCTTTTTTACCTCTTGTATATCCTTATTATATCAGTTCAATATTTCCTAAAATATTTCTACTTCATAAACCTAAATATTTCTTACTACTGGTCCACCGTTTGTAAACTATGGTCATAATTCACCACCGAAAAGATACCGAATATTTAATTGTGTCACTTTTGAAATACTATAACGATTTTTATATTAAAAATTACCTTTTTGTCAAAAATAAATAAATACTAAAAAGATGCTGGGTCCATGCTATAAATAAACCGGTACTATAGATCGGCGATTGGAAGAGTGGATCCGGTAAGCTATGGCTAAATAGGAACGTATATTTGACATAGGAAGATGAAACGGGAGCTGGGGGAGTCAGAGTGTTGACGTAGGGTCAGCCCTGTTTGCCCCGCTCGCTAGGGCTACTCACATATACAGCCTGTTTCACTTCCAAGCTAAGTAAACAACTTTGTCCCTAGAAAAACTGATATTGCCACCGTATCTTCCTCTGCTATCCCCAATAGGGAAAACCCGAATCGGATAACATGCGCAACTTATCGCATCAATTATCCAAGCTTTTCCCTATAAGCTATTTTACTGTTTACTTACAAACGTAATGCGGTAGAAGAAAATTTAGTAAACTGATATTTAGTAAGGCACCTAAAAACAGTAAGGTTTTGTATTACCTGTGGTGTGAGAACCTCTAAAATCGGAGTTTACTCCATCAATCGGAATGCACGTAAAATGGGGATCCTGAGCGTGTGCGGTCTCAGGTACTCGTTGAAGATCCGTTTCTAATTCTAACTGGATAGGCAAAATTTAAGATTCCCACTGTAGCATCCCTCGAAAAACCATAGTATCATATAGTGAATTAAAATAAATTAACAAACCTTAATACTTGGCCACCATGGCGTCGCACAGTGGAACGAATCAACGCATTTGTTGGACATTGGACCAATTCTCTAATAACTAAATTTGTCCTTTATTTTGATCTTAAATTATACTTTATACTTCTTCTTAACGAAATCCATAGATAAATTAATTGTGAAATTAAATCTTATATAAAAAATTCTGAATTGAAATATAAATTTTTCTAAAAACTCATATTTTTAAAGCAATCAACTGTTTGAGGTAATGCATTAAATTAATCGTGCACCTACTGGAAAAAACACATTCATAATAAGATATTTTAGGCAAATAAAACTTGGGATTATTTCAAACGTCTGGGATTTTTTGGTGAAAATTGGGGGATAAAATTAAATAATCAATTGCGAAAATCGCCCAAAAAACTACCTTCACAGTAAATAACCAGAATGTTTGAAGTTTTTTTTCCATTAGTCGGATTTTGTTACTAGGTGCTATTTTCCGAGAAAATGATTTTTTCTTTTTATTTTATGGGCCTTGAGACTTAATTAAAAATAATTTCTGTTGATATTGGCGTCTACTTTTCGCAAGTTTTCTTTTTTTTACCAGTTTTTGTTTACATTTATTTATCCGAACAATCCTCATCTAACATAATAGTATTAACAATGAAACTCAGTTTGCGTGTGGTATTTGAACGACATATGTGTAATGGTGCGCATTGGTGCAATAGTCCCTACAACAAATCGTTAAGTTTTTAATTTTTGATTTATTTAATTTTTATTTCGTTTTTTAAATAAAACAATTTTATATAGGCACTTACATTTATTATATTTTTGATGTATCAATTATACCTAGTATATTAACTAACAAAAGTAATTATCAATTATTTTATTAATTTTGTTTAATAATTAAATTATTAGGTTTGTTACTTTTTCCTTTGTGTAACTTTATTTAATACCTATGTATCTGTCTTTCCATAGAATACTGTATTGTATCTATTCTCGTAGTATGTTGGTACAATAAATGGTACAATGTTTGATACTAAATAATCTAACATCGAAATATCAAATCTAGAATTTTTACACGTTTATCCTAAAAGGTTTGATCCTGTTTATCATATAATTAAATAGTTCCTTCAAAAAGCTTTAAAACCGTACCAATAGCCTTATTGTAGGAGAACCAGAAGTGGAGATATTCATAAATGTCCAGGCCTCCCTAACGCTCGTTCCACTGTGCGTCGACACTGAGAAATGTTTCTCAAATGCAGTACCCAGGGCAAATAAAACGGCGTTTCAATGAATCTTGTTGTGTTGTTTTAAGAAAGAATTAGACAAGAGTTTCAACAACAATAAACATTATTACATCATGTGCTTCATAACGAACGATTTAATGTAATCCATAACGATCATAACTCCAAACGAAACAAGTTAATATAATACAGATTCTTCCAATCCATATTCGTTCAAGTATTAGTTCATTTTTGGGATCGACCATACTATCATCCTGCCCCCCATTCCATAATTCTTCAAATTATGCTAAATGCTTACTAATCTCTTTCCTCTATTTGAATTCTCCAGATTTCACTAGAAGCTTACTAATCTCTCATTATAACGCCTACCCTGCAGCAGTCATCTCTATTACCCACCTTGTTTAATAATTGGGATTGTTTCTGGTATCTGATGAAATAAATGTATATATATATAGTAAACATTGGTTATTTAATTAATACAGATTGAATTTCCACTTGATTAAATTATTACTGAAGTTTGAAAGATCTGTATATGCCAGATAAGCGCGATCATTAATCATTGCATCAGATTTTTACTTATTTATTGCTTGCTAAAGCGACTTTCCTAGAAATAATTTGATATACATTGTCGTTTTTATAATGTCATTTTGTATTTTTGTCTATATTCCTTGAGAAGCTGTGATAAAAAAAACACACAAAAAGAGCTATACTACATAACATGTTTATTTTTAAATAAACTGTTATAGTATTTTTTTTTTAGAAGCACAAGTAAACTGTATTAATAAACTTGTCTGCCATTTTAAACATTTATATATATATATATATGACAATTAAACGCGCAACCGTCCGTTAACGTTTTCGCGTTCTTTCATTTTTTATTATAAGTAGTAGTAGTTGTTCATTTAACGTCACTTTATGCTGCTGAGGCTAATCGGACGACGCTACAGTGGGAGCCCAAAATTTTGCCTATCCAGATTTAATTATGACAGGGATTTTTAACGAGTACCTGACATCGTACGCCTGTCAGGCTCGGGACCCCCGTTTAACGTCCCTTCCGAAGGACGGCGTAACTAAGGATTTTTTACTGCCTTAAAAAAATCCTAGGGCCACCTGCCGGGCTACGAACCCGCGATCTTGGGTTAGTAGTTTGTTACGCAACCACTAAACCACAGGTCACCGTCTATTATAATTAAGCATTATAATTTAGCAAGAACCCACTCCGCACAAGGCAATACTCTCCATGGTGAATTGACGAAGATTAGTCTATCAACTCAAATAGTAGTATGGACGCTGGACGAGACTAAACAAGATGCTCTTAGGCCGTTCCTGAACAGATTTTTAGACGGCCTAAGATTTGTCTCGTAGTGTCAAATATTTTTAATTAAGCCTCTCAGTTAAGGACAAAAAATTTCTTAACCACTTTTTCACCGAGGGTGCAGATATATTATCATTTCAGTTAGGTCAAGCATTCTTTCAGAACATGAGCCCTCAAATAGTAGTTTGTGTGAATTAGAGATAGAATAAAGGTTTTTAGAAAAATTCTAGATTAAACTCCTATACGGAGCAGGACGTCTTCTTTAAGGTCCCAATCGAATCCCGCTATAGTAGTGTTCTTCGGACCCCACAGATTTTTTAATGTCAGTAGCCTAGCTGAAAATAGCACTAGGATTTCAGGGAAATCCTGCTTAGCCTTAGACAATAAGGAGATATGCTTGGCTCAGTGTTATAAACCAAATGATTATAAGAGTTATCAACGAGGGGGGCCTTGATTCTAATAAATGTAAATCCTTTTCAGAAATCACAGTATACCTTATTCCTATATTTTTTTTTATATACGAGTGGATGGGCAACAGAATCAATTTTTTATTTATCAATTTAAATCAATCCGATATTGAAGCCCATCGGTTCAAACAAGTTCAAAGGGGATTATTGCAATTCTCTGGAATCGCTCGTATTTTACTTTCGTGCTTTTCCTACTTTCCAGAAACTTAAAAAAAATATCGGAAAATCTGATTTTCGTAAAAAAATTTGCCTATGGAAAACATAAGTTTCCATCATAGACGGTGCACGGCAATTGCTAAAAAACAAGGAACTTTGCATTCGAGGAAACAGGAATAATCCGGAGTATACTTTAAAATATCTTAACAAATCATCCCTAGCTGAAAAAAACATATTCATGATAAATAACATACAAAAACTGCATAAACTCACCGATTCAATAATAGATAAAGAGATGATGCAAAGCTGCCAAATTGATTTTGATGTGAATAGGTCTTTAAAACTGCTTCAAACAATTAAAAAAAAGGAATTATAACAGAATCGGGCAATACAGTTTGGTGTTATAGCTTCAAATCTATCATCTCCTTCCGAAATTCAATAATACCACTGGACAGCTAAAGGATCAAAGAAGTTATTGCCATAAGTGAGGACTGCGATGGTTCGCGCACGGTGGAGGGGAGGCGCCGATGTTTTGAGCTCATTTTGCTGAATGATATTCATATAACTTTTAACTTGGAGAACCTACGCCGTTCTTTTTCTCGTAGTGTGAGAAAGAGATAAGTTTTGATCAAAAGCTGTTGTCAAAATATATCGATTGAATAAAAAACATAGTGAAAAATAGTGACAGTGATTATAATAAAGTGTAGAATAAAAAAAAATATATCAAAAATATATAATGTGGGCCTTCACTCGTCGAAAAGCCCAATCCAAATCCAGAACTCGTACATGGTTAGAAAGGGCTTCGAATTATGAAGCTCTAGATCTATCGAATGATAACAATAAGGCATCATATTGATCGAGTCAAACGGGAACGTAAAAGAATGATTGCGACCGAGAGTATCAACCAGTGAACATCTGCTGCTGGGGCGGTTGAAATTATACAAGTTGATGATGAAATCACTTCTATATCGACAACGGACTGCGTAGGCATCGATTGTGTACGATCGTCGATTATGAAGACACATTGGGAAGCAACTAGTGCTAAACGTCAGTGATTAAAGCTTGATTACAGTACACTGGGATTCATTTCATGCTTGAATAATAACCAATCGTGTGCCAGCCATTGCCACCGATGATGATCCGATCGAGCATCTACAGTGTGGCAGAAGTGCATCGGAGTCGGTGGTTCTGCTTGCAAGGCAGCGCAGTATACTTTGGAGTGAAGAACATTGTCTCGACATTGCTCCGGGCCAGCATTCAACATGACTAAATATCACTCGCATTTACGACGTGCATGCCTACTATCGTTTCCTTTGATATAATACGTAATTAATAAAATTTTATATAAAAAATGTTACCCGTTACGTAACGGTATTCAAGGACAACACACCCCCGTTTCCATGACACTGCTACACCCCATTTTTTTGAAACAGCTACTTACCGAATCTCTTCAGTTAATTACGTATTAATAAGTACGTGGAGCATTGAAAATACACAAACTTTTTTTTCCCACAAATAAATCGAACTTAGGAGTTACGTACTGAAAATTTTTACAGCATATTTATATTCGCTGTTTTACATATTTCACTTCTTGTTTTAAAATTTTGTTTTATTCGGTAATTCATGATAATTTTTAACATATTTTATAAAAAATTAAAATTTAAATATTCATATATCTCTCCTTCTAAAAACGACATAAATTAAAAATTGACATTTTTGGTTTAAGCTAGTAGCAATTGTATTGGTTGAAGCAATTTAATTCAGGAACGATAAATCCCATATTCCATGTCTATCATTTTTTTTGTAATAAAAGCCTATTTTGAGTTGTATCATGTTTGAAGTTGAAGTTTTATAGGAATGATGACATCAATTAAAATTAAAAAAAGTTTCAAGCTTTTAAAAAAATTGTAATGGCTTATAAAAGAATTTCAATACCATTATTACAATAGGTATGGTTTGCTTTACCAATTTCCAAATATTATTTTTATTATGGAACATTAATATACATTTATTGAATAATTTGTTTTTTTAGGTTATGACATTGTTCTATTGAAGGAGTGGTATATTAAGAGATATACATATTGAGCGAAGTAGTAAACGAAAGGTTTAGCGTAAAAAAAAAAAATGATTCAAATTTACAAAAAAAAATATAGCACATAAAAGGACTTTATACATATTTATTCTTTATTAAATTTATATAAAAATGTAGTTTTTTATTTATTATTACATACCCCTTCTCTTCGATTTATATGAAAAAACAGGGTTTCGTTCTAAAATCTATAAAGCGTTGTTCTCAAAATCAAAACTTTATGAGTATTAACCATAAATGATAGAAGACACCCTTTAAAACCGGCGTCCTAACAACGTACCCATATTATGTACCCTTGTTATGGCGTGAGCTAAGTACCTGACAAATAAGAACATTTTAAGTATTCTTATTATTTTTAAAAGCTACTCTTGGCGCGTACTTGAGTGCGTTTTAAGAATCTTAAAGTTAGCCCCGGACCCTTTTACTTGGAGACCCTCAAGAAGGGCTTCTTCTTTGTCTTGTGATGGCGTTCTTCTACTTTTGTAACAAATCTTACTCCTACATAGTTTAGATTCTAAACTCAACTTCCACGAACCTTAACGGATTAATGTAAAGGAGTTCATAGCATGGATTTATAAACGGAGTTATACCAAACAGTCAAAAACACCAAGCGATTCAATTTTAAATATACGAAATGTTAACAACAATATCCTTGGAAATAAATCTTCAGACCGTGACATAGACTGTACTGTTTCTAGGAAAATGATTGCGCAGGGAGGTTATTAACATGAGGGAGGTTCCTAGATCATGCTCAACCGCTATATTCCCCGCTCCAATAAAGGGTACCCACTTAATAGAGACAGGATGAGCCCCATAAGAATCTCCAGATCCTCCTGGGCCCATATCCCTGGTGTTATCAGAATAAATAAATTATCTGCCACAGCTGGATTTGAACCCGGGACCTTCGGAATGGATACTCAGTGCCCCACCAAAATGGTTATAGTGGCTCCGTCTTTTATCAACCCTGCAGATTGCCTACAACATAGGTCGAAACGTCGACACTTATAATTTAAATAACTTATAATAATATTAGCAAAAAAATTATTAAACAATACTTTTATTAATCAAAATAGAATCCTTCACTTTCAATGTATTCTCCCAACGTGAAACAAAGATTCCTATCCCCGCTCTGTAGAAATTAGGTGTCAAGGAAGAAGCGAATTCTTGGAAGGCCGATTTCAGGGTAGTTACTTTCTTAAAAATTATCTAAACAACGGAAAAGTAAAAATCAGTTGGAGAAAGGTCCGGAGAATATGGTGGGTGAGGAAGGTGCTCCTCATTTCTGTTTCGCAACAGAAGTGAGGAGCACGTTTCCAATCGGATGAACTGCTGGGCCTCGGTTAATTCATGTGGTACCCATATTTCCAGTTTTTTGTCTTACCAAGTCCTTAAGGTCCCTGGAAACAGTCATGGCATTTGCTCAAAGTTGTGAACCTAATTCACGAGTGGTTTTTGAAGGGCCCGCTTCGACCAGCTCATTCAACTTTTCGTTGTCCAACTTAGCCTTTGGCCTACCACGCTCTTTGATGGTAATTATTTCAAACCAACGGAAGATTGTTCTTTCGCCCACTGTATACTCACCGTAAACAATATTAATATTCAGAACGCCTTCGTGACGCTATGGCCAAGTTTAAATTCGTATAGAAAAATTATACGAATTTCCGCGGAAGACATAATTTTATTCTTATTTATTTTTAAAACGTTTCTTCACTTTAAAAACAAAAGTAAGACTGGTTATGAAAAAGGATTAAATGTTCTTTCAAACGGCATACATACCATAGTTGCTTGTGTATCAATAATCTAATCCCTAATGAAAAGAAAACTGTCGTTTGAAACTGGCATTTGATCCGTTACGACCCAATATATACCACATTAGATCTTCTAGTCAACTATTTTCCTCTCAATCAAAAAATTTTCGTTGACTGTTGTTCAGTTCCTTCCAGACCTTGGTCAGTTCTAAAAATTTTCTCCATATCAAGGAATTTTTTTTCCGGAGAATTTACAAGATAAAAGGAGATAAAACTGTCGTTTGAAACTGGCATTTGATCCGTTCCATAAATATATGTTATTTATAACAGATTCATAACGATATATGCTGGGTGATCGGAACTGTTATTCTCCATAACTTGTTCATTTATAAAATTACAAAGGTACGTTGATTGCTGATTTTTCCCGCGTTCAGGGATCTATATAATGATTAACTAACATAATTTCCAATAACAACGATTGAAAAGGAAGAAAAGAAAAAACAAAACAATTTTTTTTAGGATATTGTTATTGCTACAGTCACTTTTAGATGAATACATTTATATCTAACTATTCATAGAATATTTTGTCGCAGTAAAGGAGCACTTCGATGAAGAGAGATGGAAGAAATAAGAAAATTGAAGAAATTCCTTCCTGGCAAGTAATTTCAACCGAGGAGAAAATCAGATTTTATTTCAAACTTGTAATGAAATGATAACTGAAATTAAAGAGTAAAGTATAAAAATGACTTTAGTTAAGGAGCATCTTTTGACTATAAAGAAACAAATGGCATACGCTCGGAATTGTGTATTTATTTCCTTTTTATCTTTAAATATCAATAGTTAGATAAAAGACCTATATGGTACGTGCTTACAAACTTAAAAAGACAAGAACTGACGAGATGCTACAATCAACTATCACATCAGCTGGACTACAGATCATCACTTAACTTACGAAACAAACTAATATTTCAAGATTCCGCAATATACGTCCTATTTACAGAAGGTACAATAATTACAATCCAAAATTCTAAGAAAAATAGTATTATTTATTATTATTATTATTTGTGACTCTTATATGCTACCACCCACTTCGGCCTGAAAAGGCCCATTGTGCTCGAGTCCTAACAATCCCTAGCCTAGGTCAAGACTTCTGAGAAATATTAGATAGCCTTTAAAGCTCAGTTCTTGAAACTCCTTGTGAACCAAGGTCAAGGTCAAATGTTCTCTTTCGACTTAGTGCTTTGCATTCAAAGAGAACGTGCCAAGGGGTTTCATCCTCCTCCGTGCACCATCTGGACCGAGATTCTTGTTCAATGCCCAAGCGATGCATATGTTTCCTGAGTTTACAGTGCCCAGTAATGGTTTAAACTATACTTTTGAGGTCGGTTCTCGACATATGAGGGGCTTCTTTGTTGATTTTATCAGAAAGATTTCCATTGGGATCCTTTATAAAAAGTTTAGTAAGCCTTATATTAGCCCTATCCTAACGCGTTTTTATCTTCCTCTTGGCTAATTTATTAATTGTATCCTTAGCCAGGGCGAGAGGAACCCCGCAGCAGTAACTGCTCCTATAGGACCAGAACCTATAGGAGCAGTTACTGCTCTTTTCTTTGCCAGTTTGTCAGCCCTTTCATTACCTGGTATATTGCTGTGTCCAGGGATCCAAAATATGTTAGCTCTGTTATGTACAGCTAGTTCATCAAGTCTTATGGAGCATTCCTCCACTAGTCTGGATTTTGTTACTGCATTTTGTAATGCATTGCATGCTGCCTGACTGTCAGTAAGAAAATTAATTACCTTATTCTTGTGACCCTTCATAGCGAAGGCACCTGCAAGTATTGCCCATATTTCCGCTTGGAAAACAGTAGGTGTCGTGCCCTTGGCCAGGTAGTGGCCTGTGCCTAAGCAGCCTCTAAACCAGAATCCTGAGCCAGCACCATGCTCCCGGATCCAACCGTGTACACATAAGAAAAATAGTAAATTATTCTAGGTTTATTTCGGATCACACTATACAACGACACGAACATTCCCTCCGTAAAATCACATATTCACAGCCAATACACATTTCACTCGTCACCACGACATCAATTGTTCTTTCTCTTTCATACTCTATGTTCCCTGGACTTCCTACGAAATGATTAAAAATATAATAGCCAACAGAACTGCTTAGAAATAATAATTATTTATCAAAAATTCATATTCCTGCAACTCGACGAGAAAAAAATCAATGAGATCAAATTTGGTGGATGATATGTAGAAATATAACAGACAATAATTTATTTTTATTAATTGTTATTTTATGGTAATTATTTTTGTTTTGAAGAGAAAAAATTTGTCCTGACCGGGATTCGAACCCAGGTCGTCTGCTTCTCCGTAGCAGCGGTCTAAGCCACTGAGCTACCAGGGGTTGCATCCAAGTCAGACAAATCCGTTCTCTTCTCCGATCCTATATCCCCGTTTCTCTCAATTTTTGCGATGTATATACGGGGAAGAATGTTCATTGAACAATATTTTAAGTAGGATCTTGTTGACATACGTCAATATATTATTTATAACGGGGATATAGGATCGGAGAAGAGAACGGATTTGTCTGACTTGGATACGACGCCTAGTTCCTCAGTGGCTTAGACCACTGCTACGGAGAATCAGGCGACCAGGTTTCGAATCCCGGCCAGGACAAATCTATTCTCTTCAAAACAAAAATATAACATACAATAATAAGAATAATACCTTATTATTTTAATAACGGCGCTACAACCCGATTACAGTTCTTGGCATCGTCCAACCGCTTCCTCTAGACATCGCGGTCTAGTGCCGACGACATCGAACATTTCTCTCACAGGTTGCAAGCATCTCCTACCTTATCATCTGACCACTTCACTATTGGTCTCCCTCTTCTTCATTCTCCCTAGTCAGGAGTATGTTTGGCATTTCTCCATCTTCCATCCTGGCATTATGTGCTGCATGTCTTAGCTTCATTATTCCTACGACGTCAGGATCTTTGTAAATTCTGTACACTTGTTGGTTCGAGCGAAGAATAATACATAATAACTTAAAATATCGAAAATTAGTTAATACTAATACACCAATCGTTCAGAAGTACCAGAATATTTAAGTTTAATTATAAACAAATAGATCATTTATTGTTGCATTAACTTAACAAGGTACATATACATACCATCACAAACCAATGTTGTTAGCCTAGTGGTTCACAGTACAACAAGACAGGGAATACGTAGGACTCTATTAAACAGTTGGGACCAGGAGGTAATCTAACAAGGAACAAGTTACTGGGACAGAAGCGACTTGGAAAGCTGGTAGGAAAGGTCTATTGGCTCACCTCGGGGATTGTCCGCTACTTCTTCCATTCAGACTGAGCCTGCTTTACCTTTTGTTAACAAATAGAAAATTCTACTCAGGGTTGTCTGTTTACTTGGGAAAGCTTTATATAAATTACAAATCGGAAGTAACCAAACACGAACCAGCACTTTGTGATTAGGGTGATTATACCATCAGAATCGTAAAATTATTATTATCCATCATCATATCAAGTTATCACAAGCAAATTTGAACAACATTATTATATTAACATTTTACTGTCGATTCGCAGTCAAATGTCGCCGGTATTGATGTAAATGTAAATTCAGTGTAATTCAAATGTAAATATATGCAAATAAACGCTTTAAACAACATATTTACGAAAAGAACAACACAGTTACTTATTTGTAATTAATGGTATTTTTCAAATCTTAAACATAAAAGATGGAGGCTTTCTAATTTTATGCCCATAACAAACGCGATAACCCCTTCGTTTATTTCTGACATTTTAAGCCTTTGAGGTTTTATTCCTTCGGATAAACTTTTAATCGAATCAAAACGAATGAGCCTAGATCTAGCAATATTACTATCATTAGTTTTTTTACTATTACTATCATGCATTTGCTAATTTAAATTAATTTAAATTTCGAATACGGTCGATATTCAGATCTTTATATACAAGAAACGTATTAATTATGGCACAATTAAATTTAAAAAAATTTCTTGGTCCGTTTTTTCATTTTTGATAATAATAATCTAAAATCAAAGACGCAATATACAAACTTGTTTGCGTTCACAAATTATCTCATAGAAATCGTGGTACAGGCCAAAAACTTCCGGCGGTAGCATCACACACATTTTGTGTGCGCGGACGTTAAAGTGTTAAAGATGAAATTATTTCATACATAACATAGTTTCAAGAAGGAAAGCATATTTTCATTTAGAGATAGGTACGGGCTGGGCAGAACAGCAAGCCTCAAGTGAGATAATTTTTTTTAGAAATATGTAAGCTTATTCATGCACTATGGTGCAGAAACATGTACATTGTATGTCTCATTCCAGTTAGCCATAAGGGTCTTAGAGAGGTAATTAGTCAGACGTATTTTCAGCCTAATGTTCACTAGCCTTGCGAAAGATTATAGAGATTGACAACCTCATAGTGATGTTAAATGACGAAGATGACTTGGAAAAGAACAAGATTTACTTGCGAATTTTCTAGGGAAAAGAAGAAGGATACGACCCAGAACAAGCTGGATGAAGGATGTGGAGCAGGATCTCTACAAACTTGGAGTGATTGCGTGGAGGATGAAGTCGGTGGATCAGGAGTGTAGAAAGAAAGGAGAAAATTCTGATTTCACTGTCTAGCTTTTGACCCCATTATAAGCCCTGAAGAAGAATTTCATAGAGGCTTTCACATAATTAGCCCCCTCTATTAAAGATAATTTTTTCTGAAGCTATTATAAACGACCCTATAGGAACCCTGTGGTTAGTTCAGATTAAAAATCTAACTTTCAGATTTTGCCTACTCTGCCTTAAAATTGAAGTTTTATCTCTAATAGACATACAGATGCATACTCGGAGTTTAGGGAGGCTTGGAAACTTTTATATGTTCTACGCTAAAATGTTAACAAGGTTATTACTCGGATTTGAAACTTGTAAAGTTTGTGATCACTATCATCTCTTCAAAATAGCTAATGAAAGATTCAAACATTATAGTTTAAATGAATGTTATAGAATTGACTGTTAAATGATAACGATAGTTTATCATCCCATATAACACCATCTCCTGCTTAAAAACTCTATCACTGGAACACAAGGATCTTCTTTATCGTCCATTCTTTGGAACATATTAGTTAATACAATTTTCGACCAACTGACTCAAAATTAATTATTTACGCCGACGATATATTATTTTTAATCAGAGGAAAATGTTTTCAAAATTTACAACAAACTTACAACTTAACATTAATCAAAACGGATGATTGAACAAAAACATGCAAGTTAGAACTTAACGTAGGGAAAAGAAAATACATCATTTTAGTAAAAAAAAAAGGATGTACCAGATTTACCTATGCATCTTTATTGCCAATGAGCAATTAGAGAACATTGACCTTTCTAGGCGTTGTGTTCAATAGGAAACTAAGTTGGTCAAAACACACGGTAAGGGTATAGGTCAGGACTATACAAACAATTAACTCTTTGACTATTGCCGAAAGGACAACCTGGGGCCTTGGGGCCGAGTTTTTAAAGACAATTTACGAGGAAGGTTGATTCCCAAAATACTATATGTAGTGCCGATTAGGCATAAATCAATTGAGAATAAATGCCATCTCCAGAAACTTCAAAGACTTCAAAGAATCATTCGGATCAGGATTGTCAAGGCGTATAAAACGATCTCATATGACGCAGCTTGTGTCCTAGGGGGCATTGTGCTTATCGATCTAAAAAGTAACGAAATTGTACAACTTTCATCGAGTAAACTGCGTAACGATAGAACGGGAACCTGAACATTTTGATTTTTTACACGCATCAACATTTGTCAAACTTTACACGCACTTGGCTTGACATAAGGGAACGGTTACAGAAATCACTAACATACACACAGACGGAAGTAAAAAAGGCAATAATGTGAGCAGTGATTGGCTACTTTGGGACACGAATGGGAAGATGCAAAGTGCCCAGTACAAACTAGGCTCCACGAGTTCCAACAACCAAGCTGAGAAGTACGCAGTCGTAAAAGCGACAGAAGTCCTTCTTGACCTTCTAACCAACCTACGTACAGACACAGATAACATGATCTTGATACAATCAGTTCTCAACACTGGCATACATGACGAGAAAATATCAGAATGAACTTGTGCACACTTTGGCTTCTAAATTTCTCTGTAAAAATAATATGGGTAAATGGTCACTGTGGTATCGAAGGCAATGAGACGGCGGGTAAATTAGCAAAAGAGGCAGCACAAAGTGATTTGTCTTCATCTTTTCACAAAACACCAATATCGTTCATAAAATTCAAAATTAGGGAAGAATTAATTTTGAAATGGAACTAACAGTTGACTGTTTCATATAAATCTCCTAGTTTGCATAGGTTTATTTCTAAACTGAAAACCAATAACTATAAATCAATAAAATCCACAAATTACAAACTAACTCAGGCTTTAACTAAACATGGACATACCAAACCATACTTAACCAGATTTCACATAATCAATGACAAAACTATTTCAATAGACAAAGAAGAACAGACATTTAAACACATAATTTATGACGGCCAAATGTATGTAAGGCAAAGGTTGAAATTAATTATTGCCATAATATTAAGAGGGAATGATGATCCGAACACGATCTATACAATACATTTCGACCCGAATTCACTAAATTATTTAATAGTATAGATTTCGATAAGTTGACATCTATTTAAGAAAAATCATATAATGTAAAACATAGATAATTATTAAATCGTTATTGTAATTTTAATTTTGTTAATTCTAGCAGTATATAAGTAGTAATGGTCTTTGTATAAATTTTAAATACCACTTATGTTAAAATATAATAAAAATTCACATAGTAAACTGAAGTATGGAATGTGCCAATAAATAAACGATCCTTTCAAATGGTTACTTTGAAAGGAAAAAAAATGAATTTTTTAAATCATCAATTTTTATTTTAGATATAAATAACGAATTATTTAAACTAATAGAACAAGTAAGGACTTGATGACTTTCTTCAATGCCTTTGTCAACGTTCTTCGCTTGGCCATTTACTTTAGGATGCCTCAAATGACCAAGTTGATTGCCCCTAGGTAAGATAACACTTGCCCTCATCTCGGAGGTTGAATAAACAAAATAAAATAGTTAGAAATACTTTCGCCTCTTTAATTCTTTATAGCTCGCCAACTTGAACTCTTTGCTTCTTAGTTTTATTTGGGTTGAATAGTTATATATTTATTTAATTTCATAGCAAATTAAAGTGCATTCTAAGGTTTAACTATCACAACGCACTTGGTTCCCTATCAGTGACCCCTATTTTTAATCTATATCCATCGCAGAATAAGAAATAGTTATATTTTATTTTACAATTAGCTCAAAATTTAATGCTTGCTAATATTTGTTTGATCTGACAAGTATTCTCAGGACACTATAATGCATTCTTGACATAATAGAATAGTTTAATTTTTAAAATTGTTCTCGGAAATAAAATTAAAAAGTGAGGAAGGAATACCAGGACGATATCTGAATTCATTTCCTTCTTTTATTACATTTTCAAAGGCGTAACGAAATAAAAAGTGCCCTGGAGCAATGTCACACTGGCGCCTTATCTCCTCTCATTTTGAAAATTTTGCATACCAATCTTTAACATTATTCCTAATTTTAATTGATATAATTAGTTTTTGTGGAAAACCATAGCAGGGTTTGTAAATCAACTTAACATTTGGTTCTTTAAAAATGTCTATAAAACGTTCCTGAATCAGACATAACTTTATTTTTAGACGATTTATATCTCTAAATAAAACTTCCTTATATATCATCTATTTATTTCCTGTATTTCACTATTTTCATCTCATATTTATTAATCTATCGCTCAATATCGGTGTATATAGCCAAAAATATTGCAAATATCGAAATATTTCTTATGAAATATCAATATTTCGTGGAGTTACAAGTGAAATAAACTAAGTTAAAAACACGATATTGAAATAACGCTGATGAAATAGTAAGAGTAAGTACTCGTAATAGAGTAAGTTTTGTAAGCACAAAACCATGGAAATGAGTAAAAATATGGCGTTGAGGTTTTCATCAGTAGAAGCTTCTACTATAGCCTTTTCTCCAAATCATGTCTATGACTTAGTATATATCAAAAGTAACCCAACGATTTTCTATCACCAATGCCTTTAAAAGGAGTGGTTCAAGAAAACTGCAATATTGAAGCCCGACGTATCATAATACTGACAATTATTTTTAATAGATGAACTATTTAGTTATATTCGAAAACTACATACCGATACTTTTCAAATACCTACTCAGTATCAGCCAATTGTCTAAAACCTGGAATGTTTGGAAATTAGAAGAATTAATACTCGACGAGAACATATAATCACAATGAAGTATTATACTTTGCTTAGGTTCCAAATACAAGGCTTTAGACTCTATGCTAATGCTCCTCAAAAGGTGGTCAAACGTATGTATATATATATAACAATTGTTTTATATTTTATTTATAATATAATATATTTTATTATTATAAATATATATAAAATAAGTTTTAAATTAAAACACAGATGAATTTTTATTATCCTGAATGATGTAGGTATTTATTTTTGTTGAGTTCGATTTAGGATAAGCTATTCCACTTGATAACTTTTCTTTTTTTTTCCAAAGCCCATATAAATAAATATGTTTGAAGTGCATCTTCTTCTGTTGTTTCCTTATTCGAGTTAATTCACAAGTTTTTCATTCATTTCCTTTTTAATATTCTGGAAAATAAAAATAATCGTGAGTTTTATTATTAAAAAAAAATTTTATTCTGGGATATATGTATATTTCGATAATAATTTCACCAAAACATATATTATCATTTATGTTACGAAATGTTATTGAAAAGTTTATTCCCTAATTAAATGATTACCGAAATATACACATTTCCCAGAATTACTCTTTTTTCATACAGAAACTGTTTTATATGAATTTTTATTAATTGTTATAATTTTTAAATATTTTAATTTGAAAAGAAAAGTTATGTCCAGGACCGGGACTCGAAGCCGTGTTACCCACATCTCTAGCGTTGTGCTCTCCCAACTGAGCTAACCTGGCTCGCATCTCGGTTTAAAATTAAAACAATAAATAAAAATGCCATCGTTCCTTTTGGAAGTTTTCTAGAATTCCCTCTTCGAATTTGAAAATTCGTTTATACATTACTATTTTTTTTTTTTAAGTGTATATCAATATCCAACTAAATTTAAATTTCACAAAACTTCAATTTAAAATTAATTAACAATGCTTGTTAACGGTACAATATATGATTAAACTCCTAATTAATCCACATGTACATGAGTACGGGATTCTCCGTTGACTGATGGAACGGGCTGACTGGAGCACAAATACCATCAATGTCGTCCTCTGTAAGCATATGACGTTTCAGTCGGAATGTACCATCTATATCATCTGACTTTGATTGATGTTGCAGCTACTCGGTGCACTAAATGCCAACTAAGAACTAATATCTAGTTAATTCAGTCATTTGTATATTTGATAACGCAATAAATCTTAGGGTAGAGCGCGAATGATCACAAACTTTTAATCATGATGCAGTATCAAAGTCTAAAAAGCTAGCATGATTTTGCTCAGCCGAAATCACGTGATAACAAAACCGAACTATTTGTAACTTAATCTAATATATATAATAGTATGGTGAAGTATATAAAAAATATTTTTTTAAATGATAATGTAAAACAATATTACTATATAATCACCTCCCTGCACAACCGTTGTCCAAGAAGCAGTAAAGTCTCTACCATATAGTGAATACCAGACCCGTCTACGGGTTGTAGTGGTGAAGTTTTTCTTTTTGTTACAATATAATCTAAAAACAACAAGAAAAAATAAGCCACAAAAATAGATATTATGAGTTGTTAAGGAAGAAACCGAAACTGAAATCGAAAAAAGTATGGTTATTAACTAACAAACAGAATAATTCTACTATTTCACTAGAATATTTAATCAGCATTCCATTAAAGCAATGAAACGAGATTAAAGAAAGCCTTAAAGTAAAACCAGGTGCAGGACTCAGTGGCAATGTCCGAGCAAGACGCCTAAATTTGAAAAACAAAAACTGGATGAAATAATAATTGAACAAGGTATTTTAAGTAAATGATACAATTCTGAACCATCAGGTCACATTTCGCGATCTGAGACCTTTGTGGAAGACCCTCGGTAGTTAACAAAAACATCTTGTTTACTTAGAGAGAACAAATAGTAGAGCATTGTTAATAGTTAATAATAAATTAAATGGTACTAACATTAATAATAATGTATTGATATATACCGTCGCCGTCAAAACAATACCGCCTACGTACACTTTAGGGGATTTCACAGGAGAGAAAATAAAAACCGCGGCGAATGTAGACTTGGCAATTTTTTTTCAGAACTATTGAAGAGAAGTGTCAATAATCATACTGATAGTGTGTAATTCAACCTGTAGAATGTGTTACAGTTACAAACTCATTTTCATAAAAAGTTGTAGATACGCGCTTTTGTTTGGACAGCGACGATATGTAACAATATTTGAGAAGTTTTTAGCAAACAGATATACAAACTGCTGAGCCAATTGAAGCACTTATTCTTCAACATTACTACATAACAAAAACATAATCTTCAGGAATCAATGATATCGTCACCGAATATAATTTTTTAATATGCCATTGATGAACTGTATGTGATGTAGCACAAAAGAATATCGGAACAATGAATCATAGATACCTGAAGAGGACCTATAACTAAAATTTAGATACAAAAATCCAATATTTTTTTCAAATATTTCAACCCAATAGCAGAGTTAATGTGCAAAGGTTATATAGTTGATATTCCTTGAAAATAAAAGTAAGAAATATGCGAAATAACCTGGATTTAACATCTCTAAGAGGCTACATTAATTTTGAACATTAATATATAATTTATTTATACTCGTATAAACGTGAAAGTAAAAATAAATTTAAACTGAAATGCTATTTACAGATCCTTCAAATAACCCGTTTAACATTGAAAATGTTTGGAGGAAAGGTTTGATTTCTGATTTTTGTTTGTGTTTTAATAAGCACAATTCGTGAATTCCTAATTAATCATTTGTTTCTCAGAATCTCTCTTCATACTTTCCTGCTGAAAATAAATATTAATCAATGGTTGACGTGTGAAAACCCTCTAATACGCTTGGCCGTTGAAATATTTACCAATAAATCATTTCCCATATAGATCTCTTAATCAGGATTAATTCTGATAACTCTATCCACAATGCGGTTCACAAAACCCGACCACTTCAGTTCTTCGAGCTTTAATGTTTATCACAACCTTATTACCATCAGAAAACCTTATCCGTCGTAAAGATTATACTTCTTTTTATAAAGAAAATACGTCAAAATAATAATAATAATAACTATAACATAATTAACAACATATAATTATCTTACTTTACCCGTTAAATATAGCTGTATACAAAAATCTTAGCTGAAATTACACTGGTGTGTCTTTATATGTTCAATTAATAAGGAAGGGACTGAAGAAACTGATTCAAAGACATGACTTAATGATGAGATCTCATGTGGGGAAAGATAATTTAATATTTAACGAGAGCCTTTGTTTGATGCGATCGTCAAATGTTTGTAATACACCAGAATATATTGTTGCTAGTATTAAAACTAATGAGCTTGCATTTGTTTAGTAATTCCTTAACTATAGAATATAACATTCAGAAATTATCTACAGCTGTAGTGAATGAGCCAAATTTTAGAGTGAGAGTTAACTGTATTGAGGGAAACGGTATTCTTTCTTCTAGTTATTGGCTTGAAGTTGAGTTATAATATAAACGAAAACTCAATGTCCAACCAATGACTGACTGGCTTAGCCACTTATTCACTATGCAAAAAACACGATCCCACTTCCTTAAGTGCAAGAAACTCATTTTGGAGAAAATTCGATTTGAAGTACGTTATATGCCTTAGGAATTTATTGTTAAATACTATCTCTTTACTCAAATTAATTTGATCCGAAAGTAAATGAATGTAAAAAATGATAGAGAGGAAAATTGTTGACTGGAAGATCTAATGTGGGATATGAATAGTCTGGGGGTGCAGTAAAAAAAAAAAAAAAGACAGTAGCTCCAGCCTTCTGTCAGCCCTCAAGATGGCCTACAACGTAGGTCGAAACGTCGTCACTTATAATAAATAAGTTTGTCTTATTTACTGTTTTTTTGACTGCACCCCCCCGACTATCTATATCCCACATAAAAAATGATAAAAAAAAGATTTAATATTGTCCAGATCAAAAAATCTTTCCTTGAGATCTTTGTTTGGGCAGTGAAGCCAACAAAGCACGGTTAATTAACCAGAACAGCTACCAAGAATTAAAGTAACGAGCTCTAAGTGACCCCGAAAAAAGAACATCCTACACCGAAAAACTGCTGGATAAATTAATGACTAAAAGTCTAGAATAACAATGGTGTCGCTTTTAAACCTGTATCCTGGAAATATCAAGAAGAATTTGTGGCTTAGGCAAAACTAAGTACAAGTAAACAAAAGCGAGTTGAGCAGTAGAATGAGGAAATGCATATTTGTAATTTCTTCCTAATTAAAGAACAAATCAATATCATCTAGACAGACATTGGTCCGCTTTTAGAACAAGAGAGGCGAACAGTGGTTGATTTTAGTTGATGAACAAATAAATAAATCGTTTCATGGCACTTTTGTGTAGGGATGGGTAAGGTTGTATTTATCGGATATTTTGTAGCCGATACTGAAAAGTAGTAGATACAAGGACCGGATACGGTCGAAATGTACCCGGTACAAAATACTCGCTTGAATACTTGACTCGCGAGTCGTAGCAGTGGGGTGGGAGTTCCTACCAACGTCACCCCACCTCTCTCTAGATCTCTAGATACTTGTATTCACTGACTAGTCAGTATCCACTACTAGTAAGTATCCACGACGATTGGCGTATTCACTACAATCTCTACTCCCGCATATAAGAGCTGTATTCAAGGCCTTGGTTGTATTCACATTAGAAGCATCAGCTATTCAGTATTCACCAATATATTCCCTACCTTATGCTTCCGTTTGCTATTTATTACTATAACATACGAATTAAAACTGGTATATTATTTTTTTACATCTACTTTGTGAATCAAATTCTGGGATTTAATTTACAATAGAATATGGTGTTCTTAAATACAATATATAAATTTGTACAAATTTAAATAAAAAGATTGTCCTATAATTTTTGAGGTTGAAAAGTTTATTATCTCACTACAACTGTAAAAACTTAGTATGTTTTCACATCTACTTTTCAAATATAAATTAGTAAACAATTAGCTTTAAAATAAGATAAACAAAAATGAACCTAACAAAATGCTTGTTGTTGGAATATAGCAATAATAAATTTCTCAGCTAACTGAGACTAGTGTACTGAAAAAAATAGAATGAATAAACAAATCGTTTAGTTATTTTTCATTTAGTTTTATTATTATTAGTCTATATGTTGGCTGTGAATTTTTTTCTTAAGGTACATTATCATATTAGGTATTGCATTTAAAAAAAATATTTTTTTTTTCTTTTTCAAGTAAACGTGTTCTCCTTTCAATTAAAATTTATCCCGCTTTAGAAAAGACTCTTTCACAAGGGACTGATGTTATCACTGTTCACAATTTTCTACGAACTACCTTTGATAAATATGGAAAATTGAGCATTTTGCTTCCAACATTTCAAAGGGGAACTGTTTTCTTTCGGAAAAGGCTCAAACAAACCAACCACATTTTGGCACTAAAATTACATCCTCTCACGGATTTAAAAAAAAAAAAAATATTATTTACTAGTAATCACGGTCCTTTTAATAATAAATAAATAATAAGCAATATTCAACCGCTGATTTAAGCTCCCCTGATTTTATTACCGGCGAAAGACATATTTCGCCGCATTTCCCCCTAGTATTAATAAATAAATAAGTAAAAATAATAGTGAACAAGTTATCACTTATTATCAATATAATCTGTAATTAGTCAATTATCATATATGTAGAAACGAAAATAAACTATGAAATTAGTTAACATTACAGGATGGTTGAAATAACATTTTCCGAGATCGCCTCCTAATATATGATTTTTCACGAGCAACTTTCACAAAAATTACATATCCGGGCAAATATGGTTTCATTAATGGATATATCTATACTATAAAGTAAAGGCAATCGACATAGATGATTGAAATCGGGTGCAAAAAAAAAACAAACTCAAAATCCTTCTTGATTGTTCATAAAGGAAATCAAACGCAGCCATTAGCGTTGAAGGGCCAACAACACCTTATGGCATTTGTAAATAATTTATAGCATCAGCTGTAATGCTCGGCCCGAAGAAGAATAGGACGCCTGGAAAATTTTAGAGAATTGATAAAGTGGAATAACAGAGCATGCAACCTGTCAATATAATTGAAGAGTAATGAACGAATTCCAATAACGTTAATATCAGCTGAGTCAACTGGTGAACGTCTGAGGTAAAGCTGGATAAAGGCCGGGAACAAAGGGCTGATAAAACCTCTTAATTGAATTTAATTTATTCTAGTATCGAGAAATGTAAAGTTCACAATAACTTTTCACATTCTTATTATGTATTTAAATTTCGGGACAAAAAGGAGATGTTGAGAACGAAAATTAGCAAGAATCTCCCGCCTTTAACCGTATGTATATTTTCTCTTGAATTTTGTTTTTCTAGTTATCATAGACCCTAATTGCTTAAACTTCTCGATACATTCAAACTTATTATTTTAAATCTATCTATAAAGCTCCTCGTTTCACATATTACAACTATAATATTTATAATTTTTATAAGCTTATTATTTTTTTACACACTAAAAAAATCAACCCTACAGATATTGACTTGAGACCCCTCATTCTTTTTTTCCAGATTTTTTATAAGAAAAGTTGACCCACTATCTCTCATTCACTATTTAAAAGCTTAGTTTGAACATGTTTAAGAACTTTAAAAACATTCAAAGGTGGATGAATGCTAAACTACAATAAACTCCGAATAACGTCGTAATCCAAAGAAATTTTTAAACAAAAAAAAATGTAAACTAAAAAAATGTACAATCAGTATAGTATTAAAAGATTTAGATAAAGAGACAAATTTTTTGGTGCTGGCATTCATCAAACAGAGATACTATGTGTTTTCGGGATCGAGATACTATGAGTATTTGACTGGACATAGCTAAAGAAAACGACTTTTCCTTTTATTTCTCCTTCCCTAAGGCAAGGGCCTAACTGCCTAGCAGTTTGTAATTTCAAAATATCCTGATCAGCTATCTTACTTTTCGCGGATTAAATGAAAGCTAAGCTAAACTAAGCTTTCTTTTCAAATGAAAGCTAAGAACGCTGGAAGTGAATGAGCATTTTCCACCACATATTTAATATGAAATCTACTCGTGTATATGGCAGAAATAAACATCTCATATACATTCTTCTTTAAACAGCTTCTCGTGAAAAATAATTTCTTGTAATGATAGATTTATACAAATTGAACATATTATATCTCTATTACATGAAATGATGAGCTTTACAGATAGATTTAAAGTAATAAGTTTGAATGTATCGAGCCTCCGTCGTAAACCAACGACTTCCTGTCCTCCTATATCGTTTAGTAACATTCCACTGATTCCTGTAGAACAGGTCCGGTACTAAGGACTACACATTGACAAACGCTTAACTTGGAATCCTCATAATATACTGAAACGACAAGAAACAGTTCGCCGTTTCAGGCTACTTCAAAGATTACTAGTCAAACGCTCTAAGCTCTCAATCAATTACAAAAGACTCATATACATGACAATCATTAGACCCGTCTGGACTTACGGAGTAGAGCTTTGGGGCTCCACTAAGCCATCGAATTCCTCTCGTATTCAATCCTTACAATCCAAAATCCTTCGTAAAAACATTCCAAAATGCCCCTTACTTTGTAGGAACAAAGTAATCCGTAATGACATTAACCCATTTGTTGCTGATTTGCCCCGAATCCGATATCAATCTTTTCATGACAAACATTATTTCCACTCAAACGCATTATTTTCAAACCTAGCAACCTCATCAGTTCTTGATAATCCTCCGAGGCGTCTGAAAAGAAGATGACCTCGTAACCTACTAAGTTGAAATTTTTATTTGTGTACTCCCCCTGGGTAGTATATCTACTTGTCTTTATTCATGCCAATTTGTACCATTCATTCCATTTACTTGTTGTATTAGCATAACAATGTTGGAAATTTCATTGAAAAAAAAAAAGTATCGAGAACTTTAAGGTTAGAATCTATGATGACTAGAAAAAACGAAATTCAAGAGAAAATATAGGTGAGGTTAAAGCCAGGAAATTATTGTTATTTTTCGATCTGGACATTACTAAGCTCGTGCCTATTGTCCAGAAATTTAAAAATTACATTAGCTTTCCAACTGCTACTTCGGCAAGGGAAACGAACAGTGAACAACGGCTTATGATATTCGAAAATAATTTAAAGAATAGGCTATAATATTCGGTCCGAAAAAAGGGATGGGATTCCTGAAAAAAATCGGAGAATACACAATAGGGAATAGCAGAGCATGCAACCGGTTATTATAATTGAAGTGATACCATCGCGAAGATAGAGATGGGCATGTAAAGTTGCTGGATTTGGTAACGAAATAATTCCTAAAACGTTTATGTTACTGAAGGCTTAATTTAAAAATGCCAAATGTTGAGTTATGCTGTTGTTCTTTTTCTATATTCGGAAAAAATAGTAATAATTAAAATACAGTAGAATTCAACTTTTATCACATCTCGTTAATTATAATTATTTGAAACACATATCAATCCAAGAACTCGATTCAAGAAACATACCCATGGCATATGCCTTCATTCATTAAAATCTATGATATTTTTTGGAAAATGTTTAAAATTTAAGTATAAGCCAGATCAAACTAAACGGGTTATAATAAAATGTTAGATTAATATTATCTTAGAAGCTTCTATGAAATAAAGTGAATTATTTTTATTTTATTTTTTTATTAATTGTTATAATTTTTAAATATTATTATTTGAAAAGAAAAGATATGCCCAGGCCCGGGATTCGAACCCGGGTCTCCCATGTTTTCGTCTAGAGCACCAGGACAGAAACATGGGATATCCGAGTTTGAATCTCGGCCCTGGACATATCTTTTCTTTTAAAATAAAAACATTTAAGGATTATTTTTTTGTTTGTTTGTTTTTCTTCTTTTTTTTCTGAACCTCCTTTATTTTATGAAATTACAATTAAAACATAGTGAACATATAATATGCTCATGTAAACTCTACAGCCTTCTATTACCCGCAGGTATGTCAAGGATATACAATTTCTTCTATTTTGTGTCTAATAGAGAGAGAGTTGAGTGGAGAGTTGGTTTTGTTGGGAATCAAGTTTTGTTTTTCCTTTTGGACCACGTCAATTCAACTGCCCTCTTTGTTGGTACATTGTACTATACAGTACTAGTATAGCGTTATACCATTGAATTTTAGATTAGTTTTACATCATCATGTAAATGATAGTACGATTTTTGATACAGATTTGTCTTATTGTAATGGAAATAAAAATATCTGATTGTGAAAATACAGGAAAAGGCTATTAATAATGCAGTAAAAACCATGTACATATTTAATGCATGCCATAGTTTTAGCCTTGTATATCTGATACTACTATGGTGGTTATTTACTGTCAAGCTGTAATTTCGGTTTTTAAACTGTATCTTATTTATATTAAGACAATTAAAATAAAATTTAACTAGAATTAATGCATATAATAGAAAGCTATTTTGCTCTTAAAATAAATAACGGCTGATGTTAAAAATATTTAATAAAAACTGTTGCCACCAACGATTCGTATAGACCCAGTTCCTTGAAAATACCATGGTAAAAAAATCGACTTCCAGGTTGCTCCAATTAATTTGCTTTCATTTTAAAAATCCATTTCTAGCGTTTCTTTTCTCTGTTTGGCGAAAATTCCTTTTATAATTCAATGACTTGTTATGGCCTAAACAGTTCTCGTTAATAAATACTCTCAGATTAAGATCCCTGAACCAAAATAATTACAGTGCTAAGGTCACTCCATTCTCTTAAGGTAGGCTGATTGCGCAGGCTTGATTTTCACTATATTTCCCCAACAATAATTTATTGTACTAGACTGAAACGACAAGCTAGAGCTCGCCGTTTCAGGCTACTACAGCATTTACTAGACAAACGCTCTAAGCTCTCAATTAATTACAAAATACTCATATGCATAGCAATCATTAGACCCATATGGACTAACGGAGTAGAGTTTTGGGCTCAACTAAGCCGTCGAATTCCTCCCGTATTCAATCTTTACAATCCAAAATCCTTCGAAAAATCCTCAATGCTCCTTACTTTGTTACGAACAAAGTATCTATAATGACATTAATCCCATTTGTTGCTGATTTGGCCCGAATGCGATATCAATCTTTTCACGACAAAGTTTATTCCCACTCAAACCCACTATTTTCAATCCTAGTAACCTCTTAAATTCCTAATAATCATCCGAGGCCTCTGAAAAGAAGATGGCCTCGTGACCTTCTAGGTTGAACTTTTTATTTGGGTTTTATCACTGCGTAGTTACTCTACTTGTCATTATTCACCCCATTTACTTGTTCTATTGTTATATAATAGTTGTAAATTTCAATGAATAAATTATTTAAAAAAATTATTGATGAGAAATTATTATAGCTATGACACAATAACACATATTTCTACAGTGGGTGAATCATGAAAGCGCTAGCTGGGTGAATTTGGGCATGATGCCACGTTGATGTTCGTTCCAGCCCCAATCTGTTGCAGTCAGTTCCTTACCCATCCAAATTTAAAGCTGGTAACAATATTGTTCTGCCGCACATTCTGTGGGTGGGAGATTTGCCAATATGAAAGATGATTTAATTGATATATTCGAATAGACAGTAATGTATATTTTTTTTCACCAACAGAAAGTAGAGATTTCAACAAACCAAAAGGCACTTTTTTAAAAAGCAGATATTTTGACGTGAGAATTTTCGATTGAAAATTAGGGTGTTTTTGCGATGTTAAGTCAAGATCAGGTGAAAAAATAAATATTTTGAATAAAAAAATAACAGTGTGCTTGGAACATAAAGAGGCAAGTATTCACCAAATTTCAAGAAAAGAAATTGTTTTTGTAAAAGATATAAATAAAAACCAAAAAGTTAGTTATTTGAATTTTTAACATAAAAAAGTGTAAATACAAATGTTGTAGACCTTTTTAGACCTTAGCTTAGCTCACTTCCTATTCCTTCCTGTACCTGTTCTCTAGTAGTAGCGTCCATTTTACCCAAGTTCTAGGCCTAGGAGATAATAGATGGATTCACTTCTATAGCCAACAGATAAAACAAAGTGAGGGGTAGGTTGAATGGTTGTTTTATATTCAAAAATTTTATTTATTTAAAATACCAGCTACCATACTAAAATTGTCACATTTGTTGTATATTGTATTAAAATGTGTTAATATTAATTCCCCATTACCAACTTTTTTGGTGTTTTCAATGTGATTACTCAACTAGCGATGACGTAAAAGCTTATTCCAGCTTATTTGATATAATATTTTGGCATTTTTATAATTATTTTTAATTCTATTTACGTAGCGAGGAATAATTACGTTAGAAAAATATATATAATACGAACGTCTGGTAAGGATTAGGCTGGGAAAGTAAAATCTCATAGCTGCAGCAAAACAATCTGTGCCTGAACGTGATCCACAAATAGGATCGACCAGATAAAACATCCACCTCACGTTCTTGGCTGTTAACATTTATCTATTATTTTATTGTTCTCCATTTTCAGGAAAACTTGTATTTTTTTTCCAAAGATTGATATCAAATTTTCAAACCTATAAATATTGTTCATCTCTTTAATTTATGAACTCAACAAAAAGCTGCATCTCCCCTAAAAATGCTGATAGTCGTAATTCAGGGATCGCAGCAATCTACATCACTCATTAAAACTGTTATAGGAGCCATGATAAGATTGAATAATCTATCACGCTCATTTTCCCAATCACTAAATCATAAAACTATTTACTGTTTAAATAATTTCCACTAAAGACCCAAAAGGAAGTTCGATCACTTCCTGCAGCATTCATTTTATGGTAGACGGAAAATTAATTTCGGATTTTCAAAATAAAAATGGTAATGGCTAGATAGTTAACAAGGTTTTGAAGAAAAGTAGTTTGGCGTTTGTTGTCACATCTGCCTAATGATATTACAGTTAACTGTTTTTATATATATTTTAAATATATAATGACAAAACCAGTTTCGCTCATACCAGATATTCAATAGGAAAGATACGAGCCTGAACTAATATTACACGTAAAACCTATATTCCCTTTGTTCATCACCTTATAAATGATTTTCTTAAAAGAAAAAAATAGAATACAACGGTTTTGTTCATCAGCTTTATATCGATTTAAAAAACTTATGATTCCATCGACCGTCAGATTATGAATAGTGTATTGATTGTAAATTAGTAAATGTGATAAGGATGTGTATGAGCGAAACTTTTGACAAGGTTAGAATCGGTAATAATTGTTCGGAGAAAATTGAGGTTCGTTCAGGTTTAAAACCAGATGATTTGCTATCACCTGTACTATTCAATTTAACACCCGAGTACGTTATTAAAAAGGTGATACACAACGAAAGAAGTTTGAATTTGAATATGAATAGTAAAATATCCGTGCTTGGCTTTGCGGAAGATTTGGTACTGTTGGATGAGAACAAAGAAACTATAAAGCTAAATACACAGCGATGTAGCTTAGAGGTAGAGCGCTGAGTCCGGGATACAAATCCCACTCGCTGGCACACTTTTATTTAATCTGTTAGTGGTCCGAAATGGATCCTATGGGATCTATGACCTTCCTAGGGCTCACCAAGCCTATATAAAGTGGTCACCCTAAATAAGGGGGGGGGGGAGAATCACCTCCCCGCACAACTATTTTCCAAGAAACAGTACAGTCTCTACCATGTACTTAACCCCAGACCTGGGTTGTAGTGGTATATGTGTTTTTTTTTTTATGTCATCAGTAACCGCATGACTGCACACACTTTGATAATACCATTGCTCAGACACTGAAAAGAAATTTAAATTAGCTGAGGCTTTTTTTTTCTCCAGAATATTATTCCGGATTAGAAATGTAAGCTTTTGGCTCTGACGCCAAATGAAAGATACAACGTCGGTTTGAATTTCGATAAAGATGGAAATGAAAATGGGCAGCGTTGAATTTCATGGGAACAATATGGCCGAGGGGGTCCATTACAATGAACACCAAATCCATGGATTGGCTCGTCGAGCTCTTTTGTTCCCAACTCATTCATCTTTGTTTTTCGTTTTTTCCAGTTTTGTACCACTCGTCCCCCCAAATATGGGCTATTTACAGTCCTCTTGATGTATGTGTTTTATTAGCCACCATTTTACGGTTTTATTATGATATTTGTTGCAAGATGTGGCGCCCAATAAATTTCAATCTGAAAAATAAAATCACTACATTGACAGCTTTACATTGGCCACAAAAACAGTAACTTCATTAACCACAATGCAATCTCTCTGATTTTTCAATAATATTAAATTCAATAATCTTTGATCTATTCAATTTGTACACAACAATACAAAACAAATTTAATATACTAATAGAAAAAAAATCACAGGCCTAGAGACTAAGCTGGATGAAAATAAAAGAAATCAAGAGGAGGACTTAATTAAGATAAAATGTGAGATTAAGGATCAATCCAGTGATATCCAGAGTTATACGGAAAGAGAGGAATATAATATTCGATGGAAAAATATTGTATTATTCGGACTGGAGGGAGAAAAACCAATGGAAATGAAGACTACGATATTTAGATTATTGTATTTTATTATACCATATTTCAGACCTTATGATATAACGGAAATAAGGAAAATAAACACTAAAATTAAAGATGGCCCAGTATTAGTGAAATTAAATTCGATAATTTTGAAAACAGATATTATGAAAAACAAATCTAAATTAATGAAACTTGATGAATTTAAAATGTATAAAATGAAAGATGATATGCCAAAGGCTGTCAAAGAAATTAGAAAGGAATTATTTACATTTATGAAATCCCACTGGGAGAAAAGAAACAAGACTACCCTGAGATACGACAAACTATTAATAAATGATAATTTGTTCACCCTAGAAGAGAGAAGCCTTAAGAAAAAGAAAAAAAAGAAGAGAAGAAAAAGCAGAAGCTGTCGATAAAGAAAAAGAGCAAAAACCAAAGGACAAAAAGCCGAAGGAAGCAAAACCTCATCATCTAAGGACAAAAAGCCTAGATACATTATTGAAATCTCATGAAGAAAGATTATTGGAGGAGAATGTTAATAAAGACTTGGATGCTTCAAAAACGAATTTCAAAAGCCATAGGATTCGCAAATAGCGTAACAATTGGACAGAAAAACCAAAGTTAACCAAAAAAAGACACCGAAAAGGACAATAAACCGAACTCACTTCCCCCAGAATGTATGGTCAGCAAGGGGGAATATGACCTAAACCTCCCAAAACAACATTTTCAAAAATTCCGAACATTTGAAATAGCCACACTTAATGTTAGAAGTTTATTAGCCGACAGGAGAATAGAAAAACTAGAAAACGCTATGTTTAATTCAAATATAAAAATTCTAAGATTATCTGAAGTAAGAAGAAAGGGAAAAAACATTCAGTTAAGGAAAAGTGGATATTTATTTTTCATTATGGTCATGTCAGTTGACATCGAGGTGAGGGATTTATGATTCGAAAAGACGTTAAAGATAATAACATTGAAATAAAAGAGGTCTCCGATAGAATTGCTGAATTAAAAATGGAGATGTACGATAAGAAAGTAGTTTTAATACAAGTATATGCGCTAACTTGTGCATCTTCGGAAGAAGAAGTGGAAGATTTCTATCAACTCCTGAATGAAACAATCTCAACTGTAAAATCCAATCACCAGAATTATTTGATTATTATGGGGGATTTCAACAGTCAAGTAGGAAGAAAGGCCTGTCCAGAAGAGAACTCCGTTGGTCCATATGGGTACCCGAAATCAAGGAATAAACGAGGAGAAAGACTGGTAAAGTTCAGTTTAGAAAAACAATTAAAAATTGTTAATACCTTTTCTAAGAAGCGAAAGGGTAAGAAATGGACCTGGTTGTCTCCAAATGGATTGTATCGTAATGGAATAGACTACTTTATATCTCCGAACCATTCTATTTTTAAAAACATCGAAGCATCCCATCGATTTTCATTCCAGTCTGACCACAGAATCCTAAAAGCCACTATTTATCTACCCAGGCGTCCCTCCACCAAAAAAATAAAAATAAAAACGAACAAAATACCAAAGAATGTTACCGAAGAACTATTCATTCCAGATTTATCAAAATTATTAACTTCTGAAAAACCCAATTTTTCTGAAAACATTCAGACAGCATACAGCACCTTCGAAAATGCAATTACAACTGCAGCACTAAATTGTGAAACGTCAAAAACCAATGTTGGCTCTAAACCTCCCGAAGTAACCCTGGCATTAATCAATAAACGAGAAAATCTCAAACAAAAAATAAATAAGTCAAAAGAAGAAAAATATAATACAATCTTATATGCAAACTTGTGAAATATAAAGTTCGTTCTGACCTCGAAAGACATAACCAGGCCAATGACAAAAATTTGATTAAAAAAAATACATCCGTTAAAAAAGGTAGGAAGTTGATAACTCCCGGAAAAAAACTGACTTTTAAAACTTTATAACGAAAAAGGAGAAATTCTAAATAGTAGAACTACAGTAATCCATACTGCTACAAAATTCTATTAACAGCTATATTTTGAAAAATATTCAAACAAATTTAGACCAACCAGCGGAAATGGAGATAATAACGAGGTGTTTGAAGATTTTCTGGAGGAAGAAATAACAAAAATAATAAAGGAGCTCAAAAGAGACAAAATTACTGGGGGCGATATCATAACGGCAGAATTAATTATCATCGCTTCGGAACTAATTGCTGCTATATTAACTAAGCTGTTAAATGTAATTCTGAAAACTAGAGAAATACCCGAACAGTGGTTAATATCAGACATCGTTTTGATTTTTAAGAAAGGTAGACCATCAAAATTAGATAATTACCGTCCCATAAGTCTGATCACCAAGATTTTCTCAAAAGCACTCTGAACCCGTTTAAAAAGATTCTTCGGCGTGAACCAACCAATAGAACAAGCTAGCTTTCGAAAGGGCTTTTCTACAATAGATAATCTCCATGCCGTCAACCAAATCACTAAGAAATCAAGTGAATACAAATCTCGATATATTTTGCATTTATAGACTTCAGTAAAGCATTTGATACAGTTAGGCACTCATTTCTTATCAACAGTCTAAAGCGTCAAGGGATTAATTAACAGATTTTGGATGCTCTTCAATATTGGTATACCAACAGCCAAGCGAAAGTAGTTTTAGACTTATATGGAGAGGATTTTCCAATCGAAAGAGAGTTTCGTCAGGGATTTCCATTACCACCTGATCTATTCAACGCGGTTTTGGAAGATGTTTTCAGAAACCTTCACTAGGAGAATTTTGAGATAGACATTAATGGTAACAAACTGTCAAATCTGAGATTCGCTGATGATGTACTTCTCATTTCACACTCACCATCTGAACTGAATAAAAATCTAGAAGAGCTGGTACTAGTAGGATGTGAAGCTGGGCTGGAGATAAATTTTAATTATTCAGTGTTGATGACCATTGCCGAAGAAGAAGAAATGTTTCTCGTTACCAGCAAACTCCAATGGGTTAAAGAAACAATCTACCTAGAGCAACTCATATCATTTGCAGATAGATCCAATACAGAGGTGAATAGAAGGATTAAAATAGGATGGTCCAAATTTTGGTCACACAAAAATATTTTCAAAAGGAACTTGGCCATTCATCACAAGAGAAAAGTTTTTGATGCTTGCATCATTCCTTCTTTAACTTATGGATGCTAAACTTGGAGTCTAAATAATGATATATCTAAATCCCTTGAAATCACTCAGCGTCCAATGGAGCGAAGTATGTTAAGAAAAAGTAGAAGGGAGAAAGTCAAGAAGATAGAACTACCGGAGCTGACTGGCACCCGCAATATTCTCAAGACCGCATCTGATCTTAAATGGCAGTGGGCTGGACACATTGCAAGAAAGGGGCCAACACATTGGGGTAAGAGTGGTATCCAATACAAAGGACCAGGAGAAGAGGGAGACCAGCCACTAGATGGCGGGACGACATACAAAACTTCATCGCAGTACTATGGCACCGTTCTGCTTGGAACAGAGGTAACTGGGACAAATTGGGAAAGGCTTATGGAAGAAGAAGGTCCTTTTTTTTTTTTTCATTAAAGAACTTTTTGAATTTATTTATTAAATTCTGTACTAGTATTTGTAGTTAGGAACTTATTATTTTGTAAATGGGCATAGAAGAAAGAGGAAAAAAAATAAAGCTTATTATTAATAAATCCTACATTTTCAAGTGATTATAAATTAAAAGCTGCTAGCTTGTTCCTAGAACGAGCTCCAACATTATCTTCTTAGCCTTGTTATTTTAACTTTGTTACCTAGAACTTTCCCTTTAATAAAAAAAGAGAAGTTTTTTTCATTAATCTAGTAAAACCTTTATTATTCAAATGAATTGTGATATTTTTTTTATTTCAGGTTTTAGAACAGTTAATGCTTTTTTTATATTTTGCCTCTCTGTTTTAGCTTCATCTCTTTCTCTCCAACTTTATTTACGATATACAATTCACTGCTCTGGATACAAATACAAAGTTAAATATGGACATGAATTTCGTACATACAGTCTTTTTTTATCCACTTGTGTTTTAAGCTATTTTCTGAGCTATTCGTTTAGCTCAAACGCGTAACGCTTGAATGAAACAAAATGTTAAAATTAATTTTTCCGGTTGGTGTCCCGTTGGAGAGTTTTGTAATTCTTATTCGTTTCTTAATCCACCTTATTTTTATATCTCTTCTCGAATAAATTCTATATAACTTTACTTCAAAATAATTTTTTAATTACTTCTCACACTTGTTTCGTTATCGTGGGAATGACATTGTATTAATCGAAATTCTAATTTCGAAATATGTTAGTAAACTAGCATACTTACATAATCTTATATTTGTTTTTAATTTTCTTTAATTAATCTACCTTAGACCTAACTAATATATTTTAAATTTATTAGAAATTATTTTATTTTGTTTTTTAATTATGCCTGCATAATGGCCTTTCAATTTAGGTGTATCTTTTTTTAAGATTAATTGCATAATGTTACATTCCGAACGATAAATGTTAATTACACTAATCAAATTATATTACCAAAGCACTGATTAGGTACGATATACCAAGAAAGAAAAGAATATACCAAGAAAGAAAATATTTTCTATGTTTGTTTTAATATTCTTTTTTTTTTGCCTTACAAGGAATTTTTGGGCATAAAATAATTCAAATATAACTTTTAGATATGCTAATTTTGTTTCCAAAATAAAATGTTCCGCTTATATTTTCATAATAGAAAGAAAATAATTGCACAATAAAACCATTTTGAACTACGTCTTTTAAACGATGAGGAAGCAGGTATATTACTTATTCAGCTTGCTTTTGATTTCTATACTTCAAAGTGGAGTTTTATTGGACTAAAATAGAATTTGCTGCACTGAGACTTTGGAAAGATAGTTGGTAGGGGAATAAAACATACTCCCAGCAAAAACCTCTAGTTAGTTCTTTACTTTATATCTGTCCTTCAACAGAACAACAACAATATTCGAAAATTGGCGTTTTTTATTTAAGTCTGCATTAGCTTTGTATTGGTATTCAGTATTGTGTTGGTTTGAAGTTTATTAATTCAGGAACGAGGCATCTGATATTCCATTTTTTTTTTTTTTTTTTAATAAAGTCATATTTCGAGTTTTATCATGATATTGAAAAATAATATTGATTGGTATATTGAACTTGAAGTTTTATGGGACTTCTGATATATATGAAAATAAAAAAAAATTCAAGCTTTTAGCAATTTTATGATGAATTCAAATACCCTAATAACAATAGGAATGGTTTGCTTAAACAATACCCAAATTTTTATTTTTTTAACTCACATAGAACTTTCGAATATCTCTATTGAAACACTAGGTTTTTTGAGTTTTTTTGTTTCGAATCTCCGTTTATTCAAATAAAAATATTTACAATAAAATATATATACAATACATAATAATTTGAGTTATGATATGTTAAATCATTTATGAGTGCTATTGCATTTATGATGAACCGGAAGTTTGTGATAAAAGCGGATATAAATAGCGCAAATGCGCTGCCTGTTTAAACGAGTCATTTATACTCTACAAAATTGTAAATATATATTTAGGTAGAAGTACTTTGCACATAGTTTACCTTCAGGAACATAGAAAAGATTCCCTAGTTATGATTAACCAACATTACTGATCAATTATATCACAAGTTAAAATTTAAACAATAGTGATAGATGAACTTTCAAGAGACTAAATGTTCATTGTTATTAAACAGCTGGAACTTAATGGAGTAACCATGTTGCTCATCCTGCTTCGGGAGGAAATTAAACTAATCCCAAGGCGTTTGAGAGAGTTCCTTTTCGATAAGGGCTGTAGGTAGTCAGAGGAGGTCGGCCGAATTATCAGCTGCGGATGGAATAATAGCATTTTCTACAATCACGATCTCCAAATTAATAATGTAGAAATTATTCAAAGGTTATTACTAAGAATAAAGATATTGAATTACCAAAATAGAAACATTGAATCGATTAAGTCTTTCTTAATTAGAACCCTTATTATTTATAGACATTTAACATATAAACATTTATTATAATCTATTAATTTTTAAACTAACTCATAAATATAATCCGGATTTCATCTATTAAACGTGCCATTAAACGCCTAATATTCAATATTTGAAAAAAATAAATAAAATTCTGCATTAGACTTCTTCTATGTGGACACAATTAAATCTACTATTCAATCTAAAACAACCCATCTTCTTAATCTACCTGCTCTACCTCCGTTTACACTGTTAAAAAAAAAAAAAAAAAGGTTTTGCTTACTTGAGAAGTTGTTCCTGATTTTTATATTTTCATGTGTGCCGAATTCGAATCTGAAGTAAAAAAAAATCTACCAAGGACCATTTTTTAGAGAGAGGTACTCGTCATCACCTGTCTCCCGTTGTAGTGTCCAACAGAAGACAGCAAACATCTTCTCATTGCTTTTACCACTGTACCATTTTTCCATCTGGGCTATGTCTTGATTAAATCGTTCTCCGTGTTCATCTGAAACTGCTCCCAAGTTGGGTGCGAACAAATCCAAATGAGATTGCAAAAAATAAATTTTTAAGAACAGGTTGCAATCCATGGCCTTATATTGTAATTTGTTGCTCTTTTGTTCTCCAAAAATTGTTGACACACGTTTTCAAATGCAGTCCAGGCTCTTCTTTCTGTTGCATTTAATCGGCTTTAAATTCAACGTCCTTAAGAAGATCACGAATTTGAGGCCCCACAAAAATCCCCTCTTAAATCTTTGAATCACTTGATCTGTGGAACTTCTTTTTCAAGTAGAAAAAACCTTCTCCTCCCTTGTCCATTGCTTTCAAAAAATTCTTCATTAGGCCTAATTTGATATGGAATGGTGGGAGTAGAAATTTGTTTTTTTGAACCAAGGGAGGATTGCCAATTTTTTTTTGACCATTGATCAATTTGACTGTATCAGCGCGTTCTCGCCATTTTCTCACTATGTAATGATCTTCTTTTTCCCTGCTGTCCCACTCACATAAAAAGGAGAAAAACTTAGTGTAACCACTTTGGAGACCTGTAAGGACTGCTAAAACTTTAAGGTCTGCAGAAATACTCCATTGGTACTCGCTATAGTCAATTTTCTGAAGCACGAGTTTCAAATCTTCATTAGTTTCCTTCATATGGGTAGAATTGGCAACAGGAATGGATGGATATAGGTTGTTGTTGTGAAGGAGCACTGCTTTGAGGCTAAATTTAGAGGTGTCTATGAACAGTCTCCATTCATGTCGATTGGTCGGAAGACTCAGTTCTGTAAGTAAATCGAAAGGGGTTTGACAAAATGCAAGCTTGGCTTCCGTTGAAAAAAAATTGAGCACCTCTAATTCCCGCTTTCGAAAGGACGAAACGTTCACTCCTGGTTCCAAAAGTTTCCATTGTTTTAGCCTGGAACCAAGAAATTGGGCTTTACGTTTTGGCAGGTCTAAATCGCGGACGAGGTCATTCAACCTGGCCTGGTTAATGAGTTTTGGCTTGCTATCATTTTCACAAGAATCACCTGAAGACTGCATTTCTTCATTGCTGGTGATTGTACTTCTTCCTGACTTCCTGGTGCTTGTGTTTCATTGCTGGTTCCGGGTTCCGGTAAAATATTCTCAGAATCAGCCTCTTCCTTATCACTCAAGGAATAATTCTAGGGCTTAGACTCATCGTGCGGAACAGGTTTCAAGGCAGATGGAAGGTTAGGATATACTATTTTCTTCTTACTTTTGGCTGAATTAAAACCTTTAATGGTAGTCATACAGAAATAACAATCATTTGCATTATTATTTAGCTCTCACCAAATCATTGAAACAGCAAAAGGCATTGATTTATGTGTTCCTTTCAGCCAACCGCTGAGAGTGCGGCAACATGAAGTATAACAAGTTTTAGGTGCCCACGGTTTATCCTGATCACTGACTTGGTATACAAAAAACCAAGATGCCTAATGCTTACGCTCTCACAATTTTTTCACTTTATATTACATTATAAAAGCTTCAAAATTAAATAGGTTTTTAAAAGTTTTCAGTGATCAAAACATTTTCAAAATGTCTAAAAACACTTCATTTTTCGACCTAAAACACTGATTTGACAAAAATGGTGCCTGATGGAGATTTTCTGACTTAAGATTCGTGTCTAGCAAAAAAAAACATAATAAAACAACATTTTTATTGAAGGGAGAATTTTGATGCAGTGTTATCAGAGGGAGAGCCCTATATCACTTCCTAGGCCTACAAATAGGGATAAACTGGCCAATTAGTGCCAGTGCCAGTAGTAGACAAGCAGCATCGGCTAGTACAACTAGATGTATGGTAGAAGAACAGCCACATCAGAGGGCCAACAGGGTAAGGAGGCAACACTAGATATGCCATTCACAGGACGAAAATACAGTAAAATTATATTTCCTTCTTGTCATTATACCAAAAATGTCTTTTGTTCTATTCATCTTTATCACTCCTTCAAAATATACAGTCCTCTCATATCAGAGAGGGAAATACCATATCCCAACAGTGGAAGGTATCTTCTCTAATTTTAAACATCTACACTGGCTTCCATACTTAAATTGTGATGCCGAATGTTGGTTTGTTGGTGTATAAAAACGCAAAACCCTAAGGTCATTAATGCCTATATTTCGTTTTATAAAATTTTGATACATATTAAAACTATGTTTGCACCTGTAAATGTCACCCAGCCCTTACAAAATGTTATAAAAATAGGGTAAACAAAATAAGGGGGAAAATCTTGCGGTCGAGCGTGATCTAGGACGTCACCTCCTTGCAGAACCGTTGTCCAAGAAACGGCACAGTCTATAGCATGTACTGAAGCTCAGATCCGTTCACATGTTGTAGTGCCACAGTTTATTTTATTTTTTACATTTATATATGAATAATTTTATGACAAGGAAGGTAGAGAAGAGTAAGGTAAAAGAGGTAGAGATAGAGTGAGTGAGTTCCCTTCCCAGTTATTATGTGATCTCCTCAATTCTCCAATGGTCTCATCACTTATCTGACCAAATAGTCGACGCAGCATCTGTTTTTCGAATACCTTAAGACGTTGTTTATCCCTCATCCATAGCGGACAAGTTTCTCATCCATACAGAAGAGTTGGAAGAATGATGATTTTCAAATTCCTATTTTTAGACTTCTATACAAAATACGAGAGCTTAGTAATAGAAGTTCCTGCCGGCTTGAATATCGTTTTTTCTAGTACTACGTTAGTTTCACGGGTAAAACAACAATCTCAGAGAAAAGTAAGATCCTTTGAATAATATTTAAATAGTAAAATGGGGTGACACTCGGAGATCGTTACCACTAATGTACAGTAATACTTTATCATTAATGACTATAAAGCATATCTCCCTCTTTTTCAAAGATTACGTTGTTGTCTTGGAGTTGCTTAGTAAACAAAGATCCTTGTTCATCTAATTGAATAATGTTGTATTTATTGTGTGCTGATTATAGTTGCAAGTTAAGCTATATATCTACTTACAACAAAGAAAAGGTTGGCCCTTTCTTTATATGTGTCACATATAGCACTAGTTACCATAGACACAAAGTGCTTACTTGAACTTCTCGACATGCTCAAACTTATTCTCTCCTCAAACAATAGGCCCAAAATTTCTCCCTTTTCTGCTACTAACCTTAGTCTTATCCAAATTTACTTCCTGCCCTATTCCGTTACCGGCATTCATAAACCTTTCTGTATTTCTTCTTCTTCTTCTTGCGTGGCTCTACAACCCATCAATGAGACTTGGCCACCTGGATACGTCTCTACTAGTCCTCCATGTCCAATGCAGCAGCCTTCCTATCCCAATCATTTATTTTATTTAGTAACTGTTGTTGTTAATATATTTATTCTCTACAATTGATTAAAATCATATTCTTTATTAATTTGACCACGTAAGGAGCCTGGAATAGACTTTTCAACTATTGGTACGTCTTCTCCATGTTTCCTCCCCTCTACAGGTCCTTATACTCACCGAAAAATCTTTCTTTAAAAAGTTTGGAGTGCTTTTCATCGAATTTCATTATGGCACAGACTTCTGAACCATATAGGGCAGGCTGAATGTGCGTTTTGGTGAGAGTCGTTTTTCTATTCCACGACGAAAGTTAGCTTTTGATATGTCGGTTAATTCCGAAAAAGCATTTATTTGCCTGAGCCACTCTCTTCTTGATCTCTATCGATGCATCAGTATCGCTGTATTTAGTAAAGTTTATTATTAATTATAACAAATTAAAAGGCCAAATTGAAACTTATAAACAATTAGTAACAAGGTGTGATTGCAATTTAATACGATTTAGAACAAAGAGGAGAGACAGTGAGGTTAGGAGGAGAGCGGAGGTTAGCCGGTGAGATAAGGCACTGTCAAAGTTAGGGAGCGTTGGATACACAGTGCTGCGGTCTTTTGTGCCTCGGCCGAGCGCCGGTTAAATTGGCGTGTCGTTCGCTTAGGCCTCTGATAGCGCTCCAATTTAGCCCTCCTGATAGGATTCCTTAATTGAGTTTGCTTGAGGCCGGGTAATTGATTTCCACCTTCTTATTTTCCCCGAAATGTGATATGAAATACTAAAAGGTACTCTGAATTATCTTATTAAAAAAAGTTTATTTAAAAAAATAATTTTGCGGCACGACAAAACATACTCAAATATTTTCTTCACATTAAATTTTATGCAGAGAGCCGGTCAGAGAACACGAAATGGGGTGACCTATGGTCTAGTGGTTAGCATAACAACCTACCAAGCCCAAGATGGCTTAAAGGGGATAAAAAATCCTTGTTTTACACCGCCCTTCGGAAGGGACGTTAACGGGGGCCTCGAGCCTGTACGATGTCAGTTACTCGTTAAAATTTTGTATCCTAATTAATACTGGATAGGCGAAATTTGAAGCCCCCACTGTTACATCGTCCACAGCAGCATGACGTTAAATAAACAGACAAGAACATGAAACAAATTTAGAGAAGCTAAAAAGAGTTTCTAAACAACTATGAATGATTTATGTATCGTTATTATCTACTCATTGTATATTACTGTGAGGTCTAGTGTAGATACAGTGACTTCATCACTTCAATTATTTTTGGATGTATGAACTGTGTTCTCAGTGTATACAACCGGAGTATACTTTTGGTTTGAAAAATAATATTAAATTGAAAAAAAACTCTATGCTTAGGGAATAAAAGAACTGTGGTCGAACAGTTCTAAAGCCCAGAAGTACGTGGAGGAAATATCTCAAAATGTGGAACAGGTCTTCGGAAGGTTGACCATTATCATTGCACCCGTCCATAGTTTCCGTTGATTTGTATCAGGGAGCATTTTTTTTTTTTTTAGGTTGCATCTTAAAGAAAAAAAAATCTCCACCTGAAATCATTGTAGAATTCTATGACTGCACCTTTTCATTAATTAATGGTAAAAATGTTGGCTGTTTAACCTCCAAATTAGCCTCAATCAAGAAATTTCCGGAAGGTGTTAGTGCTCCCTAAACTCTGACGCCTCCTCCTCGACATTGACCTTTAATACGGTTACTAAAAGTTTTTTTTTGGCTTCTTCCATATAGCTGTATTCATTATCAATCAGTCCTGTGTTTTGAAAATCCATTTTATTCTGTAAAAGAGGTGTTAATTGGTTTAATTGGTAGTTTGATGTACCGGTGGAAAACCATTTCTTACCCCTTGCTACGTGACGATCGCGGTTTTTTCGGGAAAGCGTTTTTTAATTTTGCCCATATATATATATATATATATATATATATATATATATATATATATATACATATACTTATGTGTGTGTGTGTATTTGTACATAAAGATTATACATTCCCCTACTTAGTTTAAACCCTACATTGTTAATTAATATAAAAAGCGAAAATATTTATCAACACTGAAAGGGGGATGTAGAACTAAAGATGAAAATAATTATGAAATATTTTCGAGAGAACGGTTTCCTTACGCCTCGTTCAATTTAAATTGAATATTCCCCTCCTTGCCACCACGAGCTTCTCCTGAGTATAAGGGCCAGCCGTTTATAAAGATAGCATGTTTTGTCATTATCCTTGTCCCCGTTGGAATCTCCTTCTAAGGACGTCTTCTGTTATTATCCTCTCAGCTTTCTCTCCAAATTTACATCGGTCTCTGAGGCCCCACGCCTCTGAAATGAATTTCATTAAGGAATAAAAGAAGCATAAATCAAGGAGTTTTCAAAATATGAAAAAGGAATCTATCTCCAATTACGTTACCATAAAATTTTTATCTTCTGTTTACACCTTCACTTAAAAACTCCGAATGAATAAAATTTCTTTAAATTCCTCTTCCTAAAGAGTAAAAGACTTCACATATGTTACTATAAATTATAAATACAGCTGCTGACATTATCGTTTGAAATCCATATATTTTATTTTATTTATCCCCTAAGGTAACCACGTGAAGGCACCGTTTATTAATATTAGGATGTGCATTAAATAAGCATATTACATTATTAAAAAGGATATAGTAAAACAGCATATTTAATTGATTTTATATTAAAACATCAATTTACAAAATTACATTAAAATATATTTAGGTAAATGTTGTTAATATATGAAATTAAAAATTTACTGATGAACTAAATTAATTGTGTCATGTTTGGGTAGTATTAGAATAATTTGTAACCATAAATTATAAATTTTTTTAAAAAATAACAGTAAAAAAACAATAATAAAATTTATAAAAATTAGATAAAATTATTATTTTTAGCACAGCAAGAAGGTTTTTGAACAATAATTTCAGCTAATAAAAACATTAATGAATAGCTTATAAAAAAAACTAAAATGTGTGTGTCAGCTCGGACGATTGGGGTTTACTCCTTAAAAACTATTATTCCGTTATAATAAAAAGTATTATTGATTATGTAAAAAGAGGGTCAATGAAAGCATCTTTAAAAATAATCAAAGCATATATAAATACCCATTCATAATATTTACATCATTCCAATGAAATATATATCATCAGCTATTTCACATAATAATAATTGTTAATATTTTTATATATATCATTCATGAGAAGATTCGTTTGTTGCACCATGAAAATTTGACATTTATCATGATTTTGAACGGTATCATCATTATTACATGCTCCCACAATAGGTTTGTGGTAACTTTAGTTTTAATACGATACATGTACGTAAGAAGTTACATGGGTTATGAATCGTGAAAACACTGCATCACTAGTTGTACCATATCTAGTCGTCCCGATAGTCCAGTGCGTGGGTATCAAAATGGTGTAATTGTATGCAAAAGGTGGGATAGTAGCGATTTTTTAGTATGCTGTTAGGCTTGGGGCCCTGATGAAAAATCCAAGTTTTCGACCTCGAGGCGCATGCACTCGAGCCGCCACCTTGTTGTAAGAGGACAGTTTTTTGTAGAATTTTTTTTTTTAGCACATATATGTTAAGAGTTACAGCTCCATGAAGTTGCACTATTTGAAAATAAAATGCGGAAACTCATTTTGGTTGAGTTTTATTTTATTATTCTTATTGTACAGCGTGAGTGGTAATTAGTGTTGGAGCCGTTAAATGGTGATAGTATGGGACAATTCCAGTAAAAATTACTAAGGGACCTACTGTCCTAAAATTACCCCTTTCCAAGATATTGGTACTTAAAGAATTTTACAAAAAAATCCTATTTAAAATCTTAAAATAGCTATTAATCCTAAAAATTGGTCTTTTTGGCCCATTTTTTTTAAACAAAGGTATTCTAAATAAGGAATTTTAAACAAAACATTAAACGAACAAAAAATACGGCGACTGCCTCTAAAACGTCGACTTACTCAAAAAAAAGTCCCTCTAAATTATTACGTACATTGTAAATAAAACACATCTACGTTTCATTATTTTTCAAATGAGGTATTCGAATCAAACATCCGTAAAGAAACCACGAAGATAAGATCAATGGAAAATGGATAACCGAATTTTTTTTTCATGTAATGTTTTTTTCTATCGATTTTCGCGTAAGATATCGTCAATTACGAAGATTTATTTTTTAATATTCTTTATTTAGAATATCTTTCAAAACAAACAAAAAATGGGCCAGAAAGAACAATTTTTAGGATTTATAGTTATTTTAAGATTTTTTTGTAAAATTCTTCAAGTACGAATATCTTGGAAAGGGTTAATTTTAAGACAGTAGGTCCCTTACTAATATCGATTGGAATTGTCCCATACTATCAACCTTTAATGGCTCCGCCACTAATTACCAGTCACCCTGTACAATAAGAATAATAAAATAAAACTCAACCAAAATGAAGTTTCCGCATTTTTTTTTTCAAATAGTGCAAATTTAGGGTTCTGTAACTGCTAACATATGTCTTTTACAAAAAATGTTTTCTACAACAAATGTTGGAAAATTTGTCCTCTTTAACTTTGTATAGAATACCTTTTGTCGTGAAAACCACGGTTTTTGAGTTATTATCAAAAAAACAAATTTTTGTACCTAAAATCCAAGATGGGGGCTCGATCGCATGCGCCATGAGGTAAAAAACTTAGATTTCGAACCTAATAACATACTAAAAAATCGCTACTACCTCACCTTTTGCATTAAAAAATTCAGCACGTCCTGGACTACGAGTAATCTGCCAGAAATAATGTCTAAATTAATTTCATTTTTTAAGAATTGTACAATGTGTAATCTTTCATCTTTACATAGTGAAAATTAAATTTACTGTTCAATATTAAAATTTTATTTAGTGACGTTAAGTGACTAAACAAATATCCATTGTTCTTTATCTTTGAAAGAACCAACGATAAATGATTTCATATTAAAACTGGTTTCGCTGTAAGTATTTTTCAATTTAAAGACATTTTGATGATTGAAAGAAATTCAATCAGTGATAAAGCTATTTGTCCTTTTTTTGCAAAATTTCAATCTGATGATTATGAAACTCCTTCCTGACCATTTAAAACATTTGAAAATCTATTCTCATAATAATAAAACATAAAAAATACCAAAGCTCAAAGGTAACGTTGAGGTTATATATTTATCTCTTAACCAGTTCAAACAAAGCTGTTAACCATTATTTAAGGTTTTAATTTTAATTTAAACAATCCCGTCTGCGACTATCCTTCTTTAGAGCATTCACGGATGATTTAATACGAACAAAGCATGCATTAATAGCTTTTTTATTTTATTTTTGAGCAGTAAGCACAATTTTATTGATTTTCACCTTAAATTTACTAAGTGCAGATAGATCTTCTGTATTGTCTTAACACTCGTATTCTGAACGATACCAACTAAGATATTAAATTATTATTATGAATTGAACCGGAATTTAACGTTTAATTTCTATCTGTAATGTAAATCAAATAGTACAATCTTATCAAGAAAGAAGTTGGGGCAAAGGAACGTTAGGGGCCAAACGCTCCATTTTAATCCTGATAAAATTTTCATACCGCGGGCTAAATATGAAAATGGGGCAACCCTTGGTCTGGTTGTTAGCGTAACAACCTACTAAGCCCAAGATCGCGGGTTCGTAGCCCGGCAGGTGGCCCTAGGATTTTTAAAGGTGGTAAAAACTCCTTAGTTAGAACCTACTTCGCAAGGGACGTTAAAAGGGGGTCCCGAGGCTGTACGATGTCAGATACTCGTTAAAAATCCTTATCCTAATTAATCCTGGATTGGCAAAATTTAGAGCTCCCTCTGTAGCATCGTCCGATTAGCCATAGCAGCATAATGTGACGTTAAATGAACAAACAAAATATGAAAATCGTTTCTTAAGGAGTAAACTCCAAAAATTAGGTTAAAATACAGTAAATAACAAAATATACACAAATCAAAGTTCCAGTTAATAACGTTAAACCTGTGCAACTAGTCATAGTATATAGTTTTTTTTTCCTTTGAGTGGACTGAGTATTTGAATTGCATAAGGCAGTAGATATGGAAGGATTCTTGGAGTTGACGGCCACGTATAAGAAGAATAAGGAAAAATTAAGAGTAAAGAGTCACTTTGAACACGTGAAGTAACGCACAATAACGAAAGTAATTATTATTCATATTACTTCCTAGAATAAAATCGAAAGCTCACAGTATGTCTTACTACTGAAGTCTAAGTAGAGGATGTAGTGAATAGAGAGTGATGAAATAACTTATTAAATGTAATTATTTCCGTCTGAAATAGAGGGAAATATGGGATTTTCCTGTACCGATTCGGATTAATAATAATATATAAGTTTTGACAGCTGAAATAATTATTTAGGGATGATTACTGTTGAATTAATGAATGAATGATGAAGTTGTATTCGAGGAGGTGAATGATATATTACATATGACAATGTTCTGAGTTTTCATATATGTTATAACATATGTACGGAGGGCAGGCCGTGACCCTATCTAGGCCTTTCTGAACCGTCGGTAACGCCACTAATTGCTCAGGGGGTTTAAGAATGAATAAGGCCTTTGACGTACCGGTAATGGAAACAGAGTTGGCATGAATTTGGAAGACCAACGGGGTAAGAATTGAAAATAAAATGGAAATGGGATGAGGAAGAATGATATATGCTATTTCAGAACGTAAACTGCTTTATAACTTACCAGAAAGGAAGTGTATAATATAAGATATCATATGTTCCAGCACGTTTGTGATAGCAATTTGGGAAAATCAATCGATCTTGAATAATAATATGTCTATGGCCGGGGGTGAGCCAGGATAGCTCAATTGGTAGAGCTCCAGACTAGTGATCTGGGGACCCGGGTTGGATTCCCGTTCCTGGACATATCTTTTCTTTTTAAATAAAAATATTGAATGATAATAGTTGTTGATGCTACGTAGTTAGACTAAGCAAAACCAGGCCTCCCTCCCGCCTCGACAGCCCTGATGAAAACATGCAATATGGGTCGCAACATTGGCTCCTTAAAAAACAGTTCTCTCTACTTAAGATACACTTTTTTACCTCCACCTGGGCCACTTTCTTCCACAGAAAATGAATTGAGTACGACTCGTTAGCTGGTAATTTTATTTCGAAAATAGGCACTGTCATTTCTTTGATTATTCATTTGATATCACTTTATCCTGTTATAGCTAACCTTTTTTTTTTTTTTTTTTCCCTACCTGCCATATTTAGCATACGGGTTTTGTTATAGCTAACCGGACGATGCCACTATGGGAGTCTTAAAATTTGCCTATTCAGGTATCAAGAGATTGTAGTACTTACCTAGCATTACCATTGTACGCCCTTTCCGAAAAAAAAAATTAATAGCTACAAAAAATCCTTAAACCACCTGCCGCACAGTGGAACGAGCGTTAGGGAGGCCTGGACATTCATTAATATCTCCGCTTCTGGTTCTCCTAGAATAAGGCTATTGCTACGGTTTTAAAGATTTTTGAATGGACTATTTAATTATATGATAAACAGGATCAAACATTTTAGGGGAAACGTGTAAAAATTCTAGATTTGATATTTCGATGTTAGATAATTTATTATCTAACATTGTACCTATATACTACTAGAATGGGTACAATACAGTATTGTATGGAAAGACAGATACATAGGTATTAAATAAAGTTAATACACTAGGTATAATTGATACATCAAAATTATAATAAATGTAGGTGCCTATATAAAATTGTTTTATTTAAATAACGAAATAAAAATTTAAAAAATAAATAAATAAAAATTTAAAAACTTGACGATTTGGTGTAGGGACTATTGCACCTATGTGCACCATTACACATATGTCGTTCAAATACCACACACAAACTAAGTTTCATTGTCAATACTATTAGATAAGGATAAGGGTGTTAGATAAGGATTCGGATAAATGAATGTAAACAAACATTGGTAAACAAAAGAAAACTTGCGAAAAGTAGACGCCAATATCAACAGAAATTATTTTAAATTAATTCTTAAGGCCCGGAAAAGAAAAAAAAAAGAAAAAAATCATTTTCTCGGAAAATAGCACCTAGTAGCAGAATCCGACTAATGGAAAAAAAACTTCAAACATTCTAGTTATTTACTGTGAAGGTAGTTTTTGGGGCGATTTTGAGCGATTTTCGCAATTGATTTTTTTAGTTTTATACCCCAATTTTCACCGAAAAACCCTAGACGTTTGAAATAATCCCAAGTTTTATTTGCCTAAAATATCATATTATGGATGAGTTGTTTTCCAGTAGGTACACGATTAATTTAAGGCATTACCTCAAACAGTGGATTGCTTTAAAAATATGAGTTTTTAGACAAATTTATATTTCAATTCAGAATTTTTTAAATAAGATTTGATTTCACAATTAATTTATCTATGGATTTTGTTGAGATGAAGTATAAAGTATAATTTAAAATCATAATAAAGGAAAAATTTTGTTATTTGAAAATTGGTCCAATGTCCAACAAATGCGTTGGTTCGTTCCACTGTGTGCCGGGGCGTTAACCCGCGATGTTTGGGCGAAGGGGCAGTAAGTTGTTATGCAAACTACTACACCACAGATGACCTTACGTTTATAGGTATATTTACGTGAAGAAAAGGACGGATTCTGAAGAGAAGCAGAAAACCAGAATGCACAGGATCGGTAAATTCTATTTTTTGAAAGGAACTTTCGGTTATTTTAGATGGTTTCGGAAGAGTGTTTAAATAATACTAATTTGCTAATATAGTGGACTAAGATTTTTTCAGTCAGATAAATTTTAGTTGAGGAAGCGGAGTGGCTCAGTAGAGCGCCGAGTTACCTTGCCAAAGGTACTCGGTTGAAGTCCTGCTCACAGGTAAACTTATCTTTAATCTGTTAGCAGCCGGGTAATATAAGATAAGATAAAATCTGGCGGTTGAGCGTGACCTAGGACAAATCACCTTCCTCCACAACCCTTGTCGACGAAACAGTACAGTATAGACCTCGTACTGAACCCAAAGCCCGCCATGGGTTCTAGTGTTACCGGGTTTATTATAAATAAGGATGGACAAATTTTATATGAAACTGTTCAGGACTTCAGGGAGTGATTGTTTTAGCACTAAATTTTCTCTTTTTATTCTAACCTTCTTTTATTGAAATTTTGGTATATTTTAAATGAGCTATGATGAAAAAGTACGAATAATAGGTTAAATAGCTTCATCAACAAGTCACAATAATTCTCCTGAAACCTAACACAATATCGACTTAAAGTCTTCAAACAATTTTCAGCTATTTATTTTTATTTTTCTAATATCCATTCAATATTAGATTAAGTGAAGAAGCAATGAATAAAAACTGGAAAAAATCGTATTTATTATGCCTTTGCATTATGAATAGTATTTAATGGCTTAATACTTTTATCCAAGGCTAATACTAGTTAGTGAAATTATAATTTAAAATATATTGACACAAATAATAGAGACTTTGCGATTGGCGAAAAATAAGCGACTAGATACCTCGGGAATAAGCTGGATTAACTGATGGGGTGATAAAATTGTGGCGGTGGTTTATTTACACCCGCGGCGTCCGTCACCTTCTCATAAATATCAGATGTCCTGCCGTGGGGGGCAGAAATTGAACCGGAACCTCTACATTATTCAGTCTCTCGTAGTCTTCTCTGACGAATGTGCTCTTATTGGCGGTACGTAGGGCGATTCATTGTATTGAAGTTAGCAACGTCAAATGAGGACTGTACACGCATTCAATCACCAGGTGATAAGAAATAATTAAACTTTAAACAAGTATAACTTAAAAATGAAATGATGAATATGCTGTGATAGTACTTGATTATTGACGTTGAAGACAGTCATCACTTCGTTTAACTCTTAAAATCATTCAAAAACAGATTTATAATTTACCTCATTGCAACCTCGATGCAAGAACAAATCAAAAGCATAAGAATGATTAATATTAATTGAAACATAATACTATAGGTAATGTAGTTTATGTATTCATTAATTCATGGATTGATTTCTGGGCTCTAAAGTCCTTGAAGAACCATGCCCACTGCTAATTTCTTTTTCCATTCGCCTCTGTTTGCGCCTCTCCTTATACATAGCCATCCCCTTCAGATCACCCTCCACATCGTCGAGCCACCTGAGACTGGGCCTCCCTTCAATCTTATACCATAATTCGATATTCCATACATCATTCTTCTTGGAATGCTACTTGGGTCCATCCTCATGCACCAAACATCGAAGTCCCTTGAGCTGAGAGTCCACTCTATCGGGCTCATCGTGTAGATTCCTTATTCTTTGTTGGACCTGATTTTCCAAGTTCGTTCTGATAGGTCCAAAAAAATTTCACAGTAGCCCGTAACAATAGGATGATTTGCAGTATTAGTTTTTTGTACGAAAAACCTGTAAAAACTATTGTTTTCATACATTACATGGAAGAGACTGTATTGTCAACTTCTTAGCCTGAGAGTATTCTTATTCTGAGATTCTAATTAATTCAGATTTGATTCTTGTAACGTTTTGAAACAAATACCAAATATACGTTTGATGAGAAACTTATTAGAATTTACTTCTTTTTTTTCAGGTATTCGTAACAGAAACAAACAAATTTAATTACCAATCGACATTCTTCCTCCCAGAGGAATTTTTAATATCGTGTTTTTTGTACAGAAACCGGAATGCACAAAAGGATCAAAATCCCTTAGCAGTAGAAAGTTTTGTTCGGAGTTCTGGTTATTCACATCATCTTTGGTCTTGAGGATTATTTACTCGGAAAGAATTTAATAATAGGGATTTCTTCGTGCAGTCGCCATAAATTGGAGAAGGTCCGAATGGATATTCGGGAAGGAAAGAATAGGAGAGATGTTCTGGATGGAGAATGAATCGGTCGAGGATAACAACCGCTGTATTGTTAATGGAGTTTAATTGGAAGCTTTATAAATATTCAAGAATATATAATACCCACGGATGAAATGCAGCGGGTTTATGCTTTTATTTTTTTTAAGTCTAAGTTTTAATTAAATCCTTTAAGTTAAAGGATGTTTTTCATATTTCCTTATACTTACAGGTATAATTGTTATATGCATATCACAAATATTGTAAAATATCCAAAGTTCAGGTTGTTATTAATTTACTATAATAAACTAGATGTATAGGGAAAGTTTCAACGAACGGTGTTTGTAAGACACCGTCATGTTTGATACGAAAAGTCATCACTTGCTCCTTAGAAGTGACCAGAATCAATTAGAAATAAAATGTGTCAAGTCATTTCGGATCAATCCCAGGGGTCAGATAATGGTCCCAATTTATTAGTTTCAAAGTGTATAATAAACTTGGTTTCATGATTTTGATTTTATGAGAATTTTGGTTTTATGATTGAACAGGTGACTACCTGACATGGATAAGTACAGGTAATATGGAGTATATAACCTGACTTTCAGGGGGTAGTTTGAAAGTATCCAATAAATTATTGGGAAAGTTTAAACATCAGGAGAACTTTAAGATACAGTTTTAAAAATTGTTTTTTTTTTTTAATACGGTGCATCTAGTAGTGTGCTGAATGTTACTCAAGAAAACGAAATGTTTGGAAATGGCTGACCAACGTCAATAAAAGACTCGGGAAAATTAAAGATGTGTTCCAAGCTTGAATTTCCTGTAGAGCTGAAAGGTAATAACAAGAACTGGGTGAGATGTATTGATTGCTCAGGAGGTGTTAACATAGTCCGGTAACATTAATTCCGTTCCCGTTAATTTTGGATTTATTGGGAGAAGGGTTTAATCACAACTTAGGACTTTCCAAAGCAGTATTGAGTTTTTGTTTTTTTTAATGAGCAAAGCAAACCAACAGTAGGGAGACAATGTGGATGAGTAGTCTTAAGAGGAAGACAGTTGGTGTCAGTTAATAGTTTCCACAGAAGGCAGTTACACAGAGATTGGCAGAGTAACAGAAGGCCTGAACAGACCATTAGGGCGACAATGCTCTGCAAGACTTACGTACGAGTATTACTAACGAGGTATGATAATGTGTATATCATTTAGAAGATTAATAATCTAACAAATATGAGAATCCATTTTATACGTAAGACTGATTCTTCGAAGAATATTAGTATTCATTTTTTATTTCTTTGTCATTACAATATCATATCGCTACTTCAAATGAACAATGTCATTACTCAAAAAACCTAATTTTTCTATGGAGGTATTAGAAAGTCCCATGTCTTGTAAAAATTAAACCAGATGAGTTTTTTAAAATAAAAATATTTATATTAACGTACATGACACAGGGCGGAACGATAGCAAGGTTTACATAGGACTACAAGCTCCTCGAACGGGACCCGAGCATGTCGCTTCCACCTCTTCAGTCCATTCATGCATGATTAGATGTTCTCCGCCTTAGTACACTACTAACTCCTCTATTCTCTTAGGTTAATTCCATTATTAAGCTCAGTATTTTTTATCATTTTAAAATAGTTATTAAAATCGGATATTAAAATAAACAACCGACGATAATTAAATTGTCTTAAATAAAAAGTTGTTTCGACTATTATCCGATTCGCGGATTTCTTTACAAATTAAAAAACGTATAAATACCATGAAAATTCATCAATTGATATAAATTATTTATTTTAAAAAAAATATTATTTTTATGGAATAAATTTCGTATAAAATCTCCATGCCCAACACACTTTCAATAGTTTTAGAAGCCTTGGACATTGGCATTCGTTTATTGAAATCAATTGACATTCAACTAATGAAAATTTACATTTATACTTTGTATCGATACTCGTTACTTTAGCCCCTCAGAAATCCGCCATATCAATTAAAGTTCACTAGATTTGACTGCTATTTAAATTGTAAATGATATTGGTATATAATTCTCTTGCCAGCCAGAGGTTGACAGCATATATACTATCTATTGAATTGATATTTCATAAATGTATGGTATGCCGATTTACATGATTTTCCTTGTTTCATTTCCTTGTATATCCGGATTATTTAAATTATCTTTCAAAAGAGTATCTCCATTGTTTCGTGTAATGAATAAATTGAGCAAAGCTGAACCGGTTTTCTTAATAATTCATAAAACAAATTTTATTGTTTATGAGAGAAACCGATTTTTTAAAAATTCAATATGTCGATTTAACATTTGAAACGTAAAACCTTAGAGTTTTGTATTCCTTGTTCAACTTAAAATGTTTGTTGAAGATAATGAACGAATCAATTTCTTGTTTTTTATTCAATGACCAGATTTAATAATAATATATTATTCATCCTCACTATTTTATACAAAAGATAACCACGTAATACTTTTTCCTTTTTAAAAATTATTACATGACATAATTAGAGGGTTTATGAGATCACTTTAACTTCACCAGGTTCATTTTAAGATAGGGATAAGTATGGGAAGTATGTGGGAATTCTAATGGTCAGTAAGAACAGGACTATTAGAGTCCTAGAACAGAGCGAAATATTATTAAACATCGGCGCTCCATAACAAAAAACCTAGATCGGGCTAAACTAAAAACCTAGATAAATGCTTCGCTAGATCGGGATCAGGGCTGAGGCATTGGTTAAATCCGGTTTGCTTCAGTAGGATTAGCAATAGTGTGGTCTGATCACTTCAGTGCATTGATGGGCCCATCTAACATTTGTTTTCTCCTCACTCCATTAATTCCCATTTGATGAATTATATTAGATTTCCTTTTTAAATACTGTAGGTACCAATCTAGTAGTGCTTCATTCAAAGGAATATTCTTGGCGTTTCTATTTCTGCTGTATGGTCTTATTTTTTAAAATTTTATTAAACGACTCGGGGGACAACTCGATTAATTAATACGGCATAAGTATTTTTCAATCAAACTCGAGAGGAGACTGCTCCTTGTGGAACTCTTCCCATCTGTGAAAGGTTCGGGAATGTTCATCACAATCACACCCGACTTATACTATTATAGTTTAGTTGCCTAGGAACGAGACAATGAGGCTCTAATTTCGTACATTTACATGTAAATACATGTAAATCAACGAGCTTAAGGCATAAAATAACAAATTCAAATGCCTTTAAATCTATCGATATAATGACTGTTCCTATGTTACAGTTGAAATTAGTAATCAGTCTGTAGATTCATAAAATGAAGCTCCGTAGTAAAGTATGCTTGGAAACCAGTCTACTCGTAAGGAATTACAGAGTGTTTACCACAGAAATCTTCATAATGATCTTCTCAGGTAATCTCAGGTAATTCATTATGATCTTCTCGTAAACCCTCCCGAGGAGTGACAATATACTGATTGTTATTTTCATGTTCACAGCTAATTCGGCTTCAAGAGTGAAACATAATATCATGTTTCCACTTGTCAGGGAACTATCTCAGATTCAAGTACTAACTTAATACTTAGGTAGATGAGCAATAACCTTTTGGGGTAGCTGTTCGCACCACTTCATGACCAGGGGCTTGAGTTCCATGTACTCTTCTTGGAATGGATTTTCAGGAGTTCATTGAGAAGCTGTATATATAAAAAAAAGTTCTATATAATACGTTTATTTTAAAATAAACCTAGATTGTATTTTTTTAATTTCCTTCATTTGTTATTTTTTTTACTGAAATTTTAAAAATAGTATCATATAATCGTTGATTGTGGGAAATCAAAGAAGGTTGATATAAGTAATAATAGCCAATAAAATGTTTAAATATTATTTTTTGTATTTATAAATGAATTTTTAAATCAGGTAAACCGTGTTCCCAGATGTCAGTACTGGCGTAACGAAAAATATGTCAGTAGTTGTGGGTTAATAACTTATTGCCGATTACTTCGGCAATAACGGAATCCGTATTACTTCAGCGAGAAGTTGGCGCGACCACCAAAGTTTACATTTTCGCGTTCTTTCGCTTTAAATAAGCATGGAGCAGGAACTCATTCCGCTCCATGGTGTTGACGAAGATTGGGCTAGAAACTCAAGTAGTAGTGTGGAAGCTAGACGAGAATAATCCGGCTGCTCTTAGGCCGTTGCTGAGACCGTTGGTTAGACGGACTAAAGTTTGTCTCGTCTATTGCCTAGCAAATGTCTCATAGTGTGGACATAGCTTGTCCCATGGTGGGACAGAGATCCGAAGCTGTCCGATGAAGGACGAACATTGCCGAGCCCGGTCGGAGTCCCGCTCTGCTGCCAGTCCGCTGCCAAACCTAACCGCTTCTGTCTCCTCCGCGGCTACCAAATCATACGTACGCTCTACAAAGTCGACACCTACAAAATCCTCAAAAAATCGGCTGATCTTCTATGTCTGAAGCCTCGTTGTATTGAGGTGAGGCATTGAGAAAACACAATTTTATCTATATGGACGTACTGTTTTTTTAAATATTAATTATTTATTGTTTCGAGTAGTTTTACTTAAAGATGGGACCTGTTAATGCAGAACTTTTTTTAAGTAAAAGAAAAGAAAAATGAAATATTAATGAAAATACCTAAACCAAATACATACTTATTAATATTACTTATCTATACATATTTATTAATATACTTATTAATACATACTTACTTAGAATATTAATTACTAAGAAGAATCAAATCGAATCCTTCTATGTATACATACATATTATCTATAAAAATTATCTTTAAAAATTTTGTTAAGTGAAATATATTTATGCAAGTTTCATGAAAAATCAGCTATTAATTTTTTATTTCGGGAATATATAAATGATTTATATGATTATTTATATTTATAATTTAAAAATATATTTTTTACTGTTCAATATATCATATTATTATAGATTCATCATTATATCATTTATTATAAATTATTAACGTAATTCTTATTATTAAATTAAATTTATTTTTTCTAAATTTACTATTAAAAGCTATAAAATTTTTGAATTAAACAAATAAACAAAAAACCATTAATAATATCTTAATGACATTGACGCACATTGAATTATCAAAGATAACTAAATAATTATCGTACTCACAATACGAATTGAACATATTAGCATCAAAATTAGTATGTAATGTAATTTTATTAAGTAGTAAATTTAATATCCCTAAATAAATTGGGAAATATTAACAAAACCAAAATATATAGACGGTAGATATATATTTATTAAGTTCAAAGCGTATCTATCTACTTATTGATATTGAATGATGAAAACGGGGGGGGGGGGGTTAACTTACGTTAGTATAAATTCTGATTTTCATTCATAAAAGCATTTTGGGTTTTTACATTAAAATGAGATGAACGGTGGTTATAATAAATTTTTGTTTTTTTTAAATTTATGATAAAACTCAATATATATTAAAATATAGTATAATATAATATAATATTTTAATATAAAAATATACTTGATTTAATTAATAGTTTTAATAAAATAAATACAACATGTTTTTATTTGTCTTGTCCGTTTGAATAATGCTTCTAACAAACATGTAACATATGTGTGTCTATATGGTTTTTACATTTCTGAAAACTTTCTTGGAACTTACAAGAGTTAGAAAAATACATGTTAAATAACATTTAAAATTCGTAACGAGGGTTCCTAAATGGAATACTTCAACGAATAATTTTTTTGAAAAAAAAATATTGAATTTCTATTAGAATTATGAATATGAGTCCGGCTGGAGATGAATGTTTCTCCCGCACTTGTAACTATTTACTTTAATGAACTTGCTTGTATCGAAATGATTGTTTCCAATAAATTGTAGCTGGGAATTCTACCTTATCGGTCTTTTCCTTTAGTAAAAACAATAATATATATTCAAATAATCGCCTATATAAATTTTAGCATAAAGGTATCTATGATTTTTTAGCATTGAAGATTTAAAAATTAAAATGAAAAAAGTCGGCGTTGTATATAATTTTATTACTTCAAGTTTATTGCATAAGAAGATCAAATAATAAAATATTATTATCATTTATTCTGAATAGTTATAGATTATAAATCAGTTAACTACATCAGGAAACGGCAGTCATTATGTAAGCCTAGCCCGGAACTTGGGTCACATACACGAAATCGACCGTAGATTAGTGTATCTTAATTGGACGGTTTGGAGGATTTAGTCCCCGGAATAAATTTGTAATCCAATTTTATCAATGTATTCCATCGGTTATACATCATGTCTCAACATATAAACAATTTCATATGTATATATGTATATGATTATCAGTGTATTTGATGTGCTAAATTCAACAAAGTAATATTTTTTAATTTTTTTTATTAAATATTAAAAGTAATAAATACATTTTTATTAAATATTTATTTTTTATAATTAATATTTTTTTTTACATTTTTGAAGTTGTTAAATTATTTTATTCTATGTAAATAGTTGCGTTCAGAAGATTATTATTGTAACATGAGTGGGGAACTAATCCCGATTTACCATTCTCATTGATTTCAAAATTAATAGAAAAAAGATAAATGGCAAAAATATATTTTACTTTCAACTGAAAGAAAAACAAAATAAATAGTATTCAATATTTTTAATTTATTTTTTAATATTATTTAATTTTTTTTTAAATCTTTACTTTACTTATGAAACAAACGACTTATCTATAACGGTATACTAAAACAAGTTCTGGGGTTCAGCAAAACAAGTCTACATACACAAGAGGCAAACAAAACAGCCCAAAATTCTCAGAAAAATCATTAATGCACTATGCTATAATTCGAATGACACCATATACAACGGCATGAACATTCCCACAAGAAAATCATAATTTATTTATTTTATTTTATTGTTAGATGTTATAATTTTTTAAATATTTTATTTGAATAGAAAAGATATGACCAGAACCGGTACTTGAACCCGGGTTTTCCAAGTAACCGTCGTGAGACCTACCCACTTCAGCCATCCTGGTTCGCTTCTCGGTCAGACATATCCTTTCTATTCACTGATCCTATATCTCCGTGTTCTCGCAATATTTGATGTATATACGGGGAGAATGTTCATTAAACATTACTTTTATTTTCGGATCTTGTTGACTTACGTCATTATATATTATTATAATTTATTTATTTTATTTTATTGTTAGATGTTATAATTTTTTTAAATATTTTATTTGAAAAGAAAATATTTCATTCTAAAATTCAAAGTGGAATTGGTGGACTTTTGCTCTTCACCGAGTGTAATGAGCTGTTATTAACCTTTCTTTTTTAAATAATATTTACTGTCAATATCAGTGACTACACTTGAACGAACATTATTTAGTATGTCATTAATATGACCATGAAAATACACGATTTTCATATCATTTTTATATGTTTAAACATGGAAATTTCGCAGCTCAAGCTGTACAAAACCACCGCACCAGAGGAAGGGTTTAGTAACGAATGGACTATTTTCCATTGGTTTGACAAATTTTCAGGTGGTGACACTGTTTAATTCATTAATAAATAATTCATTTCTCCTTTCTACCTGCTGCTTATTAATATAATGAAGCAAAAACTTGTTTAAAAAAACAATCTGTATTGATTATTTGGACAACACCAGACCTCTTGTTCCACGACAGTGAAGAAACTAAACGAGCTGGGCTACGAAATCTTCCCACAACCACCTTATTCGCCAAACCTGTTTCCAATAGTTTTCCGTCTGTTAAGAAATTTGGGCAATTACCTTAAAGGTATGGTTTTCAAAAATTATTCTAAAGCCGAAAAGGCATTTTCAGATTTTATTTCATTACGAAATCCTGACTTTTTGAGTTCTGATATTGATCATTTGATATCATTTTAAAAAATGCATAGACAATTAGGGTAAATTTATTTTTTTAAATGTTGTTTTATTAAATAACTTTTTTCCTCTCCCTTCCCTATCTGTCTCATAATCAATTAAATGAGGCATTCAAAACCGAAAAAAAATACAAAACCTATTAAATTTGTTACGTAATATTGAGTAGGAGATTCTAAGGGGCGTTTTTGGCTCTGATGAAATACCCAAAAGAAGGAAATAAGTGAGATCATATTGACCAACCAAAGAGGCCATTAAAGAGGCCGAAGCCGCCGCCGAATAATGTAGAAAACTGAGCTAGGGAAAAGTTAATTTTAGTCAAGTGACAATGAAACGATCCCACGGGACCGGGTATGATCTTCCCCCTCCGCTCTCTGGTTCAAAGTACCCACCAGTTTTCTCTCATTTTGCTTGAATATATTAAATTTTAGATATTCTCTGAGTTGTTTTTTGTCTATTGTTAAATATTTTTGGAGCATTTATAATATTGCTTTATGTTTATCAAAGGCCTCATACTTTTGGGCAAATTCATGCCAACTGGTAGAAAATAAATTACCTAACCTAACCATTTTTATTTTTTATTTTTCTTTATGTTTCTAGGTGTAAGACAGTGAGATACTTTTTCCATTGATTGATTTAGATAAGATCACATTATTTGTCGGTTCTAACTGTTTGCTTTAATTAATGCATCTGCGATATATTAAAACAATAAGACTTAAAATGAGCAAATAAAGATTATGTCAAAGGCTGTATTTTTTGCTAATAAGAACATACTAGTTGTGGGATTAATTTATAAATAATCCTGCGACTTATACAGGATATATTTGATTTTCTACTAATAGTATATTAAAGTTTTGTATTTGACATGATTTGGTAATGTTCTGTCGTTGTAAAAAAAAAGTAGTAAATATTTTAGTTTTATTGGAGGGGGGGATTGAAAATGATTAACACATACGGTTTAAATAATCTTGCTAAATTGATCTGTTTCCATTTCCCGAATACTTTAATTTATGCTTGTCACTTTCCGAAACGTTTGGAAATTAAAATTATGTAGATGACGCAAAAACTTTTATTTCCGTATAAAGCAACAGTCAAATATGTTCATTGTTTTTTTTTAATTCCACTATTTTCTTGTGATTTCTGATGTGAAGGATTAAATTTAACAATACAGGAAACACACACACACACATATACATACAAGCGCACGCACGTACATTCTAATATTTTAGCACATGGACCCACTCAGAGATATAAATGTTTTCTTTTAAATACAATCCTATGAAAACATTTGGTTACTATCAAGGGATTCTCTTCTCTCTTTCTTGACGGAGTTTTTACTAACTCAGTTAGCACTGATTTTAAGTTCCCTTTATCTACTTTTTTTTCTGCTTTCTTCTAATGGCCAGGAAACTTTTGAACATAGCTACAAAAATCAGGGCAAACTTTTAAACTTATGGAGATTTAAGGATTCCCTGGATAAAATAATAAGTTTCGGGATCCTCCCCTGGGCTCAGATTTCAGTTTAGGACTAAAAGTTTTAATGAAAGAGATAATGGTACTAAAAATAAAAAAAAACACAGAATAAATTCTTAGCGCAAATTACACAACGAAAAATTTAGTCTTTATTTTCCGAAATTACACAACACTGCATTGAATTACGTTCTTAGGTGATAAATTAAATGCATTCATAGTTCACATTTGAGAGTTCTTTTGAACACAAATCGGCCACATCGTTTACATAACTATAAATGGTTTAGCTATGAAGCGGAGAAAGAAGTTTTTAGATTTACATTTTGATTTACATACATGAACTTTTTGAATTTAATTCAGACTAGCAAAGGCATTTACCTATTTATATACTTCAAAGCTTAATAATTAAAAAAACATCACCTGTTATGATTTTATAGATTAATTCGAGTTTATTGCACACTTACAATAAGTGTAATAGGTAGTAATAAATCACCGTACCAACATGAAATATCCATCTCTCCATCTCTCTACTAAGGTACGTTAAAAAAAAGTAAGTATCAGATTTTATGATAAAAGAAACGTTCCTTTTCTCTGACTTAGCTATATCTGTTCTGTATACTTTCTAAAATATTAAGAATCATTGGGTAGGGTTTTGTGTAGTAACTGCGTTTTGGGGACAAGTGAATAGCCATTTGGTAAATCCAAGTTTAGAAATTTCAAGAACTTTTTTTGGAAGAACTAATTTATCACAAATGAGGTACATGGGAACCATGGTCAATACAAAATGGGATCAGACTATCGAAATGAGAAAGCAACAGCATCATTTATTAGTTTGAATAAACTTCTCACTAATAATGACTTGCCTATTCCTTTAAAAATAAAACTGGTGGAATGCTGTGTACTCCCTGTACTTTTGGATGACGCGGAAGCAGAAGTACTCATGAAGAAAGTATAAGAATTTGAGATGTGCGTGTTCCACCGTATTCTCCGAATTTCATGGACCGACCACGTAACTAACCGAGTAGCACTTCGAGTGGGAAAAGATCAAGAAATCGCATATAATATCAAAAAGCGGAAATTAGAATACCTTGACCACATCATGATAAATATCGTCTACTGCAGCTGATAATGCAGGGAAAGATTCATAATAGGAGAGGACCAGGAAGGAGAAGGCACTCCTGGCTGTATAATGTAAGTCAATGGTTTGGTTTCACACATGTCCAGTTATTTAGAAATGGCGTTATAAAACAAAATTAGGAACACCACGTTAATACGAGTAGCCTACATCAGAAACGAAAAGTGAAGATCAATTCAGACTTGTTGAACAAGTTCGATATTTAAATGTTTATTATACGACTATATCTGTGTTTATTCACCACTAAGTTTTATTTAATGCTTAATTGTATTAATCCCTCTAGTTTTAAAAGGCAGCTGATCCGAGAAAACATGATAATAGAGATAAGTGGAGATCTATGTTATGTGACAGTTTCATGTGGTATAATCTTACCTCTTCTGTTGTGATTTACTAAGGTTACTCTGGATTAGCGCATTCAAATCCTTTTTTGTTCTTTTTTTTCAAAATATTTATTTAGCTTTCTACTACATTCTACAATGTAGATTTAGAAAGTGAAAGTCAAGGCAGGTTTTATATTTATTTTTATAATATTATAAGAATTATCCAGAAATGGACTATTTTGAATTTGCCACACAACCACTACTGCTTGAATATGATTAAGTCTTGGTCTATAATACAGTTTTTAAATGTCACCTTCTAAAAAAAATAAATAAAAAGAAACATTTAGCTTTGAATATACTTACGTTATGTTAAGTCCAACTTTGCCAAATCTATTGCTATGATACTCCGCCTTACCTACCTATGTTCAATATTTTAGTATTGATTTTCTGTTTCAATGGCTAGTTGGAAATAGTTTCAAACTTTTGATGAAATTTTGAAGTGGTTTACAACCATAATTCCAATTATAATTACGAGCATAATTCTAAAGAGAAATAACTAGTTATCAGGTGCTCTAATATGTAATGGAATTTTGTTTTAATGAGGAGTATTACGGTAGTTGAAGTTCCATTGATTAGGATTCAATTAATCACTCCCTTATTTCAAGCTACATGAAAGAGGAAAATAAATGGATCACTTCCGAATTTAACAAAACAAAAAGAAATAAAAAGAAACAAATATTATTTTATTACACAATTAATGTTGAATATCCATTTTTATTTCAGTGCCTAATAAAAAATTCCCTTTTGCAAGAAAATCCTGTACCATTACAACCCATGAAGGGTCTTAGGCTTTGTACTGTTTCTTGGACAACGGTTGTGCAAGGGCGTAATTAGACCAAGCTCATGCCCAGCCACCAGGTTTCCCCCCAGCTAAGGGTCCCCACTAAATATAGGCTGAATGAGCCACACGAGGGTCTCCAAATACAACAAGATTCCATCCCTGCCAGCCAACAGTTTAAATAAATTATCACCCAGCACTGGAATTGATCCCGAGTTCTTTGGCACGGCAACTCAGCTCTCTACCATTGAGCAGCCCAGCTTCCTTGAAGGAAAATACTACGCCCTAATATTAAAAAAAGTACAAAAACAATATGGACAAGGAAATTATTACACAGTTTATTTTAATTAATTTTTAAATTAATTCTTACATGAGAATGAACATTTGAAATCCATCGATCGTACATAAATCTTTATGTTTATGAATAAAAAAATACTTATTTCTATGCCAGTACTTCTATCAGTTCTGACTGAGGGACATATATTTGATGAAAATAAAGAAAAGTGGAGGACTTCGTGGTAGCTGCTACTGTCCTATAACGAAGTCATCTCGAAGCTAACTGCCCTTTATATTGAGGTAGTACCTTTAAGTTAGTAGCCGGCTGGCAATCCCTACTATGTTGGTGCATAAATACAATGACGCAAATTTAAAATTTTAATTTAACGAGTTTCCAGCAACAAGAATTATAACTTATGATTATTTTATTTTACTCCCTGCTTTCAGGATTAGATTATTTGAGCCACGAACTTCCCTACTGAGGTCAATCGAAGAGTCCATAAATCTCTGCTATCTAAACTCTCTATAAAACTCCATAAGTCTCTGTGAAAGACAGTCATTTATTTTTTGTTTAAATTTTGTGATTTTAGGGTGAATCTTATTCGAATGAGGCTAAGGCAGGCTTATTATTTTTATTATTTTCGGTGGTTGGTGGTTTTAACCTCAATTTCTCTTCATGCATTAAATCAACCTTTTTAAATGTATAAACCCGTCTGTATGAGGTAATTTTATATTCAAGTCATACTAAGTGTTGTCACGTCCTGTGGCTTTGGGTTTTTTTTTTTGTAACAGCCGTTTTTAGCTTTACAAACACCATCCTTATTCTTTACAATTTTCTTTTTCTTTCAGTCAGTAGAAATCCTTCTTGTTTTATTTTAGTATGTGTTGGTTTACAAATGTAATATATTTAAGAGAAATACTTTTCTTCTTTTCAGTTCGTTCTATTCTGCTAACTGACTTTGGAATCCCACAACTTTTATTTCTGTCGGTTTTGGTCACCTAAAATATCTTGAGAGTGAATGCAATTCTTTATTCAATATTTCTATTGCCAACTCTTTCCTAGGCTTTATTACAGTACTTAATGTAGTACTGTATATGTGATGGTACAGTACTGTGATGTGTAGGCTTAATGAACATATCCTCATTAAAAATGACTTATACTTTTACTTGCGTGTTATCCCTCCATATTTTACATAATATTCAACGTGAAAGTAACTATCTTACAGGTCATTTATTAAGTCCGATTTTGAAGGCCTTTAGTACTTAATACTTGACCCCAGTTCGGATCCGGCTGAAGACAGAAAATAGTATTTTCCACTATATCAGTCATATATTATTAGGGCAGTCTAGTAGTCGCCTATGGCTATAGGGCAATCCTAGCCTCTAAAATGTTGCTTCTTGGCTATAATTACATTTGTTTGGAATAAACCTGTAGGTTGGAAGTAGATGCTGCAACTCCGAATAGAATTCTAAATTATTTAAATTTGCGATTTACTGACTATTGCTTAAATCTCCCCTTTACAAAAAAAAAATAAAAATCAAGCAGCAATTAAGAATGGGAGAGCGCGCTAAAAATACCAGATGGGCTTTATTTAACCGATATAAACAATACAAATTAAAAATGTAACACAAACTATTGTTTTTAACCAGTATTATACAAAGTGGCTGTAGTAGTTATATTATACCATTATATGAACCCTCACACAAGGCTGGAAAGACAAGAAACAGATAGCCGCTTCCGACTACTTCAACACATACTAGACAAACGCTCAAAGCTTCAGATCAATTACAAAAGACTTATTTGTAAGACCTATATGGACTTACGGAATTGAACTATGGGGCGCCACCAAACCATCGAATTCCTCTCGTATTCAATCCTTGCAGTCCAAAATCCTTCGCAAAATCCTAAACGCTCCTTATTTTGTCACAAATAAAACCATCCATAATGACCTTAACGTTCCATATGTTACCGATTTAGCCCACTCCAGATACCTATCATTCCATAATAAACTCCAGGCCCATCCAAACCCACTAGTTTCCATCCTTCCATCCAATTCCAGCCCGGACAATCCTCCTAGGCCTCGGGACCTTCTTATATAGAAATGTTATTAGAGTGCTGCCAGGGGGTAGTGCCTCTACATGCCCTTTCATGTATTTATTTATTCATTTAGCCATTTTACTAGATGTATATATTACAGTTGTACAATTCAATAAAATAATTATAAAAAAAAAACAAGCATTATATGATACCGTATTTGTCGTAAGGAATATGATTTCCTTCAGGCCTTTCAAACAATTAGTACAAGGCTCAAAAGTGAAATGGTTGGTCATTAATGAAGTTGGTATACACGCATGTTGAATATCCCTATAGTAATAATTGGGTGCGTTCCAATACTAGGTCAAAGAAATCAAATTGGAAAACTGTTACAGCTTTTGTGATAAACTGTTATTTAATTAGCCTTGAGGAAACCCTAGTAATATATGAAAAATTAAAACCATCAACATGTCAATGCGCGAAAGCTCTGTACTTATATGGAAGAGCTTATTATTGGAAATATAAAGTACGATATAATTTATTCGGATGACCACCCAATGAGGACCACTAATTATTGTTACCTTCATACTCCGTACCTTAATGGCAAAAAATGAGAATGACTTCAAAAGTTTTACAATGTTCAAAATATTTTAAATAAATTCATTTACTAAATAAGAGAAATAAGGTATTAAAGAAGAATAACCAAGGCAGAGTAAAACGAACTATATTAAAAACTAAATTAAATTATAAATAGCTAGGAATCCTCTTACTTGAAAAGACAATAAACTACTCGTCGTATCAGGCTACTTCAACACTTACTCTACAAACGCTCTAAGCTCCCAATTAATTACAAAAGACTCATATAAATGACTATTATTAGAGCCATTAGGACTTACGAAATAGAGCTTTGGGGCTACACTAAGTCATTGACTTCCTCACGTATCCAACCCTTACAATCCAAAATCCTCAATGCTCTTTATTTTGTTAAGATTAAGGTGTTCCACATTGACCTCAATATCTCATTTCCCCCCACTCAAACCGACTAGTCTCAATTCTAGCATTTCAATTCTCGTTAATCCTCTCAGGTGTCTGAAAATAATATGACCTCTTGAACTTCTAAGTTGATTTTGTTATTTGAGTATAACATCTAGGATTCTTTCCTTGTTATTATCTTTTATTCATTACGGTATATTATTATTTCTACCCTCTATTCTTATTACATTACGGTGTTATAATCTTTCAGTCATTATATTTACTGGTACTTAATACTTGTGTAGCGGGACATGTTGTCTGCAATTTTTTATATCCTGAACACTGATAATTCTGATACCTACCTTTATTCATATTAATGGAAATCGAAAATACAGAATGTAATAACAAAACAATAATTTTAATACCGCACTAGGCGCTTTCCTCTTCTTGGACATATGTTTTCCTCACACTTTCGACTAAAATACCCCAATTTTTACCTTTTTTAAATTCTATTTGATGACATTTTTCATAAAATTTCATCTTTGGAGTTATTCCGAAAATCTGGAAGTATTTCACAACTATTTCTTTTAAAGACGACTACTCCAAAAGTGCATTTCTCTTAATTTTAAATAGGCAATTTCAAAAAGAATAAGGTAAAAACACTAAAAGTAATGAAGAAAACAATTTAATAAAGCACACACCAATAAATCAAATGAGATTTAAATGTAAATTTTTTTAATTACCATTATTACGTTTAATATTAACTGATTATAATAATATTAATTGTAAGGAATACAATTACGATACTTTACAATGAACAGAATGATTATTTTTTTACTAAATCATTGGTATACATAAATTGTTTACAAAAAAATCAACAAAAATAATTGAATGAATCAGAAATAAAATAAAAATAGCTGAAAAGTAGATTAATTATTATTAGCAAACCAAAAACAAGACAAAGTCAGTAGGAAAACTATCTTTGCCGCCTATCAATGGGAATTAAGTCCAAGTTTATATGTTTAATAAATTAAAGTATCCTTCAGTTAAATTAAATTTATATACAGATACTAGCTGACCCGGCCACGGTTCGCTGTGGCTGTTGTAATAGTTTTAAAAAATAGTACGATAAATTTTTTTTTTTTAAATTATTTATTTATTGATATTTACAACTATATTACAGTAATATAACAAGTAAATTGGCTGAGTGATACATAATGACATGATATAATGACAAGTAGAGAAACTACCCACTGGTAGTACTCAAATCGCATGTTCAACTAAGAAGGTCACGTGGCCATCTTCTTCTCAGACGCCTCGGAGGATTATCGGGAATTGAAGAGGAAGCTAGGTTTGAAACTAGAGGGTTTGAGTGGAAATGAAGTTTGTTATGAAAGGATAGATACCGGGATCGGGCCAGATCAGCAACGAATGGGACATTAAGGTCGTTATGGATGACTATATTCTTAACAAAATAAGGAGCGTTGAGGATTTTACGAAGGATTTTGGATTGTAGGGATTGGATACGAGAAGAATTCGATGGCTTAGTGGAGCCCCAAAGCTCTACTCCGTAAGTCCAAATAGGCCGTATGATGGTCATGTAGATGAGTCTTTTGTAATTAATTGGGAGCTTAGAGCGTTTGTCTAGTAAGTGTTGAAGTAGCCTGAAACGTCGAGCGGTTTCTTGTCTTTTCAGTCTTGTATGAGGATTCCAGGTTAATCGTTTGTCGAGATGCAACCCTAAGTATCGGATCTGTTCTACAGGCACAAGTGGGATATTATTAAAGGATACTGAAGGGCAGGAAGTCATTGGTTTACGACGTAAGGTAAAAGTGATTTGATGGAATTTTTGAGAATTTATTTTAATTCTCCAGTTCTGGCACCATTCTTCAAGATCAGTGATATGGGATTGGAGGCTTTGGGATACAATAACTGGATTGGTATTGACTGATAATACACATGTATCATCAGTATATGTGGTAAGGATAGTATTAGGATGAGTTGGGATGTCAGCTGTATAAACTGTATAAAGGATTGGGCCAAGGATACTACCTTGAGCAACACCAGCAGATTGGGAAAAGAGGGATGAATAGACATTATTGTGGTTTACTTGGAAAGTTCTGTTTGTGAGATAGGATTGAAGGACGAGAAAGTAGGTAGGCGGTAGAAATTTACGGAGTTTATAGAGCAATCCCGGATACCAGACTCGGTCGAAAGCCTGTTCCAAGTCAAGAAAGACGCCCGAACAATATGATCCACGTTCTAATGCAGATGAGACTACATCCACCACACGATGGCATTGCTGAATAGTGGAGTGGGATGCTCGGAATCCAAATTGGTGATCACGATAAAATTTTAATTTTAAAGAAAAAATGAATGAATGGAAAAATTGAATTAAATAGATTTTTGATTTTACATTGTATTCTTCTCTCGTATTCAATCCTTGCAATCCAAAATCCTTCGCAAAATCCTAAACGCTCCTTATTTTGTCACAAATAAAACCATCCATAATGACCTGAACGTTCCATATGTTACCGATTTAGCCCATTCCAGATACCGATCATTCCATGATAAACTCCAGGCCCATCCAAACCCACTAGTTTCCATCCTTGCATCCAATTCCATCCCGGACAATCCTCCTAGGCGTCTGAAGAGAAGATGGCCTCGGGACCTTCTAAATTAGAAATGTAATTAGAGTGCTGCCAATGGGTAGTGCCTCTACATGTCCTTTCATGTATTTATTTATTCATACAGCCTTTGTACTAGATGTATATATTACAGTTGTACAATTCAATAAAATAATTTTAAAAAAACAAAACATTTTATTCATCTTATATCTAAGTATAGTTTATAATAAATAAATAATATACAATATTCTTAACTGATAAAATATAAATATTAGATTAATGAATGAGGTATATCATGGTTGATTTTTAATTATGGCTAATCATTTTTTTTTTTTAGTTATAACTATTTATTTCAATTTAATGGAGCACTAATCGATGCACAATATTTCTGTTAATCTGTCCTTTGCTAATACACATAGATTAGATGGTTTGCTATTATATAATTGCCCATGGGAGAAACCGTAAACGTAAATGGACCTTGTCTGGCCTTGAGACTTGTTGATTGTCATAGCAAAAGCCAAGCGTATATCAAATTGAAGTCTTTTGAACGGTATTATGGGTTCTGATAGAATCACTGGAATACGTGGCTACAGGACGGTTTCTCCTTTAAAGACTCCAGTCAACATTATTCCCTAACATTATTCTATATACATTATTGTAAAAGTAATAATAAGTATCATTCCACAGAGCTATCACTTCGAAAGCAAGGGCGTAATAACCCTGCTGCTGATCACCCCCAAAACTGATCCTAATCCTAAAATCCAAACGTATACCAATCCATAATTGGTGGATTCAAACTACGCGTAAAGTATTCCCGTCCGTTTTTTTTCGGTTGGAAACTTGGATTTACACTACTCAGACATGCCCTTACACATATAAAAAATGCAGGATCATCAAGCGTCACTGCTACGATCGACGCATAATCAATAAAAATGGCCGACACATATCACTTAGGGGTGTGAAAATAGCTTACATCATATTCCCAGACCTACTGAATATACACACCGGTAACATAAACATCGGTCAAGTCGTTTTGGAGGAGTGTTGTTACAAACAGTGTGACACGACAATTTTATATATAAGACAGAGCTAAGATTCCGATTAGTTATTAAATGATTGGAACTTTACTCTGGATCTGTTTGACCTACAGAGCAGGATTTGGGCTCTTGTTGTAGCAAATTTAATCTACTTTAAAAATGGTCATTTATGTTTTTTCCATAAAACGCACCGATTAGGAAATACAGGCCATAAACTGAAACAACTCCGAAAATATCAAAAATGCAGCATCATCAAGCGTCACTGCTACGATCGACGCATAATCAATAATAATGGCCGACACACATCACTTAGGGGTATGAAAAATAGTTTACACCCTATTCCCAGAGCTACTGAATATACACACAAAATTTCATAAGAATCGGTCTAGTCGTTTCGGAGGAGTTTTGTTACAAACACTGTGACACGACAATTTTATATATAAAATAATATATTTTATATGTATATATTATTGTAAATTATTATATATTTATATATATATATATATATATATATATATATATATATATATATATATATATATATATATATATTTATTTATTTAAATAATCAACAAACAACTGTTATCAGAAGCTTGAGTAAAATACGGGGAGTAAGGAGAGTGTTTGGATAAAAAATGATCTATAGAGTAGATGATAGATGTGACACAGGCTGTAGAGGTGACAATGTCAGTTTGTGGGGTATTATCTCGGGGGCCCACTGACAGCCACTTAGATCAAAAGTGGCGGGGAGTGTAATGCCAAGGATCGTCTTAAAAATAATTACTTTAATTTTATTATCAATCAGAATAAAATAATTAGTGAATGAGTTTCGGTCCCGATAACACCTTTTTTCCCTTAAGATCCTCCCTTCGATCACAAAAAAATGATTATTATTTTTAATCAAGCGCATTTAGGTATAGACCTAGAAACTTAATTCAGATTTAACTAATTAGTTTTTTTAGTTTCTTATCGTCTAGTTATAAATATATATAGTTATAAAAATATATATTGTTTTCTAAGACTATTTATATATTGACTATAAATGTGATTGGAGAATATTCATTGAAAAGTACATTGAGCTATGTTAATAATTGTCAGTTTACACAATTTTCAAGATAATACCTGGAATTTTCATTCCTTGCGTAATATTCTGAAAACTACCAATATCGTAAGGGCATTCTGATATTATACCTTCACCCTTTTTAAGTTCAGTCATCCTCTTTCGGCCTTAAATTAATAAGTAATATTTTATTTTTTTGATATAATATAATTAGGCATCATTCTGCCATCACCATCATTATTGCTGCTTTAGATCTTAAATATATAAGAATATTTATTTTTAAGTATCTCAATTAGACAACGAAGATGTGAGTACCAAACAATGTACCATTTCGATTCAGTAATTATTATTCGACAATAATGTTTTATATAATTTTACTATTAACATATTTCAGTTCTAAATTAAACAAAACATATCCCTGACTAAACGTCATACTTATAGGGATAACATATACGATTCGAATTAAATTTGTAAAAATAATAATATTTAAATTATAAAACCAATATTTTTTTTGTTTATTACCCTCCTATATTTACAAATTACATATGTAGTAAATAAATAAGAGAGATATTACAGTAAACAAATTACATGCCGTAACGTTTTCTTCCAGCCATTCGCCCCTGACGTACGTCTACATGAAAGTGGATTACACGACCGATGTAGGTCCATTTCTGATGTAGATTATTTTTCGTTATTCCGTTTAAAAAAAATATAAGTTCCAGCCAGTACGCAGAGTAGTCATCGTCAAAATTACAAATTTCTTTAGTTATTAGTCATAAATAGTTAAAGATATTTCATTGAAGTAAGTGGTTGAATATAAATTTACTACCACATCGCTTAAGGAGGTAAAAATTATATTGAAATAGAATTGTATCCAGGTACTTGAATTGGGTTACATCTTTATTTTACTTCGAACTCTTCTGACAGCGCATTTCCTAGTTTAACTTGACTGACAGTCTTAAATAGAGTCATTCTTGTTAGCCTGACTAACTTCTTGGGTTTGCACACATTTACCATGACTTGTCTATGTGGTCTAGTGGTTAGCGTAACAAACTACTAGGCCCAAGATCGCTGGTTCGTGGCCCTAGGATTTTTTTAAGGGAGTAAAAAATCCTTAGTTACGCCGTCCATCGGAAGGAACGTTAAAGGGGGGCCCGAGCCTGTACGATGTCAGGTACTCGTTAAAAATCCCTATCCTAATTAAACCTGGATAGGCAAAATTTAGAGCTCGCACTGTAGCATCGTCCGATTAGCCATAGCAGCATAAAGTGACGTTAAATAAACAACTAACTAACTCATGACTTTTAAAAGTCTTTCTTGATATACAGTGTCATATTCATATTTCTTATATATTTTTATAATTTCTAAATCTAAATATTAAGGTCTCGATGAACGGAATTTTAAATCATTTTTTAAATTTAAATTCCCACGCTGCGATAAAATTAGCTTAGCAATTACTCAAACTTAAGTGATAAATGGATTTTTTGGGAAGCATAAAAAATACTATTTTTATCAATCAAAAATTTGGCGTCGTAGATTATAAAGGTACATTCAATGATGCGCGAATTGTAACGCCACGAGTCCTAATTCAAAAACTCTTAGGATTTTCTTAAGTTTAATTATGTCACACCCATTCTGAAGTTGATATATTCAAGTACTTATTTTTAATAAGAAATATATGGCATTCCCGAAAAATGAAATTAATTGTATTTTTTAAAATTCTTTTGCTTAATACAAGGATCCGTGATAACAGAAACCTTCAATTACTGTAATATTTTTTGTAAAATATAATTAAAATTAAAATTAAAATCTAAGGATATGCTATTATCGAACTGACTCTACGGTCATACAAGAACCCGGACGTCCTCTGCCACAGCTAACTAATCTCCGTGATCCTGCGCTATTATTTTCCAATCTTGTACACCCAGGAGCTTCAAGTCCTACTCCACATCGTCTAGCCATCTGATCCGAGCACGTCCTCTACTTCGTTTGCCGTCCGGTTTTCCTTGGAGCATCTTCTTTGGTATCCTGTGGTCTGGCATTCTTTCAACATGTCCCATCCATCTTAATATTTTTCTTTCCTCGGAGTTCTGATTTTTACAATGTCTTAGTATGGTCTTATATATTTATAGCAGCGTTCTTTTAGAAAGCGAATTAAATTGAAACATTCTTTTCTGTGAGGAATAACAACTATTTCCTACTTTTATAGGTTCTTTAATAAAGGATCCAATATAGACAGATATTAAAAGAACATTATTCTGTAACTATGTCCCTTCACATTAGCATAGAAAAATAATAGAAAAAATGCCTGGCTTCAAAACTTAACAATACAGTCTAATAGGTATATTAATTACATCATGAAGTTACCCCGATAGGGTTTATTGTATTGTATAGTGACTTTTTTTTTCTGGTTTTTAACAGTGGACCTGAAAGTACCGAGTTTATTGAATATGATTAAAATAGGAAAGCTGAGGTTGGATCTGGAGATAATGTTAGACAATTTGGTTTGAAAACATGCCATTTATTCCAATTGATTAACTTAAACCATTTCATTTTCATTTAACCTAGAGTTATTCATGTTTGCTCAGGCATTGATCTGGCTGAATATTGGCAAACGCTATTTATGGCCCTAAGGGACAAAACAATATACCGATTTAGAAATCATCGGTGTGTATAATGAGGGAACAATTAAGGTTAGAATTGGGAGGAATATTAATATAGTATAGGGAGAATGAAAAGTGAAAGTTTTGATCCTTTAGCTACTCCTGAGGAAAAGGTACAAAACTAAGGTGAGTGCTTACTATCGCCAAGAAAGGCTTAAAACTAAGGACACATTAAAGGATTAGGACTTTGATTTGTTCAAAAAGATAAGGAGATCAATGGAATCAAAGTATTCAATGTAGTCAGAGGGTATTTGTACTGTTGTTTAGTTATTCGTTGTTTGCGTTAAGCCCGTGATTAGTGAATTTGACCAGATCGGAATTAGTGAAGAAACCTGATTAGAAACTGGTTTCAAGTCAGATTTTTGTCATAATGCCATTGCTTTTAAGGGGTTAGACAAAATAGACGATTGCTCAGTAGTCTATAGAACTTGGAGGTTTTGTGAAGGGTTTTTCCCAGGAAATTATAAATTCTGAGATTTGAAGAAAAAAATTATTAATTAAATGGAGTACCGCGGTATACCGGCTGGAATTCCAGGACGCATTACTTTATGAGAGGAGTATTCCATCAAATCCTCTAGGGCTAGTGGGGGATTCAAAGGTCAATTTGGGAAAGGCTGCAAAAAATAAAAGTTATTTCATTTATATCACAGCATTGTGGAAAAATAAATAAGAGAGGGGCGGTGCAATAACAAAAACATTCCATTAACAGTATCCCACAATCATATCACAATAATTAAGAATTGAGGACAAGAATAATATAATTTATATTTATAATTTAACTATAATTATTATAATTTTAAAGAATTTTTTTAATGGACAAATGTTAATACTCAATGATTTCAAACTGTTTAAAAAGCTTTAGCAGTTATTCATCCACCAGAAATAAGTTGTGTTAACGACAATATTTCCACGTCTTGTTATGTCATTTCAATAATTACTAGAGAGTTTAGGGCTTTAAAGAGCAAGATATACATATAAAGTATTGGATACTGAAGTCAATGTTAAAATGTATGAAACTCGATCCGTCAAATACCAACTTCTAACTTAACAATGCCGGAATTAAAAACAAACTATTTTATTTATTTATCCATTTTATAAAAATAGTATAAGGAACAAAGAATCGATAGTATACAACTAAATCGATATACATGTTACTTATAACTTGTCCTTATCTTTCTTTTGAATCATTTTTTGTCATAACCCATTGTCCCAGAGAGACGGTAATTGGATCTATAACACCGTTATTAAAATAAATAAAACCAAAATTATACTATTCTATTCTTGCTTATACTTCCATTAAATCCAAAATAAATGTATTAATACATGGAAATGCAATAAAATAGGAAGAGATCAGTTAGTTAGTGGAGGGAAACAACATAAAGGAACCGAGACATTAGTGCGCTGTGCAGTTAGAACCTCATCCATTACGATTAGGGGGTTTACATCCCCAAACACCTCGCCACTGCATTCATTACACCCATATTATGTCCTTCTCGGTGTTGATAATAAGGTATTACGATTGGCACATTAAAATAAAATAAAAGGATTGAAGGGCAATCAACAATAAAACATTAACTTAGAAACAAATTGCAATAATAAATTACTTTCTTTGAAACGTGATTTGTGTACAATAAACTATTAAAATAAAACAAGAAATTGGTCAAAATTAAAAAAAAATGGCATTGATATTTACAAATGTTTAAGATAAAATCTTAATAAATTAATTGTTACTACTTTCAACTTTGAGAAAACACTAATAGTAAATGTATAATGGATAATACAAAAAATATATAAACCTGTAATACTACAACCCGTGAAGGGTCCTGAATTTGTACATGGTAGAGACTGCACTGTTTGATGGACAACGGTTGATCAGGGAGGTGATTTGTCCTAGATAACGCTCAAACGCCATTTTTTGGGTTCCCAATTTACAGAGGCTGGGTAAGCCCCAGGAGGGTCCTAAATCACATAGGATCCATCTCCGGCCACAAACAGATTTAATAAAAGTCTGTCAGCGAGCGGAATTTGGTCCCAGGGCCTTCTTCATAGCACCTTAGCGCTCTACCACTTAGCCAATCCACTCTCTCAAAATTATATAGCTAGATAAATAAATAATAAGTAACATGGTAATCCGTGAAAGCTGTATATTTGTAAGTCTGTTTTACAAAATATTGTATTTAAAATAAATCCAATTAGAATAAAACAATATAAAGTACTAAATAAAAGTTTTGAAAACAAAGATAAATGACAAAATGAAACCAACTATGTTTGTTACATGTAAATGCAATAAAATAAGAAGATAGAGAAAATAGGAAAATATTTACAAGTGTTTGAGATAAAATCAGCTGTAACATAAATTAAAGAAATATCCATGAATTTTATTGACTAAATACTTGAAAGGTATTAATTTGTTTTTCTTATCTCGGGGCTATCTATTTCTTTAAAATTTGATTTATTGATATTTACAACTATAATATGATTATAGCTAGTAAATCTGCTGATATGTACATTATGGCATGAAAAACACATGTGGAGTAACTACCCATCGGCAGCACTCCAATCTAGTGCACAATATAGTATTTTTCTATTTTTCTTTACTGCTCTTTCGGAAATATTATTTTACATTATTTCCAATTTATTGGTCTGTGGCGAGAAGAGCGTAAGATCTGGTCACAGAAGAACTGCCTGGTGGACAGAAGATGTTAAAAAGACGATCCAAGAAAAGAAGGCAGCTTGGAAGAATCATCTGAGCCTGAAACTCCCGCTGCTTATCAAGTGTACAAGGATCGGAGGAAAGAAGCCAATAAGAAATCATGGGAAGATTTTGGCCAAAAACTCGAGGAAAACTCTAAAGAAAAGAAGGTCTTCTATAAAGTTCTCAAGGGAACGAGAAAGTAACGACCGACTTCTCCGAAGGGAATTAAGGATAGAAATGGAGATAGTATGTATTTTCTGGTGTGATGAACTCATCATGGAAAGATGGAGGGACTACTTCAAGGATCTACTAGAGGGGAGAAATGTAGAGCTCGGTGAGGACCCAGAGGGATGCAGATGAGGTTTGGGTCGAAAACGACTACATCAATGAAGAAGAACTGCAAGAAGCCATCAACAAAGTCAAAATAGGCAAAGCAGCAGGTCTTGACGAAATTACACCCGAAACGATTAAGTACATGGGTAGTAAAGGCCAAGAGATGTTCCTTCATCATCTCAATCTCATTTGGAAAGAAAAGATAATTCCTAAGGACTGGGAAGTTGCAGTGATCGTTCCTAATTACAAAGGGAACAATCGAGAGTGTGGCAACCACCGTGGAATATCACTTCTCAGTAAACCCAGGAAAGTGTACTCTAGAACACTGAAGACGAGAATAAGAACAGTGGTCGATAGTCAGCTCGGAGAAGAACAATATGGCTTCAGAGCACAGCGAAGCACGCATGATCTCATCTTCACAATGCGACAAATAACGGAGAAGAACTGTTGAAAAAAACAAAGAACTTTCTGTTGGCTTTGTGGACCGCCAAAAGGCTTTCGACAAAGTAAGAAAGGAAGACATTGAGCAGGCACTGTCAGATAGAGGCATCGATTGAGGGGCAACATTGGCAGTGATGAGTCTTTATAATCACACCATGAATGTTGTTAGAACAAGGAACCGAGACAAAGATATCACAGGAATTCAAACAAAATAAAAACAAAACAAAAGGTAGCACCTTGAGCCCGCTGATCTTTATAGTAGTCCAGGTATAAGGGATAAAGAAAGCTAAACTATGAATGAGAGAGTTTCAGCTAGGACACAGAAACTTACAACCCATAAGATTTTGTGTTAGCTTTCGCGGATGGCTTGGTTTTGCTGGCTTCCAACGACTAAGGCCTCCAATACAACATAAATGTTCTTAAAGAGGAAATGGCCATGAAAGACATGAGAATAAACCCGGAAAAGACCAAATATATGAGGATAGGGAAAAACACCGGAGAATAATGAGGGTGATAAGAGCGAGCGGAGAAAGATTAAAATAGGTCGATAATTTGAAATATCTAGGTGCTCATCTTAACGAAAACGGCTACATTGAGTTTCTCAGAGAATCGGTCCAGCTGACAAAGTATTTCGTTTGCTTCGAAGGGGTTTCCTGGGTAAAAGGAAAGTGACGAGAAAACCTAACCTAAACCTCCCTATTCTCTCCTACTCTTCCGAGTTGTGGACCCTTACCTCGAAACACAAGAATAGTATCCAATCGATGGAGATGCGTTATCTTCGTAAAGTGGAAGCAAGGACACGGCGTGATAGGATACAGAACAGTACCATACGGACTGGTCTCAAAGTTAAGCCGGCTGAGACCATCCTAGAGGAGCACAAGCTAAGGAAGAACCAGGGAAGAACTGCCAGGAAGCCGTAGGGAACTGGCATGGAGAGAAGAAGACAAAGAGGAAGACCGCACATTTCTTTGGAGGAGAGTGTTAAAGAGGCGTTCAGGAGGCGGGATTTGGACTGGAGTGAGAGAAGAGAGTTGGCCCAGGAACGAGACATCTGGTCCAGACTCTACAAATTGTGACCCCACACTGCGTCAGGAGTAAACGGGGATAAAATGATTATGATGATGATGACAATTTCGAATTTTCATATTTTGAATTGTTTGTATCATTTATAATCGTTTTAAACATGTAATAGCGAAATTAGTTATATTTTTTACACAGTTTAAAACTTTTAGATTAAATCAAAGACTTTTAGAATTGAATGAAGATATGAGCTTAAAATACCGTCAGTTCAAATCTCCGGGCTTTATTTAGCCATATTTATTCGATGTTCATAAAAGCTATATTTATGTGTGAAAAAATGTCTGATATGCTTTTGCGTGTTTTTTATATATGAATAATATTTCAAGTTTTAATTTTCAGTAGTAATATTGTTTCTGTATTAATAAAATATTATAAGAACGGCATAAAAATCATAATAAATCCACAATTTTGAATTTCTAAATAAGTAAAAGCCCTATGATCTTATTTCCACAGTGCAATCTATTTCCAGCTGATGAAAGTAATGAAGCTTAATGAACTTTAAACTCAAAGGTTCATTAAATGGTTCTTTTGAAGGTACAGGCTTATTTGTAATGCAAATCCACCATCCCAGTAACTGAACAAATAAAAGGTTTTGCGTGGCATTTTATTATAGAAGTTGAGACGAAATACTTCTTCTATCGTCCTCGTTTAAGATGGAAATAGTCACCAACGAGTAATATCCTTTCTTATAGAGCCTTACCAGTTTTATATTAGAGGTTCAATGCTGGCTGATCACACTTGACGTGACGTTTCCTTCAGACTGAATAGATAACTTGCCGTTTATACATATAGCTTTAAGAAATAAGTTCTTTATTTTTATAATATAATATAATATAGAAAAAATATTTAAATAATCACCATCAAATAACAATAAATAAAAAATAATCCAGATAACTATAGTTGTATAAAAGTATTTATTTTAAGAGCATCTTGTAAAAATAGTTGGGGCATTTGAAGCATCGTCGGAAAATGATAATAATTCAACATGAAAAGCTTTTCTGGTGCATTATGCTACATTCATGATATAACATGGTATACGTCACATTTCAAATGTACAAAACCTCCTTAACCTGCAGTAAAAGCTCAACGTAATAAAAAATTTAATTTCTTTCAATTAGCTAAATATATAAAATGATTTAAAGTAATGTTAAAGAACCATAATATTCTCGATATTAAATGTCATAGGATTGGCGAAAATCTTGGCTCGGATTTTATAATGCAGAAGTTTAGAAATTGACAATATTATCGAGTAAATCTATTTGCACTATACTATCTATATTCTAACACTTACACATTGCTTCGGTTGTACTCACACATATAGTTTTGAAAGGTAGATAAGAATTTTCTCCAACTTTTTTTTCTCCACCTTCACACAGAGGCTAACCTTCATGAGCTCAGTTGATGTTGGAGGTGCAATATGTCTTATGAAAATTGAATATGTTAAACCCGATTCTTGTTTGATGTGTTTCTATGTATACTAAGATCATAATTCCGTTAGAGGAGGCCTTAACAATAGTGGATAAATTGTTATTGGCTTATTGTTGATCTATATGGCTATACTCCAACCTAATTAGGAAAATATCTGGGCAAAAAAGTGTAAATAAATTTTGTTGTTTAAAAATAATGAACATTTTAAACGTTTTTATGATTTTTAGTATTGACACGGACAGATATGTGACTTATTTCAGACACAAGTATTTGAAATACAGATCTAGATACAAAATATGTAGTTTCATCTTGTATCTAAAATACTGTTTCTAAATTCATTTTGTATCTTGTATTTAAATACCTTTTGTTTGGAATCTTCGTATTCTGTAAATACTGTTTGCTAAAATACTTTTAGTAAAAGTTATCTATGCATTTATTTACAAAACGTTATGCCAAAAATAATATTTGTGATTACTACAATGCATTTAGGAAAAAAATTAAGATGGAGTTGAACACTGTCGACTTTTGATTGCAGTACAGCTGATATTTACTCTTCATCTAAAAGAAGATATTTGGGGGTTACAGTCCATTTGATGACAGTGAGACTTTTGAGAGGAAAAGTGTTGCCATTGCTTGCAGAAGATTCAAAGGGGCTCACACTTATGATAAAGTTCCAGAAATGATAGCTAGTATACATTCATACCATGCCCTGAAAGTGTCAAAAATTGTTAAAACAGTTACATATAACGGTTCAAATTTGCTTTCGGCTTTTGAATTATTTGGGAAGTCTGATTCAGAGACAGTTGAAAATGAACATGTTTCACATGCGTATAATGAAGATCTTGGAGAAACATCACTCGATGAAGATAATGAAGATGAAGATGATGACTCATTGCTTGTACTACAAGCTTTTCCAGGTGCTTCATCAGACTTATAAAGTGAAAGTGATTGCCTTCGCCCTGGACAACACAGATTTCAAAGAAGCTAGATTGAAAAATACTTCTTATAAGAGACTGCATGATGCGGCCTTAGGAAAGTGCCTAGCACTTTGGAACTTATGCTCTGGCTCATCAAAAGCATGTGACATATATTTGAGGAAAACAGGAATGTCACCAACTTCTCCACGCGCACCTCGATGAAAGTCCTATTATATATAATTCCATCATTTAGCCATGCAGAACTTTCTTAGTGAAACCATGAAATTATTAAAATTACCTCCGTTGAAAAAAAATGAATTCACTTTTTAAGTGAATATTTGAACTGTTCAAATACAATATGAGAAGCTATTCAAAGCTTGCAAGGGGGGAAAGACACTTACTATGGTTGTATGTTACTTGAGCTAATAACAATTCAACATATCATCAAATCTCTTAGGATGGAAAATCTAAAATACTGCAGCTCTCTGCTATATTTCATTTAAGAAAATCTAAACAGGTCTTATAAAAAGTTTTTCCAGTTAGAGCCTGCAGCAAATGATTCAATATTAACCTCAGAGTCAGAGCCGTTCTTTAAAATGAAACGGGTACCAAAAGAGCGGAAATAATGTGTAAAAGAACTTATCCCGACTAAAGCACGAAACATTAATCGATCTGAAAAAACAAAAATCGGAGGCTTTAGACAATATTGAAGGTGATATAAAATAAAAAAAAAACTCAAAAGATGAATCTTATTACAAGTTTTTAGAGGATTCTGATTCCTCTATCGCAAGTGGCGAAAACACAGGGTCTACTTGCACCACCGCTGGCTTAAAAACACCGCAGTACTTAAATAATAAAGATACCAGCGTATAGAGCTTAAATGCTTATCCTTCAATAAAAAAAAATATGTTTCAAATATAACACCTGTTTGCCAAGTTCTGCCCCTGTGGAGCAACTCTTGTATTTCTATGATTATGAGGCCTCAGCGAAGAAAAAATGAGCGATACAATGTTTGAAGAAGATGACTTAAGGATAAATTAAAACCTTAAAAATATAATATTTTGTCTTGCCACATTTGCGCGATCAACGCGATATATTCATAAATAACTCATGTTCAAAAAATTAACTTAAATTCAATAAAATATTGTTTTCTTACAAAAGTTTTTTTTTTATTTTGAAGAGAAAAGATTTGCCCTGGCCGGGATTCGAACCCGGTACCAGGGGTCGCCTCTCAGTTAGGACAAATCCGTTCTCTTCACCGATTTGTCCTGATTGTGAGGTGACCCCTGTTAGCTCAATTGGTAAGAGCGCTGCCACGGAGAGGCCGACGACTCGGGTTCGAATCCCGGCCAGGGCAAATCTTTTCTCTTCAAAATAAAAATATTTAAATAATCATAATAAAAAAATATATTGAATATGAACGATTATACTTTACAGAAATGTCAAAGGAAGCCTGTGATTATTGATTATGTAACAAACACAACTGGAGCAAGGGTAATACATTTTCTTCTTTCAGGGCGGTTACGGAGCCGGCTATCTAAACTAATTAAAGGTTTTTAATTAAAGTCATCCGAAATATGAAGCGGTATTTTTGAGGTTTTGTCTGAAATTATTGCCTTCCTTAAGCTTCTTTACGGATTCTTTCCCTGTCTAATTCCATTCCCTGTATAAAAACTGTAACATATAATTAATATGAGTAAGATTGCTATTAGATATTACTGTTTAATTATTGCTTAATAGAACAACAACCTACACTGAAGACTAAACCTCGTACAAAAAAAAGTAATCCTTTACTACTACAACCCTCGAAGTGACATGAGTTCACTTTACAGAGCCTCTCGGGCAGTTAACAGATTAAATAAATTATCTGTTACAGCCGGATTTGAACCCGGGACCTTCGGCACGGCAACTAAATATTCAACGCACAGATCTAAATATATTCATATAATATGATTTTATTTTTCACATAAAATTAACATTAAAAAATATGACCTAAAGTTCGCAAATTAGTCTGTTTGTGCAAAATGAGAACTGACCAAAGCCCCTTTGCCCGCAATATCCTAAACCTGAGACCGAAAGTATTTGTACAATAAACATTGAAATTGAACGAAAACAATGGACGGAGATTCCATCTACATTATCCTCACGTTGGAGCCTTCCCGCATTGTTGCCGAGGTTATTCCGCCAATCTCCAATTCATGGAGCTTCAAATTTCACTTTTTATAATTTATACATTTTATAAGATTTTAATTTTACTCATTGCATTAATTTTCTCTTGCTATGTATCCTACAGACCAGATCGGGCTTTATTATTAGAAAAAGATATATGAATGTAGAAAATAAGAGTAGCCAACGGCCATACCACGTTGAACACACCGGTTCCCGTCCGATCACCGAAGTTAAGCAACGTTGGGCGTGGTTAGTACTTGGATGGGTGACCGCCTGGGAAGACCGCGTGCTGTTGGCATCAAAGAAGAAAATACTAATTAATTAATTAAAGATATCGGGCTGTATAGGACTTCAAAGGAAGTCTTTAGCCAACATAAAAAAAAAAATAAAAAAAAAAAAAAAATAATAAGAGTAGTCAATAATGACGGTTATAAAAACTAGGTCGCTTACATAGAAGGCATATAGTGTCCAAAAGGTGAGGCAGAAACAGGGCAGTCGAAGGAGATTCCTTCAAGAGACAAGGAAGAGGACAGTCCAGTTTTTATTTCTCGATGGAGATCTATAAGCGAACTTGGGAGAGTGTGTGAAGATGGTACGACACGGGACAAGTTAAGTTTCTGGTAAATATGTGTTAATTTAATTTATGTACGCATTTTATGCCAATCCTCTATCAATCTGAATCATTATTGCTCATGTCTTAAATTATATCAAAATAAGAAATTGTATTAATAAAGTATATTCATTGTAATTATTCAGGCGTTTACTTAACCTAAATGTACTATATATTTATGAATACCATATTGATGGTTTAATTAAGGTATTAATTTGGCTGATTAGTCAATTTGTAAATACATATCCGACCTCTCGAAAATAATTAAATTTTAAATAACCTCAGGACATTAAAATATATAATTAATTGAGAAATTGTCATCAATAATTACTCGTATCATCCCAACATCAATAGAATTAATAAAACATATTTATTTTCATAAAACATAGCATAATAAGATAGAGAGGCAATGTTTCTTTTATTTAAGCCATGAGTAAAAAAGAGTTTGCATCCTTAGACTCTGGAAAACACTTGACTGATACAGAAAGTTTCAAATTTATATAGATGCCATCTTAACCAAAAAAGTAAGTAGGTATTCAAGATACTTAGGACAATACATCTTCTTAGATTGGTTTTTTATTTTTGAAGCGAAAACTTCTTTAGACGCGTTTTAGTTTTGGTAGAGGGTAAACTTTAGGGTTCGCGTCAGCAACATGCTCGAGACTGGCGACACCTTGAGGCCTGTGCATGAGTTATACAATTTCAATTAATCAACTATAGTTTAAAAGTTAGAATTCCATTGATATAAAATAATAACTTAAAACATCAATAAGCAATTGAACTTTTGGTTTTCCCTAGAAGATTTTATTTTGTTTTATGAAATGATCGAAAGTAAAAATGATCAAAGTATTGATGAACTTATATAACTGATATGTTGGTTATCGAAATTTTGTTTGCAACGTTCATTTCTCAATGATAATTATATATTGCATGTATGCAATTGTAAATACAAGGTATAAATAATATAATTATATACTAATTTTTATTTCAATAAAATTATTAATATTTTGACCTTGTTCAACCCATCATGTTTTGATTAATAAATAGACTACTTGAAAACTTATAGAATAATTGTTCGGAATATCAATGCGTGAAAATCAGAGTAACGTCTATAATCTAAATTTACCAATTTGAAATTTAAATAATTCAGACTATAATTGATTTCGAAATTCGAGAAAGAACACAGTTATTCCAAAGGCTCAAGTTTTCTCTTGTTTCGACAGTCGTGCCTATTCAATTTTTTACTTGAGTAAAAGTTAAATAAGTACTTCTCAGTCATAGACCGTATAAAGTACCAATAATTTGACGGAAATTATTTAGTTCCCTTGGCCGTAGAGACTCTAGTGGAAGTTCTAGAGATAATCTGATTCTGAAAAAAAATTGCAAGAACAAAGGGAAAGAGGGCCTCTAATCGGATTATTATAATGCTAATTAAATCTAAACTCGGCCTTTAACAAGCCTTTTGAAATAATCCATTATTCCCTTCCTGCAGCGAGTGAATTTGGTTCAAAAATCCCAATATTAAATTAACTGTCCATTTTACTTGGTATCGAATCGATGGTATTAAATAAAGGAGCAAGCTAATTGGGGAATGTGAGTTCTGATTATGGAAAAATTTAGCTCACAGAGGAATTTCGTTAAATAATTCAGGTAATTAAAGTTCTTGAAATGTTTTATTTCCCCTAATCCTTTTCCGCTAAGAGATAAATCTTGTAATATTAGGTTTACAACTAATAATTATAATTTTTTAAATAATCCTTATCATGAATAATAGCAGTGATTTTTGTTTTACAAAGGTTTTCACGAAGCACCGTGCAGAATAGGTTGATTAAGCAACACTCTAAATCTTATATATAATAAATGATTTGATCAACCATTTGATCAAAAATAGGTTAAATTAACCTCTATTAATCTATTTTATGTTTGATAATTATCCACAAGTCAATACAGCCCCAACCATTAAAGTAATATATTAAAATATTGATAAGAAGCGAGGGGATGGTCGACTGGAAGATAGACGTAAGGAAGAAAATAGTTGGGGGTGCAGTCAAATAAAAAGACTAAATAAGTGGTTACTTATTTAATTATGTGCCGACGTTTCGACCCACTTTGTGGGTCATCTTCAGGGCTATAGGAGCAGGAGGCTAGACACTACTGTTAAAGTAGTTACTACACTACTATTAGTAGGCTACTACACTACTATTAAAATATTGATAGAGTTGAAAGGAAAATCCTTCGCACGATAACCGGAGCGGTATGGGATGAGAGACTTAACTCTTTTAGGAGAAGGACCAATAAGGAATTGGTCACGGAAAAACATATCTCAGGGTATGGAAGAATGAAAGGTAAGATGGGCGGGGCATTTAGCTCGAAGTAATCCGTCAGGTCACCTCTACATAACTATGAATGCCACAATAGTTGGCAAGAGACCACGTGGGAGACCAGATGGAAGGACATGGTCAACAAAGATGCTACGGAACTGCATGTAGCAGACTGGAAATCAGCGGCCCAAGATAGACAGAGATGGAGAAGCCTGATAACGGCCGTAACAGATCTACGAGGTCGGTAGAGCCAACCGAAAAAAAAGAAAAGAGTTTTGCATCTCTGTCAGCAACATTTTATTGTCACTTGTTTAATTCTTTAGAATAAACTTGATACCATATATTTTCCGCTTGTATTGATTTGAAGAGTGAAACCTTTCTAATAGTCAAGTTTATAGAGCTTGTTGTTAATAAGTTCAAATGAATAAAACTTGCCTCTAATAGGAACCCTCGATTGTCCCGTATACACTTCATTTTGATATTTATCAATTTTTTAAGATCTCAATTATTGAAAAATATAATTTTAAATTCGCAATTTTGTTGCTGGGTATATTAGTTCGACCAAAATTAAGTCTAATATTGTTACCGATAAAACCTATTTTTATTTATTTTTTAATAATTATGCAGAATGTTCATGATTGAAAGGTACTAGCGGGACAAGTTAAGTATCCCTCAACAATTCCCGCCTGTGATAGCTCTACGCTATAACTAATCAAATACTCTATATTTGGTTGGACGTGATGGAGTGAGGCTGCTATCTATGATTAATGAGTTTGCTTGGATTGTTGATGTAAGATGAGACATGAGAGATGATAGGTGTAAGACATTGATTTTGAAGAGCTTTAAATGGTTCTGGAAATAATGGGGCGTCGGTAAAGGTTCTTAATCATTATGTGCTAGTATAGAATCTACCTATAGAAGTATGCTAACTGAATAATAACCTAGCACTTATCGAGCACAAATCATGTTTTTATTGGATATAAATAATTATAATCTGCTACATTGCGGGCAATAATTATTAGTGATCAATGAACACACAAACCATATACATTATTACTCACTAAGGATCTCCAACCTCCACGTGTAGAGAGCAGAGGGGAAACTCAGCCGTTGGAGAAGCTGGCCACTGCCAGAACATCAATGGCAAATTTAATCAATTAAATTAGGTCTCTTGAGAAGAGATTAAAAAGAAGAGTTGTTCTGGATAAGGATTGCGCTAGATGATTTGGGTGATTGGATAAATTCATGTGGAATTTGGGAAATTTGGTTGATATAAGATCAAGTACGAAGGGATATGAAGTTCTTAGTTTAGTCGAGAGTAAAAAATAAGGCTAATTTTAAAAATTAAAAAAGACTCTCACATTCTAAAAAAGTCCGAAAAATTTATTTATTATATAATATTATTTTCTTTTACAGTATCAATTAAATAAATGTAATATTTTAAATAGCAATTAATGAAAACATGAAGACCATAGGACATATCTGAAAATAAAGATAAATCTCTTATTCAAATAATAATAACATAATTAATAATGACAAGGGAAACCGAACGATATTCATTAATTTATTATTTAAATATTTATTACAAATCTCAGCTTGGACCTTTTTACCAGATAATAATAACTAAACTAGATGAGTGGCCCTTACTGGAAGACCCTTTCATCCACCCACATCGCCCTATCGTTACAAGGGTCCTTTTCAACTGCCAACCTAATTATAGTGCCATTAGGTCCCGAATAGGAGCTAATACCATTTACATGGAGAATGGTGTCGGCTGGTTCATACTGGAGGAAATACATATAACTTATTTATATTACATTTAATTAAGGTAACCATATAAAATCAACAATGTATGATGTGAAAACATATATATACATATAAAATCCATCAATATTATCCTAATCTTTTCAGACAATTTACAAAAAATTAAATTTAACTCATATGAATAGATAGAATGCTCAGAGCTTATTTTAAGATCTTTCACAATAAGCACTCTTTATTCAGCGTCGTATAAGTCTTAATTTTGAAAAGGCTTCTTTGCTAACGACATTTCTCCACGATCCAATATCCAAAATTTCCTTTGTCATGAAGAATTCCTGAATGAGCCATCTTTCAATTTACTTATTGATCTAAAATTATGACGTCTCCTACCCTTTCATCAGCCTCTCACTTCCTATTTTCTTCTCTTTGATGCTGTCTCGCAATCTGTTTTGTTTCATTCAGTAATTATTTTTATTCTCATCATTATCAATTTTATTGAAATTCGTTGCTCGACCTCAAAATCACCATTAAACGTTGTGTAGCTTCTCTACTTGCCTTTTCTCGTGCCATTATTTATCCTTCATTAGATTTACTTGATGTATTCTACTATACAGTTGTAATTTTCTATAAATAACGTTAACAAAAATTATTCATAAAAAAGTAGAAACAACCAATTTTGTGCTCAAAATTTTTGCCTTACTCTTAGATCCTTCTTTCGAGTTTTGTTAAAAAAGTCATGTAAACACGATTACAGGAATTTACACCGAACTTAGGTGAGTAGCTTACCGCCTGTTCAGGCCAAACTTGAATGCTATTGTTAATTTTACTATGTAATTATGAACTAGAAATTAATTTATGTAATATGAACTAGATATTAAGAAATCGCAGTATGTTTATTTATGTACTAGCCATTCAATAATAAAACGAATTACGTATATATAACGGCAACACACGCCGGCTGAAGGGACTATCGGCAGGGCAGAGTCCCCAGCCTACAGTTACAGTTCGTTGTGTGCACACACTGACTCAATTTCGGGACCATGTCCTCATTAAACAACAAGAAGCATCTTTCCACGGTGGAACAGTCGATGTGATTCCGTTTGTTTTTTGACTCACAAAAGTGATAAGTTCTTTCTTTGTATTTTTTTTTATCTATAATTATTTTTCTTCAAAATAGAATTTACTTAGACTTTACTTCATTTGCATTTTTTTGCATGAAATATTATTTCTTTTAGGTCTGTAAAATTATTTGTATCACATTACAATTTATTTTAACTAATATTTGTTTTCGTATGAAATATCATCATTGTTTATTTTTGTTCTTTAAAGAAATTTTTACTTTGCATACACAATAAATATATAATGTTATTTTTTATATAAAGTCTGATTGTTTATAGTTTGTTTTTATTTTATTTAAAAATAGCCTTTTGCACTATCCAGCCGTCACATATTTTGCGTTGGCCAAAGTAAAGACCCTTTTTGAGCCCCTAAACCACGCAACACCGCCCTCTAAGATACATGAAATTTTAAGTATTCGACCTCGTATCGAAGTTAATAGAATGAGAGAAATAAATTAATTAACTTCTATGTTTATCTTTACTTTTTCTCCTTTGTATACGCATGAAATCTAAATTTGTTTTGTAGGCGTTAGGGGTCATTCATTTACATCATTCATAAAAATTCGTCTTTTTAACAGTTGGAATAGTATAGTTTAAGTTGGATGGAATTCCGAGCAGTTGTATTAAGATTTAGTGAATGGCGAGCGTAGGAAAAAAAATCCTATAGAAATACAAGTTCATAAATTTTCTAATAATAGGATGTTGATAGTTGGGGGTGCAGTCAAGAAAACACGCAAAAATAGGTGAAACTATTTTATTTTAAGTGCCGACGTTTCGACCTACTATGTAGGTCATCTTCAGGGCTATGAGAAAACAGACAAAACAGAATAGACTGTAAAAATACATAAAAAGAGGTACAGAAAAATTAGATAAAATGTAGAGATATAAAAAAGAATGATATATAATGAAAGGATATATGAAGGTATATGAATATATATATACATAATATATATATATATATATAATAATGTATGTAGGTATATGAATAAAGATGATTACATGGTAGATGGATAGAAAGGTGATAATGCAAAAACAAAGTACAAAGAGAGCAATGAAGTTAAACAGAAAAAAAAATAAAATGAAAAAGATATGAATATAATGAGTATGGACAATTTAGTATAATAAAGATAGAAATGTATACAAAGAAAACAATAGTATGAAAATAGACTCATGGGGAGTATCATAAGTGCAATGAGAGAACATGAATTAAAAATATGATACCTAATAATACATCGAGAAGAATATATTATAGAACGTAAAGAAAAGGAATCTAATGTATGACGGGCCGGGAAGTGAAATATAAATAAAATTTTAAAAAATATAAGTATCAGAAGTTATGTAAAGGTATAAATGTTATATAAAGGTATACACTATACATTGTATAACAGATGTTGTATCCGGGTATACATATATTATATAGAGGTATACATGGTATGAAGTTATATAAATAAAGATGAAAGAACACAAGGAACAATACATGAGAGATATAAGATATCAGTAAGTGAATAGAGATATATTATAAAAAATAATAATGTTCTGTGAACATGAACTCTTAAATTAAAACTATTTAATTAAAACTATGATGGATGCTAAAAGTGATGATGGGAGAAATAGGTGTGAAGGAAGGAGATGGAGAAAGATGAAGAGAAGATATAAATAATATGAGAATGTACGAACCCGATAGTAGCGGCAGCTGGGACAGCGAGTAACTGACGCGTATAAAACCGTTAAACGACGGAAGCGCTGGCCGCGATCTCTGTCGGTCAAAGGTCAAAGTAGCGAAAAAAATTCAAAAAAGTAAAAATGAAAAATAAAGAAGTAGGGAAAGGGAAATATGGGGACGCGTAAAAAATGTGAAAAAATAAATAAAAAATAAAGTTGAAGGAAAAAAAGGGGGTAAAGAAATAAAATACTAGAAAAGAAAAATTAGACAGAAACGGACCGTAAAACGGAGAGAAATAAAATATGATTTGAAAATTAAGGAGTTTTTAGTAAATTAAAAATTTGGGAATAAATTGAGGATAGGTGATGTGAATCGGACTTAAGGTTGACGGTGGAGGAATCTAAATTGATGTGGATGGTTTCCGAGAGAATGCGTTTTTCATAGTTGGGAAAGGAAGATAGGATAGACGTATTATCGAAGTTGAAAATGTGGTTTAAAGATAGGGCATGGTCAGAGAGTTTGGAAGCGGTTGGGTTATTGGATGAAATGGAATATTTATGTTGGGAAATACGATCTTTAAGTAAGTTTTTAGTTTCGCCGATGTAGGAAGAGTTGCAATTGGGAGTGGAGCAAGGGATACGGTAGACAACATGTGAGCGTTGTATAACGGGAATGGGATCTTAAACACGGGTATAGATTTTGGAAAGTTTGTTATGGGATTTGAATGCTAAACGTAAGTTGGGGATAGAAGAACGTAGGGATTTTTGAATATTATTTGAGAGGGAGGGTATATATGGCAAGGATCTGTATACTGGGTTAGAGGGGGGGTGTGGAGACAAGGTGGGGTTGGGGTTTTTTTTTATAGTCTTGGATGAGTTTATTGATAATATGGAGAGGAAAATTGTTTTTTAAAAGTATATTTTGGATGCGGTGGGTGTTAGTTTTATGGAAGCAAGGGTCAGAGAGGGATAGGCCACGGCGGATAATATTTTTGGCAACGTTTATTTTTTGGTGGTGCGGATGTTGGGAGTAATAATTGAGGAGTCTGCCAGAATAGGTGGGTTTGGTATACCAGTCTGTGGATAAGGTGTGGTCAGGATTTCTAATGATACGGAGGTCAAGGAATGGTAATGATCTATTGGATTCAAGTTCCACTGTGAAATGGAGGCGGGGATGGTATGAGTTAAAAGATGATAATAATTCGGGAATAATAGTGGGATTTAGGATAAGGAGGAGATCGTCCACATATTTCTTAATGAAGATAACATCGTTAAGGAATTGGGGTAGAATGGAATCCAGAAGATCGTTTAAGACAATATTGGAGAGGTCAGGAGCGAGGGGATTTCCCATGGCAAGTCCAGAAATTTGGTTAAAGAACTGGCCATGGAAGGTAAGGTAGCCTGATTCACAACAGAGGTTTAAGGATTGGAGGTAAGAGGTGCGATTGAGAGAGGTATGGGGTTCTATGAGTGACCAGTTGTTATCTATAATGAGGAGAGCTTTATCTAAAGGAATGTTAGTGAATAGGCTTTCTACATCAAAGGAGGTGAGAACGTAATGATCAGGTATGGTGAGGGATGTTAATAGATCACGTAGATGAAAAGAGTTTTGGATATCATATGGGTTGTTACGGCTGAGGACTTGTAAGGAAGGAAGTAAGAATTTGCTAAGTTTTGTAGATGGTGAATTGATGTTGGATGTAATAGGCCGGGGGGGGTTGTTAGGTTTGTGGATTTTGGGAAGACCATAAAAACGGGGAGCTATGGAATTGTAAGAAATAAGGTTTCTATAAATAGGGTATGTAATTAATTTGGAATTGACAAGGCTTTTTAGGTGGAGGTTGAATTTTTTTTGGAGAGAAGAGGTAGGATCTCGGGGTGTAGGTTTGTAAGTAGAAGTATCAGAAAGAAGGGAAATCATTTTAAGGTTATATTCGGAAAGATTCATGATTACTGTAGAATTACCTTTATCTGCTTTAGTGACAATCAAGTCGTCATGGAATTGTAAGAAATAAGGTTTCTATAAATAGGGTATGTAATTAATTTGGAATTGACTTGATTTGATTTGTAATTAAATTGAAATTCTTCCACCGATATCCCTAAACATGTCTATAACATCCTATCCTTAGGACCAAATTTTTCTGCACCCTCCTCTTCCTTCAATAAAATCATTCCTGATCTTTTGACCGACTTAGAATTTATTCACAATGACCCCCTACTCCAACGTTCACATGTTCCACAAGATCTTTCACGTGTCTCCATAGCTAACATCATCTCCAATTTCCTTCAACACACCCATTCTTCCCCTTCTAATTTCTCCCCACAGTTTTTTAAGGACCTTTCCCTCACACGCTCTTTCCTCAAATCCCATGACGACTTGATTGTCACTAAAGCAGATAAAGGTAATTCTACAGTAATCATGAATCTTTCCGAATATAACCTTAAAATGATTTCCCTTCTTTCTGATACTTCTACTTACAAACCTACACCCCGAGATCCTACCTCTTCTCTCCAAAAAAAATTCAACCTCCACCTAAAAAGCCTTGTCAATTCCAAATTAATTACATACCCTATTTATAGAAACCTTATTTCTTACAATTCCATAGCTCCCCGTTTTTATGGTCTTCCCAAAATCCACAAACCTAACAACCCCCCCCGGCCTATTACATCCAACATCAATTCACCATCTACAAAACTTAGCAAATTCTTACTTCCTTCCTTACAAGTCCTCAGCCGTAACAACCCATATGATATCCAAAACTCTTTTCATCTACGTGATCTATTAACATCCCTCACCATACCTGATCATTACGTTCTCACCTCCTTTGATGTAGAAAGCCTATTCACTAACATTCCTTTAGATAAAGCTCTCCTCATTATAGATAACAACTGGTCACTCATAGAACCCCATACCTCTCTCAATCGCACCTCTTACCTCCAATCCTTAAACCTCTGTTGTGAATCAGGCTACCTTACCTTCCATGGCCAGTTCTTTAACCAAATTTCTGGACTTGCCATGGGAAATCCCCTCGCTCCTGACCTCTCCAATATTGTCTTAAACGATCTTCTGGATTCCATTCTACCCCAATTCCTTAACGATGTTATCTTCATTAAGAAATATGTGGACGATCTCCTCCTTATCCTAAATCCCACTATTATTCCCGAATTATTATCATCTTTTAACTCATACCATCCCCGCCTCCATTTCACAGTGGAACTTGAATCCAATAGATCATTACCATTCCTTGACCTCCGTATCATTAGAAATCCTGACCACACCTTATCCACAGACTGGTATACCAAACCCACCTATTCTGGCAGACTCCTCAATTATTACTCCCAACATCCGCACCACCAAAAAATAAACGTTGCCAAAAATATTATCCGCCGTGGCCTATCCCTCTCTGACCCTTGCTTCCATAAAACTAACACCCACCGCATCCAAAATATACTTTTAAAAAACAATTTTCCTCTCCATATTATCAATAAACTCATCCAAGACTATAAAAAAAAACCCCAACCCCACCTTGTCTCCACACCCCCCCTCTAACCCAGTATACAGATCCTTGCCATATATACCCTCCCTCTCAAATAATATTCAAAAATCCCTACGTTCTTCTATCCCCAACTTACGTTTAGCATTCAAATCCCATAACAAACTTTCCAAAATCTATACCCGTGTTTAAGATCCCATTCCCGTTATACAACGCTCACATGTTGTCTACCGTATCCCTTGCTCCACTCCCAATTGCAACTCTTCCTACATCGGCGAAACTAAAAACTTACTTAAAGATCGTATTTCCCAACATAAATATTCCATTTCATCCAATAACCCAACCGCTTCCAAACTCTCTGACCATGCCCTATCTTTAAACCACATTTTCAACTTCGATAATACGTCTATCCTATCTTCCTTTCCCAACTATGAAAAACGCATTCTCTCGGAAACCATCCACATCAATTTAGATTCCTCCACCGTCAACCTTAAGTCCGATTCACATCACCTATCCTCAATTTATTCCCAAATTTTTAATTTACTAAAAACTCCTTAATTTTCAAATCATATTTTATTTCTCTCCGTTTTACGGTCCGTTTCTGTCTAATTTTTCTTTTCTAGTATTTTATTTCTTTACCCCCTTTTTTTCCTTCAACTTTATTTTTTATTTATTTTTTCACATTTTTTACGCGTCCCCATATTTCCCTTTCCCTACTTCTTTATTTTTCATTTTTACTTTTTTGAATTTTTTTCGCTACTTTGACCTTTGACCGACAGAGATCGCGGCCAGCGCTTCCGTCGTTTAACGGTTTTATACGCGTCAGTTACTCGCTGTCCCAGCTGCCGCTACTATCGGGTTCGTACATTCTCATATTATTTATATCTTCTCTTCATCTTTCTCCATCTCCTTCCTTCACACCTATTTCTCCCATCATCACTTTTAGCATCCATCATAGTTTTAATTAAATAGTTTTAATTTAAGAGTTCATGTTCACAGAACATTATTATTTTTTATAATATATCTCTATTCACTTACTGATATCTTATATCTCTCATGTATTGTTCCTTGTGTTCTTTCATCTTTATTTATATAACTTCATACCATGTATACCTCTATATAATATATGTATACCCGGATACAACATCTGTTATACAATGTATAGTGTATACCTTTATATAACATTTATACCTTTACATAACTTCTGTTACTTATATTTTTTAAAATTTTATTTATATTTCACTTCCCGGCCCGTCATACATTAGATTCCTTTTCTTTACGTTCTATAATATATTCTTCTCGATGTATTATTAGGTATCATATTTTTAATTCATGTTCTCTCATTGCACTTATGATACTCCCCATGAGTCTATTTTCATACTATTGTTTTCTTTGTATACATTTCTATCTTTATTATACTAAATTGTCCATACTCATTATATTCATATCTTTTTCATTTTATTTTTTTTTTCTGTTTAACTTCATTGCTCTCTTTGTACTTTGTTTTTGCATTATCACCTTTCTATCCATCTACCATGTAATCATCTTTATTCATATACCTACATACATTATTATATATATATATATTATGTATATATATATTCATATACCTTCATATATCCTTTCATTATATATCATTCTTTTTTATATCTCTACATTTTATCTAATTTTTCTGTACCTCTTTTTATGTATTTTTACAGTCTATTCTGTTTTTGTCTGTTTTCTCATAGCCCTGAAGATGACCTACATAGTAGGTCGAAACGTCGGCACTTAAAATAAAATAGTTTCACCTATTTTTGCGTGTTTTCTTGACTGCACCCCCAACTATCAACATCCTATTATAGTACCCACAGTCAACTATTTCTTTCTCACATAAATTTTCTACTTTTTAATTTCTGTACAAATTATTATTATAAGGCTAAACAGTAATCTGACTTGTTTTTTCCAAAAATAAAATTTTGGGCTTACTTTGATAGAAAAGACTTTTGGCTTATTAATTTTATTTATTTTTTTAAAATTTATTTCATACAATGTGTAAATACTTTACAAAAATCTTTCTTTCTTTCTTACTCATACATCTCTTCTACCTTGGGGTGTAATGATTTTGCATAAGGACCTTTCTCTGTCAGGGCTCCTGACTGTCGCTCATCCTATCCCTTTTTCTTTAAGCATATTTTGGAGGTTATTCTTCCAGGTCAATACTAGCCTTCCCCTGGGTCTTTTTTCTATTGGTTTAACCTCCATAGCTTTCTTCGCTGTCCGGCAGTCATCCATCCTCATTACATGTCCGAACCATCGAATATGTCCTTTCTCGATGATCTGACTATGGGTTTCAATTTTTAGTGCAGTCCTTATCGTCTAGTTTTGTATCCGGTCCCTCTTGGTCTTCCCCTCTATTTTCCTCAGATACCGCATTTCCATGCTATTATAAAAATAAAAATAATAATAATCAATAAATGAAGTATTTAAGAAAAGTAAAATGCATCGAAAAACAGAAAATAATATTTAAAAAATGTTTCATATTGTATTAAATATTTTTTAGGTTAGGTCCTAAGGCACAATTCTAAGAATTTCTGAGCATATGAAGAAATTTTTGTCGTTTAGTACCACCAACAGTTTTATTGAAACTAATCTCCGGTTCTTTGTGTAGTATATTGAAAGTTTTTAATTGAAAATAAAGAAAAAAATGTTTCTGTTTTATCATCGAGATCTATTCTGTTGTATGGTTTGTCTTTGTGATTTGCTCCTATTTTCCTGTATGCATTTGAATATTTTTTTTTCTTTTTTTTACGCGTTACGTTTTTACTAATGAAATCATTTATCTTATTTATTCAGAAATTTAATTTTTTTCGTTTTTAAATTAACCAAAACATTTGAATATTTAATCTCTATTCTAAAATCTTTTATCCTCGTCTACCCCCTAAGCAGTAGCATGGTCTCTGTTCTGTACCAGCACACTTCTTTTATTCTAATCCATTCCTCTTTTCCTAAAAGCTTCCTTCACCCTGCCTTCCCACTTCAGTCTTGGTCTTCCTCTCCCTCTCTTGCCCTCTACTATTGCATTGTATGCACATTTTGCTGTGCGGCTTGGCTCCATACGTAACAGATGTCCAAACCATCTGAGCCAGTTCTTCTCCGAGATGTGCCCTTATTTTATTATGACTTATTCCTTAGTTTTATTTTATGGAATTCAAATTTAAATCTATTGACTTCTACGATAATGTAGGTCTAATTAAGTCTAGAGTGTAATCCAACCAACTATTCTTTCGAAAGGGTAAAATTGTTTGCATGTGCTGGACACAAATGGTGGAACTCTCCATTCGTACCCAGATTTGGATGATGGTATATTTGTCCTCGATGCTCTTTGGTTGCTTTGACTTCCTTTAATCGCATTTATTTTCACCCAGGTACAGACTCGCTAAGATTCTATACTCTCCAGAGAAGTGCATCTCTTTTCTTATTTCGGGTTATTACCTTTGTTTTCGTTCTTGCATCTACGTATGCCACATTTTTTGTAATTCTTCTCACGGACCACCGATTTGCAGTCCATTTCAAATCAATGACTTTTATACAGCTCTCTGTTTACTCTGCACATTTCCCTAAACGACTTCTGTATACCCCATCAGCTCGGTCCATTTTTTCCCGTCTTCCAGCTGGGAATTATATTTATCTGTAATTTAATTAAGCATTTTCCGCGTTGTAGCTTCACAACTACTGAGTTATGAACCAAATCTCGTTCTCTGAAGCATCTCGCATGTTTCAATTTGTTACAGTGTCTGCTTGAAACAAGGATATGATTAACTTGGCTAATACATGACCCATCAGGAGAACACAAGATCTGCTTTTTCATATTTTAATGTGGAAATATGGTATCTTATAACTAAATAAATGTATCACATCTAGGAAGAATTCCTATACTGCAGTTGTGTAGTTCCAGTATACGAGTGATGTCCAGAAAAGAAGGATACAAAGGCAGAGCAAGACGTAGGGACATTTCATAGTTGGTACTACTGACGTGTAGGGAAGTTGCTAATGGTCAAAACAAATAATTTAACGCCTAAGTCTGTTACGAAATGCCGCAGCACCAAATAGCGTCACCTAACGTTCTGTGTTCGCTCCAACTACAGCAGTTGTAAAATTTGTCAACGTCATGAAATAGAGAATGCATCTATGCTTGACTCAATTATGACTGGGGATGATAAGTGGGTGTCACTAAGTCAGGTGTGTCACTCCAGAGTCAAAAAGGCAGCCTCTACAGTGTCGCAATGCCCATTCATCATTAGCCAAAAAAATCAAATTCCAGTTTTCAGAGAGGAAGATGATGGAATCTGCCATTTGATAGAGGAAAGGCATTATGTGGGTCGATTTTGTACCTCAAGGAACTGCTATCAATATCACTATAGTGTGGGTTAGATTATGAGGTTAAAAAATTTGAAGACTATAGGAGTGGAATAGTGGGTGATTCGCGACAAAGTCGAGCGTTGTTCCTCTCACTCTTATGGATGAGATATTCTACCATATCTACCTTCTTTCCGGACCTGACCCCATCGGATTACAATTTTTTCAATAAACTAAAGGAGTTTTTGGGCGGACAACGATTTTAAGATTATGAGAAGGCCCCAGAAAATGTTGGGAAATAGCTTTGGGAGGTGTAGCGGAATGTATACGAAGAGGGTATACAAAAGATTGTCTCCAGGCTTCAAAAATGTATTGACCTCAACGGCAATACTGTAGAGAAATAATCACGTGTTTTTACTCATAATTTGTAAATTTTATTTAAATGTAAGAATTATTATATTTTTAAAACTTGTTGAAACCTACCAGTGGACGTACATAGTAGTTACTTCCTGTTGGTTGTGCTGCCATACTGTCTAGAGTCTGGTTCCTTTATAATATGGGCACATTTCGTAGACTCAATTCATACACCTAGGAAAAAGCCAAAACTATATATTCAATTATGTTCACCACTAAATTTTTATGAAATTGCTCTTTTTTGTTAAGTATTAGCACAAGTTTTTAACGAAATCTTTTGAAAAAAACGTATTTTATTATTATTATCGGTAATTATTTCGCTTTCATTTCGTTTTCTTAAGTCACAGCAAGTTTTAACTTTTCATTCGTTTTCCTTTTAATATTTTCCCAAAACATAATTTATACTGCAGCTAATGTATGAAAAAGAGAATGTAATCATGTGGAATGGGCATACTTCGGTAATCATTTAATCTAGAAATGAACGTTTCAACAAACAAATATCTTCTCTACTTATAGTTGAAAGTTTTATTCCTTGATCAAATGATTACCGAAATCTACTCACTACCCATAATTACATCGTCTTTTCCATATTAAAGCAAAGCTCACAATAACTTGTATTTTTGAAAAAAAAAAATAATACTATTAATGAATATGAATACTGAATCAATAATAATGAAATGAATAAACTCAAGTCGAAACAACAACCTGCAGAACAGATACCTTATTGTCTATATCAATAAGAATTTTTTTTTCTTTATATTTATATCAATACCTGTCAAATAAAACAATGACAATCAGCAGATTGACTGAATGTAAAATAAAATACAATGGCATGAGAGGCATGAAGAAGAACGGTACCCAGTGGTACCTCTCCCTAGGCTTGATTCAATTTCCTATGATAGCAGATCCCTCATCCACATTCTTTTTAGTATCCTCCTAGTGTTCTCAGGCCTGAGAGTCGTGGCCATTTGTTCAATCAATGGGTTTGGATGTCCGTATAGTTTTTCTTGAAAGCGTTTGTAGTATGTTCGTATGTGTTCGTCAACCGTTGGTATTTTTTAGTATGTAGAGTTTTGTTATTGATATACCAGGGTGCTTTAGTGACAAGTCTGAGTACTTTTGATTGGAAAGTTTGTAGTCGTTTTCTGTGAGTCTGTTTAGCAATCTGCATGCAAGAAATTATTGAAGAAATAATAAGTATGTGATAGTACAGTCTTGAGTTTAAAGAGAAGCCCCTTGTGCCAGACCTTGTCGAACGCTTGAGCGACATCCAGAAACACTCCAGTTGCATATAACTTTTGATCTAGTGCTGTCGATATGTAGTCAGTTACTCTGTGTAACTGTTGAGTTGTCGAGTGCTATTTTCGTAAACCGAATTGATGGTGAGGAAATAAGAGAATTAAAATTTGAGAACTATTCAGTTAGCCAACAAGTTACCCAATGTATACCCTCAAATTCGAGTTAAATATTTTAAAAAAATCTAATTTGAACCCTCTGTAACAGTAATAAAACTCTGACAAATTTTATTCAGTTAGAAGGAGTAGGGGGAATGGAGGATGCCATAATGTAATAATTCCTAGATGGTTATTGGAGAAGAGGGGAGAGGGAAACCACATAAAGCGGTAGCCGGAACATTAGAGAGCGCCGGTCAGATTTAACTGCCGAGTACGGGTCCGCTGCGCTCCTCGTACTCCTAAATAATAGCCACTGTTTCTCATCCCACCTGCACCCGTTATTGCCGATATTAAAAACAGGTGCCGGATAAAGAATGAAAGGGTATCGCTAATAGATTGCTTGTAATTCGGGAAAATTTTCCTTGTTCTTCGAAAATTTATGACAATGGCAACACCGAAAATTAACCCTACCTCCCGAAGAATCATTAAACAAAGCTGATTAATTTAGATTATACTAGAATAGTTTTAAATTTAATTTCTATTCTAGAATTAACGATTTCTTAAAAATAATTATTAAGAGACATGAAATATACCCATTAAATAAAATAAAATATTATATGATTATTATATATTATATACCATTGTAAGAATCGCTTGTTCTAATTATAATTATAGAATTTTCATAAAATTAAAACAAATTTAAAAACTTTATTGCTTTTTTTTAATTTTTTTATTTTAATGGATTGCATTATTCCCATAAGACTTCAAGTTCAAACATGATAAAACTCAAAATATGACTTTATTTAAAAAATGTTGGAAATGGAATATGTCGTTCCGGAATTAAAAACCGATACAATTACTACTGAAGGCAAGAAAATGCCAATTTTTGAGTTCAGTCGGTTTTCTTCCAAACGAACTATATGTTTTAAAAATGGTTTTAGAATAAACATATCACGGTGTTTCAAGTGAAATACACGAAGTAAAAAAGCGATTTTCTAAAAACGTTGATGAAAAGGCTAAAATACGTAGAGTGATTACGAAACATTGAAAAATAGGTAGGTTTCATCAGTAGATCTCACACTAAGTACTATTACTTATTACTAAGTACTATTACTTTTTCATTTGCGTTTTCCCAACATTATGGTTTTGACTATGTGTATATCACTTGTAACCCCACGTTCTGCTGTATTTTATTTACCATTAAGTTATGTAACTATGGAAATTATAATTGATTATATAAAATAATATAAATATCCAATATTGTTAAATACTCTCTTAAATTATTTAATAATATTTTTAATTCATTCATGTGGTTTTTCTGGTTTCGACCGTGTAGTCAAATTCTAAGGTTGCAACAATGCAAGAATCTGAAGGTGCAAGCATGGGATCGCCGTTACGTAGTGCTCGTGTTGTACTAACCATGCTATCGAGTTTGACAAAATTAGAGTGGTCGTAAGAGGCAATAGTTTCTATATAAAATATTATTATTTATGTATTCAGGAAAAAATGAAGTAAACAAATAATTACTTTGTTACAATATAACTTTATTTATTATAGGTCTGTGATTCTAAAAGTAGGACAAATGGCATACAAGACACATCCAGGTTTCAGGTAAACGTTATATCAATACAGGTATTATCTAAAGCTAAGCTGTTGGAAAAGTTTCGATGTAAGAAAAATTGAGCACACTGAGAATTAAGCCGGGTAATGAAGCGGTCTTGGGAGAGATTAACATTCAAGTCCTCGCCTGTCATAATTGGTGTAGTAAGATCAGGTTCATAGTTGGGTATAATTTTGGCGATGTTTTGGGAATATTTTAATAGATATCGTACCTTAGAGTTTAATTTCTGCTATCGGTGTGCCCGGATGGATGTACGCCCACCCGAGTATGAATTTAAAGATGTCATTGGAAATTACATTTACTAGACAGACATCACCAGCTTTTGTATCTTTCATTTCCAAATAAATACCCGAAATGCCAATGTTAACTCTAATACTATCAGTGAAGCTATTGATGTTGCGATATATGGCAACTCCACCGGATTTGTGACTTGATGATGATGGTACCGTTTCCGATAACGTTGTTGCCACTGGTCTCCGCTTAACGATATTACAATATCATCTCAGATCTAATCAAGGCATATTCACTGGCATGGAATCTTCCATCCAAGTCTCGCTTATTGCCAAATAACCAGATCGATTGATGATCCAATTTGGAGTCCAAAGAGATATGTTCTAAGTGCGGAACCACGCGTTGTGCATTAAGGCGGTGATAAGTATAAAACAACGCTGATCAGAAACACTATCAAAAAACTTGTTTACTTTGGCGACTAGTGTCGGCAGCGGATGTTGGGCCAATCTCTGGTACTCATCTCTTATCTCTCTAACTCTAGGAGACGCCTGACCAAATCCGCGATAAAACTTGAAATCGTTTCGGGTATTGATCATAGATAGGCCATCTAACGATGTGACGCGACTCAAAGCCACATAAATTAGTTGGTTTTGACACTGTTTGACTCGGTCATATGGTGATTTATTGTTACCATTTGATTTCTCCTGAGAAGCCCTTTACACCCTTTACCTTTGCCTCCCATTATTGAAGCAATTTTAAAGACGTATTCACGTCAGAAACCTGAAAGAAAAGGCAAACCAATCAGAAGTCATTCAATTGAGACACACCCAATCAGAGACCACATGGTCGGAACTCAGCCAATCAGATGATTGGAGGAATAGGCTCCATTCACGGAGCCAGAAAATATAAATACCTAAGTAGAGAAAAACAGTTTCAGTCTCAGATTAAGCCCTGAGTAAGCTTGTCGTTCTTTAAAAATTGGACAGATTTTTAAATATAGTTTTTCCTTAGTCAATTCTTAATGCAGCCCCCCAAAAGGAATTTTACCCTTCCTGAAGGGAAGTGTTAATGTAATAATAGAAAGCAGAAAGAAGAAAGTAGGGGAGCAAAAATGAACCATCATAATAATATTTTTTAAATTATTATTTTTTTATATGCAAACTCTATTTTATAACTTTTGCGAATACTTCGTATCATTAAACTGGCCAATGGAAATTGATACAGAATGTTTTTTTTTTAAGTATAAGAAGTCTTCGTATTGTAGATAGCTCTTAGCTTTAAAATTTAAAAATGTATTTTATTATTCATAAAACAATCTTTATAACAAAGTACTTTTAATAAAATCGAATCTTTAACAAATAAATCATAAATTTTTAAGAATGTAGTGTTTGAGTTGGCAGTGTATTACAAACACCGACTAAGAAATATTGTACTCACGCAAGGTTCTAGATCAAACTATTGAGAAGGAAGTAACCAATAAGAATACCATTAAAAAAATGCCTTAAAAGCGAATATGTGTAGTATAAAAATTACAGTTTATTTCTTTATTGATAGAAATTTATTAATGCATATTAACATATGTATGTAACAAAACTAAAAGTATAAATGGGTTCATCGATAAAATGAAAAGCCCTGGTCAATCAGAAGCTGTTACAACAGGTAAAAGTTATAAGTGTTGCCCTAGGCAAGGATGGCTGTATCAGCAAAACCTCAAGAACTAAGAAAACAATCATACCTACTGTGAGCTTTCTACAAATTCTTTCCAGTTTTGTGTTTTCAAGTGATATATTTTTTATTCAATATTTTTCTCAAGATAAATAATATATAATTTTAAATAAATGTATAGACGCGTTAAAACCTCAGAAATATGATAAATCTCTAATGGTCAAAAATATATCCAGGGGCCATGTTTGCAGCTAAGTGCTTTATTAATAATATTCCAACACATTTTAAAGTGTTATGATATCCCACAAAAATGAATGAAGCTGAAACGGATTTTGGGGTAACAAGGATAAAAAGATGGTTCGGGCGTCTTAAAAAAAAAAAATAAATAAATAAATAAATTGGACCTTCCCATGTTTCAATGGTATTGGGAAATAAGGAAAAATACGTTAATAAGGCCATCACATTTGTTTTAAAAGAAGAATTAATTAAAAATATAATAAAGTTATCTCCTACCTTTTACTTTATTTTATTTTTCTTTGTATACATCTTTAATTTTTTTTATTGATAAATTTTATTTTTATCTTAAATTCACCAACTAGTTTTTTTTTTAAAACCTGCATATAAATAATATCTATGTGTAACTAATTGAACTTAGGCGTTGATGACCAATTGCTTTTAGGCCTCAAATTTAAAACAAGCAATTAAGAGTTGTTAGAATTGTAGAGGCACAAGATGATAAAAATCGAAAATTATTTAAATAAGAGAATAGTAAATTAAAGGGCACATAACGAATCAGATAAGGCAATAAGATACCAAAACAATTAAAATAATCAAAACTAGTTGAACAGAAAAAGTGAAAACACAATTACAAAATCATGATCCAGAAATTAAAATATCATATATATATGTGAATACGTGTAATAGGTATAGTAACAAGAAAAACCTGGGAAAAGTAGTTTTTATTATTGGGTTTTGTTGTTGCACAATTTAATAGTTAGAACCATTAAGTATTACAAAATGTATTCATGCATACTTTTTCAACTCCATGGTAATATACATCTTTTTTTATCATTTATATTTTTATATTATGGAATGTACTAATAAATAAATGTTCCTATCGTAGGGTTACTTTGGAAGGAAAATGAATTTAAAGCTAAATTTGTTTTTTATTGGGACCAGCACATCGACTTGATTTTCATGTCTAAAAAAATAAAATGTCTGGGAATATCTCTCTTACCGACGTTCTATAAAATATTCTGGTTGGGGCATTTGGAGGTTATGGCATTCAACTTTGTACAACAGTTATATTAAAAAGATCTAGAATGGAAATAATCTCTACTTAATTCGATCCACAAAAAGAGACCGAGAATGGGCTGAAATAACTATCGCCGGATTTCTCTCTTCCAGGCCTTCTTTAAAATATTCTCGTTAATTCTGAATAGTAGAATGACTGAAAGCATCGAGGATATTTTCGGAGAATACCAATGTGGTTTTATACAAAAGCGTATAACTATCGATAAAATATTTTGCATATGAACCCGTAATAGAAAAGAAAAAGTTATAATACGTAGGTGTAGTCGGTGCGCATAAGCAACAATGCCTGAAAGGGGTAACACAACTATTTATTAATTTTAGAATTGGTTTATGCTTTCCAGAGATTTTCGAGGCTTGAAACAATATGAATTGTTATCACCTCTATTATTTAATTGGATCCTATGCAGTAAGTTACTAACATCCTATGCTACAGTCCGAAAAAGGTTTTGGATCTTGTTGGTATAGTATATGAACATGCTGAGAAGTGTGTGCACATAGAGTCTGTTGGATCTACTAGGGTATGGTGTTTCATGGGTGAGAATTTCATGAGGAGTTAAAGGCGCAAAGAAGGTATGTTTTTTTTTTCGGTGTCGATGTTGCTTGGCTCGCTTCATTTCTCCCGAAACTTTAAAATTCGAATTTATAAAACTATAATCCTTCCAACTGTTCCAAATGGGTTAGAAACGTGAACACCAACAGTAATGACTAAAACTTATCTTAAGGTATTCTCAAATAAGGTATAGTCCAAAAAAGAACGATTCCAGGGTAGTTATTATTGAAGTAACAGCATAGTACTAATTTTAAGGTTGGCTCTTCAAGTTGTGGGTGTAGGTAACAACAAATTCGTAAACATATAATTAGTGCTGAGTCGACTAAATGTACGAGGAGTAGGCCGTGACGAAGGTGGGAGGATCAAGTTAACAGTAATCTTACGGATCTGGATGGTCGGTATCGAGGCTTTAGGTCCACCAACCTTTTTAGTGTTATTATTATTGGAATAATTCAGAAAATATATTCATTAAAATACATGCTGAAAATATATTAAACGAGTTGAGTAAAAGGTCGTTTATTATATAAAAAATCCTTCCCCCCCCACTCATTCTCTCTTTCTCTTTCCCTCTCTCTCTCTCTCTCCCCTCTCTCTTTTTTTAATTTTTATTTTATTCATCGCTTTTGTAAAATACCCATTCAATACATTTCATATCGTGTTTTCTAAATAGTGGCCATTTTGTTACATTGAAATATTCACTATTACCATCTAAAGTAAACTGTCTTATTCATTGAATATTTGATTGAGCCGTTTAAGTTGATTTGTAGTTGAATTAATTTACATTAGATTGGTTAATGAGAAAATATTTTTATGTTTAGTATCTGAAAATAATACTTGTTTCGTAAATGTTTACCATTAATATCATTAAGAAAGTTTTATGAAGAAAAATCAAGCAATGGCCATGATTTGAAGAATGGTTAGCGTTATGAATTATTTTAGTTTTATTAATTATTTATTTTGCAGGTAAGCCATGAGAAAGGTGATATACGCGAAAAAAAGGTTGCAATCTGGTTAGTAAAGGATTTGAGTTTATGCACCTTTAGAGGATTTATTAGGATATGGTAACTAGATAAAATCAGTTAATAAACAACAACTGGATTTTTTTTGGTTCTCGATAACAAATGAAAATAAAGTATCAAAATAAAAATTAAATTTAAAAAAATTACTTAATATCATTATACTAACTCATGTTGAAATACCTAAGGACATTCATCCCCTCTTTGTAGCTATGTAAATAGTGTTAATGTAGAGGCTGATTACGATGCGTTGTTTGTAGCGTGTTAAAGAAGCCTTTGGGGATGAAAGGGTGGCACATGAAATTTAGAGCAACGGGGAGCTTAGCTTTGTCTTCCCTTAGCAAATAATAACAAATCACGTTTCAAAGGGCCTGATATTTCTCTTGAGTGCCTGATTTATTTTAAAATCGCTACTTACAAAGTTTATGTTTAAATTTTTCAATATCCTATAGTTTGAAATCATATGGGATCTAGGACCCTCCTGCGGCTCACCCATCCTATATAAAATGTTATAACAAATAGGTGACTCAGCCATCTTTACAAATCTAAGCCCTTACAAATTGTGATAAAATGGCATACTGTAAAGATAGTAATACGATCTAAACCTCCATGTGGTCCTCTCTGGGAAACGGGCAGATAAGTAGTAGGCTAACTGAAGCGGTACCAAGTCATTGCAATAACCAAGATGATTGAAAGCGAAGTCCCTGGATGAGTAGATAGGGCTGTATCTCATGTCATTGTTTATATTTAATTCTATTTACTTGACATATTATTATACCAATGTAAATTTCAATTAAAAAAATATTTATATTCAAATTTTCTTGTGGACAACCGATATTGTTTCTTTAATATTAAATGAACAGCTAGTTGGCAAGGCCAAAAACTTACTTATGATTACTTAATAGTACTTATGTTCAAATCTGCCACCTCATAATGATTTTGCGTTGGGGAAGTGAATATTGCACAAATATATGTATTTAAACAAGTTTGGGGAAAATCTGTGTGACTGGTAATCATAAACAAATGTATTTTATTTTTTATTTTTAGATCCTTGTTTATACTAGGATGTTTATTAGATCACAATAAATTATTTTTTTAATACAATAAAAGTTGAACAACTAATTTATTCAAAGCATCCTATCAATATCCAGGTGTATCATTTTCACTGTGAGCCACTGTAAGTCAATTAAAATTAGATAGCATGATGACATTATCGTTAATCTGATTTTCCCCTTGAAGGGTTGCCGTCCAGTAATTTCTCGCCGTAGTACTCTGTATTTACCGGCGTTGATTCGAAATTCTTTTGATGATATTTGTTTTTAAAGATCTTTTTCTCCCTTGTTCTTTTCCTTTTCCATTGTCATACACTATTATTGGGTATGTTTTTTTTTTAACAGATGTTCCGTTTACGTAGACCCGAAGCTCTGGCCTAACGTACAACCTTCAACCTGGAATATCAGATTTTGACGCGGTACTGTCCTGTAGATAGACCCTTCATATTCAAAGAACTTCATATTAGGTTGTCCGGAAAATAGCGGAGGAAAGATTTTATCTTTTCTTTAAAGTACCCCTCCCAATAGTAAACTGTCTATGATTACCGGTTAAGACTTAATATTCAATTATCTCATACTCATCGTCGTATCGAAGCATCAACTCATCTCTTCTACTTTTAAGAACTCAGTTAATTTTTCAGTTTCTCAGTAGATTCACACACCATTGATGTTTTTTTATTTTATGACTCATCAATTCTATAAATAAGTCAATTTCATTTTTTTTGTATAAATAATTAATTGTATTTCCGAACTTAGTGCGTTTTCTTTTTAATATAGTTTTTTGCTTTAGTTTTTAAATAACTTGTTTTGTATCTTCCTAGGTTTAGTTCCACATATTGATATTTTTTGTAATTTTTTATTACCTTTAATTAAAAAAACCTGTACCACTACAACCCATGAAGGGTCTGGGGTTCAGTACATGGTAGAGACTGTACTGTTTCATGGACAACGGTTCTGCAAGGAGGTGACTTGTCCTAGGTCACGCTCGACCGCCAGATTTTTCTCCTTATTTTGGGTACCCTATTTTTATAATATTTTATAGAGGCTGGGTTGGCCCCAGGAGGGTCCTAGATCCTATATGATCCATCTCCCGCTGCAAATAGACTAAATAAAAATCATGGCCTGCAGCAGGAATTGAACCAGGATTTCCGACATGGTAACTCAGTACTCTACTACTGAGCCACTCCTCTCCCCGATTATTGCCTTTAATTATATTTAAATTTTACATTTATCATTTACTCATTTTTTTATTTTTATTTACTGGATGAATTTTTTTCTTTTCCTTTTCTAGCTTTAATTGTATGTATTTGGGTCTCTTATTGAATTCACAGCCGGCAAATTCGCTTGGATAAAAGGTTAGCAGATTATTGTTACGAGCGCCTCCTTCCAAAGCTCCTCTATAGCAAAGAAGTATAGCCAGGGGTAGGTTAGACGGTTGATTTACGTACATTGAACTCATCCTGAGTCATCCTCAATGCTCCTTGCTCTGTTTCAATTACGATTTGAACTAAACCTGATTTCAATCCTTTTATGACTAACATTATTCCTACTAAAACCTACCAGTTTCAAAGTTAAAAACCTCTTCAATTCTTATCCTTCAATAATTCTCCGAGGCGTCTGAAAATTAGAGGGCCTCGTGACCTTCCAAGTTGAATTTGTTATTAAATTACTACCAGCGGGTATTCTCTCTACATATCATGACTTATTTAATAGAATTTAGAAGTCATAAAATAAAATAAAATATCAATGGTGTATGAATCAACAGAGAAACAAAAAAATGAACTGAGTTCTTGAAATGAGAAGAAATGAGTTGATGCTTCGATACGTAAAAAATCTTCGGTTGGGTAACAACCTTCTTGCAGGACAACTGTCTTGAGACTGCGTTATTTTGTTTTTTTCAAACATCACACAATTTGATATTATAACTAGAACTTATTTTTTAATAGTGCCAAAGTTGCGGCCTACGGTGTAGGCCATCTTCAGGGCAAATAGCGGGTGCCACGTCTGTGGTGACTTGTAATACCGTCAAAATTACTTAACCACATTAATACTGTAACATATGTTTTAAATACAAAGTGAATATTAACTTACTATCCTAGTTTAAAGAATTCTTTTCTTTTCCGTTTATTAAATTTTATTATTGTCGGAATTATATAAACCAAAAAATGTCTGGCTTTTAATTAATATTAAGACATTTTTAAATATATTTATTTGAAAAGAAAAGATATGTCCAGGACCGGGGCTCGAACCCGGGTCGCCCAGATCGCTAGTCTGGAACTCTACCAAATGAGCTATCCTGGCTCAATCAGGCTCGCTCCCCGGTCATGGCCATATCCTTTCTTTTTACTGATCCCATGTCCCCGTGGGACATAAGTACTAGTGTAAACGTCATTGAATGTAGATTTATTATCGTTGTTCACACTTCTTGGCCTATCGGAACCAAATCATCACCAAACCAAAGCACGGATATTTAACTACTCCGATTCAAACTTTAGTTTTTGGTTGTTTGTTGTGATACTTTATTTTGATATTTTTAATTATAATATTTTTAATTAAAATGCGATATTTTAAAAGGCCTGAAATGGAATCTTTTCAACAGTTTGAGGCCGATTTCTTTCTAAATGCAGAATAAATTAAAAAACAAATAAAATAATCACTTTTTGCCTTAACGTCCTGAATGACCAAACCTACATTAATGTTTCATAGAGTACATAAATCTCTGTTTCTTGTAATACGTCGGGAACCACGAAACACTTAGGTAATCGGCTAGTTTAAATTGAACTGTAGTTTAACATTTGGTTTATGAAGTGTTGAACCATTGTGTAAAGCAATGGAGGTAGCTCACTGGTAGAGCGCTATGTCGTGCCGAAGATCCCGAGTTGAAATACGGCTCTAGGAGATAATTAAATTAATCTGTCGACAGTCAAGGATGGATGTTGTGGGAGTCTGGAGACCCTCCCGGTGCGCAACCAGTCTTTATAAAGTAGGTACCCTCAATAGGGGAAAAATGTCTTTTCCACGCATGGAACCAAATAACCTTCCTAGGTTATAGTGCCACAGTTTTTTTTATGAAAGGTGAAGTTATTGGGAAAAGCATGGTCACATGTTTTGATTTCTATTGATTGATGATTGATTTGAAGAGTCGTATCCCGGTAAGAACTCAAATTTATTCAGCTTCTTCAAACTATAAGACATTGAAATTTTTAAAGGCCAAAGCAGGGCACTTTTACCAGAATTGCCAATACCAGGCACTTTTTTGGTAACAATTGAAATGAAAAAAAAAAAGTCTGAATGATTCGAGGTTTTATCAAATTGGCGCCTGTCAAAATATTCATCATAAACCTTCTCAGAAATATAAAAAAAATTAACTTTATTGAAAAATGTTGACAAATTAGTAGTATTGATTCCCGGTATTTCCATCGTAACCATTGATTCCTGCCCCCGCCGATGCTACAGACTCCCAACCATTAGTGATCGGGGTCTTTAAGAAAGCCTTTGTGACGCCCTGTCGGGGGGGAGAAACCTCAATACAACCCTTTAATTAAATCACCTAGCTCCTCCCGGTGTCGCCTAACAACCCCTAACCATCATCAGCCTAGTTACCTCCTCCTCTCCACCAAACCCTTTCCCAGCTAATTACGCCACTAGCAAAACAATGAATGAGCATTGTAAATTATTTCCCCAGGAAACAATGTTGGATTTTGCTGAATCAACAATGGCGGGCCGTGTCATTGTGGAGACACAAATGGCGACTTGAACGGAGGAATAATTGAGAAAGTTCAACTCGCCTCTTAGCCACTGATTTCGCCGGCTCGATGGATTATTATTTAAATTTTTTTAACGAACTCCATTGTCGGGTCAAATTGCTCTAGGTTTTATAGTATTATGGTAATTTGTTTCAGTTCGGCGGAAATTGATGTATTTCTTCATGTTATATGCTAAATGATTTTTTTGGGTTTACCATATCCCAATTATGCGCCATTTTTCTTAATTTAATCGGAAGTCCGAAACACTGTTAAAAGCTGAGGTAAAATAAATAACTCGTTCTGACTGCTTCAAAATCAGTCATTAATGATATGCAAAATATAATTCTCTTTAACAAGTAGCTTAATATATCTGCAGCTCAGTGAATTATTTGGCTAGAAAAAACTATAAACTATATTTTGTACCATTTCGTAAAATCATGATTGACTGTTAAATTGTTAAAAAGTTGTTTCTCTTATCATTTACTTATGTATTGTTATATATCTGCAGATCTGGTGAATAATTGGTCAAGAAGTTATTTTTTTCCAAAATTCCAGGGAAGCGGAATTTAGTCATACAAGGCAAGTGTGTAAATCAAGTTATGTTAAATGGAGTTATCTATAGTACATATAAAACGCTTTGTTCTGAATGACTGACTGAAGGATCAACGCACAGCCTAAACCGCTGATTGTAGAGACCTGAAACTTGGAGGGTGTGTTCTTTGTGTGACGTAGGCACCCGATAAGAAAGGATTTTCCGAAATTCTACCCCTAAGAGGGTGAAAAAGGTGGGGGGGGGGGGGAGTTTGTATGGGACAATGTGATTCCTTGGTCCAATCTACTTCAAATTTTGTATAAACCTTTTTTAACAGAATTGATGGAAGAGGTGTTACGTATTTTATTGAAATTCATACCTAAACGGGGTTAAAAAGGGGTAGAAATTTATTTTGGCAGTGATTTGCTTCGAAGTTGATATCAATACTCCTTAGTGGTTTTGATTTAAATTAAAGTCCTGAATGACTGACTGACGGATCAACGCACAGCCTAAACCGCTGATCGTACAGATATGAAACTTGGAGAGTAAAATTTCATTTTATTTTCATGTTTATTTAACCTTTAAGTCCCTACAGTATAATAAAGACTGTTATATTTTATAAGTGATCAAACATTTGAGCATAATAATTTATGTGTTATAACAAAATTAATAACGTAAAAAAACAATTAAATATCCTAGAACCATTTTCGACTTCTACGCGGACGAAGTCGCGGGCAAAAGCTAGTTACTTACGATGATTTCAAACAATAATATCGTGCTTGAAGAATGATTTATAGTTTTTTTTTATTGCCAAATAATGCACGGAATCTTTAGGTTAAAACTTGAAAAAATAAACAGGAGACAACTTTATTAAACATTTTATGATATCCTAACTACAATATTCTTTTGTAAAGTCAATTGCACTGTAAAATTGATTTTTACCATATTACATTCTTTCAAATTTAATTATTAAATTGAACAATGGCAGGCAATACTACCATTTCTAAAATCTTTACTGCCATTGAAGTAATGTTACAAAAATTATTATCAGGAAAATAACATAACTCGCAAAAAACTTCTCCCTCAATACCATCAATAAACTCATCTATAGCAACAAAAACTCGAGCAGACAGAAAAAACTTTGGCAGTTAGAGGTTCCAATCCGCCGAGGGAGATTCTACCTCTTTACACTCACCTCATTGCTTTAAGTCGTCCCGGAGCATATAGGTATATATATATATATATATTTTTTTAGGAAGCATTTGTTTTGAATCCTCACCATTATGTTATTGTTTTTTTGCTAAGTTAAAAAGGTCCCCTCCCCCTCCCCACCAAACGGTGAACCGACCCCATTTTTACAAATAGTACAACTGCTCATTTAATTGTACTACAGTAGAGTAGATAATTTTTGAAATTGAAGTTAAGTTAAGTACTTATGTTGTACCCCCATGGTAAGCTTAGTAAAATATGAACTCAACTAACAATATTGTGTTGTGTTATATATTACATTCTCTCACTACATATTTATAACTTTCCTTATTTCTTTTATTAAATTTGAAATGACGCTGCATTATCTAATCTCGTTTTAATACTATGTGGAGACCGGACAGCCTTGTTCGTAGATGATTCTTGGCATCGACTTAAGCGAAACACTAAGTAGGAGAGGGTACTTACTTATTTAGGACCACTAGACTGTTCCCAACCGCCTACCTAGGTAACAGTCTTTGCTCCTCAGTATCCAATAAACAATGCAGCATCCATCTCCTAGGAGTGACAGTGTACAATTCAATAATTTAGACACAAGAGAGAAACATTGTTCGCGATAAAATAATAATTTCTAGAAAAATAAAGAAATACGGGTATAGTTGAGCCGTACGTAAATATCATGCTAATGCATACATTTAATTGTTAAAATTATTACAGTAAAAAGTAAAAGAAAAAAAAAACAAAATAGAAAAGCCTTTTGGGATTATGAAGCAGACTTTATACTTCCAAATTTCCAAGGAGCATATCTCAACATCCCTGACAATTTTTTAAGACAAAAATATTAAAAAAACTAACACTTCAAGTCGTACGAAAAAATAGAAGTGAATAAGACCAATATCTGCTTTATAAAGTGAACACGCAATCTATGATGAATTGTTTGAGTTAACATTCGGGATGGAAGAGCAAATATTAATTTATATTTTAATTAGACTTTCATTCTGAGCTCTACTAGGGACCGTATGCCAATTTCAATTCTTCTTATCCGGTTATTTTATCCTCGGTTTCTTCCAATATTCTTTCATCCTTTCACTGTTCTGCTCCTTTCTGTTTTCTTTAAATAAAAATATTTTTATATTAGAATACTTTTACACTATAATACTTAGGAACTGCAATCCAAATAAAACAAAGTTTTAAAACACAGAAAATGGCACAGACTAATTTTTTGAATGCGAAATCTATGATGAGCTATTTATTTGTAATTAATAACTTGTTTTAATGTAATAAAAAAAACATATACAAATATTTTTTCATTCACTGTATCATTTAATTCCCAAACTATCCTAAATAATTTTTAACATATCAAATCCCCTACAATATTACAAAGAGCTATAGCACAGCGTTTAATTGATTTATCGATTTGGATTTTATTTGTTTTTTACGTGATAAGTAAAAACATTTCTTTCTTTTTTTCAACTCATGTTATAGATATTCACTTCTTAAATGCTCAGTTTCTTTTGAAATAAGTAGATTTATTTGTTTGGGGAGGGGACCATTCATAAACTTATATTTACTATTTAATTTTTTTGTGTACTATTTAAGTATTATTTTTCATCAGCTTTATGTCGATTTTAAAAAAGCTTATGGTTCCATAAACCATCAAATGATGGTATAACGTATTGATTGAACAGGGTATAACAAGGTAATTAGTAAAATACACAACGAAAAACGTTTGCATTTGAATATTAACAGTAAAATATCCGTGCTTTTGTTTGCGGACGATTTGGTAGTGTTGGGTGAAGACGCGGAAACAATCAAGATGCAGAAACGTTGATGAATGCAGGTAAGGGAATAGGGCTGGAAAGGAATTCAAATAAGATTAAATATATGGTTAGTACCGGAAAAATTAAAAAGTTTTGGTGACATTTTTGTAGGGGGGAATAAGTTCGAACATGTGAAAAAGTTTAAGTACTTAGGATCTATGCTAACTAGAAAAACGAAATTCAAGAGGAAATAAAGAAGGGAAATGATTGTTATTATTCGGTCTCGAATTTACTAAGCTCTCGTCTTTTGTCTAGAAATTTAAGAATCATAATTTATAAAACCATCATTCTTCCAACTCTTCTTTACGGAAGTGAAACTTGGCCGCTAACGCTGAAGGATGATCAACGTCTTCAGGTATTCGGAAATAAGGTGTTACTTAGAATATTCGGTCCAAAATGGATGAGACCACTGGGGAATATAGGAGATTATATAACGCGGAACTGCGAAGCATGCATCCGGTAAATATTATCCAAGAAATAGCGTCACGGAGATTAAGATGGGCTTGTAAAGTTGGTGGGCTCAGTAACGAACGAATTCCTAAGATGTTGATAGGCGCTGTACCGACTGGGGAGCGTTTGAGAGGTAGGCGGAGACCTAGGTGGGAAGATTGCGTTAAGAGTGACCTGGCGGATTTGGGTTTGAATAGTGGTCCGTGGATGGTAGTTAGTAAGCAGAGATTGCTGGTGTCGGCATCGAGCCTTTGGGTTTGCTAAGCCTTATTATTATTATTAAAAGGCTATCGGTACACTTCATCCTTTTCAACAACTAACTTATTCCTGTCTCGTGACTCTTGTTTCAATACAATTTTTACCCCCAAATCGTCTAAGGTATTAAAACCAATAAAAATCTTTCCATATAATTTTTTAATTTTTATTGGTAAAAGAAGCAGCATATTTCTAAAGAATATATGCCTTTAATTAATCTGTAAGTATTTCGAATTTAATTAAGTTTTACTTAATAGACAGAAATATAAATTCTTTACTACAATAAGGTGGCATCGGGTATAAATAGTAGCAAGTAAAGTACTTACGTAGCAGGGAGTCTAAAACTAAGTGAGAAAGAGTAGCACTCAACTTTTAGAAGAAAGTTCAAAGTCAACTTGATAATAGGCGACACATTTTCACACTAATTTCTGCTTAATTTAACAGAGCTCTATTCAGCTTAAGTCAATGGCCAGATTAAAAAAATATATATAATGATCTTAACAAAGCAGAAATTTCAGGAAGATGAAAAGCTTCATAACTTAAATGATAATGTCACAAAATTGTCCTACACTAAATGTTAATAATCCTGGAAAAAAGCTTTGAGCATTTCTTTTATGACATGAAAATAATAATAAAAGAAATTACGCCATTTTATATATTATTTAAATTTGTATAATTAAAAGAAGGAGGAAGGAGAGAAATATGTTTAATATGAGTTACTATTCTTAATGTTTATACGACATTAAATTAAATAAAACACTCTGACTAGTTCTGAGGACAGTAACATCATCAGCAGTTTAACGTTCTTGAAATCATACATGTACAAATTTAGAAAACTTCAGGAATCGTATCTAGAATACCAATTCCACGAAGTGAGTATTTCTGAAAATTATTTGCTTTAATTTGTTTACTTTACTCAGGCCACAAGAAGGTAGATCAGAAGGTTTTTGGTCGAGACGGGATGCTGCAGGACCAATTATTTATTCTGTCGAATCTGTAATTCACAGTTGGGCTCACCTCTTTAAAGTGGGTACCCTTGATTGGGAAAATACCTGGCGTTGATGTCGCCCAAATCAACTTTCACAACCGTCGGCTTAAGACAGAATCTTAAATTGGGTTGTTGTATGGCATGTTTTTTTTTTATTATTTATTTTTGTTAGTGGAATTGCTTAACTTTTGGTTATCATTTAATCCACTATTTCCATTTGGTTAAAAATCCGCAGTTGCAGTTGAGAAGTTTGCAGGTAAATTTTGTGCTGGCAACAAAGAAAATTGTTGGCGATTTCCCGTTTCTTTCAACAACACCCTGTAGGAGGCGTTGAGGATCAAAAACTTGTTGACGTTTCACAATTTTAACTTGTTTATTAAAGCAAATCTGCGGAAAAAAAATTGGTCTGTACCCAAATTATAACAAGACCAAACCAATGACCAATAATTCAAGGGAAGAAATAAAAATTAACAAATTCACCCCGGAATACGTGGAGGAATATTTATACTTGGGCCAGTTAGTTTCCTTTTCAGATAGAGCAACAAAAGAATTCCAGAGAAGAATAGCATTTGGTTGGAACAAGTTCTGGTCTCTGAAGTACATAATGAAAGGACACATAAGTATTGACCTAAACGACAGGTTTTCGACAGATGTATTATGCCAGCGGTGACATATGGCTCCCAAGTATGGTCTTTGACAAAAGCCCAAGAGAAGAAGATCAATGTGTGGCAGAATAGGATCGAAAGAAGTATAATGAAAGTAAAGAAAAGGGACAAAATCCGATGTGAAAAGTTAAAAAAAGAAACAGGGCTCAAAGACACATCCTTGGATAGAACAAAAAGCAAATGGAAATGGCCTGGACATCTCTTATGGTGCAAGGACAACAGATGGTCGAAAATAGTCACGGAATGGTCAGCATATGACCGAAAAAGGATGAAAGGTAGACAATTGAAGAGATGGAGAGATCCATTTAGGAGTTTGGCAGGACCCCTCTGGTGGAGAGCTGCTAAGGATAGAGATGTGTGGGAGAAGAAATGGTTGGCCCTTACAAATCCCGCATCAGGGAAGTGTTAATGACTACTTCTCCAATAGGAATGCCTATGCAAGACAAATAAAAATGTGTATAAATATTTATGTAGTAAAGAATTGTTTTTATGTTGTTTGTAAATTTATGTCATAGTAATTGTATATTTCATGCATAAATAAAGGCTATTTTCATTTCATTTCATTAAAGCAATGCGTTATGCTCCCGAAACCTCTGGTTTAGAATCTGACCAAGACTATGAGAAATAATGCGGCAAAATGTCTATTAGACAAAATTGCTTGACTAAACTATCCGAAAATGTAAAAAAATCAATTTTCGAAATTTTGAAGTTATCTGCTATTGATGATGAATATAATATACGCCTCCTATTGATTATTTTGGTATAATAAAGAATCAATCACCTATTTTCTTTACTGCAGATGCTAATATTACATACATATTTATAAAATTTTAAAAATAACAAAATATTGTTATTAATCAATTTTAGTATATTTGCTAGCTGAGGGATGAAATTGGTCCTCCACGTCGGCAGAGTATCTCCGCGGGATTACAGAACTAGGGCAACCAAAGCCGCGATGATTGGTCTCGGACATTTATCAACACACTGAGACCAAATCCATCTTGGTATTATTATTCCTAGCTAGACTGCTTTCTACTGATGGTGAAAGAACACATATTTAAATAAAACAGTACTCAGAGTTAACATAAATTATAAATATCAATACACCCATTTTGTAGACCAAGGAAAAAGGAATGAGTAAAGGTTACGCATAACACAGATATTAAGATGTTTTTACTAGATTACACTTTTTCGTATAATTATAATATAATATAATTGTTGTTTGTTCATTTAACGTCGCTTTATGATGCTATGGTTAATAAGATGATACTACAGAGGGAACGTTAAATTTTGCCTTTCCAGTTTTAATTAGGATAGGGATATTTAACGAGGTAAATATATTTTAGGCTCGGGACGCCTATTTATGGTCCCTTCCGAAGGACCGCATAACTAAGGATTTTTTACTCCCTTTATAAAGTCTTTTTGTACATTTCAGATTTTATCAATGAATAAAAAATGACAAACAATCTCCTGGCAATCAGATATTCCGAGTGTGTAGATTCCACTTCGGCAATAGATGGCTGTAATCGTTCTTTGTCCAACACTAAAAACTCAATTACGATTTTACAATTTCCAATGGAACCATAAATAAGGAACAGGTAACAAAACACTACTAATAGGAGAAGGCTTCGCCCGACAAAATATACAAATTATATTTAATTGAGCAATCAAATAGTCAGAGATCCCTTATAAAAGAAAATGTTGACAAAAGTATTGACGGGAACGTAAAAGAATGATTGCGACCGAGAGAATCAACGACGGTGCCAGTACATCTGAACCCGGTTGAAATTATGCAAATGGATGATGAAATCGCTTCTATGTCGACAACGGACTGCTAGGCATGGATTGGGTAAGATGGCCGATTAAGGCACATTGGGCAGCAAATATTGCATGCTTCACGACGTTTGTCAACAATCCCTTCGGACATAAGTTTGATGTGTGTGGTCGTCTGTGGTTTCTGCGCCCATTGAAGACAACAAAACAATAACACTTACCGCTGCTTAGTAGTACTTTCCCTGAAGAGCCAAGAGGACTTAAAACTGTGCGGTAGTGTAAAAAATCACTGGTCTCATACAAAGTCCCTACATTGTCGAACGAATTTGTGTATCCCCCTAAGCAATACGGGTAGCCCGCATTCGATCGGATCAGTGCACGTTTGGTGTCAACGCGACTGTCATTTATGCAGATACGTAGGTTACGACGACAGCTCATTGAACAAGTCATTAACATACCCGTGGGTGTGGATACAATGGTGCTACAGCTTCCGCGTCAATTGGACGATGATCAGGTTAACATGTAGAAGAACATGATACATATGATATATATATATATATATATATATATATATATATATATATATATATATATATATATATATATATATATATATATATATATATACACCAAATATCCCTATCCCTTACGATCTATTACTAGCCACGAAAAAATTCCAAGATGATCTGAATCAAATAAGTCGATGGTTAATGGATAATAAGCTAAAGTTAACCGATAACAAAACTAAGGCAATAGTAATAGGGTCTAACAACTTCCTTAAAACTATTCTCCACAATCCAATCTTCTTTCTAAACAATAATGTTTGTGTGTGTGTGTGTGTGTGTAATTTAAACCACGTACATATGTATTAATATTATCTAGTTAGATTTTAGGAGAGAAAAAAAAAGACATAAAGGGATTAAATCTAAATCTCTGATAGTATTGTTTAATTTTTCTTCATATTTTTGGGGTTTTTTCTTGGCATAAACTTGATTTATATGTAAACCAAAATTGTTTCTCTTATATAATTATTGTTAACTTATTTTAATATTTTTATTTCTCTTCTTCTATCTAATCTGTTTTAAAACAGATAGGTAATTCGCATTTTTTTTCTATATATATTTTTTTTTTTAATTCTTTCTAACTTACTAAATTACTTGTAATAATTAATTAAATGTAATTATTTTACACTATAAGACATAATAGCTAACAACACATGTATTGTAATTCTAAAGGGACTTGTCCCAGAATAAATAAAGACATTATTATTATGATTATAATTATATCTTCGTATTTGAGCGGCGGTGATTGGTAAAAGCTTGATTACAGTACACTGGGATTCATTTCATGCTAACACAATAACCAGTTGTGTTCTGTCTATGATAGCTATGACGATCCGATCGAGCGTGACAGAAGTGTACCGAAGTCGGAGGTTCTGCTTCCAAGGCAGGGCACTATGCTTTGGAATTGAGAAAAAAATAAATAATATTTTATATAAAAAATATTACCCGTTACGTAAACGTTTTCACGTCAATGACACAACCACACCCCAATTTTTTTTTTCATTAACGTATTTGCATCAAATCTAAATAGTTAAGTCATTCATCCACGTAAAAAAAAAACCTTTCCAACAGCTGCTTCTAAAGGGTAGACCAAGATACAACAAGCTCTTTCTCTCTGCTGTCTGATGCTACATCAGTGATATTCCTGAACCAAATCCACCATAGTCTCCTTCATATACGTTGATGACTTCCAAATACTTTCCTCCTTGTAAGTAATTAGTAGCACATGCCAATATTAAGGGAGCTCAGAGAGTATGCTGCCATGGTTTACCGGACGATACTACAGTGGTAATTATAAATTTTGCCTATCAAAGGTTAATTAGGCTAGTTTTATGGGTAGCTGAGATCGCAAAGGCTTCGGAAATCCATTTTACTTCTCTTCCGAACCACGGAATAACTGCGAATCTACGATCACGGATGCAGTAGGTGTTTCTGATTTAATTATATATTTCGACGTCAACATTGTGTCCAGTATAATAATGTTGATTTAGGTCTGGGTTCAATCTTTGAGATAAGAAAACCAAATTATTGTAAGTGATTTCATCAATTATTTATTGATTTTCACTTTGGCACGCCTTTAAATTTAGAGATAACTATCGTTCAGATTCGATAACGAAAATCCTAATAATAGGAATACTTGACTATGATCTTTGGAAAATATACGAAGTTTAATCATTTTAAAGTCAGAAATAACTCATAAATTTTCGTCAATTATTTCATATGTATAGTTTTCTAACTCAGGTACACAATATTAGTTATTTTGTCAATAAAACATTTTCTTTTAAGTTTCTTTTTAATATGGAAGAAATAAGTTTAATATGATTTAACATATTATTATATGAGATAAAAAATGCATATAAAATTATTATTACTGGGAAATATGTTAATAATTTGACAATAAGTAACTTGTTAACAGCACAATCGACGCTAAGGGGATATCATTGCTGGGAGACTGGGCGTCACATGTTCGTGTTCCGCAGCAGATGTGCCTGAAGACATGGAGGCTATATGTCATTACACGCCGAGGATTTGTCCATTATATATTGCTTTCGTCTACGAGACTTTGAAATTGTTCCCTAACTTCTTGTCGATGCTACTTAATTTCGTGTTGTTTGTAGGAAAACGATTTATGTTCTTGGGCAGAACTCTCGACATTAAACCTGTTTCGTACTTTTGTGATTTCCTTTTCACACCCATTAGATATTTGTTCAAGTTTATGGAGTAAAGGACATTTAGTAATGTCCAAACATTAATTCAACACTTCATAATGGTTAAAAATATCTCTTTAAAACCGGAAACAATAACAAACATAAACGTGACCCTCTGTCCTCATCACGACAGATAAAATACTTTTTTTTTTTTGTTTATTTATTTAACATCAATTTATGATGCTATGTCACATCGGATGATACTTTACATGTAGTCCAACGTTTCATCTATTCAGGTATAATTAGGATAGGGATTTTCAAAGAGTACCTGACATCGCACAGGTTAGAAAAGGCGTAACTAAGGGTATTAAAAAGTCCTAGGGCCAACTTCCGGGCTTTAAACCCGTCAAATTAGTACGTTCAATAGATCCAATAAATCATATTTGTATGAAAAAGATCCAATGAACAAAACAACGAGCTCCAATTGAAATAAACATTTATAACTTATTAAAGAAAAAAATAAACAGAAAAAAGGACACTTAAAAAAAAAAAGTTGAAATTATATACCATGAAAGTCATTGCTTGATCGAACCATTGTTATTTAAAAATCAAATTGGCTTTTTTTCTAAAATATCTTTTTTGACAAAGCCGAATGGTTAATTTAAGTTACTAAGAAGGCTTAAAAAAGAAGCGGTATTAACGGAAGATTAAGAAAAAAAATCCACCCTGAATTTGCCTTCTTAGTCCTTTTTAAGGGGCTTTCCTTGAGATTCTTCTTCGATTCCATTATCATTTTATTTCAAAGGTTTAGCCATAAAATTATAAATTATCAAGAATTCAATAATTAATTTTATGGTTCAATTAACAACAAATACCAACTTTCCTTAATACCCTCCCTTTCAGAACTAAATTGAAGTGTTTTAAATTATCATTTTGGGTAAAAAACAATAAAGGTATTTTACTAAACTGTATTTCTCAGATCAAATACATTGTAACAATACAGTTCGATAAACCAAACATAACTACACTTGCAATCATGAAATTGTACAAAACACAATTTTCAGTTCCACAGTTTTTGTTTTTTTTATCTCTCTCGTTGGTCTACGCTATATCATTACTTTATAAGTGGCTATCTCAGACTCAGGATTGACTTCCACTTCTAGAAACGAAGTTCTAAAAAGCGGAAATCTTTATGGAGAAAAACAAATTGAGATGGCACCACCTCCGAAAGGATCAGAATAGTTCGCTGGAAAGACCTATGAAACGAATGTGCAGGAAAACACAGAGAGAGAAATATCACGAATCTCCTAAGAAGTACTTGCAGTTTTTTCATAATATGTAAATGAATGAGCCGAGTGTGGCCTAGTTTCAAGCGGACCAGAGCAACTTCCACTCTTCGACTCCTCTGTTAGAACATAGAACGTGTTCTAAATGATTATTAAATTGCTTCGCTGTCTTTATTCCCACTGTTTTCATTATAAAAGGTCTACAGAATGAGAACCGCAGAGCCCCTTCTGCGTGATCATTTCCCAGTATGTCTTAATGTGACCAGGGATCCATACAAAATATACGGCCTTACCCTGCACTACGAGTCTTGTAAAATGTGTTTAGATTTTAGTAACTAGTGGAATGTTCAAACTTTCAAACCTGAGCTTAGCATATCTGACAATATAATTATGGTCTTCTCAGCTACCGATAAGAGGAAAAGTAACGCTCAATTGCGTGTAGTTAATCAGTATAAATGGAAGCTGGTTTAGTGCATATTTGTTTTTCCACTTGTGTTACTCGTGTTATTCGTTTACTAAATGTAGCAGTAATCAGTGGATTTTGTTTTAATAAAACCCAAATTTTTGTGGGATATCAAAAGCACCAGATATCTAAACCATTGGAAGCCAGGACTTGTCCATTATTGAGTCAGAAGAGATGTCGTTCTCAATCCTCCTTCGGAAGAAGACTTTAATTTAATGGTGGATCCACCTAATAAATTTCGACCAACCTAACTTGATTAGATTGCCAATCTCTAGGTTAATTAGTCCACTCTGCTTTAGTCCTTTTTAATAAGAACGTAGGCTTAAGAATTATTTAAAATATATAATTATGTACATCTAAATTCCCAACTAAAATTATTTCGATGATTTAAAAAAAAAATTATATAAGATGTTTTTTGTCGGATAAACTGATAATTTTATTCAACATTGCAATTGTTTTATTTTCTACGTATTAGTCAGATCTAGCCTTTTTCATAATATCTTCCTCATTAATAACTACTTCCTCTAAAACAAATTAACTTTGACATCAACCATACGAAACAACAGAATGGTTACCTGCACAGGCGTCAGATTTGATGTTAAAGTTACAGGTCTTTCATTTCAAACTCGAAAACAGCTATTTCCAGTTAATATCATGTTATATTTCAACCTAATTACCTGCCAACGTAAGTTAATATAGCATAAAGGTTAATGGAAAAATATTTTCTATCTACCAACAGTATTTGAAAATCGAGACGTTAAGAACTTACTTGATTATAATTACTCAGAATATTTTGAATATTAACTTTTACTATGGTTTTAAAATAACTATTATACACGGTGATATAAGAATATTACTTAAAGATATAAACAATATGTTAGAGAGAGAGTGAGAGAGAGAGAGAGAGAGATGTAATAATATATTTTTTAAATTACAGAATGGAGGCTTGCATGTACACAATATTGGTACTGTTTGCAGTGACTTGTTCTCGAACTCAAGGTAAGAAATTGAAATTTTACTTAGTGTAGCATTCGAAAGAAAATTTTGTTTTATGCTTTACATATTGTCGATATTGTAGAATACAACATCGTAAAAAATCCTTTATTAATGCTTTCTAATGAAATTATACACGTCTCACGACTTTAGTTTGTCTTTACACTAGGATATAATTTTATTTTATTATAATTAATTTTTTATTCTAACATTTTATAAACATTTTACAATACAACTAAGGTTTGAACACCCATAAAAATTAGAGTTTTTAATTCATCAAACTTTTATTCTTTTTTTTCAAATTTATCTTTTATCTTACGCTATGTGTTACATTAGATTATTTAATCATTCCTTCCCTTGCGGGTTCAATATTATTAATATCCTCACAAATACGAGTATACTGGAGTTATGTACGACATGAGGGCTTACTCAATCGTGTAGTAAATAGGTAACAAATCGTTCTCCGACCTAGTGCTTCAACAAGAAAAGCTCTGTCTTCGGATAATTCACATGATACCTTTATTTTTTCTGTATATTTAAAATTCATATAAACTACTTCAATGTATAAATAAGATCTATTTATCAAATGATATAAATCAAGAAAAGATCCATTCACATGGATATGGAACAACCTGTTTTAATAACTGAATCTTCCCTCAAGGATGAAGGGAGGTAATAAATAAGTTAGCACAAAACACATAGAATGGTTTTTATCTGGAATAATATCTCCCCTTGGATAATGGGAAATTGGTTTATGAAAAAGGTTCCATGATCAATAGCACAATAGGACCTATGAACGGCGTTTCTGAAAAATAAGATATTTGTTAAAACTGGAACAACGACTTGTATTTTAAATGAAGCGGATCGATTGTTATAATTCTAATTTCAATTGCGATGGCTCAAAAACGGAAAATAAATTTTCAAACATTTACAGAAGTACATTTATATAATAAATTATACCATAATTTTAATGAAGTTGAGATATTAATTCTGCTAAAGCAATAAACGAATCTCGACAATTTTATTTAAATTATAGAATTCCTCTGCCTTCTATATGCCATATTTAAATTAATTAATTTGTGGAATTCCACATAATAATTAAATTGAAGTAGCTGATACTGTAATGCAGTAATTCTGAATAGCCAGTTTATTATTGATTATACTTTTTTATAACCTGATAATTATACATTCTAGATTTTTTTTTTAGAACCTCCTTTATTATATGAAATTACAATTACAATAGTAAAAACTTCGGCTTCTATATAAATAAAAAAACCTTCTGTTACCTTTCGGTATTTTAAGGCGTTACATCGGGCTGAGTCCGCTGAAGGCGGTTTTCTAGAAAATTCTAAGAATGATATTCGTTTGAGGTAAGGAATTTAGTTAGTTGAGAGGTCGATATATATATATATATATATATATATATATATATATATATATATATATATATATATATATATATATATATATATATATATATATATATTTCTATATATATAGATCAGTTAGAATGCACAAATTTTCGTCGACCACCGTTTATTTTCTGAGCACGTGATAAAGTGACATCAGACTGGTTTGCGGAGAGCTAGATCAACTATCGAACACCTTATACCCTGAATTCTATCCTGAAACGAGGTCATGATTATAATCTACCAACCGATCCTAAACCTGTTTATCGACATTAGAATATCATATGATAGCTTTAAGCCCCACTAAGTTTAAGCCATAGATCAATCGTCGTAGATTAATGTTCAAGCCAATGTAATTTTCTCGTTAATTTTATGATTTAGAATTGAGGTGACGAAAACCAGATACATTCGTATTCTGCTGAGTAATCATCTGAAAAATTATTTGCACATATAAATTTTAACGTTGCACTGTAGAAGATGAGGAAATGTCAGTCCAGAAGTGAAACGTTAAACTTCGGTGTCTAAACAGAGTTTAAAAAATAAAAAACATTATACATTTGGATTAAAATCTTTGATGTTAGTGGCAAGGGCGTTTGAAATGTCCGTAACTTGCAATAAACTGGATCTAGTACTTTAATTCAGGCATCGTATGCATGGTCCAGAATATATGAAGCATTTAGGATCAAGGGAGATAACTTCAAATTTCAATAATTGATTTTTTCATATTCTGCAATACTTTATGCTCCCGAACGTTCAGGTTCAGAATCGAACTAAAACCATGAGAGCCATGGCGACAAAATTCTCTGCTAGATAAAATTCTTGAATAAACTAGCGAAAAATTAAAATAAGTAAATTTTTGAAATTACGGAGTTTATACGTTTTTGGTTCTGAAAGCCTCATATTACAATAGATAAACAGAAATAATTTCAGATTTCACTGCCCACCATATCTTAATAGGTGTTTTAGAATCGGGCTAAAAATCATCTATCCTGGTTTTATAAATACATCAATCACGTTTATTATTTTGATACTTTTGCTGTTCTATAATAATAGATAATTTAATAATCCTCGAAGCAGTGCACGCTGATTTTAATTTGATTCAGAACCATTTTTAGGGATGACTTTAAGTTTTGGGGCATCCAATGAACTCACATGTTTCCCGTATCAGATAATGTTTACTGCATAAAGTTATAGTTCTGTAATAAAATACACTCCATATCAATGAACAAAAAACTAAATTAATAAAACCAGTGTAGTAATATATTGTAATTATTCTAGTTAAAAACAGCGTAACAATATCTACGGCATTCTGTTTTTGTTTTTTAAATATGGAATCTGGGTATGTTATGTAACAGAACAACAAAAACTTCCTATAAACAAACACCTCCACAATAAGCCTTGGTTTATTTAAAAGTTTGTTTAGCTCTTTTTTTTAAGTATATTTTTCCAGAGTGTTAACTGCATCTAACATATAGATAAGAGGGTAAAATTTTTTTTTTTTTTTTTTTTTATTATTTAATTCAATGATATTTACAACTATAATGGTATTATATCAAGTAAATGTGCAAAAATGTATAATATGACATGAAAACAGTTGTGGAGAAACTACCCATCGATAGCACTCCAATAAAGTTCTATAGTAGATGATCTCGAGGCCATCTTCTTTTCAGGCGCCTCGGAGGGTTATCAGGAATAGTATGGGAAGCAAGCTGAGAGACTAGCGGATTCAAGTGCGTATGGAGCTTGTTATGGAAGGATAGGTATCTAGTTTGGGCCAAATCAGTAACATATGGGATATTAAGATCATGATGGATGAGTTTGTTTGTGACATAATAAGGAGCATTGAGGATTTTACGAAGGATTTTGGATTGCAAGGATTGGATACGAGATGAATTGGATGGTTTAGTAGAGCCCCAAAGCTCAACTCCGTATGCCCAAATAGGTCTGATGACTGTCATGTAAATAAGTCTTTTGTAATTAATTGGTAGCTTAGAGCGTTTGTCCAGTAAGTGTTGAAGTTGGCGAAAACGTCGAGCAGTTTCTTGTCTTTTCAGTCTTGTATGAGGATTCCAAGTGAGACGTTTATCCAGATGGAGTCCTAGGTAACGTATCTGTTCGACCGGGTTCAGTGGTGTATTATTAAACGATACAGTAGGACAGGAATTCGTAGGTTTACGACGAAGGGTGAAGGTAATTTGATGGGATTTGTTAGGATTTATTTTAATCCTCCAATTTTGACACCATTCTTGTAGGTGTGAGATATGGGATTGAAGAGATTGGGATGCAACAAATGGATCCTTATTAACTGATAACACACATGTGTCATCAGCGTAAGTAGTGAGGACAGTGCTTGGATGGGTTGGGATGTCAGCTGTATATATCGTGTATAGGATGGGCCCCAGGATACTACCTTGAGGAACACCGGCAGACTGGGTGAAGAGGGAAGAGTAGGAACAATTATGGTTTACTTTAAAGGTTCTATTACTGAGGTAGGAACTGATAATAAGGAAGTAAGTTGAAGGTAAGAATTTACGGAGTTTGTACAGCAGTCCTGGATGCCAGACTCGATCAAAAGCCTGCTCTACATCGAGAAAAGCTCCCGTGCAGTACATTCCGCGCTCTAATGCAGATGAGACAACGTCCACCACACGATGGCATTGCTGGATGGTGGAGTGTGATGTTCGGAAACCAAATTGGTGATCTGGGATTATTTGATTGGATTCTATGATAGGATGAAGACGTTTCAGAATGAGTTTTTCAAGTATTTTCCCCATTATGGGCAAGAGAGATATAGGACGATAAGAGGATGGGAGTTCTGGTGGTTTTTTAGGTTTTGGAATCATCTTAATTATGGATAATTTCCAGGAATCAGGAAAATATGTGGTGCGGAGTACGGCATTGTATATATATGTAAGGAGTAGGATCGCTTTCCGAGGAAGGCGTTTTAGAATCTGGGATGTGATTAGGTCGTGTCCAGGGGCTTTGTTGGCGGGTAATCTATGAATAATGTTTGATATTTCGGAAGGATGGAATGCTTTAGGAGGAGGGGACAACTGAAGAGGAATACTTAATTCTGCTCCAATGCATTCAGAGTGGGTTTGATTAAGGATATCTGGATGAGGGTTAAATGTTTTGAATAGGTGCTGGCCGAAAATTTGTGATTTTTCTTCATCAGATCTTGACCAGGTTTGGGATTCGGTTAAAAGTGGATGGTTGAATTTTTTATAGTTTAGGAGTTTTCTAGTGGTATTCCATAAGGATTTGTCAGTAGTACTGAGATTTTCTGTACGGTAATACAAATTTTGAATTTTGAATGTTCTGATCTCTGATTTTAATTTGTTGGTCAGTTTGGTATAATGGCTCTTGTCCGATGGATATCTCGTGCGGTGCCACTTTGCTCTTGCCCGTCGTTTTTCTTTTAATAACTCGCGAATATGAAGTGGCCAGTTATTCTGTTGATAATGATTTTTACTTGGTAAAGTGTTATATTTTATATTGACTTGTATTGCTTCTGTTAGTTTGTCTATTGCAGAATTAATGTCTCCTTTTGTTTTAAGCGGAATTTTGAGGTCTAAATTATTTTCTAGATTTGATCGGAATTTATCCCAGTCTACACGTCCTGTAATCAGTCGGGGAAGAGAGGGCTTAGGAATGGGAATCGAATGCACTTGAAGCAGAACTGGACTGTGATCAGAGGAAAGGTCATCCAGGGATTTTATAGCAGTTTGATTGCAGGAAATCTGTGAGGAAACAAATATATCTAGAATATCTGGACGTTTTTTGAGGGATGTAGGCCAATAAGTAGGGTTTATGGGTGCGAGGATAGAGAAACTATTAGAGGTTGAAATTTGGGATAAGATGCTACCACGGGAATTGGATGTTCGACAACCCCATCGTTGATGTTTGGCGTTGTAATCTCCTCCGGCAATAAACCGCGGTCCGAAGGATTGGAATAAGGATTCGAGGATGTTATAAGAAAGGGGGATACCAGGAGGACAGTATACAGCTGAGAATGTTATATGGAAAGGACTAGTTGAAATGGTTACTGATGTTGATTGAATGGCGTCAGTTGGAGTAGAAGGAATAAGAGAATGTGGTATAGATTTATGGATAAGGATACAAGAACCGGCATGTGCTGTATCGTCAGGATGATCTGATCTGTAAGTGATATAGTCTCGTATGTAGAAATGCGTGCGGTGAGTGAAGTGTGTTTCAGTAAGTAAAGCAATGTCTATTTGGTTGTCGTGTAGAAATAAGTCAAGTTCGTCACGGTGAGTATGCAGTCCATTAGCATTCCACAGAACGATAGCCAGGGGCTTCATGCTCATCGTGGGTAATTAAATGGAACTTCGGTAAGGATTCTCGTGAGTAGGTTGATGAGAGGCTTGATTGTTTCTTGAAGGTCTTTCAGGAAAGATGACAGGATAGTGTTTAAGTCGATTGGGTTTTGGATTTGGAATGGATATGAGACTTGAGTTTGATAGGGATAATTAACGGGTAATGGATGGTTGGCTGGGGGTTGTACCCGAGGTGCTGAGTTTTCATTCGATGTTTGATGAACTACAGCTTTTGTTTGATTGTTGTGATTGGAAGGTTGTTGAGGTGGTAATTTGACCCGTAAGGGTGTATGGTAGGGAGGAATTTGTTGACGTGGAGGTTGAGGATTGGGATTGGCTGCCTTGGGCTTGGATATGGGTTCCCGAGGCTTGGGTTGGGAGGTCTGGGATTTGGTAAAGGAATGCTGAGATTTGATTTGGGAGGTATGAGGCGTCTGAGCTCGAGGCTGCTGCTGAATGCTTGAGGTTCCCAAGGTTTTGTTGTCCGGAAGTCTATCTGTAGGGTTTACGGTGGTATACGGTAGTACTACGGTTGGTCTAGGCAATTCAGGAAAGGTGGCAGTATTGTCAACTTCAGGAGCCAGCATTGTGCTTTTCTCTTGACTTTTTATTTGATGGTTTCTGGTTCTAAGATGTTGAAAGTTCTTATGGACTGAACAGCCTCTGTAGTTCGCTGGGTGACCCTCACCACAAAGAGCACATTTTGCAGGCTCGTTTCTCGATTTCTGACAAGTGTGAGATGAGTGTTGTCCAGCGCATTTGACGCACATAGCTTGGTGATGGCAATACGTCTTGGTATGACCTAAGGCTTGACAGTTAGTACACTGGACTATGGTATTTTTACGCCTAGGTTCTTCAAATTTTACTATTGAATATACCAGTCTTAAAACTTGAAATATCTCTGGGTTATTAGGAGCTGGTTCAAGTTCGACAAAAAATAATGGAAGGGGGTACTTTTCGGTGGGATGAAACACTGGCGAAATATTTCTTACTTTGTGACCTATTTCTTCGAGGTCACTTTTGATTGCTGTTGTGGGCGTTGAAGAGTGTAGTCCTCTTAAAACCACTCTGTACGATTTATCCTGTTTTAGTTGGTAACAGTGAAAATCATAGTTCTTCACTGTAAGATGATCAATTAATTTTTTGTATGTATCTTTATTGGATGTATTTATTTTAATGTCTTTTACTCTAGAAAAACATTTAAAATTAGTTTGTCCTATAAGCTCAGATATTTCTTGAGCGAAGTTATAAAAATTTGTAATATTTGTGACAAAAATAGGAGGAGGGTTAGGGTCAATGAACCCTTGGTGTTGCTGGTTCTCGTCACGATCGCTTTCTGTAGGTCCAGGGTTGCTGCTAGTTGAGGCGATTGGAGATTTGCTAGAATTGACTGCAGTAGTTTTGCTGCGGGTAATGGGAGGCTCCGGTGTTTTGTTGTTTTTTGTCACTGGCTTTTTTGTCACAGCCGATTTATTTTTTTTCGTGTTGGGTGAGTTGCCCGCTGAGCCAGGGGTTGCCTTTCTCTGACGTTTTTGGAGTGTCCTTCGTTTTAAGTATTGCGAATCGGTCTCACTTATTTCCGAAAATGGAGTCTCTGCCTCCGAACCTTCACTACCCGAATTGTCTATTTGCATGTTAAACATTGGATAATTATACGATTAAAATAATTTGAAATAAATTATTAAATCTAACAGTCACTAGAAAATAAAGAAATAAATTTTAAAAAAACTTTTCATATTTAAATAATAATAATAAAAAATATATATACATATGTTTAAAAAAAAAAAAAAAGTTGATGAATGCGGGATTCGATCGAGAGGCTGGTTGCCAAGCCTTGACCGTGAACTAGAGAAGGTAAATATTGTAAGTCACCTGTAGGGATTATTGGCCACGTTGCTAGCTTCAGCAGCCAGTCACCAATTTATTTGCTGAATTTTATTGTTTAATACAGTCACTCACCTCACTGATCTTGAATAAATGTCTTAAAGTACTTATGGATTCTTCTGACACAGTTTGGAGATATTATTTTGAGAACTATTGTTGTAATAATGTAACAAGCACAGAGCGATTTAACGAGTGAACATTAGTTGCGGCCATGACACTTGGTACTGGGTAAAATTTAATTATAATTTTAGTTTTAACTTCATAATTAGCAAAAACCATTAAAACTTTAAAAAATCACTTTAAGTCAATTTACTCCCACCAAGTTAGGAATTGGACGATAGCCTAAGTGAAGTTTTTGTTGCCAATGAGGTTTGGAAACTCCTTCTCGGTTTACGGTTCGTCGGATACGCTCTGCATAAGAACATAGATTTAAATCAATTAAACTTTTATGAATATTTCTTCCTGTAATCAGTAGAATCACCTTGAATAGTATTCACATAAGAATAGCTTAAACGGGAAAATAAGTAATTTTTATATTAAAGTGAGTTATTTTTAATTTTTTTTGTTAGGAATATGGAACAACATATGGTGACGAATTTTTAAGGTAAGAAGTTCAGATAGTGATAAGTAAAATCGTGCCAAATCACTCAATTTTATTTTCAGAATACTCATTTTGAAATCTGTACGTAATTAAAACTAATTATTATCGTACGAATGTTATTTTGCACAGTTACCATTAATAAGGTTATGGAAATGATATTAACACTTATAAGATCATTATTGTCATTTATTTAGTTTCTTTTATTAGATATATATATATATATATATATATATATATATATATATATATATATATATATATATATATATATATATATATATATTGTTTAACCTAAATGTCTTGTGCCCACAACCTAACAAACACTCCCTTACCTATCCATATACCTACCTATAAGGTATTTTCCTAGAATAATTATAGAACCTATATAAATTCTGTTTATTGCTTGAAATAAATATATTATTTATTTTTTTACTACGACCACTTTATGGTACTATTATTAAAGATATTAGTATTCAGTAACTATTTATCCTCTAACGGCGCTATGGCTCTTTTAGGAACTTAGCCTCTTTAAAAATTCTCCTCATCATTGATTATCCTTCTCCATCTTATAGCTATACAAAAATAATTATTAAATGTAACTTTCCTTGCAACTCGTTTTTATAAACTGATTTTTTATTAAGGCGTCATTCGGAATCCCTCTTAGGCCTATGGAGATGAAATTAAAATTAAAGATTCTTACATAAAAACACGTCTTCTTCAAACTGCTGAGTCCCCTGAAAGATGTAGTTAAAGTCCACTTTTATTGTTACCAAGTTTTCGAATGTTGTACAATACCTGTTGTATAATTCCTGAGTCTGTCAGGAGAAGTTTTAAGCCATTTTTACGACCGCTCTTCCAGGATGTCACTTGCTGAATTCTAGAATCCAGTCATTTCTACACTTACAGTCCCTGTTACCTTATTACCAACTATGCTTCGGAGGAATCACATTTCTGGAAATATGATGCTTATCGATTGTTATACACCTCCATAATCCAAAAAGAGTAGGGAAGAATAATGTTTTTTCTCTTTGATTACTTCATGACCTATGATTGTTTATAATATCTTGAAAATTTTCATCCATTGATCCAACCAGTGTAAAGGGTCTGGATAGATAGATTTATCAGCACTCACAAGGCTAGCTGATCTCCTACTTTAAAAAGTGTGTGTCCCCTATCTCCTGAACTGAATCAAAAATGCCATCAGAACGGGAAATGACACTGATGCCGTCTTGTCACTGTTGCTTGATTCCTCCACAATCATCACGAATGTGATAATGTAGCCATAAGGTCTGCATGAGACTTGCTCATTTTCTATTTAATGTTATTTATGTATTTGTTATGAATATATGATTTTATAGTGGGAATGTTCATGTCGTTGTGTATGGTGAGATTCGAAATATACCATGGTGCATTAACAACTTTTCTGAGAATTTTGGACTGTGTTGTTTGTATCTTGTGTATGTGGACTTTTTTTGCTGAACCCCAAAGTTCTGCTCCATATGTCCAAATAGGTTTTAGTATACTATTATAAATAAGTCGTTTGTACCGTAAGTCAAGTGAAGATCTGTAGTCCAGAAGACGTGATAGTTGTTTGTACCGTCTAGTCAGCTCTTGTCTTTTTAATTGCGTATGTACGTTCCATGTAAGTATTTTGTCTAAGTATAGTCCAAGACAATGTGTTCATAATTTTTGGAAGATATAACGTACATACATAACATAGTTTTTATTTTTCATATATCAAAAATTGTTATTTGATGTAATGCAACCACTTTTGATAGTAAATGGAATCTTTTGGTATTGTTTTTTGAAGAATTTAAAACGAATACATTAAAAACACCAAAAAAACTGATGTACCTGATTTTGCAGTATAAAATCTCAATTTTATTCCTTTTACGCTTTCCTTCAAAATTGATTGTTAGGGCAGTCTCCCTCGAAACCTATTCTATTCTCACAAACAACGAATACTGTTCATGTATTACTGGAATTTTTCGAACCATTGTTATGAAAAATCCTTTTAAAAGATTGTTTGGGTCAGCAGAGGGTTTGAAGCGAATGCGGTGGGCAGAAGAGAGAATCCTGTTTTTAATTAAAAATATCAATCTCAACAATGATTATTAGCCCGACTTTCATTTCAATAAACAATACCACCCACGTCTTTTACACTTGTTTTTAGTTATTATTTAGCTCTTTGATAAAAAAAAAATAGGCCAGGTTCCTTAAGAATAACAATATTGTACATAAATTAATAGAAATATATCTGGCCAGATGGCTACATTATTGGAATATTGCAATTAAAACGTATGTTCTGATAGAGAATAAACAATTTAAAAAAAAATATATATATATATATGTATCAATACATACAAAAAAAAATCATAAATAAAATAATAGAATACAAATTTACAATAAACAGAAATTGGCTAATGGAAAAATAAAATAGTAGATAAGAACATCTAATAATAATTATGAATGAATAATGAAAATCTATTCATAAGTATGAATAATAGTATCATAATAAGTGTGGAATATTTACAGTATTTTCTCAATCTATTGTGTTGAATATAGCTATTTATTTTATTAATTAGAGACCATCTGTTTGGGAATTAAGGAGATGTAGGAATAGTTTTGATTTGAATGTGGATAAAGAAGATGCATGACGGATATCGGGTGGGAGTGAGTTCCAAAGAGAGGTAGACCGAGCGGGAAAGGAGCGCTCAAAAGTTTTTGTTCTGAGGGAACGCGAATAAAGGTCGGAAAGGATAAGGATAAAGGAGATCTTGTTCCCTGCGATTGGATAGAGGATTTGAACTGTAAGATGGATGTTGTGAGTAGATGTTTTTGTATAAGAAACTAGGAAATAGACTCTATGGATAGAAGGGGTAGTCACTTTACTCATCTTAGAGGTGGGGCACATGTGACTTCCTCGGGGCGTCGAAGACAAACCGAAGTGGGCTGTTCATAATTCTTCTCAGTCTTTCCTCAAGCTTGGTCGAGAGCCCACCATAAGCCACACAGCCATAGTCAAAGTGTGGAAAAATGAAAGAAGCATATATATGTATGTATATATACAGTAAATAATTTATACTTATGGTTCTCGAGATTCAGTCAATTCATTTAACTTCCTTTTGGGAGCGTTTCGAGACCATAGCGGATATTATGCGCGTGGAGCTGCAAAGAGGGGTAAATCCATATTTTATTTTTTTTAATATCTTTACTGTTTTTTCTCAAATAATGTGGTACATGGTTCACCCTTCAAAACATGCTAAATCCAATCTAATTTTTCGTTCTAAGTTGGGGTTGAGATGCAGAAGGGGATAAATCCTCGTCTTCTTTTTACAATTAACTTTTAATAATATAAATAATATATATTAAATTTAAAAATTTTGAAAAATTATTTTTCGTTCTTTTCAAACAATAATTACTGAAAATTTTTATTATAATCATAATAATGATTTCCTCTTTTTTTTAAATCTCATTCATTATAAACCTTGATGGGCTCAATTTATGGTTTTATTGTGTTCAATTTATTATTTTTTGTTTAATCATGGATAAACATCCTGAAGTAAACCTAAATGACCTAGAAAAAAGTTTATAAATTAAACAAATTGGAAGCGGAATTTGTCAAAACATCAACGGTTTGTACAATCTTCATTTACCATTTTTTACCGATTCCAATCTAATTTATTAAAATTGAACTATAGTTATTCTGCACCTGGAACGTGTGTCCGGATAATGGAATGTAAAGACATTAACAAAAAGAATTAATATGCTTCATCACTGGCCACCGAGGTATAAGAATTTTCTTTAACAAGTTCTACTCTATTACTGACAAGGTTTGAATGTTAATTTTGCTTCAATGAATTTACATTTAAAGTCTTTTTCTTAATAATATCGTTAATTTTTTTTTCTTTTTAGCTGGTGCAAGATGCTTTTGTTATAATGTATACCGTAATTAAAAAAGTTAAAAGATTTAGAACAACAAAATTTGCGGCGAAGTTGCCACGTCAAAACTCATTCAAGGTATCCTCAAATTGAAGCGTGTTCAACGTGCATTAGCTTAAAAGAATAAACTCAAAAATGCCCAATTCATGACATTTTATTGAGAAAAAAAATATGGTATTTGAAACAAAATATTGAAAACAGTATTAATGTTTCTTTGGATTGTCAAAAGAATCAAGCGCTTCCCCGTGTCGCGGATCAATCCGCATATTTCTCAAGGCAAATCTACATGTTCAATTTTACGATTGTAATAAACAAAAAAAAAATATTATATGGATGAACATACAAAATGTACAAAAAAGAATACAAATTATTCAAGAGATAATAGATCAACTTCGTTACTTATTTTTTTCATCAAAGTTATTTCATTGTTAAATTATTAAAAAATGATAATGAGTTAATTGCCATGAGTTATTTTTCGAAGTATTGACATCATCTTCCAATGAGCAATTTGTTTGAAAATTTTACGCAATTGTACCTCCACCGATATATGTCAAATCAAAGTGGCATAAAAACACTATCGTTGTCGAATAGGATTCTTGTATAAGAACTACTTTTACTGCAATAAAAATACAATACTGTAAAGAAAAAGGCTTATGCAGATTAATGGAGAATCTCTATAAATAACAAGAATTAGAAATAATATAGAATTAACTCTCTTCATTAACATCGTAATAATCTAATAAAGAAGAAGGTCGTCCTATTTCGTGCTTTCTCATTTTGACTCATATTTTAATGTTTAATTCCCATTTCAATTAGGATTAAAAAAAAAAAAAATTAAATACTTATTTTTTTCATCAAAGTTATTTCACTGATAAATTATTGAAAAATGATAATGAGTTAATTGCCATGAGTTCTTTTTCCTAGTTACTGACTTTTTAAAATTTTCCTTTAAAGATTGGGATAAATCCAATTTATTTAAATTGCTTAAAAATTTTGAATTTTGAAAATCAGAACAGTATTGTACAGATATGTTTCTGATGAGGTTTGAAAACGTTTGATCCAAAAATAATTGCCCCAAATAAATACAATCAACCGAATTATGCATATGTTTGTGTTTCCTGAAAAATTTTCAAATTTTGATTTACCCCCTTTTGCATCTCCATGCCCCATATATCATATATCGGAATCAGGCAAGAGCACAGTATACGACACTCCTAGAAATGGTGAAAGTGTTTGCGATATAAACTTCCAAGGCCTTCGGCAAGGCTGCTCATTCTCAAAATAATATAATAATAATAATAAATAAAAATAACATAATCAATAGTTTTAGAGAAACGGCTTAGTAACAATATACATACTTTCTTTTCACAATCATAATTCATTAAGTCTGGTATTTTCCTCTGTTGGTTTTACTTTTCTGATCATATTTGATACAAGTATGTTTTAGTTTTTGTAAATATAATGACCGTGAAGATGAAGTTAGTAAATCTAAATTATAACATTCTCATTCGACCATAACATGTTGAGATAGTGATAGAGTAAATAAAATTTAAAAAAATGTATTAATATAACAATAATAAATAAATTAATATAATATAAATTAATATGTGATGGGGGCATTTTAATTGTTTTTTATTAATGTGTTTACATTCCAGTATGCGGACACACGTTCCAGGAGCAGAATATCTATTGTACAATTTTAATAAATTAGATTGGAATCGATTAAATAACTGGTAAATGAAGATTGTACAAACCGTTGATGTTTTGAAAAATTCCGCTTCCAATTCGTTTAATTCCTAAACTTTTTTCTAGGTGCTTTTAGGTTTACTTCAGGATGTTTGTCCATGATTAAACAATAAAATAATAAATTGAACACAATAAATCAATAAATTGAGCCCAAAAATAAATTTTAATTTTATTATTAACAAGAAATTTAATTTTATTATAAAAAGAAGACAAGGATTTATCCCCTTCTGTATCTCAACCCAAACTTAGAACGAAATATTAGATTGGATTTAGCAATTTTTGAAGGGTGAACCTTGTACCACATTATTTGAGAAAAAACCGTAAAGATATTAAAAAAAATAAAATATGGATTTACCCCTCTTTGCAGCTCCACGCGCATAATATCCCGAGAACCATAAGTATAAATATATATATATATATAAGTTAAGGTCTATCGAAAGGAATACTTAAAAAAAAAGAGAAAGGTTTGAAATGAACACAGCCAACTCTGATTGATAACTGACTTTATTGCTCTCATAATCCTACATATATACCTTTGGTTTGTTTACATCTAAGCACTTTAAGGATTAAAGTGAATATTGTTGGTCTCCAGGACTTAACTCCCCCCCTCCAGTTTTCGAAGAATTTCGGAAACTTGGAAACGAAGTAAGCCAAAACCCGGAAGGCCAGCAACATTCACTGTACATTTCCGTAGTGCTGAACACATATACAGTGAGAGACAAAAAAATAAAATAAAAAAAATAAACTTATAGATCCGAAATCCTCTCTTTCACTTTCGATAGAACTGACACACACACACAAAACAAAACGAGATGCTTCTAATAATAAATAAAAAAAAAAGGGTTCGCACTATATATACACTCACAATAGAAAAATAAAAAGTCATAAAAAGAATATGTATGCTTCTGGATGACGGCCAGGACACTCCAGGCCGTTACGCATGTTCTAACTGCCCGAGAGGAAGCTTAAGTTGTTCGATATGAACATTCTTACGTCGCTTGGGATCCTTAATGTATTCAATCGTTACAATGTTATGTTCCCTTATCGCTACCACTCGGAATGGCCCTTCGTAGCGTAGTAATTCTTTCCCCCGGTTGGAACTCCTCTGCCTATAAACGGTAGTACCTATCTTAATCCCACCCATGGCGTCCTTGACCCTGAGGTTCTCTTTCGCTACGCGACTTCGCTTTTCCCGTTCGAGCCTGTCTTTGACTTTCCCCTGTAACTTCTCTAGCGATATTCGATTTGCAACCACGTGATCCTTCAACTCGCCCTCAACGGTTGTAGCTCTGGTGTCCCTTCGTCGTTGTCGCAACCCGAAAATAATCTCAAAGGGAGAAAACCCGGTAACGGAATGGATAGATTCGTTATACGCCGCGATTGCCTTTTCCATTGCCTCATCTGGTTCTAACCCTTTTTCTACCTGATAGATTCGCAAGTGGTCGCTGAGGGTACTATGCAACCTCTCGATGGCTCCTCTACTTTTGGGGTGTCCCGGGGTGTTGATTCTCCATACCACCCCTAGCTCCCTCGCTTCGGCCCTTATCTTCGCATTGTCGAACTCCATTCCACCATCGGAGGCGATTCTGTCGGGTACCCCATATACCTTAAACCAGGCCCTAAGGGCCACTAGAACTGCATCCGCCGATTTCTCGTTAATGAGATGGGCCGCAGCCACCTTACTGAAGCAGTCTATTAATGTGATCCACTTATAGCCTCTCCAGGAAAACGTATCGATTTGCAGGTCCGTCAAAGGCATTTCTGCAGTGGGCGTTTCCTCCTGTATTCCTTTGGGGGGATGTCTGTCGTATTTCGTGGATAAACAAACGTCGCATGCCCCCACAACTTCCCTGACTGTTTCCTTCATATTCCACCAGAAGTACCTCCGCTTAAGCGCTTGGATAGTTTCGCTGACTCCCCTATGATTCGTCTTGCCCTGGTGATAAGCTACGGTGATCTCCTTCTGACGGTCGCTCTCACGAATCGTCTCTACCATCATCGTACAGCGAACGAAGTTGCGGTCCACTCCTAACCTTTCCGACCGCCATAACCGCTGTATTTTTTCCCACACGGTGGCGTTTCCGACGTACAAATGGGATGTTCTTCCCGGCCTGGAAGCCTCTTTCAGTACTCGACAAATGTTGTCATCACTGACTCCGGGTTGTGACCAGATGGTAATAATGTTACTCCTACCGTACTTTGAGAAGTCCATTTTAAGTAGCCCCGCGGTCCTGGTCTTCCATATGACTTGACGCTTCTTGTCATTAATTATTTCCTCTAACTCCGTCATCTCCGTCGGTCTATCTTCCGCTGAACTTTCCTCGTCCTGGTCTTCCTCTTCTCTGCTGTCCGAACTGCGTCCTCCTTCCCCCTCCGGAGTCCATTCTTGTAGGAACTGCCTAATGTCCCGCGATGGGCCCTCTCCCGTTTCTTCCACCGCGTTTACCATTATCGCCCGGGACAGCCAATCGGCTACCACGTTCTCCTTGCCCGGTTTATATTTGATTTCGAGGTTGTACTGCCCCAAAAATTCCTTCCAACGAGTGATGCGCGCAGACGATTCTTTTAACTTTCCCACCCACTGCAGAGGTCTGTGGTCCGTATGTACCGTGAACTTCCTTCCGAATACGTACGGTCTGAAATGGTCTATTGACCACACTATTGCTAGAAGTTCGCGCTCTAACGCACTGTACCTTGTCTCGGCTTCCGTAAGGCGCCGGCTAGCGTAAGCAACAGGGCGGTCTCCTTTTTCCCCATCTTGTGACAACACTGCTCCCAGTGCATATTCGCTGGCATCCGTCGTGAGCATGAAGGGCTTCTCGAAGTCCGGGAAGGCCAGTACTGGTTCCTCCTGAAGCCGTACCATACATTTGCGGATGTTATTCTCCATCTCCGGGGTAACGAAAATTTTTCGGCCTTTCTTCAATAGGTTGTTGAGGGGTACAAGGTATTCCGCCATTTCCGGGACAAAACGCCGGTAATAATATAGCGAGCCCAATAGACGACGTATACCCTGGACATCTCTCGGCACCACCATCCTTGAAATTGCGTCCACTTTGCTCTTATCGGGTTTCACCCCCTCCTTCGTAATGGTGTGTCCCAAGAAAGTAATTTCTCCTTTTCCCAGAAGTGATTTTTCAGCAGATAACTTCAAGCCGAATCTCCGGATCCTGTTAAACACACTCCTGAGATGCTCGATATGCTGCGTTTCGGTTTTGCTGAACACCAACAGGTCGTCCATGTAGACTTGACACACATCTTCATCCAACCCCCGAAGAAACTCATCCATTAACTTTTGAAAAGTTATGGGCGCGTTTTTGAGTCCGAAGGGCATCCTCGTAAACTCATAGTGCCCTCTTTCGAATGTGAATGCGGTCTTGGACTGATCCCTCGGGTGCATCTTGATCTGATGATATCCTGCCTTCAAATCTAGGGTGCTAAACACTGTTGCCCCGCTCAGCCTATCAATGATGTCTTCGAATCTCGGGATGGGATACTTTTCATCTATCGTGTTTTCATTTAACTTCCGGTAGTCTATCACGACTCTGTATTTCTCTTCCCCAGCTGCGCTCTTTTTCCTTACCGCCCAAAGTGGACTATTATACGGCGATGTGCTGTCTACTATAATCCCTTGATCTTTAAGATTCTTTATCTCCTCCCTAATGTGCTGCCTCAACGCCTGTGGGTATCGCCTTTCTTTGACGTATGTCGCCCGTTCTTCTTTTAATGATATTTCGTGAACGGTTTCCCCCGTTGCGCCTAACCGCTCGCCCTCCTTATGGAAAATATCATCGAAGTCTCGCCGTATCCGTACCCTCCAATCCTCTGCCTGGTTCACTACGCCCACACACACCATCGCGTCCTTCGCCCTCACGTAACTTTTGTATCGCTTACCCCCTATCTTGACTGACCATCTCCCATCCTTATTTTTCACTCGAGTACCTAACTGATTCAGAATATCGCACCCGATTATCCCTTCATAACCACGTAACATATTTTCCACCACGTGTACCCTTAGTTTGGTCCCTGCTTTAAACCACGTCCCCAATTCCATCATCACTTCCCCCTCTACTCTACAAGGGCCACCCAGAGTGGTTAATTTGCATGTACATACCTGTACCTGGGGTGTCCTTTTTCCCGCCGCCAGCTTCTCCACCGCCTTCCTACTCAGGATTGTGCCGGAACTTCCTGTATCTACGAGGCACCTGATTCCTCGCTCCACCTGTATAATAGGCAAACCGCCACATACTCCTCTCACGCTGCAGTTCACTATCATGCGGTCGCCTCTCTGCTGACACTCACCTCAGTCTTCCGCGCGCTGCTTCCTCTCTGATGTTACACGCAGTCTTCCGCTCCTGCGACTACTTCTGTCTCCTTCACCTCCACTGCTCGCTGGTCCTTCTTCTTCCGTCTCCGATGTCTCCGTCGACGCTGGTGTCGACTTATGTCTTCGCCAGACTCTCTGGGCGTTTACTTCCATGGGTTCCACCCTCTGCGTCTCCCTGCGAGAGTAGATATAGGGGCACTGCCTGACCATGTGTCCCTCTGTTCCGCACTCAAAGCACCGCGTGCGAGGGCACTGAGCCATTAGGTGTCCTGTTTTTCCGCACTCGTGGCATTTCCTCTCCTCTCTTCGTCCCTTTTTCTTCTCCGTCCCTGGTCGTCTATCTCGTGCAGCCGACCTCTCCTTCTTATAACCTTCGGGGTCTCTTCTCCTACCCATGTCCAATCTTGGACGGTTTCGGCTAATCTCAGGTCGACGGTAAGTGACCTTACTCCAGCCCGTCTCTGCGACCTCGCCGAATTTTGATTCTTCCTCCCTTGCGCTCACGTCTACCATCTCCTGTGCGCACTCCAAGAATGTTTTGTCTTTCGGCAATCCATCCTTTCTTCCAGTATCCCTGGCTAACTGGACTTTCAGTATTCTGGATAGAAAATCCATGCGAGCCTCCACTTGATCCGTTTCCATCATTTCACGTAATTTCTCCGTAATTTTATTATACCGCGCCAACAGTACCGCTGCATATTGCCCGTGTGACTGTCCTTGTTTGCGGTATTCCCTGAACATCTGGAGCATGTCTTCTTCTGGGGCCCATCGTCCACCCCCGAATGCATTTTTCAGCCTCTCCTTGACCGTATGCCATGGCGTCTCTTCGTCCGCCTGAATTAAGTTGAGGATGTTTCTTCTAACTCGGCATACTAAGGCTGCCCTTAGCCTGGTGGCGTCCAATTCGTCGATATCCTTTGCCTCGACGTGGACCTGGATATAATACATAATCCTGTCCCCCCCTTTGAGGAAGTGATTTAACTCACCAACTTCTCCGTCGAACCTTTCTAGCTCGCTGATCTCCCTCCTAAGATCACGTGCATTATTTTTTCTTAACTTCATCCTCTCTATTAGATTTGCCTCTCTTGCCGCTATGTCTGCACGAGCCATCGCTAACGTGGTAGTCGGCAGCATGGGGAAATCAGGATTTATCGGTTCCTGTGTTTCTATAGGTGGTTGGGTTACTGGTTGTTGTTGAGAATCCACTGTGAGAATTGCCGGTCTCAAAATGTCACTTAGTCCTGGTTCGGGCATTTTTCTCACTTGATACGCACAATTAAATAGGAAGAAAAAGAAAAATTAATTTACCACGATTTTTCTTTTCCGCACTGTCCCGCCGGTTTCGGCACCAGTTAAGGTCTATCGAAAGGAATACTTAAAAAAAAAGAGAAAGGTTTGAAATGAACACAGCCAACTCTGATTGATAACTGACTTTATTGCTCTCATAATCCTACATATATACCTTTGGTTTGTTTACATCTAAGCACTTTAAGGATTAAAGTGAATATTGTTGGTCTCCAGGACTTAACTTATATATATATATATATATATATATATATATATATATATATATATATATATATATATATATATATATATTACTTTTGAATTGTAATGATTTTAATTTCATATTGCAATAATATAATTGGAAAAATACAAGTATAACTTACACTTATATACAAGTATATAAATTTATTGATTTGAAATTTTTTTAATCCTAATTGAAATGGGAATTAAACATTAAAATATGAGTCAAAATGAGAAAGCACGAAATAGGACGACTTTCTTCTTTATTAGATTATTACGATGTTAATAAAGAGAGTCAATTCTATATTATTTCTAATTCATGTTATTTATAGAGATTCTCCATTAATCTGCATAAGGCTTTTTCTTTACAGTATTTTATTTTTATTGCAGTACGAGTAGTTCTTGTACAAGAATCCTATTCGACAACGATAGTGTTTTTATGCCACTTAGATGTAACATATATTGGTGCAGGCAATAAAATTTTCAAACAAAATGCTCATTGGAAGATGATGTCAATACTTTGATTTGTTAATGAAGTTATAAAAAAATCCTAATATTTCATTCCATAAGAAAAAATGACATAACGAATGGAGAGGGTGGCAAAAAAGTGTTTATAAAACAACAGACCTCTAACACATTTTTTGAAAGAGAATTGTGTTCTTAATGGAGCAAAACAACAAAAAGTTTTAATAGAACTCCCTCCCAATCCACCCCCAGCGATTTCGACAAATAATTACCATCGTCTGGTTTCCTACAATCTATTCAATGACTCGTGGCAATTGCCATTCTGAATTTAGAAGGTGAGACCAAAGTTAATTTTCGCACATACACCACTAAATGATGACATGGATGTTCGTTAATTACTATAAAGTTATAGTTGGACGGTAACTCGTTAAGGTATGTTACAATAGTCAATTATTCATTTATGAATACAATTATTAAACAGCATGATTTCCGTGTTATAATACGCACTCAGGTTTTGGCCTGAATTGCATGGTAACCAAACCTAACCTGAATAGAACAAGACTCATAAAATCATTTAATAGAAATATGAGAGTCAAAAAAAAGAATCATATAAGGTAATGTTATACAGTAAAATTACTTAACGAGTTTCCTAAATTTCTGAAATCCACGTTACTCAATTAATTTCCATCCGCGCAGGAGTTCGCATAACTAAAACTTTACAGATAAATCAAAGTTGCTATTTGCGGCTTGTAAAGTTTCCGAAAGAGCTACACGCTTATGTTAACAGCAAAGCTTTAAAATAGCTCCATATATATGAAAGATTTGTTTTTTTTATTTTAAAAGTTATATTGATAATATAATGAGTACTTCCTATATTTTATTAATTGTGACAACTTTCTTCTGATTTCTAACACTTAGGATTGAAGCTTGCAATAGATATTTAAGCTAAAAACATTAATACATATATCCTATTTATGTTGAACACTGTTCTTAAATTTATATATCAAAAAACTTTTTTATTATTATTATAGACTTAAAAATAACAATTTAAAACTATTTATTGGTTGAATTGGATCCAATCCATAAAATTTATTCATTTTTTGTCTAAATATAATCTGCGATGTAAAATCACGTTTCATTGAAAAAAAAAAAATATTAAACAAAAATATAGGAACATATATATCGATTTAATCCAATTGTGTATTATGTCTGTTAAAAGATTTACCTATATTTCTTACAATTATATATTAGAGTTTACTTGCGGTTTCAACACATATCTGTACATATTAATTTATTATTGTTATATTAATACATTTTTTTAAAATTTGATTTACTCTATCACTATCTCAACATGTTATGGTCGAATGAGAATGTTATAATTTAGATTTACTAACTACATCTTCACGGTCATTATATTTACAAAAACTAAAACATACTTGTATCAAATATGATCAGAAAAATAAAACCAACAGAGGAAAATACCAGACTTAATGAATTATGATTGTGAAAAAAAGTATGTATATTGTTACTAAGCCGTTTCTCTAAAACTATTGATTATATTATTGTTATTTATTATTATTATTATATTATTTTGAGAATGAGCAGCCTTGCCGAAGGCCTTGGAAGTTTATATCGCAAACACTTTCAGCATTTCTCGGAGTGTCGTATACTGTGCTCTTGCCTGATTCCGATATATGATATATGGGGCATGGAGATGCAAAAGGGGGTAAATCAAAATTTGAAAATTTTTCAGGAAACACGAAAATATGCAAAATTCGGTTGATTGTATTTATTTGGGACAATTATTTTTCGATCAAACGTTTTCAAACCTCATCAGAAACATATCTGTACAATATTGTTCTGATTTTCAATATTCAAAATTTTTAAGCAATTTAAATAATATAGAATACTTATCCATATAGAATAGGTACTATATTCTCTAATACTAGTAATATAGCGACTATACAAAAAGAAAAGAAAGAAGCCCCGAACCAATCAAATCTGAGGTTGAAGTTGCTTACTATCCGGGACCGATAAGCCAATGTTGTGCAAATCAACGGCACTTTCCCTGCTTTATTTTAGTCTTAAACAAAGATGAAATAATGGTATTAGAAATATATTGGCGGCTGAAGTATGAAAACGAAGATATACGACCATAATTAAAGATTTCCAGGTGTATTTTCGCTATTACATACAGACTTGCTGTCTTCCGTTCAAGAGTTTAAAGATTGCAAAGGCCAGACTTACGAGAAAGGGCTTTTGATACTGAATCTTTCCACCGATCAAGGCTTCTTCAGGCAGGATATTCAAAGCCAACTTAGGTTTTATGGAAGTGTTTATTTTTTGGGATCACATGCGCAGGGCCACTTCTTTATAATTATAACTGATCTTCATTACCAGATGGTTGCAAAACATAAAGTAGGAACTTAGAAAAATAATTAATTAAAAAGTTTGCCAACAAACTTGAAGTGACATTAAGAACACTAGTGACAGTTAGAATTACAAAATTGTTCCCTGTAATACAACTTCATTTCAAGCCAAAGACTATGAGAATCACAGAATACCGCTCCCCTCAATACAATTAACATTCTCTGGAAAAAAATGACTTAAACACCTATTCACTGGGGCTGTAGATATAACAAAGCCTGTATTAAAATAATTTGCAGATCAAATGGGCAGTGATTGAGCATGAACTTACTTATATAAGTCGATATGATTTTTTCACATTCGGGATAAAAACTAAAACAGCTTCAGAGGGTTAAATGTTTCTTTTTAGCTCTTAGAGTCTATTCAAAGAAAATGTTTACGGTTATCTTATCCTCAGAAGTGAGTTTTTACGCTTACTCCCTGAGTCATTTATTTTTTACTATCTGCTATCCTATTATTTTTCTACTTTTGTTTTTCGGGACCAGAGATAGAAGACCAGTGGCCGACATGGCGATAACGCATGAATTTATGCAAGAGAAAGCTGCTATGAGCACTGGATTCTCTGCCCCCCCGAACACAATGCCATCCGCAGCAATCAGATAATCCATATGCGACTAATAGCCAGTTAGGGAGATTCTCCTGCCAGCCAAGGATCTATTTCCGATGGATCCATCACTAATACCAATATTTTTTATTTATTCTTGCTATAATATTTTCAAAATTCTCAATTTACATCCTGAAATTACAAATAATAATTATTTATTTGACGTGAAACAGCCATGAAGGACTTCTATGATGCAACGGTTTTTTTTGCAATTTTTTCTCGGCCTATATTTGCCTCATGGTTTCACTATAGGTTTTTCTTCTTTATTCTGTCCAGGTCTTGGATGGCAAATTTTTTCTGTCTGCCACTAGAACCGAATTTTTGGTATTACGTTCTATTTTCTAATAAATCTAGTGTAATCCCGTGTTTCATGCTTTATTTGTTCTGTGTATTCTTGTTTGAATTTGTGAATTTAAATTTGAATTTTGGTGAACATTTTTTTGTTTAGTCTCTCCTCGTTCATCCTCATCGTGTGACCATAAAATCTGAGTCTTCTAACCCTCATTTCTGTTTCCAAGCCTCGAATATCATAGTAAATTTCTTTGTTAGATTTAAGCCGGTATTCTTCTGGTGTTACTAAGGGCCCGTGGATTCTCTAGCAGGTTGGTTTCAGTTTCAGGTTCTTTCATGGTTATAAAATGGATTTGTAACCAGGACGTTTCATCAATGCTTCCATGTTGTTGACAATGCGAAATTCTTCGACTTTCCTTCTTCTTTTATATTATATTATATTTGCTCTAGAAGACAGAGATAATAGGGAAAGAGAGGAGATGATGATACTAAAGTAGACTATGCAAAGAGAGTAGTCAATAGTTCTAGATTAGTCCCTAAGTTAATGTTAGTCCACAGTTAATTACTCTATTTATTAACCAATTTGTATATCTATGTTATATCGTTCCATACTAAAACAAATATAATTATTTCTTATAAGTCATGTACTGTTTGTTAACTATACCCAAAGGATTCTCCCGAAACTTATTAAATTATTAAACTAAAATTAGTACAAATGTTTTTTTTTCTAGCCCTTATGTTAACAATGAAGCTCTCTAGGACTTCCTTCCAAAAATGTATTAGCAAAATTAACTTCTACTAACCTGTTCATCAACTTATCCATATGGTAACACTTTTTTGAAATTTCGTACCCCGATTTAGACATTTTCTAATAGTGATGTTTTCTGCAATACTTTAGCATGCATAAACAATTATAAATTTCTTTATTTCTTCAATTATAAATGTCTAAAACTGGCCTCGACTGGCCTTAAATCACACTCATGAGAAATTAACATATAAGCGCATACACATTTAAAATAGATCCATCACTACAAATGAAGTTACAGCATTTAAATCGAAAACAAAAGTATTACAGCAGGTTAAATGGAAATACCTTTATTCGAATTCAGTCTATAGAGCTGGGTATCAACATTGCACTCAAGCTGAGCTTCGCCTGTGTATCCCTGGGTAAAGCCGACCCTAAAGAATCAGACCGCTGAAGCGTTTACGTATTAATGTACAAAAAAACCATTGTCTCAAGTACTCAGTGACTTCAAAGCTTCGTTATTTCTAAAAGTAATAAGGCATTCATTTTATTTAAATTCGCTAATATAGACTGAATAGGATACAATTCTGTTCAATATATTATTTCCTTTGGCTTAATGTATCATATTTTATCAATACATTTAAATTTTTTTATATGTGTATTGTTTAAAATTTATCCTTTGAGCCTTTTAAAAAATAGAATATTAAAATATTTAAAAAAATTTAGATAGTTAAAATGTTTATTCCCTTTAATTATGAAGGGAATTAAGTTTTATGCTTTGATATTTTTATTTCATTTTATACTTTGCAAACATTTCTTAGTGCTGAGGATGTTGCGCATAGTGCCGCGATAATTGATGATGGATCTTCTATTAGAAATGCGGCTATCCCTGATGGAATAGTCTATGAAACTCTACAAGACATATGTTAATTCATTTAGCGTCACCTTATGCTGCAATGGTTAATCGGACGATGCTACAATGGTAGTACTAAATTTTACCTATTCAGGTTCAATTAAGATAGGGATCTTTAACGAGTGCCTGACATCGTACAGTCCCAGGACCGCCATTTTACGTCCCTTCCAATGGAAGGCATAATTAAGGATTTTTTGCTCCATTACGAAAAAACCTAATGCCTCCTACCAGGCTGTGAACTCGTGTACTTGGGCACAGTAGATTGTTATCCGTTGACTGGTAACATACATTTTATGCCCTTTGCAAGTAACAAAGCCTCTGTGAGACGTGTATAAAACAAAAATTGATTTTAGAGGTAAAATATTCATTAAATTTGTGAATATGTTAATTAAATAAGTAAATATGTTTTATTTGATTGTTTGCAAGTCATTTATTCAAGATAAAATACATAAGGATAAAAGGATAATTAAAATACACACAATTAAAATACATAAAATTAAAACTAAACGATTCAAATTAAAATACAATAAAAATTAACATACTTCCTATTAAAAATTAAATTAAATCCAATTAAAATTGGAATCATATAAACAAAAATTGCAATTTTACACCAGGAGCACAAGCAATGCACACTTTTTTCGAGCATTCTAGGCAACAGGGATTTTCATGCTTTATAGATTTGTAAGCAGTTTGCCTCCTCTTTTGATAAGGGCTATATCAACAAGCTTTCCTCTTTGGAAGCCTGTCAGAAAATTCTTGAGAGCCATTACCGGTTTCCTCAGATTCCCAAGAATGTCTCGTGCAATGTTTTTTAGGTCATCCGGAAGGTATGGGATTGTCAAACGACGTTGCACATGGTTTTTTTGAGGTGAATAGCATGCCGTACTAAAACATTCAAACATAAAAATAGTAATTACATGGTTTGGTACGTACGTCATACGTAGAAGAAAAGAACGTTTCAGGATTGAAACATCACACACGTTGTTTACGAGGATGTTGGGTACTCGTACAATATTCAAAGTGAACATACATGGAAGGTTTTATTTTACAAGTGGCGCTAAAGTATTAAAAGAGGAAAATTAGTAAACCTTAGCGTCTCTGTGACGTATGTTACCTGGGTCGAGTTTAACAATACAACAGGATGACATTTTTTCAGCTTCAAGAATCTTACGAAACCATCTTACTGTTATTCAAGCAGTCAGCACCTCCAACAAGTTTGAAATTTATAAATTTAACAGAAGGCTTATATGAAGAAGATTAAATAAATAAATACAGATGGTTTTACGCCCAGAGAGAGAATAATGGCGGACTTTCAGAGTTTGCAATTCAGATTTCATAATACTAATAGGTGGTACATAATTGTGAAAGGCAGAATTTCAGCTACAATTTAGTTATGATTAAGGCGCCTAAAATATAAAAGTATTTACAATAGACATCTTTAAGGGAGGTATCACTCCATACTTTTTAAAGTTAGGATCTTATTTACAAACAAGTTAATAAAGCATTGTTTTATATGTCCCAAATAGAAAAAAAAAACAATTTTTGTATTATTTGAGGGTGGTCTGAAAGGTTTCCGACCTAACAAAAATACAAGACATTTTTTTCTGAATTTTTGATTTTTATTTGTCAACATACTCTCCTCTTAACTCTACACACTTCTTCCAGCGATACTTCCATCTCTGTAACTCGTCCAAAAAGTGCTCGACGTTTTTCTCGGCAAAATAATTGTTAACGAAGGTGATTCCCTCTTCATTTTACGAAAATCTCTGTCCTCCAAGCGCAATTTTTAGATTAGGGAACAAAAAGAACTCGCTTGGGGCTAGATCTGGTGTGTAAGGTGGGTGGTCAAGCAGTTCAAACCGTAATTCGTGAATTTTCGACATGGCAACCGATGAGGTGAGAGACGTCCCCCTGTCTTAGTGAAACAGGATTTTCTTTTTCTGAAAAAATGGCCATTTTCCAAGTTCTGCCTTCAGCTTGTCAAGTAATAATGCGTGGTATGTTCCTGTAATGGGTTTTCCTTTTATAAGATAATCGATTAAAATAGCTCCATGACTATCCCAAAAAACATTCGCCATCACTTTCCCAGCCGAGAAAACAGTGTTTGCTTTTTATGGAACCGGTTCCCCTTTGCAGTCTACTGCTTGGACCGTATTTTTGTTTCGCTCGTATAATGATGTATCCAAGTTTCATCTACAGTAATTAATTGGCGCCAAAACTCGGATTTATTGCGCCAACAGAGCGTTGGAAATGTTCATTCGAACACAATTTTGGTCTAACGTGAGCAAACGCAGCACCCAATGAGCGGACACCTTTCTCATATCTAAATGTTGATTTAATATGTAACAATCACGTTCTTTTGACATGTTCATAACCAGTGCTATCTCTCTCACTTTAATTCGGCGGTCGTCTAGCACCATTTGGTGAACTTTGGCAATGTTTTCGTCGGTAGTTGCAGTTATTTGACGTCCCGAACGTTCATCATCTCCAAAGGTCTTATGGCCAAGTTTAAATTCACCTCCCCAAAATTTCACTGTGGTAAATGATGGTGCAGAGTCCCCTTGCACAGAATCCAACTCATCTTTAATTTGCGTAGGCGAATTGTCTTTCAAAAACAAATATTTAATGACAGCTCGATACTCGATGTTGCCCATTTTCACAAAAACACTCACATATACTCACTCGTGAGTAACTGTCAACAGATGAACAACGAAATTCACTAGATTTTATTTTCGTGTTCTGCCATGTTCACGTTGCGGTCGGAAACTTTTCCAACCTCCCTCTTTTAACTTAGAGTCCATTAATTGAAATATCAGATGATAAAATAACAGATATTATTGAATTAATAATACTCATTGACGTATTTTAAATGATTTGACATCAATTAAATAAATTAGGGCAAGCAAATAATAAATTGTTTACCTGACATAGATGCTGTATGGTAAAAGGAGCAGAGCTATTCGGAAAAAATAAAACTGGCTTTTAGTTGACCAGGGGGTCCCTTATCTTAGGTGGGGATGGCCACGCTACAGTTTTATTCTTCACTTTATAGTTCTTTTATGGTCACCGCCCATCTTCTCCTTCCCTCCAGTTTATTGTAGCCAGGCTGTAGTATGGTATCTGGGTTATTCAATGACTGGATCTATTGTCAATTTTTAATAACATATTTTCAAACGTAGATTATATATAAATACTAGCGACCCGCCCCAGCTGTGCACGGGAGATAAGGCATATTATGCCTACACGTTTTGTCTGTCTAATGTATTTTATTATGTAGATATTATAAACATAAAAAAAAAATATTTCTTTATATACGAATTTATTTTCATGCCCGTTAATGTTTTGCGATAACCCATAAGAAACTCATTTAAAGTTAGACTGATGATTTGGCGTCCCCACTTGGCATAAAATATTCTAATAATGCCCATGAAATACTTAAGGTAACTAAAGTATATAAGTTATTTGAAAGATACTGTACTCGTCTAAATAGCTTCCCAAATACTGCATTGTACATTAAAATTTTTTAGAAGATAAAATAGGTAAAGTCAGTTATCCTTAAAAAATAGATATTATTTTGAAATTCTTTTTTTTTTTATAAATAGCTTATATTAGCTACAGCCCCGGTGAAAAAGCCATGGATGAAGCTGCATAATCCTTTTGACATATAATTAAAGACTGCATGGCGGCATATTCCTCTTTTATTGATCTACAAAAAAGTCAGTAATATCATACGAGTATATGTAGTTTTTGGCTTGAAATGAATTTGTATTGTTACCTACTGCTCGTATCAAGGACTTCGAGGACACCTAAAAAGGGCAGGGAGAGGACAGGGTATAATCGAGGACACACACAGGGGAAACTGGGTGAAGAAATAAACCCCAAAACATTTATCTAACAAAAATAAAGCGGTATTATATTGAAATAAAAATTACATTCAACTATTATTGATACGGCATTAATAAAATAACAATTACAGATTCATTCATTAATAAGGCATTAATAAAATATCAATCACAAATCCATTCATTAATAATAAACTATTATAATATATTAATATATATTAATAAACTAACAATTATAATTTAAACCGAAATTCCCAGTCAACAGGAAAATTAAAACTTTTAATTTAACATAAGATTCACCGACAATAATAGCACTAAACAGGAACATATGAACTAGAATCATACACCAGATTCTCCATCAATACTCAGAATCCCTAAAACCAGTATTAAAATTAATAATTCCCAAACAAAACTCTATCTATCATCTATAACAATAATCCTATCCACCCTCTATAACAATATTCATATGCACTAATAACAACTTACAACTTAAACATTCATCCTCAGAATTCATTATCTCATAACCATTACTTAATTTAGATTTAAAACCAGCCCCCTCTTCTCTACACATAATTCTGGGTCCACTAATACTTAAAGAAAAGATTCCTATCTGCCTTGTGGCCAAACGTGACGAATGAAAAATAAAATAATTAACTGGCTCTGTCTTCAACTGACCACCCTCTGGCCTCTCCCCAAGTCTAGTCCGATTACCGTAAAGAGAAAATCTCTTACCTTCCTCTGTCTTCTCTTCCGGACCCGATTCTTCTCGCTAGTACACGCCTTCAACTCATCTTCACCCCAATCTCCAGGCTGGAGACACCCGTCATGCCCGACGGGCAGTAGCTCTATCTCGGCCAGTTCTCAACTTCTTGAGTCTCGAGAGGAAAAACGGTCGGGTATTTGAAGGCTTATAGCGTCAACATTCTTATCCCGGGGTCAGTGAGGTGGTGCCATCTGTTGGCCATCATTATCCCAACCACTCGCGAATTGGATTTAACTTTTTAAATATTCCATCAGATCGACTCGAAGGCGACGGAAATGTGTCATTTCAGTATTAGACTGATGACTTGGCGTCCCCACAAGCAGACAAGAGCCTTCTAACAAAAATTCATATTAATAAAATATATCTAAACTAAATGTTAAGGGCCTAAAATGGCTTTAACCTAAACCATATACAAAGAAAAATTATGTAATTACAAAAGAAATAACATTAGCAAATCTTATTTGGCATAGGATAATATATACGTACATATTAAGGTAAAGAATTCTTAAAACCTAAAGTCTTTTTTAAAACATCTTAATGAAAAGAAGGAACTAAATGCTAATAATTTTCTATAATACGTAAAACTAAAAAATAAACTTTTTTACTAGATAAAAGACTTCTTTTTGATCACAAAGATTTGAGTACAATTCTTAACACAGATTACTTTCATTCGATGTGTTCTAAATAAAAATGGCTAATTAAATATAACATTCGCTAACATTTATAGCCTTGAACTAAATGCTGTAATTAATGCAATAAAATTTTCCTCAGCCCGTTACAGTAATATTAACAATAACTCCTTTTCAAGCCGATGCCTTACTTAGCCCCTTATTCATTACGAAAATAACTCGATTCCACATACTGAAGTACAATAAACACATTTCGGAGAAAATTAGACTTAACCACTTAATCATTGGGTAAGTAGGTATAACGTAGGAGTAAACGGGTGATACAACATTTTAAGGCGGATTTTCATTAAAAAGGATAATATTGGTGTCAAATTAAATGTTTTTAATATCAGTTAGACTATTTAATTGCTTTTTAAGGGTCTATTCTTCATTGAAAAAGTGTGACATTGCTGATATGACGAATTTTACAAATCTCCTTTCTCAAAAATATTTCTTAAACACGGTTCAGTACAACTCTAATTGTTATCAATAAAAATATATGTAGTAATACATATATTTCGTAACAAATTAGTACGTTAATAAACCCTACACTCTCACCTTGAAAGAAGAATACTTATTTACTTGATTAAATGTAGTCAAATTTGAAAATTGTTAGTTTATTTCAAAATTTAATTATCTTTCAATTAAAAACGAATCAATGACTTAATATTTTTCATACATATATTTGCGTCTTCATTGTTCAATGATAATTAATGTGGGTATAATGACTTTTGTAGAAAAATACTCGTCAGCCCTGTCCATTTTACTTAAAACTGTACCATATCTTTTTTTTGTAAACAAAACAAATAAAAACTGGGAGAGAAAATGGTTTAAGGTCAACCAATATAATTCAAGATTATTCATCTTTTTTATCTTAATAAATCATCTTTAATAATTAAGTGTTTTGTGAGAAAACAAATATACTGTTTTAGGTCTGAAAACATAACGGTTAGGTCTAACTTGAATTCAAAGTAAAGAAATCTGATATAAATTTAGTGAAAAGAGAGTAATCAAAGTAAAACCTTTCTTAATTAATAATTAAGATAATATAACCTACACTCTCACCTAGAAAGAAGAATACTTAATTACTTGATTAAATTCAGTAAAATTTGAAAATTGTTAGTTTATTTCAAAATTGAATTATGTTTCAATTAAAAACGAATCAATGACAATATTTAATGGACTGTTATCGCACCCCCAACTATTTCCTTCCTTACTCAGATCTTCCAGTAAACTATCTCCTCACTAACATAAAAACTTTCTTAATAGATTCGCAGGATGGGGGTAAGGAATGTAAACAAATGATTAACAGTCTTTTCTGTAACTTTTATATAAGAAATTTTATAAGGAAAAATATACTTAGTGTAGAAGGAAAACAAGGTACTAAGTAATAAAGCAAATAAAAAATGTTAAAAGGTTAACCCACCATAATCATTCAACCATTCATGACATATATATCAGTCATCTAGTGCCAGATCAAAGCTCACGTGGAAATACAAACCAGTACCCTGGTTCCCGTAAAACTGCTTATTAATTAGTAAAAAGGTCTTTTCATGGACTAGAAATTATAAAAAGAAGATGGATATTTGAAAATGGTGATCATTTCTGTATTAATAATGGCTCATTAGGTATTATTGGTGGGTACACCAGGGGTACAGAAATGCTCCTTACAAGATATACTTATTGGTACTTGTAGCAGGTCACCATGGACTGTTATCCTCCGTTGTTTATAACCTGGCTATATTGTTATAAATTGTTGAAATAAATAAAAATATTGTTATAAAAAAAGAAAATGTAATAGTAAAATCTAGCCACGTACCTTTTTTAAACATAAATGTTTTACCTACATTTTCGACCAAAACATCTCCATTTCACCTTTTTGTCACAATCTATTTGATAACCTTTTTCGCATAATTTAATAGTTGGAATCATTCTAAACTTTATAACTAATACATTCTAAACAATATAACTTTATAACTATACATTCTAAACAATATCACGCCTCAGTTACAAGTGTTGTATTGTATTTTTTTGTATTGTAAATAAATAAATTAGGAGGGTAAGAAAAAAAAATAAATAAAAAACTTATGAGAGTATTTTACAGTCAATTCCTTAAGTGTCATCTTCTTAAATTTAAATAGACAACTAATAAAAGATATATTATTTATTTGTCAATTTTAAAAGAATTTACAATATTAATAAGAAAAAACACCAAATTAAATTAAAGAGGAAGAAAATGGTCCGGGTGGAGGTCAGAAAAAAATTCTTTAGTTAGGAGAACTGTTTATTTTAGAGAAAACATTTCTACCCACATTGCAGTTCTTCTTCAGGGCTTATATTGGGGTCAAGATATATAAAATAAGACCCTTTTCTTCCATATATATATATATATATATATATATATATATATATATATATATTAGTAGACAATAAAGATATTTAAATAGACAATATACAAAATTAACATATCAAAAACCCAAAATACTGTAAGGATCAGTTTAAAAACGGAAACAAAAAATTCTCAAATGAGATGAGTGATAAGAATAGGTTATAGATAATAAGGAGGTAGGTTTCATGGCGACCTGCTAAATAACAAGTATTCACATTTTATGTCAGAGGAAAATGCATCTGTAAAAGTCCTAAATCACAAGACAGACAGCCAGTATTTAGCATTCTAATGCGATTAGGTATCTTGTATTCGAAGGAATTGAAGGGAAGTAGAGAGCAGATGCGATAGTTCAGAAATTCATCAAATAGTTTAAAGAGGAAATAAGTTGGTAACTTGGTAAGAAGAACGTGGGAATCAAAACCTGGTATTAAACAATCCCAACTTGTCAAAGGAAAAGAGAAAATCTTAGCTTAACTTGGCAGAGAAAGAGTTGAGAACAATAACAGGTTCCATCACGAGCTTTTGTCGCCTAATACCTTCTCAACAAGTTTTAATTAGTAGAATGTTCCACCTGCCGTCTGTACCTAGGGAATGGAGAAAAATCAGAGCACATTCTTTGAGTATTTTAAGATCCTTCCCTAGCAACAAGCTGCTGAATTTATTACAGAAAATACTCTAACGTGAAGACGTGAATAAATTTAACCCTACTATGGAAGAATATCTTTTGAAACATTTTTTTTTATAAGGGCAAATTATTAAAAAATACAAGTAATAAACTTTCTAAAACAATCAACCATTTATCATTGTGAAATTAATTTATTTAATGATTACTTTATAGAGCGTTCTAGCTTCTGATTGGAAGTTAGCATTCCGTCTGTACATCTCCTTGTAACATGATAAAGACCAGAAGTGCTAATTATAATTAATTGTTTTTGAATTCTACAAAAAAATGTCTATAAACTTTAGCAAAAATGTTCCAGTAAATTAAATCAAACGAAATATGGGCAGTACTGTTTTTATTGTTTTGTTTTTTTCTGAGCCTACAAGAGGTTGTTTAACAGCCTCATATAATTAAAAAATGTTGTTTCTCAAACAAGACCAAATGCGGAATTGTTTGTCTTGTTCTAATTAAACATGAATAGTCCTACCATAAGCCCTTTCTTTAGTAATCAGATGCTATTCAAACGTGAAGAAACGAATATATTTAACCTTACTATGGATCAGTATAATTCGAAATGCGTTGTGTTATTAGAAGAAATTAATAAAAATACTGGTAATAAATCATCTTAAATAATTACCCATTTATAATAATGTGTTTAATTTATTTTATAATAGAGCATAGGCCCTGTTTTTGCTCGGAGATTAGCATTTCGTCTGTCTATTTCCTTGTTAAATGATAATGAACAAAACCAATCGAATCCTGTTAAATTTTCATTAAAATTCTATTAGTTCCTGCAAGTTAAAGAAAATTAATTGTTTGTTTTTAATTCTGATCCTACATAGTGATAGTTTAACAGTTTCATACCATTATAAATGTAAGTTTCTCTTCTTTGTTTGGACTAAACAAATTAAATTAAACTTGAACACTCCTATCATACATTTTAAGCGAGGCTAGATAGGCACTAGTGCCTCCTTAGTATTTTTTTTTAATTAGTGATTGCACGAATAATGGAGAGAAAAAGGGAATATTAGTAATAATTCTTCGCAAATTACTTTAAGTATTTCGATGATAAATGAATGATTTTTGGAATTTTACTAAACTGTGTTTGATTTTTTTTTATAGCCCCTTGGGTTTGAACTTTGATATTTAGTTGTTCTACGAAGGTATTTTGAAGGGTTCTCTTTTTCGACACTCTGTAGGGATGAATTAGGGGTGGATAAGGTTCTGGAATTATATTTTTCATTTCTTCCCTCATTTTCTGGTGACAGGGTTTACCCTGCCATGTTGTTTATTTATTTTTACTTTTTCTCAGTCTGAGATTCCGAATTCTTGCCATTTGCGTGGCCGTCCTGTTGGGGAAAGTACCCTAAAAAGAGGGTTCATACGGTATTGTTTGATTTTACTACCATTTTTTTTTAAATACTGGCAATTTAAGGTAATGAAAAGGTCAATTATGATTATAATATGATAATAAATATGATTATTATGAAGTCTTAAATATTAATAGAAAACAATGTAAACTAAGCCGAAATAGATTTATGCTGAATCTAATTCCTATTTAACAAATTTTTTTTTTTTTTTAGAATAAACTGAAACGAAATCCAAAAATTCGTTCATGAGGTAACTCCTAACAACTCTGCTAGTTATAAAAATAATTGTAAAACTCTAAATACTAATTAGCTAAATACATTGGCGTATTGTATTTAATTGTAAAACCAGGAAACTCTATATTTACACTTTAAAAATTACTAGGTTTTAAAATTAAATGATAAGACACAATTCTGCTTCCTTCCAACAAAGTTTTCTGATGGCTGGAGCACTGAATCATGCATTGGTTCCCTAAAATATTCACTCTTTTCGAATTCTTCTACCACTAATATATTTAGTAGACCCCTGATAATGTCAAGCGGCAATTGTACCTGTTTCTCTGGTATTGCCAGGCCGCATAATTGATTGGGATTTTATTAGGGAGTTCTAAATATAAACTGAACATGCTGTTAAAATTTCATGCCCCATTTGGGAAGTTACGTTTGAATTTTAATTCAATTTCTCTGATTTCACCAGTCTCCTGAAGTTAAACTGATCAATTCATCTATAAATATATAAATTGGCTGAGGGAGTCTAATTAATTGCAGTAGTTTTTAGCCTGTCAGACCGATTGCATAAATATTCGGCTAGAGAAGTACATAAATATGCATAAACACTAATTACAATTTTATATGTTATATACGTTTTGTATGTAGAACTCAAGATGAAAAAAAAACTTGAAAGTTTTTTGAATATAACAGATTTTATTATTGGATGTAAAGAATTATTTGGAAAATAAAACAATGAAATTATTTTATCACAAATGTTCAATTACAATAAATACGTTGTTATTCATGATAGGTTTTTCTTACTGGATATCGGTGGAGGAATTATTTGTTTGGGTTGGAAAGGGAATCATCAGGCCAATTGAATGTTGATCAATGAAACCAACAGACTCTTCGTATCTTTACTTTTTTTATTGATTATAGGAAATAGAAGATGATTAAAAAAAAAATACAATGACAACATATTTTACTGGAGGAATTTCAGAATAAACCTAAAATTGAATTCAAGTGCAATGAGAAAGAGAGATATTTAAAAATTCCGAAGAGGAAATTTGGAACTATACTTAACATACAACGATAAAATATTTTTCAGTAAGGTGGTTAGGATTTTTTTCATAAAACGGAAAAGCTTATTTTATTGAAATGTTTAATCATTGTCACTTATGAATTCTGAGGAAAATTTTTAAATATTGAGTTAAGATCGCATAATATTTCAATTAATATTTTTTTTAATATTTTTATTACGTACTGATCATGAATAGAAAAAATGTAAAGCTCATAGATGCCATCAAATCCTCCTATACAGGCTCAAAGGGTAAAGTCAGGAAGGAGTCTGGAAGTTTCGAAATTAAGAGGGGATCATACAAGGATAGTCTGAGTCTTCTCTTTATTATTCTGATAGATAAGGTCTTAAAAATCTGTAAACGAAGGACGGCAAGAACAACAGGAGGAAAATGGAATCTGAGAACAGTTCTTGCAGACTTTTCTCTATGCCGATGATCTTGTGCTCATAGTGGACTCCGTCCAGAATCTTCAGCAAGCTGTAGTGGAATAGGGAGCGGAGCTGAAGAGAAAAGGCATGATAATAAATGTAAGTAAAAGAAAACTACACGTACCTAGGTACAGTTCACAGCAGAAATGGTAAATTTCAACAAGAAATATCCAACGGGATTAAAAAAACAAACAATATTTATTACCAAATCTGCAATACTATTGTTGGGAAACGTGAAGTTGAGAAAAAGGTAAAACATCTTTAATGCAATTTACCTTCCCACCCTACTATACGGAAGTGAGAGCTGGGTCCTTCTCGACAGATTGAAGAACAGAATCACAGCCTCAGAAATGAAATACCTCAGAAGAGTAGCTTGTCGAACACGGAAGGAACACATCAGGAACGCTAGAATAAGAGAGGAGCTAGAGGTGAAACCACTAACTGAAATTCTAGAGAAGAGGGAGTTGAAGTGGCTCGGACATGTGTGCCGAATGGATGAAGAACGTGGACCACGCAAGTTCTTCGAAGCTAGACCAACCGGCAAAAGACCAAGAGGCAGGCCAAGAATGTCGTGGCTGGATAATGTGGCTAAAATATGGGAGAAAAGAGGAAAGCATGTGGATTCCATGAAGGCATTGGCGAGAGACCGAGAAAGATGGAACGCTTGGATCGAGGCAGCTCTGCGCTGAGAGGGATTGCGGCGGAAGAAAAAGAAGAAGAGTAACCCTTGTGGATATTAGCCTTCCCGTTTGCCCAATGTATTCCTTTCCACAGGAGCATGGAATGCATTCCTGTGGAAAGGAATACATTCGGGACCCGATTGAACCCGAGCGGCTGCTATAGAACGCCACGGGTTAGCGGAACATCTTCAGTCTCAACAAAGCCTTGAGGAAGACAACAGCATGTCTGGCGAAGCGTTGGCGAAAAGTTCAGCTGCCCGGTCTAAACCAGAAGAAACCACTGAAGCGTTTTGTAAAAATAGTGGCCGTGGAAACTTAAAAGAGAATAATATAAATCTAAGTGATTAATAATAGTGGTAATCTTGTAAAAGGTAGTATAATATAATCTTATAAAAGTAATAATAAGTTAATATAATTAGTTAAACAATAATAAATAAATGCAACTTAAAAAAATTGTGGAATGAAAACAACGTCCAAAGCATACTACTCGTATGTCTGGTAGTTATTCTCTTAACCCTCACCAGAAGTAAAAACGTTAACTATTAGGTGAAATAAACATATATATTTTGTAATCAAATTTAAAAAATCAAATAAACCTACTTAGAAATAACATAGAAGTAATGATATTAGAAACACGTTCTTATGTGACCTGTCTTAAATCATATATGATACATAGGAGGACAACATAGGAAAATCTCACTTTTTTCAAAAATGTTCAGGAAAGAAAATTTACCTAGGAACCAGTATCATTATTTTTATCTAAGTCCTTCGGGTCGCATTCTGTCAATCTGGAAATGATGAAGATGGTTGAAAGGCTCGAACCCCAACTCGTGGAAATCACCTTACCTCGATCTTCCCCAGTCATATGTATAATAATAAACTAGTTTTTCCAATTTTCAGCATCATAATTCAGCCGTTTGAGCTTGTTTTTCTCCAGTTTTCACAACACCATCGTATTCCCAAACGAAAAATCTATCATAAATAGATGTTACCAAATTTTTAGAAAAAATTCGAGCCCCCCCCCCTGCAGTTTGCATATAACATACGGACGCATGAACTGTTAGTATAAGAAATATTACATCTAGAAAATGAAAATTATATTTAAAACTATAATTTAATATTTTAAAAAGTCAAGAAATATTGGAGTAGGCTAGTAAAATCAGTTCATTTCATGTTTCGTGAATAACCTGTAAAGTGATTGCTTTTCCGTCAGTTTAAGTGTTCAATTTAAATATTAGCCAAATGCTATAATGCTTGTGTTATTTTTGTTAAATAAGTTAAGACCCATATTACTGTTTATTAACAGAGACCGAAGTCAAATTTAATCAGTCTCATTTGATTTCCAATCGCAGAGACACCGAAGTATATTGTTAGAGCTCACATCCTGCAGTACAATGAGATCTGAAGTGATAGCAATATAGGTCTAAGCTATGAGCAGAATCTCAACTATGGTCCCTAGTGTGTAGGGCGCACGTGCAAACTTAATTAAGTTTCAAGTTATCGTTAGGAGTTAATTGTGGAACAGGACTTTGTGATGTTTGCCGCAGCTGAGGGAAGATTCACGGATCCACTCTCTCATCCTCCCCTCGATAGTCATTAAAAACCAACCTACCAAATTTCCAGTTGATTGATTGATTGGTTGGCTTGATAAAGTAGCGTGGTTAGAACAAGCCAATAAATGATTAAATGAATATTCATCTGAAAATAAATCAGATATTAAATAATGAAAGTGATATATTTATAATTAGGTACTGTAAATGTGTTTTTAACTAGTGCACTCTCATCGGTTAATAAACTTGTGCAAAAAACAATCATTATTTAAAGAAAACAAAATTTCTTTTTTAAATTTATTTATTTAAATCCTCATTTGTACATTAATAATGCAAAAAGTAAGTAGAGTGAATGATACATAATGAGATGAGATATAGGTTAATAGAAAAACTGCACATCAGTAGTACTCAGATAATAAATTCGACTTACCAGCGACACCTCGGAGGATCATTGGGAATCGAAGAGGTAGCTCTAGGTTTGAAACTAGTAGGCTTGGGAATAAAGGAGGTGATTTTTTTATACAAAATTCAACGTCTGAAGGATTGATTGGTGGAGGTGGTAAAGACAGAGGAAGTGGCAAAGTCAGAATTTGTTTTACCTCAGAGCTGTGCTGTGAGTCAAGTAGGTCGTTGTGTGGTTAAAATACATCTGTAAGATGGGAATCAAATAGGTCTGCTTTTTCTTTATCACTTCTGGCCCACGAGTTGTCAGATTTACGGAGGGGCGTCTTTGTATTATGGTAATGCAGAATATTCCTAGTTTGTTGCCATAGAGTATTATTACTTGTCTGTAAGATAGTCAGATGTGTGTTGTAAATGTCATTTTTGTATTGCTGTACTCGTTTTTTAATCTATTAGACAGTTGGTTATGTAGTTGTTTGTCACTAGGGTATCGAGATCTTTTCCATTGGTTCAGCGCACGCCGCTTTTCAATAATCGATCTTATGTCGGGTGGTAAGTATTGTTTATGACTGAATGTCTCATGCCTATGAGATGATTGTACCAGCAGTTTGTACAGTCTTCGTAAGCGTCTCAACAGCGTTGTCAATGTCATCTGCAGTCTTCAACCTTGTATTAAGGTTTATTTTGTCATTTATTATACGATGAAATTCACAAGTCAATATGGGTCCAGAAGTGAGCGTCGGTGTATGATTTATAGTGAGTACTTTTCTTGAGAGAGATAGAACGATTGGGGAATGGTCAGATGAAAAATCGTTATCAACACTCTACATCACCACATGAGTGCCTAGATTAGAAATGATGAAGAAGTCAAGTAATTCTGGTTGTCGGTTTGTGTCTGTTGGCCAATAAGTCGGCTCAGATGGAAGAAGACTGCCTTCTTATATGGATGAGATAGTGTGATGAAAATATGTATTCTAGGTGAGAAAAGCTAGGAGTAAGAGATTGAAGAAGGATTTTAGCTTTAAGACTTTCATGGATATATATTCTATCCTTCAATCCAACTCCACCTCCCCTGCGGTCAGATCTGTCATGACGTATGAAAGAATATTTAGGAAGGGACAATTGAGAGGAAAGAATGATAGGTTGAGGTTTGAGTAAATTTTGATAGTAAATCAAAAAAGTTAATAGAAAGGAATATTATAACTCCAACCGAATAACTCGAAAAAGAAATGATCACAAAAATCCGTTTTTATGAAGGGTATAATTTTATTCAGTAAATTTTATAGACTGTAATGTCGTTATTCTAACGGATGCACAGGGATGAGATTTTGACGAGATTACGCTTTACCATCAAGTTTTTCCCCAATTAAGTGTTCTTCTACTAATGGACATCAATTTTATAGTTATGATTTAGATACACTGTACCCAAAGAGAGTCTGATATACATTATAATTTATTTGAAATGGTATTCCTTCACAATGTGAAATAATAATCAGCATGCTCAAGTGGTTCGTAAGTTAGGCGAAAAATTGGCTTTAAAATACTGCAAAGACAGTTAAATGATACACAAGAAGATAAAGAATTAAATAAGAAACATGATGAAAATGGGAACAAAGCACTTAGATAACTAAACTTCCCAAGTTAATGCTCTACATAATTTTGAGGTCTGTCACCATACATTTCTGGAGCACTTCAACCTGAGTGTTGGTTGATATATATTATGACCCTCTGCGACTTTTGTATCAGTCCAACCTGTTCGTGGCAGGCAAGGTCACTTCAACCTTTATTTCTTCATTTATTTTCTACTTTTTTTACACGAGAAAGTGTAATTAACCACTAATTTATATGTTAAACAATATTGTAAAACAGATTCATTTTATGTTAATGGCTAGAATAGCATTTCCATTTTTTTTTCACTAACTAAAATAACAGTACTTGTGCTTTGAAATTCATTATGAAAACAGTATATATCATTTATTCGATATCCACTTCATTTATTCATGAATGTTTAAGGCAAAATATGAAAAGTTGCAGAAATATGCGTAATTTTTATGTATAATATAATAAAGTCGTTTCTGTTTTATGGTAACAGCAGAAACCGAAATCTCCGCTTAGCGAAATTTCGGAAGAAACTGATCCAAATTTTCAATTTTGTTTTCAAAACTGATTTTCTCTTTTTTTTCGATGACAATTTAAAAAATTATATTTTTCACTATTCTCAATCACAATCTGTTTTTTTTCGTATGAAAAATCTTTTAGGCCAATTTACAATGTAAGAACTAAACTATTTAAAAAAATATTGACTTAGAATCTATTATTTTGTAATGCTTATTATTTTGCACTAATATTCATTGACAACGCATGTTTTAGAAGAAATTGTTTGCAAAAAAAAACATTAGATTTTTAAATATTTTTTACAGGAAATTTAACCACTTTTCATTAATACGTAGGGTGCTCCCTCAATCAGTAGGGTGCTGGGTTACAGAATACTAAGGCTTGAGTTCGTTACCAGCTGTAACATATAAATTATTTACTTTATTAACAGATAAGGATCAAAACTCTAGAATCTGCCTCAATATATCTAAGATCGTTTATACCTGATTTATTCAGTAAAAGTAAAGAATTAAATTATACGTAAATTCAACACTAAGTTAAGACTAACACTCGTCCATAACCATTGAAACATAGATGATTGAAGGTTGCTCAAGTAATATATATAAATAATATCGATTGATTCAAATACTGATTTTAGTTTGAACCGAATATATAATATATTATATTTTAATATAGTATCAACCCGAAAATACTTATTAGTTTTCTTTAAAGTATTTTTGTAAAAAAAAAAAAAAAGTATTTTTGGTCAGAACATTTGAACCTTTCCCACAATGTAACAAACAATAAAAAAATCTAAAAAGAATTGTATATTTAATTTGTAATCCTTTTACATAAATAAACCAATTTAAGGCTTGTAATCTAAAAAATAAGAAACTCTATTTTTGGTTTGACCACAAAGATTGTTGAAATACGAGTATTTAAATAATGAATGGTGCTCAGTTTTTTAATAAAAATATTACTAAAACTTTTTGTAACAAGTTAACATACAGATATTTTCATTAAACTGTGAATATATTCCAATCCTTCCTTTAAAAAAAACAAAAAAAACATTACAGGATACTACCTTAGTTCTCACACGGTTCAATTTATGAACCCATTGATTGATTTTTCGATTCCAATAAATTTTACAATACAAAAAATTGTCAATCTTATTTTCTTAAATTAAAATGTTTTTTAATTTTAAAGCAAGCCAATGGAGAGCAATCGCTGGGTACTGTTCTTCGACAATCCGCTGATTGTCAATTACTTGTTTTTGACAGGTGTGGATAAAATATAAGGGGAAAAAAATATTTAAATAAAAAATACGAACAGAAACTAACTGAACCATTAACTGGCTTAATATAAAATATGCATATTGTTTTACTTTCTTGCAGAAGATGCTTGAAAATTGAACGTTCAGATGATTATACGAACACATGCTTATAGTTTATTGTTTAATATAGAATTCACATCCCATTTTAATGCTAATCCATTGGTATTATGGCGTCAGTTCTGTACTAAGGAAATTATAGGCTGTACCATTCGGTCTACAGGGCCCATTATATACAGTTGCTGATAGAAATAGACGACTAGTATCGATGTCGCTACACATCCTGAATACATAATGTCCTCAACTGTAGCAGTGAATACATGGTTTAGATCAAATCACTTTGTTAGTTTATTAATATAGATAAATCAGGAATAAAATGATTTTGATTTTTCCATTAAACTTTTGAGTCAAGAGGGCTTTTCAGAACTTCTTAAAGTAGAAATAGGGCCGAATGTTGTATGAATTCGGCCGAATAACAGAGTAAAAACTTTTTGACTACTTTTATCAGAGAGTGATCTTACTCTTCATTTTTCTCCGAGCAAGTCTTGGAAAAAGTCAGATCAGAAAAGTATTTTTTCGACTCTTTAGAGGTTTCAGAATAAAAATATAGGAAACCCCCTGTGTATTCCCTGGAGTACTCCATTATAGGCTGAAGAGAGGTACTTTTTTTATACAGAAAAGTCCAGAGTATTTCTTCGAAAAATAGAAAAATGTATCTCTGGAGACCACTTTTATAATATTTTGTAGATGTAGGTATAAATTAGGATTTCCTCCTTCCTTCATTTGTTTTAATTATTTTAATTATACCGTGTCCTGGTTTTATTTATTTACTTAATCATTTTCCTCCCTTTATGGAAATATTAGTTCCGCATCATTAACGTCGAATTATGTGCGCATATCAAGAGTGTCTATAATCTTCTTTAACGGAACTCTATTTGATTGATTTCTCTTATCTTCGTCTAATTCTGTTCCGTGACTATCAAGGATCACCTCTCGTTCCGAGAATAAGTTGCCCACTGCTGTTTTCCATTCGTACTAAACTATTTTTTTACTACGGGTAGTTATCGTCAGTAACTCTATTTCGAAATGTACAAACAATTTACCTCACCTTAGCAAATTTGCCATTTGCAACTCATGATCAGAGGTGCTTATGACACTATACTCAGCATGTATACGACCAAAGTGTCCCCAGTGTATAGAACTTGATCACCAGAAACAGAAAAGTTCTCAAGGTATGGAAGACCTACAATCTTCCCCAGAAAAACGAAATTTTAAGTCTCGGTTCATGATTTGATAACTACCTACGCTCTCCCAACTGATCATCAGGAGAGCACTAGTTGTCATTATGACAATATGGAGTTAAATTTTACGACAATAAATAATCAAATCAGAGCAGCACGCAGCTAAATTCCTAATACAATGACCTTTTAGTCTCCTTCCCATATGCTCGATATATTTTCGAAAAATTATTATAATATGACAGCCAGACATACTGACCAACCATAAATAATACCAAGAATGTCGCACGTTCAATTAATGTAAGAAATTACATCCAATTACTGGCAAGAAGACTTGGAGATGGCAAAATCATTTCGGCTAGGGATTAGGAAGGAATTTAAGTTCTAGACTATAATTACTCGCTCATTCCTTTTGATTTTTTAAACTTTCCTCTTCCATAGATTTTATTTCAAGAATCCTTAGATTTTTTTTCATTTACTCCTGTGTGATTGGTTTTTGAACCACACCACAGAATATCGCTGAGTAAGAAGCACTCACGTCAATCATGCCATTATATTTCAATTTTGCCTTAAGAAGGTCAATATGCTGAATATCGATTTTTTGAATGAAAATATAAAGAAGAAAAAGAAAAAGTACATTTACTTTAGATTTTAGTCACAGGATATATATAATAAATAAATCCATATATAATAAAATCTCATTTTATAATGACATGAGGTTTCTTCATCTTATAATTATCGATACATTTACATGCGCCCACACTGCAAGCGTACATACTCTGAAAACTACAAGAAAATATACAAACGCCAAATATAAGGTTTTTATTGAACTTCTTCATTAAGCCGGGGCTGGTTTATTGGGAGCGAGGCCTGGTTGTAGTTGCCAGGTACCAGCTGTTTCTAATGCCTGTTTTTACCAGGCCGGGAAGGGACGATTATACAAGGAGAAGCCCTTCTTAGGTCTGCCAACCCTACAAATATTTGTTCTTGGCTCCCTTTACCAGCAGCCACCTCGTCCCCTTTATAATACAGGGAACACTGGATGTCCTCAACTTCCAATAGGTTGTTACTAAACGCGTTCAACACGCTTGTGCGTGTTTGTGTTATATTGTATTCTATAAGGGAACTTTGCTTATTACCTGTTTTCAATGAACGGTTCTTGTAACTCGGTTGGTAAAAGCATTCATTGAACTGATACATATACAAACATGCGAATACATTTGAATATTCTATGACCTTCTACAGATTTTGCCCCCAACTTTGCTTTGGTAAATGATTAAATTCTATTAATAAATCATGATCTGATCGATTTGGAAAATGTTAAATTGTATTAGTTTCAATCCCTCAGTCATCATGCATTTCAGATTGAATTTTTTACTGTGAATATCAATTTGAATATATGAAGGACGCTATTTAAAAAAAATCGCAATGATGGTTTGAAATACCCTTCTTGAAGCAATTAATACATATTAAAAAATTTATCATGATTGTCTCTGAAACAATTATTAATTAATTAGTACAATTCCTCAAGGTAGTATCCTTGGCCCAATCCTTTATACAGTTTATACAGCTGACATCCCAACTCATCCTAATACTGTCCTTACCACGTATGCTGATGATACATGTGTATTATCAGTCAACACCAATCCAGTTATTGCATCCCAAAGCCTCCAATCCCATATCACTGATCTTGAAGAATGGTGTCAAAACTGGAGAATTATAATAAATTTTCAAAAATCGCATCAAATCAGTTTTACATTACGTCGTAGACCAATGACTTCCTGTCCTTCAGTATCCTTTAGTAATATCCCACTGGTGCCTGTAGAACAGATCCGATACTTGGGGTTGCATCTCGACAAACGATTAACCTGGAATCTTCATACTAGACTGAAAAGATAAGAAAACCGCTCGACGTTTCAGGCTACTTCAACACTTACTAGACAAACGCTCGAACCTCCCAATTAACTACAAAAGACCCATCTACATTACCAACATACGAAATATTTGGACTTACGGAGTAGTAGACCTTTGGGACTCAACTAAGCCATCGAACTCCTCTCGTATCCAATCCCTACAATCCAAAATCCTTCGAAAAATCCTCATCGCTCCATATTTTGTTAAGGATAAATTCATCCATAACGACCTTAATGTCCCATTTGTTGCTGATTTGGCCCGAATCCGGTATCTATCCTTTCATAACAAACTTCATTCCCACTCAAACCCTATAGTTTCAAACCTAATTAACTCATGCCGTTAGGCATGTAATTGCTCAATTGTAAATATCAATAAATAATTTTTTTTTAAATTAGTACAATTTATCAAATTCCATCTAGCTTATATTCGGGGCGGGTAAGAGGCTGCTTAAGTTATGCTACAACCCGCTAATATGCGACTGTCTCTAGGGTGTTCATCTATTCATTCAAAGAAATTCATATAATTGTATTCCAAATTTTTGTGACGGTAATTATAAATATGGTATCCTTCGCCACTCCATACCCTTAGCGCTGAGCTTATGGTATGATTACGTATGTATAATTACTCTTTTTTTTATTTACAAGAACAATAAAAATATATTTACTTAAATCTTAGCCAGGTACAGAATATACATACAATAGCAACACTAGTTTGCAATGCATATTACCTAGCTCGTTTGTTTGTTAGTCCAATATCTTTTAAGTTAAAACCTTATTAGCGCTTTGCTTGGTTTGCCGCAAGCCTAATATCACTCTCATTAAGCTGCAAAGTTCGATATTTTTCAATTGCTCACGATATCATTATTTATAAATGTAGACTAATGAAAAGTAATATAGTACTTGTGCAAAACTTGAGAATTGAAATATGAAAATAATATGAGTTCTAAAAATAGCTAAAGAACTGGAGAGTGTTCAAACACCTGTCTGGCGAACCGAAGAAAAACGATCTCTATCCAACATAAGGAGATGAACAAGCTATAATTAAAGACCTAGTAATATTAATGTATACAGTTGCTGTATTTTTAAATCTATAAATAAAATAACTACGAGTATATTTATAAACAATAGAGAAGAAGAGGAGAAAACCATAAACTGAAACGAAGAAATAATAGATGCTAGGATAGAATTAAAATGAAATTATAAAAGGTGTCTCTGCTTGATGTTTTAAATGGATAAAAACCTATAAATAACTTAAAATAAAATGAAAATCAATTAATTACATACAAAGGATTTAATCAGAAGAAATATTAGTATAAATTAAAAAAAATTTAATATTCCTAACGAATGAATCAAGCCAAGAAAAGAGAGAAAATATAAGATGCTAATTAATCATCTATTAGAATGCAAATGGAAAAAACACAAGCAAAGCCTTATGTTTCAAATCTAGAGTAAAAACAAACAATTACCAGTCGACGTTTCGCCTATTCAGGCATTAGCAAGACACAAACAAGAGTAAGATCAATCACATCTCAAAGAAGATGTACAATACATCCCAACGAATAACCGCCCAAATAGGCTCATAACCTGGGCCGGACCTCCACCCCAAGACGTTCAACTCAAACTCTTAGTTAAAATGTTAGCTTTAATGGATAGAGTTGGTATACTAAGCAACAATATTAATTATATATTAATATATATATAAATAATAATATACTATTTATTAAGAATAATATAAATATATCATAAATTTAAATTGGTCTGGCTTCGATCTTGGCGATGGGGGAAAAAACTCAGAATCGAAGGGTTGAGGTATTTTTAGGATCTCTCAAATTTACATTCAAACCATGGTCAGATAAGGTAATAAATAAATTATGTAACATCAAATCTTGGTGTCGGTTCGAAACGTAAATGCTAGAGATGTTTTATGTGAGAAAGAAATAGTTGACTGTGGGTACTATAATAGGATGTTGATAGTTGGGGGTGCAGTCAAGAAAACACGCAAAAATAGGTGAAACTATTTTATTTTAAGTGCCGACGTTTCGACCTACTATGTAGGTCATCTTCAGGGCTATGAGAAAACAGACAAAAACAGAATAGACTGTAAAAATACATAAAAAGAGGTACAGAAAAATTAGACAAAATGTAGAGATATAAAAAAGAATGATATATAATGAAAGGATATATGAAGGTATATGAATATATATATACATAATATATATATATAATAATGTATGTAGGTATATGAATAAAGATGATTACATGGTAGATGGATAAAATTATCCTACATATATATACCTACATACATTATTATATATATATATTATGTATATATATATTCATATACCTTCATATATCCTTTCATTATATATCATTCTTTTTTATATCTCTACATTTTGTCTAATTTTTCTGTACCTCTTTTTATGTATTTTTACAGTCTATTCTGTTTTTGTCTGTTTTCTCATAGCCCTGAAGATGACCTACATAGTAGGTCGAAACGTCGGCACTTAAAATAAAATAGTTTCACCTATTTTTGCGTGTTTTCTTGACTGCACCCCCAACTATCAACATCCTACTATTAGAGATGTTTTATATTGATCCTGATTGAGGAATAATAAAATTCTTAGAGATTAAAACTTGTGAGATGAGTCATTATCTGTCTCAGATGGGTCATCGATTATCTGAGTTCAATATTTGTTTTAAAACGCACTCATCAATTAATACAATAGCTTAGTTACATTATACATGACGAAATTATAACCTAATAAACGATCACATTTAATTAATCAAGGCCAGTTAAGATTAATTAAACAATTCAAAAACAAGAGAAAGTAGTTGTTGATTTATTGTGACAGTCAAGTTCAGAAATACGCTCGCCTGTTACACGCTTTAATAAGAAGACACGATATATCCTCAAATTTTCAATGAGGGGGAGTTCGGAACGTGATTGTTCGAATCTTAAGTCAATCTGGCTATTTTTATAACATTTAAATAAAATCCATCGTTATTGTGTTGCTTACAAAAGGGAAATAAAGTTCTAAAAAGAGTAGGATCAACTCATTGATACTCTTCCGCTTGTGTTTATACGAAGAGGACAAGAGCCGTGTAGGCAGAGTGCCAAGCCAAGTTTACAAAACACTTCGCAGAACCAGGCTAATATGTTTATATTTAGAATTTGTATTCTCAGTTCCATTCATTGAAATAAAATTATCATTCTGTCTTGGAATACTTTGAGCATGGTGTATTTACCTATTATTGTAGATAGGAACTTGAGCATACTTGTTTGTATTTATCAAATCAACGGCTATGCTAAATATGCTAAACGTTCATAGTATATGCTAAATATGTTGAATAATATTAGTTGATATGGTCAAGGTGGAGGTAAAATTTTCATATATTAGGAGAACTTTTTATTGGTAAGTCAACATTTCGACCCACATTGCAGGTCTTCTTCAGGGTTAAATATTCAAGATACGAATAAATTATAATAATACATGGAACAGAATAACTCTATATTGATAGAATAAAGTTATAGGTAGTAAGTATTTTTATTTTTATAAATTTTCATTTTATTTTTATATCTACTATAATTGGGAGCGGAGTGGCTCAGTGGTAGAGTACTGAGTTGCCATGCTGGAAATCCTGGTTCAAATTCCACTGCAGGCAGTTACTTTTATTTAGTCAGTTTGCGGCGGGAGATAAATAATATGGGATCTAGGACCCTCCTAGGGCTCACCCAGCCTCTAAAAAATATTATAAAATAGGGTATCCAAAATAAGGGGGAAAATCTGCCGGTTGATCGTGACGTAGGACAAGTCACCTCCTTGCAGAACCGTTGTCCATGAAACAGTACAGTCTCTACCATGTACTGAACCCCAGAACCGTTCACGGGTTGTAGTGGTACAGGTTTTATCTACTATAATTGTGTTCTATAATTTTTGTATCAATATTTTTCTACTATAATTCTGTCCTAACTCTTAATTTTTCATTTGTATCCTTTTTTCGATAGTTTGTTGGATAATTTTTTACTTTGCTATATTTTTTAAATTTTCATTTGTTACTTTGTTGGATTTAAACAGCACCTCTTTGTCATTATATGATACAGTCCCCTCTGGTTTATATTTCTACTACTTACTACATATAACTTTATTCTATCAATATACTACATATAGTGTTATTCTGTGCCATGTATTATTTTAATTTATTTGTATCTTGTATATTTAGCCCTGAAGAAGACCTGCAATGTGGGTCAAAACGTCGGCTCTCAAATAAACAGTTCAATAAGAGAATTTTATTAACCTCCACCAGGGCCATTTTATTCTACTCATATATGGTAGATACTGTGTGGTATTTAGATAGTTTTTCGTTTTAATGGGTCTATTCCAACAACCTGTCGACAAGGTTAACTTGGACAGCTCAGAACCACCTTTCTGTGCGTGCTTGTGTCAGTTATAAAACTTGGTTAGGAAACCAGTCACGATATCGGTCGGTCTATAGTGGAACACATTTTCTTTTAGTCACGGACTGGAGTACATTACTAACAATTGTTGATGATTCTAATGCATTTCTATACTTGATTCCCACAGGTATTTTCTAAATCTGTAATTAACTACATTTATTTCCTCTCATTATTTTGTATTATACAAGTACAATCTCATGCCTGATTTGTACTTTTTAGAATTTAATTTTAGCTTAGTATAAGGCGACATTTATTATATACATCATTTTATTTCGCCCTATTAATTGCTAATTTGTTTAATCAAGAATTTTTAATAAATATATTTATTTTTTATTTCTAATTATAAATGAGCTGTTCTATTAGAATGTGTTACGTGACTATTTGGACATGAAAAATTCGTTTATTCTTTTAAATGGTATTAATGATTATTATTTCATAAAAAAATAGAAAGTGTATAAGGTTTATAAACGTCACTCTTTGCTGAGTGCTAAGTGATGAAAACTATTGGCCGTTTGCCCATAATTGTAAAGTAATTCAAATGGAAACCTAATGATATCGTAAATGTCAAAAAAATCAAAAAAAACATTTTCAAACATAACAGCTCAAATAATTTAATAAGTTAAATTGATTGTCTCAACATAATCAATTATATGAACTAATAGACTATTTTTCTTATCATGTTCATATCCATCTTAATTATTCTACCCTCTCAAATTCTAATTAGTTATTGACATTTTGTTGTTCTATCCTTTCGTGCCTAAAGTAACCCCATCGTTGGGGGCTGTATAATAATAAAAAATATCTGCATATTTTAATTATTTCAAATAAAATCATACGATAAACCATGAGCATTTCGTGGCAAAGGAAAGGATTTGAGGTAATAAAATATATCTTCCTAATGTAGAGACCGTGGAAAAATTCCAACGAAAAGCCCTTAAGTCTCCAAAAACTAAAAACAGAAATTGAAAATATCTGTCCAATATTTCGCCTATTCGGGCATCCTCAGGGTAGAAAGAGAATAACAGCAAAGCAAAACATGAATAATGCACCCAAGAAACATCCCACCACCTCCAAGGCTCGAATGCAACTACGAAGTACTATTATGAAGTAGCTGAGGATCTCTACCCTGAGGATGCCTGAATAGGCCAACTATTGGACAGATATTTTCATTATCTGTTTTTAGTTTCTGGAGACTTTAGGGCTTTTCGTTGGAATTTTTCCATGGTCTTTATTTATGTAAGGTCTCTTTTTACCTTTCCCTTTTCAATATTATATCTTCCTAATTTAACATTGTAATTACCAAATGCGTTACATTAAACATTGTTTTAAAAATGTCCAATAGTTTCCCTACACGAAAAAATTAAAATTAAATAAGTGAAACCTGATATGTTGAAGGGATATAACCCAGTGATACTCATACGATATAAATCAGCCCCTTGTCAATCCTCTGCAGATAAATCAGTTGGCCTGAGTGCCAATTGGAAATCCTCTTATCATCTTAAATTACATGAGAGAGAGCCTCCTTACTTATTATCGGCTGCAGAACAGATTCTGCTTCCATCAACGGTCATAGGTTTGGCCCGGTAATGAAGAAAGTTGCTTGAGCAGAATCTTTTCTAGGGTTTTTGATTAGGAGAAAGAAATTTGTTATCTTTGATCCGAAATCTATAATCGTCTAATGTAAATAATTATGTTTTATTTTTTTCGATCCATTTTATTTGTTTTTCTTTGCTTGTCATTATATAGTAACATTGCTACTCAAAATATAAACTTTATGTATACTGGTATCGATAGTCATAATCAATCAATATCATAAGTGTACCTTAAAGCACACCTTTCTTCTGCGTACGTTTCTAGACTGTTAATAAGGACCGCTTTATTTACCAAAGATCAAAGGTGATGATGATACAATAAGAAAGCCTTTTCGAAGTAGTTTTATCCTAATCTATACTGACCATTGACGGTATAGACCTTCACTGAACCTGGCGTACTTGATTTTTGCAGATACCTGTTTCTGCCTGGCTAGCCAGTAGAGGTGTTTATTGGTGGGCGTCGTGGCTTCGCTAAGGTAGACGCGGTGCGCCTCGTTGTCTCCCCACCCAATGTGTCGTGTTGGGAAGTCCCCTTTCGATGTTCCCACTCAAACTAGTTGGTCCCTTAGGAGGGTTGTCTTGCTCCGAGCCGTACTGCATAGTCCAGATCTTCCGGACACAGCTCAACGACCAGGCCTGCCCCGACGCTTACTATTGTGGCTACAATGGTCTCCCTGCTTATCTGGGATGCCTCTTATTTCTAAGGTATTTTTTTAGCTAATACTCCACGGCGTGATTTTAGTGACCCTATAGAATCTTTTTCTGTTAAAACTTTGTTTTCTAGGGTTAGTTTTTCCAACTGCTTATTTTGTTCCCCTACGAGGATTTCTATTTTAAGCAATCTACTATTATTTTCAAAAGAAATTTCAGACTGTTTTTGCGATGCCTCTTTTATTTCTTTAAGCTCGTCAATGGGTTGCAGTTTGCCCTTTATCTCTTTAAATTTGTCTGATAGTGTCTTTAGCATGTTTATCAAAATAGTAGGGTCAGAAACTGGCAATGTATATAACGCTAATGAACAATCGGGACATTTCCATTTTTTTATGATTTCGGAATCGCCGGATTCGACTTTCGCACATTTTATATGATAAAACAGGCAAATGGCCCAGGTCAGTCTCGCCCTCTCATCACGGCCAACTGATTTGCTGCATATTTTGCAGTTAACCATCTTTAAGAACAATATAGAAGAAAAAATAATTTTAAGAAGAAAGAAGAATGAGTTAGATATGAATAATCCCGATCTGGGTGTTTGCTTGCACCTATGCTGGTGGGATTAATGTCAGTAAACAACAGCTCTTACTGCTTCAACCGTCTTAGTTATCTGATTAAATTTCATAATAATTCGTTAGATTTAATGTTTGATCTAAATAGATAATTCTTCAGTACTTCACTGTTGATTAAATAACTAGGGAAAGAACATTTTTTCACAAAAAAGTTTATTCTGTGCTATTGAAAAGAAAAATGATAATAAGGAGAACACTAGAAGCACCGCAGACGACAAGAGCTACTCTAAGTTATCTATATCTCCTCTGTGTTTTCTACATAATCAAACTAGGCTGCTTTGGCCTTCCTTACATTAAAATAGATGGGGATCTGTTTGGGTCTCATTCTTAGCAAGTGGACTTCATTGATAATTAAATTCTCCTTTTCCTCATAGCATCCGATATTTTTTACATAAGTTTACAGCTCACTGTTTTGCTACCGTACGTATTCATGTTCGTCTGTAATTGGGTAAAGAATTTTCCCCTATTCCAATTTCCGATTTTCCGTCCAGGCTTTTGCTAGTCACAGTGAGGCATTCCGCATTAAACAGAAGTTCTGGGCGTTCGACAGAACAATAATGCCTGAGTTTTTTATTCGATGACATTGACCTCGTATTGTAAATGTCGTTGTTTTTTTTTATAAACTTTTTGTTTTTTTTATTATTTATTTATTGATATTTACAACTATATTACAGTAATATAACAAGTAAATTGGCTGAGTGATACATAATGACATGATATAATCACAAGTAGAGAAACTACCCACTAGTAGTACTCAAATCGCATGTTCAACTAAGAAGGTCACGGGGCCATCTTCTTCTCAGACGCCTCGGAGGATTATCGGGAATTGAAGAGGAAGCTAGGTTTGAAACTAGAGGGTTTGAGTGGAAATGAAGTTTGTTATGAAAGGATAGATACCGGGATCGGGCCAGATCAGCAACAAATGGAACATTAAGGTCGTTATGGATGACTATATTCTTAACAAAATAAGGAGCGTTGAGGATTTTACGAAGGATTTTGGATTGTAGGGATTGGATACGAGAAGAATTCGATGGCTTAGTGGAGCCCCAAAGCTCTACTCCGTAAGTCCAAATAGGTCGTATGATGGTCATGTAGATGAGTCTTTTGTAATCAATTGGGAGCTTAGAGCGTTTGTCTAGTAAGTGTTGAAGTAGCCTGAAACGTCCAGCGGTTTCTTGTCTTTTCAGTCTTGTATGAGGATTCCAGGTTATTCGTTTGTCGAGATGCAACCCTAAGTATAGGAACTGTTCTACAGGCACAAGAGGGATATTATTAAAGGATACTGAAGGGCAGGAAGTCATTGGTTTACGACGTAAGGTAAAAGTGATTTGATGGGATTTTTGAGAATTTATTTTAATTCTCCAGTTCTGGCACCATTCTTCAAGATCAGTGATATGGGATTGGAGGCTTTGGGATACAATAACTGGATTGGTATTGACTGATAATACACATGTATCATCAGCATATGTGGTAAGGATAGTATTAGGATGAGTTGGGATGTCAGCTGTATAAACTGTATAAAGGATTGGGCCAAGGATACTACCTTGAGGAACACCAGCAGATTGGGAAAAGAGGGATGAATAGACATTATTGTGGTTTACTTGGAAAGTTCTGTTTGTGAGATAGGATTGAAGGACGAGAAAGTAGGTAGGCGGTAGAAATTTACGGAGTTTATAGAGCAATCCCGGATACCAGACTCGGTCGAAAGCTTGTTCCGTCAATAAAGACGCCCGAACAATATGATCCACGTTCTAATGCAGAGGAGACTACATCCACTACACGATGACATTGCTGAATAGTGGAGTGGGATGCTCGGAATCCAAACTGGTGATTTGATAAACTTTAAAATCGTACTTAAGGTTTTTTCTTAGAATGTATAAATATACTTGGAAATCCTTCTATTTCCTGTCACCCCAAAACAAAATAACAAACAGAGAACGAAAGCGACCCCCACACCTCTCCCCCCAGGACTTCCCTTGAGAGAACGTATTCAAATGACGAAGGTATCAGGTGATGAAGCCCAGACTGACAGAGACGGTTAGAAGACAGAGTCCTGTCAGTACGTATGCATTATTCAATGCCGCCCCTGGGGGCATGGAGTAGGGATAATGGGATCAGCCAGCGCCTCCAGCCAACCTTCTTTTATTTCAATCCCTGAGCCATGTCATCTCTTCGGGCTGCAGGGGCCTTTAACGGAGTTGTGGTGTTTCCAATACCTTCGATGGTCAGTGTAGATTAAGACAAATATACAATTTATTGTATAAGAAGAAAATATGTCTTAATAAAAATCAAACAGATTTATTGCAAGCTGTTTGTGGTTAGGAACTGACCAGACATGTGATCGGTATTTTTCAGCGATATCATAGCTTTCAATAACCCATAATGACTCGTAATTAAATACAATCTATGCATTCCTTTGAAAATTCCAAAATAATGCTGGAACTTGAATATGATTTCAAAGGAAACTTCAAGCACCATAGTTCATACATTTTTAAATTCAAACGGGGAAGTCTTGAACTTGCATAACCTTCGGTAAAATAACCTCTCGACATAACTTTTACAGGTACTTGAAATATAGTAAATAAATAAAATTAAAAAAAAAACATCTGATAACCTTTGGACTGATTCACCGCGGACCTATATTCTTGATGCAAAATTCTTCTTTGGTAGAAAACAATAATCAATATTTTCTGTCTCAATATACTAATTTTTGCTTTAGTTATTTAAAAAAAAAATTACTGGAATTTGCAACTGTATTATGACCATACCACAAGTGAATACAATGAATGATACATAAGTACATGGAAGTAGTGAAACTATCCAGTGTAAGTATTCAAATAACAAATTCAACTTAAAAAATTACGAGGCCATCTCCTATTTAGACGTCTCAGAGGATTATTGAAAATTGAAACTAGTGGAAATAAAGTTGGTCATGAAAGGATTGATATCTGGTGCGCGGCAAATTAGCAACTAATGGGACATTCAGGTCATTATGGAGAAGCGTTGATGGAGGATTTTCTATTGGATACGAGAGGATTCGATGGCTTAGTGGAGCCCCAACGCTGTACTCCGATTTTTTCTGTGTATCATTAATGTTATATCCTAATGATATACTCTTTTTAATTATGGAAATGGTGTTTGGTTTTACAGATATGTATATATCAAAATTGTTGATCAACAGTTCAATTTTAAGTTTTGAATTTAGGTGTTGGTCTGCTTCTCGATCTGTAATACAGTGATTGGGAAACGAGAAGTTAGTAGAAAAGTAAAGCTCCACCTCTATAAAACAGTATATTTATATTCTTATATGGTGTTGAAAGCTGGAGACTAGCGAGTAGACTGGAGAGCTTTCACCCCTGCAAAGATGAAATTTCTTAGAGTCCTAACAAAATCTTCTAAAAAAAATCTAAAAAATGAAACAAAAATACCTTCCATTATTTTACTGATTCAGAAATCATAAGGACAGAAAACAATAATATAATAAATAATTGGAATAAATAAATTACACCGTATGCTTACAGTTTATTAATATGCTGCAACAAGATAAAACATACCCCCAACATGAACGTCCTAATGCATCTACTGGTTCAATCTTCAAATCGATAATTGGGGCATATCGTTTTTATTTTATTGTAATTTATATGTTGTTAAAGAAATTGTTTGCGAGTCTTCGGTATGTCCATTGGAAACTATTTCCTTTTTTTTTTTCTTTTTTTTTTATAGATGAGACTAGACTGTCTGAGCGGATCTCAGCGGATCGTGGTAGATCAGTGATACAGTCTACAAGTTATTAAATCCACCTTTTCATCATAGTCTACAATGGATCGTATAAGGCAAAACTAATCTTGAGAGTCTCTAATAATTCATTTCCTTCAGGGTGCTATAGAGTGAATGAAATAACATTTTATTGGTAGTTTTAAACTGGCTAAATTCATTGGTGTGATTGAATTGTTACTAAAAGGGTTCAACATGATTCGTTGGTAAAACATATCTTTGTCGGAAAACTTACGAGTTAATTAGGACCCAACGCTAGAGGCATTTTCTTTTATTCGAAATTAAAGTTCAATAAAGATAGGAGTTTTCCGAGAAGTGAGTTGTCTGTGCTCCAACAGAAGGCTAAGAATAAGTAAAGGTTGGTTTAAAAAACAAAAATAAAACTTTTAACAATTGGCCAACCCTAAATCACCCATAGTATTGTACAAATGTAGAAGTTTCCTTATACTTCCTAAGTCCTTCTTTTATAAGGGAAAGAGAGTTTCCTCAACTATTAATGTTAGGAAACTACCCACACAATAAGCAATGGTCGATAGAAGAAAAACATCCCCAACTTGTTGAGTCCTTAATATTAAGAAAAAGGAGAATAATTAATTTCTTACCAAGGTTGGCAACGTGAATTACGTTGTTTTCATGTATGTATATGCATGTGCATGTGTGTGTATATTAAACAAAATAGACGCATCATACCTTGCCATGGCATTGTCGCATTGACATTGTTTTAATGGTAAAGACAAATTCAAAATTTACCGTAAATATAGTAAAAACAATTTTAAAAACCTGTACAACTACAACCCGTGACGAGTCTGGGGTTCAGTAAATGGTGGAGACTATACATCTTCTTGGATAACAGTTGTACAGGGAGTTGATTTGCCCTCATTCACGCTCAACCGTCAAATTTCCCCCTTATTTTGGGTACCCACTTTATAGAGGCCGGGTACATTATAGGTATTGAAGTAAATGTACACAAATACATACTCATATAAAACAATGACTTACTTTACTTAAATTACATCAGGAGGCATTGACTCGCCACGAGTTGTAGCGCCGGAAAGAAGAAGAAGTAGAAGTTCACACATGGGATTTTTAAAATTTCCCTCGTATTAGTGTATCACTGCTAATCTGTTTTGAATACGCTCTTCCTTCTGAAGAAAAACTGTTCCAGGAAATATCGGAGGATTCAGTGAATCTGGATTCCTATTATTTTAATGAAACTATGGAAAAATTAAAAAAAAATCAATGGTTTCCTTGAACGTAAATTATATTATTATTATTATTTTGGCTCTACGGTCCCGCAAAAACCTTGGCCTTCAACACCACAGCCGACCAATATCCGCGATCCTGTGGTATCCTCCTCCAGTTTCGTAAACCCAGCAGTTTCTGCTCCTCGCCGACATCATCCAGCCATGTGTCCGAGGGCGTCCTCTGCTTTGTTTCTCATTGAGCATTCTCCTTGCTATCCTGTGGCCAGCCATTCTTTCCATATGCCCCATCCATCTCAGTCTAGCCTTAGACTTATGGCTCCATCAGCTCCTCATTCTTTCTTCTTCTCCATACACCATTTTCGGCCACTCCGCCCCAGATTCCCCATAATATTTTCCTTTTCCATGTGTTGATCATAAGTTCTGATTTTTTGGTCAGGGGCCATGTCTCGCACCGATACATGGCAACGGTCTTCCTATGGTTTTGTACAGCTGAATTTCCATTGAATTAATAAATTATATACGGCATATAAAATAAAGCAGATCATTTTATTTTGTTTTGTATTCATAGGACCAAGTAATCGGAACAAATTCGGAACGAAGTATGGACTTTGCGGCTACTTTTTTCAACATAACACCACTTACAAACATTTTAATCAAAATCTGATGAAGTTTACATCATTAACTCCTCTTACGGATGAGCATATCGTTGGAATAAATATTTTCTAATAATACCGTAAATCCAGAAACGAAGGAACTCTGGGAAAACAATGAATAACAGTACTTTTATTTACCATTGGTTATTCAAGAGAACCGGTTGAACTGGGTTTCCACTGCCGTTCGAAAATTGAGGTGAGATCGTAGGAATGTGCAACGGGTGCGAACAACCTCCCAGAGGATGGTAATTGGAACTGTCATCCGCACAGGAATTGACGGCAGTTACTTAGAACTTAGTTCTCAACAGCAGCTTTGTGAGGACAGCGCTGCATAAAATAACTTGGATAAACTGGCAGACTTTTCTTAAAAAATCATTTTCTATGTAGGGTGGGGCACTAGTGAAGTTTCCAATGAAATTTCCATAAGTGATCCGTGTACGAAAGTTTGTATGACATTTTCGTCTCAATGTTCGGTTGAGCATGTATCAGCCGGTAACTTTGCTTGCTCTCGGTATTCTTAAAGAAAAAAAACAAGAAATAAAATCAATCGTAATGCATTTCTAATTTTGCATATACAAATATGAACAGATAGCGTAATATATTAATTCAAAATGACCATAACAATACCGGATCAACAGCATCAAAGCTACTAATATAATGTCTGACAAATTTCTTTGTCCTAACTAAAGTACATGTGACTATTCCTGTAAATCATTTCGGTATATCTTTTAAATGACCTAACCGAACAACTTAATTGAAACAGTTTTCCTATTTTGTCTTTCCAGACACCTCTTCAAAGCATCGTTTCAATGGATATTAGAATATTTGTAGTACCGATTTCACAATTTTGGTGCGAGGTAGCTCAATGTGTAGAACGTTGAGTTGCTCTGCCAAAGGTCCTGGGTTCAAACCAAGCGTAAGCAGATAAATTATTTAATCTGTTAACAGCCACCGTTATTACTTGTGATATTGTTTTTATTTACATTCCTATGTTTAGTAGTCGGTTGTCTATATCTTTAATACATCAGACTGAGAATCTGAGGGAAAAACAGTCAAAGAAGGAGGAAAATATGGATAGCAATTCTTTGAATCCTTACAGGATTGACTTTAAAAAAAAAGAGAGGCTTCCAGGTGGATCATGCTAGCTAAAACATTTTAAATTTGGTGGTGTTTTTATTTTGACTTATAACAATGAGAGCCACAAAATAATAATATGATTAAGCTATGTGGTCCAAAACTACAATAAAATATAGTAATTTAATGTATATTAAAAAAAATCAGTGATTGAAATCATAAATCAATAGCTCGGGAGTGATTTGATATAATTGGCATACAAGCCTGGTTTGGGATATTAATATATTTAGAACGTGGTTCTTGAGTGTTCCATTCAGAGTTTCTAAACACTCTAAAATATATAAATAATATTGATAATCAGTGAAACCACAAATATAGGTGAATTGAACATTTCTCATAATATAACACTTCATTAGCCTATATGAAGATTACAGGGGAAAACGAGGTAACTCATTTTTTCCTAAATGATGAGGCAAGCATATTTACCTATAATTTTCTTATTGAAGTCCATGCTGATTGGTGGTCCTGTCAATCTGACAATGAAGAGGATGATTGAGGGGCTCGAAGCCCAACTCGGGAAGTCACCTTTCCTCGATCTTACACAGGCACCCTTCGGATCAACTAGTTTCTCTCATTACCTTACTTTCACAACCATAATTTTTTCCCCCTTGGATTCTTCATATATTGTAACGGATATTGACACGACTTATTAAGCAAATTGGAGTCATGTCGATGAAGAGTAAAGTCGATCTAATCCGTGGCCGAGTCAGAACGAGATAGTAGGCGAATGTACCTTGACTGCAGCAACAATCTTTAAATTTAGGATATCTGTGTAACTCGATTTTAGCTCTGTTTTTTCTCGTCCTAGCATTCCTATGAACCTTCATAGAACCACTAATTTATATTCTTAAAAAAAAGGATGAAAAATATTCTTAATAATATAAAGAATATTGTAAAATGTTCACGAATACTATTATAATTAAAATACGACGTGTTTTAAATCATTTTCATTTTCTTTTTTATGTTCACGGTAAATATTATGTAAACAGCAGGTGAATCTGTATCGATAGATTTATTAAATCGGCATTCCAAAAATTAAAATAAATATGGTGTTTAAACTATATTGTAAACTGTTTATATGAGAACAAGCATATAAATAGCTGAGACTAGGAATTTCTCAGTGGGGTTAGAATATTAATTTGTATGCCCTTCTTTCATCCTTCCGCTACGATCAATAAAAGTTTATGGTCTTATCACTGAATGATCTCGTTGCTTTAAATAAATTTTGATATGGTGAAACCTAAAACAGCAACAATTTCCTTTTTTTAGTTAATTAATGAAGATGAAATTACAAATTAAGCTGGCATAAGTATTTTTCCACCCAGGGCAAACGCCTCCCTTACTTTAATCTAGAACAGCGTTGATTTATAGAACATTTATATCTTTGATTAGGTATTGTGTCGAGTCCTATACTCTTCGTGGAAACGTCTACATCACTGTGACCTACTTAATAAAAATGTAGAAACACTAGGATATACGAGGTATTGTTTTTAACCCATTAATGTACTAAATAAGTCGTTAAAAAATATGGAAATAACTTTTAATATCATTATGTAAACTATTAGAATTGAATAAGTCCACATCAGGAAAATCTTATATATTTACTGACCAGATACCATTTAACCTTATAACACTTTTCCATTTTTCGTAGAAAAACTTAATGAAGATCTGATCTGGCCTGTAATAATACCGATACAAGAAGGTACTTAAGGTCTGAGCCGTGATGGAGTTTCGACGTCCCGTTCAAAATGATTGTGACTTTTCATTTACATGAAAATCAATGATAATGTCTCCTCCCTTACATGCATGCGTCATATCTTACTTGAGGAATAACAATTTTATGCCTACATCTAAAAAGTATTATCTTCCTGTTATTTAAGGATATTAAGACGCTAACATCGCGACTGTAATTCTTTTTCCCTGAGAATGTGATTTCCTACATTTGGTCTTCAATACAAACTTGCTTTATTTACCTTCAATCTTGGTGATCCCACAATTGGCGAATTGTCGACAGATTTTCTTATTTGTTATGTCATAAAACTAGTTCTCAGAGGTCTTCTTTGGATACCACAGTGCGAAGAGGATTATTGCTATTTCATTTTAAAAAAATGTTTATCAAACAGTTAAATATTCTTTCTAGAGGCTAAATCACTTATGATTGTTAATGAATTCTTCTATTCTTAAATTTGTACTTATTTGTTCATTTTTTCCTAAGAGTTTCCTCAAATCAAGGTTTCTTTCAACCAACAATTTCCTTTTATTCTTTTTTTCTGTTTTGTTCTATCTTATATATCTTCCTCCCCCTGACCATAGCAGGGCACACTTTCCTCAATTCTTTCTATTCATCTTATTCATTTGTATTTCTCGCCTTCAGCGATCCAATTGAAAATTCAATTGGGGCAATCTTTCTTCCTTCATTTTACTGAGATGACCTATTATTTTTTTTTTTCTCTATATTTTGGAGGATGTTTTTTTCTGAGTTTGCACTACAGAAAGTAATCTATTGATAACAAATAATTTTAGAGTCTTTCGTACTGCTGTTATTATGTTTGCGTACTTGAAAGGTTATTAGTGTACTTAGACACCGGTAAACAGATAGACAGTTCGCCTACTCACCAAAATATATCCTGGTATAACTTTACATTAAGACAGTTGGCTATAAATCCCCGAACATACTCAAGACGCCTAAACCTACCATAAACCTCATGTTACATGACTGTAGTTGTCTCAGATTCAGCACACGTAGTGTAATTGGGCTGCCTTGATAGTATTACTAAACTACCTTTATTATCTGATTCGATCATGTAGCTACTTGTAATTATGGGCTACTATCATCTTTACTGCCACTTGCAGACAGACAATTCCCATACCTTATCCTATAGACAGACAATATATCCTTATCTATCCAAAGATGTTACTAATAGCAACCTTAGGAATATTCTGAAAGTATTTTTATTATTCATTAAAGTATGAATATTATGTTGTGACACTTTGTTCCATTAGCAACAAATGCTCTTCAATTTTTAAAAAATTTTATGTTTTTTTTTTAAACGGTAAACACAATTCAATATTCAAATTTATTCTTTCTATTGGATCCTTCTTACATTCAAATGATGCTTCGCTGTATATTCTGTATTATCACAGTTTTGGGTAGATGGAGATGAGTCGGCTTTGTGTCTGCGATTTTTGGACTGATGATTTTGCTATATTCTTTTGGCGTTAGGCCGTTTGAAGGGATCCAAGTTTTTATCTTTTGTTTAATGGAGTAGGTTTTACGGAAGCCTTTCCCACTCATCATCCTAATTTTATTTGATACCACTGTTAACTCTTCCGATAAAAATGAGGATCTTCAGAATGGATAGTCATCGCTTTTTGCTACTGCTTAGGTCCCAGCATCGACTCGTTCTTTGCCGTTTATGGCTCCATGATAAGAGACCCATAATAGTGTAACTATTTTGTCATTTCATTTTAAGGCCGTAATCATGTTTTGAATATTCCGTAAAACTGTGGTTATTGTCCCCAGTTAATTATGTTACTATGACTGGTTTCCAAAAGTAATTATTTGTAATATATTAGCGAGCTTTAATTTTGTATATGTTCCACACGTTAAGATGGGCAATATTAGAAAGATAAAGGTGATATATGTCCTACCATCAGTTTTCGATTTATTCCAACGTTATCCGGATAAGAATTATTGTTTAAATTACCACTTGTTTTTGGTAGCTTAGTTTTGTAATGTACTTTTTACCCTGGAATCTTAGAAATTCATCCTTTTATTATCGTTTGGATATTCACTTAAGGAAATATTTCAGTTACTTGTATTTTTAAATATGATTAAATAACAGTTTCATCAAATTGCTTTCTTGCAATTTAACTGTCTTTCATCACAAAAGTTTCTATTCCCCATAACCATTCTCAAAAGTACTTTTTAAAAAACAAATTGTACGGTATCACATATTAAAAATTCAAAAATTCAAAGATCTCGAAAATTCGAAACTAAAATAATTTATTTCGACTATAAGAAAACCAGTGAAATAAATATCTGGAATCTTGTAGGAAGAATTCACTTTGAACGGCCTACGATAATGATAATGTCTTTTAATAACATACTTGGGCCATATATTATCCACTAAAAACTAATATTCATATTCTAAAATATTCGAAAGGATTCCTAAGAAAGTATATTTAATTAGACGTGGGCAGTAGGGATATAATCGCTTTTAGCCTTCATCCACATCAATGAATATTCATAAACGGAATAATTATTAGCTTCGTGGACTTCATTTAATTTAATTACATTTAGGGGCTTATATTGGACCAATAGTTTGTGCCGGTAACAATTATATAACTTTTTTCATCAATTTTATATTGTTTTGTAAAACAATAAAAAAAAGCACAGTTACCTTTTTTCCAGGGACGTTTTCGTTCATATTTATAATTATAAAATCCTTATTTATATTCAAAATTATGCCACATCCCCACGAAACTTAGTCTAATATGAATAAATCATTAACCCAGTATGAATGAAATTATCATCTATATTTTTAATTACATTGATGAGATTAATTTATCCTATTTAGGTCTGAGGGTACTTTAGAGTGGTATACTAATAAAAATTAACCCAATAAATCTCTCGAATTTTAGTAGATTGAAAATTATCAACAATGCAAAATCAAATTAAGAGATTCCTTATGTTTAAAAGCATTACATTTAAAATTTACAATATCGTTCATGACGACCAGATATCATCACATTGTAAATTTATTTTGGAGAACATTATTGAAACAATTATTTGTACAAAGGTATAATAATCCTAGTTGTTGTAAATTTAAATGAATCTAATTTGTGTAGTGATCGTAAATAGTTCATCCGAAACCATACTACACTCGATTTTGACTGATTAATATCTTAAAAATGGGTGAACTATTACAGTTATAAATTTCTATTACCGAGCATATCAGACATAGTTAAATGACCCATAAAGTAGATAGTTAGATTGTCCTGATTGGGAGAACAGTTAGTTGAATTTGATATTTGCTAATATAAATATTGAGATTTTTTGATATTCGTAGTCGTTAATGTATGACTGATATATCCTATATATTTGAAAGTTTCTAATTTTTGACAAATGCTTGAAAATGGCATATACAAAAAATGAATGAGCATCGTAATAAAAAAAAATCATATGCTTAGCTTTGAATTTTAAAGCCAAAGTATTTCGAGCTTCACATGAAGACTCTGAAGATATCTACAACACTCTATTGATGCGAGATCATTTAAAAATTATCAACCACATAACACTTTACCGCTGAGAAAACAAGACGAGGTCGTCGACAAACGACAAGATCTCATTGGAGAAAGAAGGCATTCTAAAATAGCAGAACCCTGTCGTGCCAAGAACAGGTGCCACCTGCCATCTCGATGTTGAATGTCTCAAGTGCAACTTCCAAATGGTTCGGAACAGATTTAGGAGTCGTGCCGAGTCCTTGGCCTACCCTAGTTATAATTTCTTTAGATTCCTTGAATTAAATTAGCCATGAATCTGAGTGCTCATTTTTTCTGAATGTTATCCCACATTAGTAAAAATAATCTGATCTAATGACTACTACTGAAAATCTCCGTTTACCATTCCAGAGCCACATACGACATATCCAGTCCAAAAAGAAAAGTAATTAAATGTTAACATTAATTTTATGATGGCTCCATAAAACAAAAGTAAGAAACCTACAGTAATATCCCGTTCTCTTTGCATTGGCATAATAAGCAGGAAAGAACACGCTAAATAACAATGAAATAAAAAGCAATAACAGTTGATAAGGGATTTTTAATTGTAAATAATTCGCTAAAATATATCAGAAAATGTTAACTCTGATATTAAGCTTTTTTTGTTTCGAAATCTCCCTTTATTCAAAAATAATATTACTTTACAATATATATATATAAATCTAATAATAATATTAGTTTATTTTATTAATAATATTATTTTGGCTTCTAATTTATTAAAAACAAATTCAAATTTATATGAATACACATTTGGGCCACCTAATTACTTATTTTAACTACCCTTTCTTCATATTTTAAGACTTCTGATATTAAGCCTTTCATCTCAGAATATTTATAACAAGAATTCAATACCCATTTGTTGGGTATTGATAGTTAATTTTTAAAAATTACTAACGAATATCTTATAACATTAATTATAAGCCAGATATTATTGTTTTATAAAATTCTGACAATATTAAAATTTATTAAAAGGAAAAGAATAATTCAGATAGTAATTTAATATTCACACTGAATTTAAAACATATGTTACAATATTAAGTTGTGCAATGATTGAAAAACAAAATAACTCAGTCTCAAGACAGTTGTCGTGCGAGAAGGTTGTTACTCAATATATGAATAATTGCCTGGAAGAAGAGCGCATGTTACATTTTTCAAAGTTTACGGGAGAGCCAAAATAAGATAGCAGGTCATAATACGCCATAAAATGTCATAAAAAGTCACATACGCCCTTCTTCCATTTTATAGATTTTGCACTTAGGCCCTCGTAAGTAACACTAGTAAGGTTAGTCTATCTTCACATGCCCCTTTCTTCCACTAGAACTTTGTCTCTTGAGAGACCGATCATCCACTGATATGGACTACGATTGTGCTATCCCTGACCTCTATTGACTGTTTAGGCAACTAAAAACTAACGTTAGCGGTAGAGGCCATCACATAGACCTTGTTCCACAAAAAAAAAAAAAACGCAAACTGAAAAATGTAACATACGTCCTTCTTCCAGGCAACTATTCATATGATTTTTGTCGCCACTTTCACCATCTTCTACGCAATCCCACTTCTCCAGAAACCTCTTGTAATTTGTCCCTCACCTGGGACTTGCCGGTAAGAGACTTAGTATTCCATTATCTCATACTCATCTACGTATCGAATCATCAACTCATCACTTCTACTTTCAAGAACTCAGTTCATTTTTTAGTTTCTCAGTTTAGACCATTGATATTTTTTTTTTGTTTTAAGACACCCTTTCTATTAAATAAGTTAATTTCAATTTATTAAGTAAACATAATTAATTGTATATACGAGGTTAGTGCATTCATTTTGTATTTTTTTATTCATATTCACTTGATGATTTTTTTTTTCTTCTTTTCTTTTTCTTTTTAGTTATTAGGGGAAATTGCCATTAAAATTAAAACTGTCTGGCTTTTATTGAATTCACAGCCGGCTAATTAGAAGGTTAGCGGATTATTGTTACGAGCCCCTTCAATAAAATTTTATTTAAAATACTCAATTTTGATTTTTTTTAAAAATTTTCCTACTTACAAAACTTCTTGTTTTTCATTATTTTTTTCGTAATGGGTTTTTTTCCTCATTGTTAATTTTTTTAAATTAACATGCCTCCCAAAGTTAATCAGAATGAATTGGAAGAGCAATTGGATGCTCTTAGAGATGAATTCCGGGACTTAGCTGATGACATTACTGAAACTAAAACCACAGGGGTAAGGGGGACTGACTCGAACAAACAAAAAAAATTCGGCGCACACATTTCCCAACCAGATAATACTTACGAAAGGTTTTCTACATTATATTCAAATTAGAGAAAGTCCGCAAAAAAGTTAAAGAAGCCCTTAACAGAATATGAATCGGTTTATAAGGAGATTCGTGGCACATTTTAAGGATTAGCATTGGGTTCTTCTCTTGCCCCTAAGGAATCGGAATCCCCGGGAAATAGGGGAGAAGAAAATCCACAATTACGCCTTCCTACGACTAATATTCCGACATTTTCTGGAAATATCTCAGATTGGTCTTCGTTCAAAGACACCTTCTCTTCGATGATTCTCAATAATCCGGACATGAATCCTATTAGAAAATTCCAAAATTTGAAGCCCTCACACTTATATGAGAAATTCTCACAATACACTCACACATTCAGAGTTTTCACATATAGCACAAAGACCTCGAATCTTCCAACCCCGCAAGCATCCGTGTTGTCGTCGCCTTCAAGAGGAACAATAATGTTCTTCTAGGAACTGCTTTAATTAGAATTAAAGACTCCTTTGGTTTTCAGTATGTTTTCAGTTAGTATGGGATCTAATTGATAGCGGGCCTAAACGCTCCTTCATCAGTTCATAATTTGCACAACGATTACGTTTGCCACTTCTTCAAATTGCTCATTAGGTTGTGGGTTTCGGGAGCCATCCCATTTCTGTTTGTCAACACCAAGTTTCTTGCGCTATTTCCTTTACTAAGGAAGAATCGCAATCATTTATACGCAATTATTATTGATCATATTAGCAACGAAATGCATTGTAAAAACATCATGTATCTTCCTCTGTTTAGTTGATATTTTTTTAATTTTATTATTTTTACACCATACATTTATCATGTATTCGCTTTGTATTGTTTAATTTATATTTACTTGATGATTTTTTCTCCTTCTACTCCTATTCTAGCTTTAATTATTAGTATCTGGTGAAATCGCCACCAACTAAAACTAAAACTGGCTTTTATTGAATTCAAAGCCGGCATATTCGCTCGGATAGATGGTTAGCGGATTATTGTTACGAGCCCTTTTTCCATACCTTTAGCGCTAAACTTAAGCATTACTCAACTTGAAATTAGCCCAGAATACTGCATGCAGTAAAATGTTTAATCCCGAATACGAAAATATTAATGTATGATCTAGAAATCTGAGAGAAAAATGTTAAGAAATGTTTTGACTACTTACAAGAGACCATAGCAGACAGCACCATCACAAGGAATAGTAACATATTGAAAACATTACTAAACAATAATAAAACAAATATTTCATTTCGTTGGACAATTACAAAGGATGAATCCATGCACAACGACCACAAGAGTATTCACTCCAGAATGCTCAAGATCATAATCCAAAGATAGACCTAACCGAAACCAGACGCTCTGGACATGAGAAAGAAATCAAAACACAGGGAACGAATGAAAGAGGTCAACAGAAATAAAAGAAATAAGGGTAATTATAGATGGAACAAACGTAGTTCATAGTGGCAAATGATAATAACAATAATTTGTTCAGTAGTTCAGTTTGTAGAACGCTGAGCTCTGCAGAAGTAACTGGGTATAAGTTCTGTGGCAGATATATTGTTAAATCTATTAACAGCCATTAATGGAAATTATGTTAATTAATGAGCTCCACAGTCTCTTTGAGAAATCCATCAATTGGGGAAAAACCGAACGGTTGGGTGTGATCAAAGCCCAATGTTGCACAACCGTTGGTCCTAACAGTACAGTATCTACAACAAACTAAAGCCAAGACTCATCATGGGTTGTGGTGCAATTTTTAAATTAAATTTTCAACATCAAAAATGGGATCTTAATGATCATTTGAAAATATTCTCTTTTTTTTTTTACTTCGCATTTGTACCGGATCCTCAATATGAATTTCAAAACAGCTGTCGTTCTTCAACTATCACTTACTAGTTCTTCCCAAAAGGATTCTATTCTGTATTTTAATATATGTGCATAGAATATGTAAAGACATTAACGGATTTAAAATTTATATTTGGAAAGCGATAAAGGAAGCAGAAAAAGAATTAGAGCGAGGAGAGAGTAAGATCCGTTTTTGCGGTGGTGCGGGCTAACCCCTTCCAACTTCCTTCCTCTAGGAAGCAGCCGCTGTTAATCTTGCCATCTCAGGAGACCGGGGTCCCACTAGATCCGAATAAACGTGAAATATTTATATTTTTTCTAGTCTCTGTCCCCAAAATAAATTTAACTTTTTCCCTATATCCTTCCTGTGCACATTTCTATATATATATCATTAATTAATAAAATATTATTATCATAAAAAACAAAACAATGCCCTACAGACCTCCACAAGAACTATTTATCATTTCAAAAACTTCATATTCCTGCGAATCAAGGAAAACCAAACAGCAGGTTCAAATTTGTTGAACGCGAAACTGTCGATTATTATTTTACATTTGCAGGATGTGAAAATTAAAAATAAAAGAATAATGATAGTATTCAGGTGGAAATGAATGACTAGATAGTTTATAGAAGAGTGTAAATGGTCAGGGAGTGAATTCAATAAATTAGACAAAATAAAAAAGACTTATAATATTTGGGCCTGCGTTGCGTCGTAATTTTTAGGCCATCTTCCGTGCTGAGAATAGAAGAAAATGGAAAAAAATATACATACATTGCAGTACCAAATGAAATGAATGAATGAATGAATTAAGCCATTGTTATAAAGAGAAATATAAACAAAATAAAATGGTTTATAGGCCTTCCCTTATGGAAGTAAGGTCTAACATCCCGAAGTGACGAGCTCTATTGGGAAATGCAGTTCGGCATTAATTCTTGCCACTTAACTTTATTTAACATATATATCAATTAAATTATATTTTTCCAAATTATCAATAATTAGTTTTAGATATTAATATATTTCACATCCATATCTAACATTAATATTCACATATTTGGGTATATTATATTTAATATATAGGTTTCTAAATTATCAATAATTAGTTTTAGATATTGATATATTTAACATTTATTTTTATAAATTATCAATAAATAACATTCTGAAATCCCTATTGTGTCCCAATTGATTTTCTTTAGGGCATTTTCTATTCCGTTAATATGTCTTCACTTGTCAGAGTCCTCGCTTTGATCGTCCCTGTAAAGAGTGAGCTATCTCTTATTTCTTTTCGCTATGGTTCCTGCCCACTGTTTAAACTATTTCTACTTCTACCCTTTGAAGAGTTGTTTGAATTTTGGTTCGTTTTGGGGCAGTATCTACCCAGGCTGTTGTCTCTTTTTTTCTTTGGTTTATTTTTCTGTGACTTCTTACGGGTTTTTCAGGTTGTTCCTTATCATTTATATTGAGCTGAACTTCTGGTGAGCTTTCTTCACTACGTTGTTTCTTGGTTTTGTTATTTTCAGTTCTTCAGAAATTCTTTCAGTATGTGAAGTTTTCCATCTATAAAGAGCTTATCATATTTCATCAGTACACGTGAACCCAAATATATTGACCAAGGTATTTTTAAAAACTCCGCCTCGTATCTCCAACATCCTTAGGCATATCTTCCTTCATTTTAATAGTTTTATAATCAGGAATTTCTGATAGTTTGCGTTTGTTTTTAAGTATGTATATCGTTTCTTAATATTTTTGAGACAAGAGTTATTTTAACTGGGCTACCTTCAGATTGGCTATTAACTATTTTAATTCATTTAATATAATATTTTCTTATATATACCAAATAAAATATAACAGTTTATATAAAAAGACCTGACAGAAATAAAAATAAGTATAAAGAGTAAAATATAAATTATGAAATAATTTTCATTTATTTATGTGTTTATTATTTATTTAACATATTTCATAATTTATCGTCCTGAGGACTGAGAATAAAAGAAAAACTGAAAAAACTATGTTAACACTGCGATACCAGAGTAAAAGATAAATTATGAAATAATTGTCATTAATTTATTATTCATCTAATTCATTGCATAATTATATGTATTATTTAATATAAATGAGTTTATATAAATTCTCAGTCCTGAATATGATACATAATCAAATAAGTGAAATGGATAATAAATTAATTAATAAATGAAAACTTACAATTATTCCATATTTTATATTTTTCTCTTTCTATTTCTTTCCATTCCTTTTTTTCTGTTTATATAAACTTTAATATATTTTTTGGTACTACAGTGTTCATATAGTTGTTTCTGTTTTCGTTTATTTTTAGACCTGAAGAGGCCAAAACATTAGGTCAAAACGTAGGCACAAATAAAATAATTCCATCTTATTTTGTGTAATTTATTGACTGACCACTTTAAAGTCTCCTAAGAACTATCCAGTCAGCCATTTACACATGAATATTATCATTACTCTTTTATTTTACATTTGTACATCAAGCAAGTGTAAAATAAAAATCGACAGTTTCGCATCCGGCTAATTTGATCTCAGTGCTCATTTCTCCTTAATTTTCAGAAAGTTTTGAAATGGTCAATATTGCATTAGCATGTATCTAAGCCATTGTGTTTTTAATGTTCTCTTATTATGTCCGGATAACAGAAAATAGGAAAGAGAAATGACAAGTGGATTTCGAGGATTTTGTGATCAGTGAAATGTTGTGTATTTACTGTGATTTTACAGTGGGAATGTTCATTTTGTATGGTGTGATTCGAAATAAATCAAGGAGCATTTTGTTGTTTGTATCTTGATTATATAGGACGGTAAACGAACCAGAGGACGCCCTCGAATCAGATGGCTGGATGATATCAAAGAGGACTTGAAACTGTTGGGTGTACAAAACTGGAGGAGGGTAGGGAAGGATCCGAGAGATTGGTTGGCTGTGGTGGCGGAGGCCCGGGTCCTTGCAGGACCGTAGAGCCAAGATAATAATAAGAATAATCTTGGTTATAAGGATGTGAATTGCTGAACCCCAATGTTCTGATCAAACATCCAAATAGGTCTTAAGTATAGTTTTATAGATTAGTCGTATATTTCGTATGTCAAGAGAAAATCTGTAGTCCAGAAAAATATTAATTCCATAACTCCTTTAATAAAGTTGTGAAAAATATTAATTCCATTAAATTTAAGAAACACTACTATATATATTATCTACATGATTGGGGTTCTCTAGTGGTTATGAAATATATAATTATCCCTCTAGACGTAGTTTTAATTTTTTTTTTAAATCCATCCTATTCGTTTTGGTTGAAAAACATTTTATATGTGTTTGTATCTAAGTGACTTTTAGGCAGCCTCCTTGAATGTACTCTCAGTTGCTTGCTAAACGTTCACATAACTCCGAAATTAATCGTGACACTTGCCTTCAAGGGTAGATACAGCGGACCACCATTCTTACAGAACTTATTCACAACTTTAAACCTTTAAAAAATCTTACTTATTATGAAGAGAAGCTAAAAAAGGAGAGGCTTTCCTTGCCGCCATCAATCTAGATCTCGCCCTTAATATCCCACTGCGGGCATTTTCGTGTGTGTGGATAAAATATTACAGCAGCGTTTGTAGTTGTGAAGGAATGCTAGTAGTAAAATGCTCAGCATTCTCACAATTTTCAAAATTATGTGAAAAGGATCGATTTTTTTAAAATAAATTCATTTTCCTAGCTCTTATTTACATCTCTACTTCGAAAATTGTTAGAGATTTCTATAATACTACCAGATATCCATGAGCCATAAATAAATAAAATAAAAATCTAAAACATTAATTAAATAGGTAACAAAAGTAAAATGGAGATCGTGCTCTAGTCAGTCCTTCCATTCTTATAACTTTTTTTATTCTTATAACTTTGGAAATTTTTTTATCATGCATCAACAAAAACCGCTTCATACACAACAGATTTTGTTATATAATCTAATAGACATTATGATTTATTAATATTATATATTTATATATATATATATATATATATATATATATATATTTGTTGGTTAATCGGGATGAAGTTTATCACTGATTCCCTTGCAGCTGGGCTAACTATAAACCCTTTGCAGCTTTTCCGTTTTTGGTGTTTCTCCAATGAAGAACAATGCGTGTCCATCAGTTTATTCACCTTCAAGACAACTAACCTCTTGTATAGCTGTTATCGGTATCTTGTACCTTTGTAGATTATTCACAACCGTTTGGGTGGTCCCTGCTCTGTATTAACTCCGATCGTTCCACGTTCCAATATGAAGTATGTTATAAAAAGCCGGGGTCCTTACCATGTTAGGACAGTCCGATGTCCCGAGGTTGCTATTTGGTTACGTAATCAGTGCTTTTTGACGGGAAAGGGTTATTAACCCTTTCCCCATCCTGGAGGATACGTGGCTTATTGAATTCAGAAGGCTGGACAATGGGACCGCCAACTCCCTACTAGTGATTCATAAGCGACTTTATAATCGAAGTAAATCATTCATGCCCTAATTTTTTATCTTCTAACAATAAATAAAATCAATATTTTTCATTGACAAATTGGATATTAAATCGATATATTTGAAAAGGTTTATTTTTTTTTTAGTATTTACAAAACAAATCATATATTTATTTAAGAAGGTGACTAAAATGAACCAACGGATAAAGATAGTATTATTTATTACTAACAATTTAGCCCTTGTACTAGTACAGTTGTACAATTCAATAAAATAATTTTAAAAAAACAACAATTTTTATATCTTCTTTCCAATATTCTTTTCTGAAGCATATTTTATAATGTTTCAACCACTAAAGCTATCAATAGGTATATTTAATTTAGTGGAGGGAAATGTGCTTTATGTAATAAACATATTTTTGAACTAATAAGATAAATCATAAATAACAACATTAATTGGACCAAATTTAGTTCCATAAAATTTTCATGGTATTTGCAGAGGACTTTTCCCACTGTTGAAGTTAAATAGGGAGTCATGAGGACTGCCGACTGAAGTGAGAACACAAAACATTGGATTAATTGGGTACCTTTTTTTAAATTTGTGAATCAATTATAGACTGAATTATTTAAATTTCAAATTTGTAAATTTAAATTATTAACATTAGTCTGGTTTTCACATATGTGAAGACATTCCGACCAACATTTATTCAATGGAATTTACAACTGTATTATACTAATACAACAAGTAAATAGAATGATTGGTATATATTAGCATGAAAGCCAAGTAGAGAAACTACCCAGTGATAGTACTCAAATAACAAGTTCAACTTAGAAGGTCACGACGCCATCTTTTTTTCAGACGTCTCGGGGGATTATCAGGAATTGAAGAGGTTGCTAGGTTTGAAACTAGTGGTTTTGAGTTTGAATGAAGTTTCCGATTAATATCGGATTCGGGCCAATATGGTCAATATGGATTACTTTGTTCGTAAAAAATTAAGGAGAAATGATAATTACTATGCATTTATATTATTTATGCCTTTATTTTGTATTTACATAGGGGTTAATGAATTTTATTTTGATTTTTCATTATTATCGCTGTTATATTCAACAATCCACGCCTATTGGGGAAAAAGGAAGAATAAAAAGTTCAACAATTCTTGAATATTTTTTACTTTCAATCATTTCCTTATATTCTAAAAAAAATTTAGGTTTATGGTAACTGAAATAAGAAAAAAATATTTACAACTTATTATAACTTTGTAATCATTGCTTTAATTTTTAAATATTTTTATTTTGAAGAGAAAAAAAAATGTTTGATAGGATTTGTGTAAGTTTCGTTTAAAAACTGTTTAATGAATTAGTCGTCGATTTTTAGTGTCTGTCGTATTGATATGGAAGTCTCCACTGAATATCATCAGTTCATCGTAAAATTCTTATGAAGTTCCATCAGGTATTGATGTTTTAAGTTATTATTAGAGAGAGTTGCAGTATATCAATCGAATTCTAACTTTTAAAGTAAAGTCGATTTAACAAAATTTTGTAACTCATGCATACTATTGTTCTTTTGATAGTGAATATTTTTATTTTGGAGAGAAAAGATTTTTCTTGGCCAAAATTCGAACCAGGGTCGCCCATGTCTCTAGCGTGCTGCTTTAACCACTGAGCTACCAAGGCACGCATTCAAGCCAGACAAATGTATTCTCTTCACTGATCCTATATCTCCGTTATAGGATCACACGGGGATATAGGATCGGTGAAGAGAATAGATTTGTCTATGCGCTAGAGACCCGGGTAACCCAGGTTCAAAATCCGGCAAGTAAAAATCTTTTCTCTTCAATTATGTTTTGGTTCTTGAGTTTCAGTCAGTTATTTCAACTTCTTTAGGCGACATTTCGAGGCTAGGTTAGTCTCATATTCATGCCCTGACAGTGAAAAAATGCCCTGACAGCGATACCAACCGAAAACAATGAAAAAGAAATAATTTAAATGAATTAAATAAATATTCCACTCGATTAAACTTTACTATTGAATTTGAAAAAGATAATAATTACCATTTTTAGACGTTCTCTTAATCAGAAAATCAAACGGAAAAATAGAAACTAAATGGTGACAAAAACCTATTTACTCTTGTCGATACATACACTACACAAGCCAATGGCCCAAAAGATATAAAATAAATACGTCTAAAAACCTAATAAATCGCGCTAGAAAATTATCATCCCCATACACAAAAAACAGCCGAAAACAACGTAGTGGACCTCTTATTAAAGAGTGGTTATCCATACAGCCTCCTTCGTAATTTACTAAAAACAACAAAAACACTTTTTAACCAAAACAACCCAAATGAAACCAATCCAAAAAAATACTATACTATACCCTATATACCAACACTTTCAGAAAGACTAGCAAAAACACTCACCGGTAATAAAAGTAACATTGATTCCGCGATTACTTTTAAAAACACAGCCACTGTGTCAAGACTATTTACTAAAACTAAAGATTCGGATAAATTAGAGTTAAAATCAAATGTCGTGTACGAAATACAATTTGAATAAAAATGCGGCAAATCCTATTTCGGAACATCGGAACAATACTTAAAACAAAAAGTGTACCACCACAAATATAGTTGCGATTCAATAATATAAAAAAAACAATAAACCAGATCAAACAGCGCTCACTACACATTTTAGAAATTCTCAACATGCATTTAAATTTGATGAACCTAAGGTGATACATCAAGAGAAAAATAGCTTCAAACGGAATATAAAAGAAATGATAACTATACAGAAATAAAAATCGCGCTGTAAACAAAAAATCGGATGTTCAAGGTCTAAGCTCGTGTTATGCTAATTTAATTAATTCTTGGAGATATAATAATAAATATTCTAATATGATTCAACAATTAAATAAAACTGCTGTTCCTAAAAATAGATTACTTATTCGTTGATCATAGCTATTGCAATATAAACATTATATGATATATTGCAAAGTAACTGATTGATGATAAATTGATCAATTCTTTAGAACTTGTAAGTACACCCTATCTATTACAACTTACACGTGTCATTTTATATTTATTTTAGTGTGCTATTTAATGTTTTTACTAAAAACTCATTTTTTCACTGTCAGGGCATGAATATGAGACTAACCTAGTCTCGAAACGTCGCCTAAAGAAGTTGAAATAACAGACTGAAACTCAAGAACCAAAACATAATATTTCCATAACAGTCAAGATAAGTAGAAACCCATATATATATATATTGTTTTTTGTTTTCTTTTACCTATATTAAATTTACCTAATCGATTCAAGAAAATGGTATCTAGATAAAAACGTCTCAACAGTTTCAGAAAAAAATAAAATAAACGATAAATAAAATAAGGATAAACAGAAATAAAAATACAAAAGAAAAATACGCAAACATCCCACGGAACGTCCGTGACAAGTCTTGCCAACCTTATTTATTTCAACCACTGAAAGGTTTTCAAATCGGAAAAATAAGATCTGAGATGGAGGAGCTTTTGTACATAATGTCCCGCTACGCCTCTCTACTTTATTACATCTCCTTTACAACGCTCGCCTTTAAGAATAAATCTTAAATGTTATTCGTTTGTTCCCTTTATATAATTTATTATTTTGTGGATTTAGGGTCTTCAAGGTAAAGTGGTATTATTCCACTCTAATATAACATTTTGAGACACCTATACGGTTAATTTTAAAATATACAAATGATCGTTGCGTATTCAAAAGAGTGGTGTTTAGGAAGTGATTGATTAATTAAAATTGAAGAATAATTAATTTTAATTAGTTGTACTAAAGAGTAAAGAATATCCTCAAAGCCCTAGTACATTTGAGTAGTATGGAATGACTTTCCAATACATATAATAAAAGATGCATTATGTTATAGATCTGATTTATAAGACCATTATTAGACCTGTTCTGACCTACAGTCCAAAGGACTGAGTACTGAGGAGGAAAGATGAACAGCGCGTCAGCGCATTTGAAAGAAAGATCTTTGGAAAAATATTTAAGGTCCAGTTAGGGATTAGGGGGGATGGAGAATCCGGCATGACCATGAACTATACTCCCTCTGTAAGGAAATACCTATTGTCAAGTTTATAAAAATGAACCGAACACTGTGGGCTTGGTATATAGACTGGATGGATGGTTTACGCATGATTGGAAGGTCAAAAACTAGATGGAGAGAACAGGTGGACAGGGATGTTGCAGGTGTAGATAATTGAAGGAAAGTGCACAAAGCAAGGAGTGGTGGCGAATCACTTGGAGGAGGCTGTACTCAACCGTGCCGAAAAAGTACAAGTAGTATGCATAAGATTATAAATGAAAAATTTGTTTTCCAAAACATTAAGTCTTACCTCCTTTTACAACATTTTTAAAGCTTTTGAAAATCGTAAAAATATTACCTTTTCGTAAAGACTCAATGCCTGTTTTGTGTCCAATGGAAAGACTGGTTCAATTGATAATATCCATGGAACAATTGACCTCTTGAACCATCACTATTTCTTTCGCACGTGTTCCTACATATTAAATTTGCATAGTCATTACATATTTGCACATAAATGCTTTGGTATTTCTCGGGGTTTCGTTGTATTTATGGAGCCTCAAACGCCAAATAGAATCGTACGTTTTTTTTTAATTAACAAGAAGCAGATATCCTATTCGTTCTAATCCATAGATCTCATGAATATTTTCCGCTAGGAAAATGTTGATACACAGCTGAATAGTGGTTTCAATAGTCGACTATTCCGACGAACAATGTCAATTTCACATGATAACTTATAACACAAAATTATATGTACCTTGCGACTTGTGAATTAACGATTGCTGATTTTTTATTCTTCTTGATCCGCTCCTTGCCTACTATGGTGTAGCGGGAGGGCCTCTTCTGTGCTTGGTCTTGTGCCGTCTCTCGTTTCCTTCTCCAGTCCAGGTTCCTGGCCTCAAACGCCTCCTAGACTTAGGTTTTACAATGGCGTGGTGAATTCTTCTCCCACCCACCTTCATGCCATAGGTCAGCTTGGCTATTCTCTGTCCAAACTATCGTAAACGATTCTTTTCAAGAGTTTACTGTAAGAAATTTAGGCCGAGATCTATTGTGGTATTTCTCACCCTTTGTTGGCGGTTTTTCCTTCTATCTAATCTTTATAGCCTAGAGTTGGTTTGTATGTTCGCTGGTTGCGGCTTTTTACATGTAAAATATTTATACTGTTTTGTGCATTCGGCTGTATCATAATATTGTGGTGGAAAAGTAAGTAAAAAATAAAAAGGCATTGGTAGATAATCTTGGGAGTAAATGATTCGGTAGGATATATATTCTTACTGCAAAACACGCAGACCATTTAACTAGTGTAAAACGTTCCCGGAAGACCTCAAGGCAAAGAGGGTGTAGAAAAAAGATTAAGGATTTACTAGAGTAAAAAGGCTGTAAGAAGATTAAAGACAACGTTTTATATATCCATAGTAGAACAGAATTAATAAAATAAAACAGAATATCAAGAAATCCAATTTTATGTTAATTGACCCACTTTTTTTTTTGTTTTTGTTGAATAGGAATTTATCATGAAATGTATTCCTGGTCAAGGCATCGTAAAAAAGGATACAATCTCTTTTAAGCTTTAGTATTTTTTAACTAAATCTGATTAATTGGAGTGCTATCGATGGGTAGTTTCTCCACAAGTGTTTTCATGTCGTATTCTACATTTTTGCACATTTACTTGATATAATACCATTATAGTTGTAAATATCATTGAATTAAATAAAATAAAAAAAAAAATCTGATTAAAGGAACTCTAGAGTGAACCAAAAGAAAAAAAAAGTCGTTTTTGATCTCTGAATGCTATTTTAGATGTCTATAGATAATCCAACTTCAAGAAATTCTTTATTTTATAATTAATTATAAATGAAGACGAACTTCTTTTGGGAATGTTTTAGATTTAGCTTCTGATATACCACTAACTCCCGTATAATAAAGTCTTTTAAACTTAAGAAATTTACTAAATTAACTTTGTTTCAAATAAATATTACTAAGCCAAAATATATTTCATGAAGGAAAATTGACTTTTTTAAGATGATAAATCAATTTTCTTATTCAACTAATAAAGTAGCTTAGTTAAAAACAAAAATATTTAAAGATTCTAATTTTCTATGAGGGATGTATTTCAATTAACCCAAGGAGTAGTGCCGTAGTTTAAAAACTTAGGCAAACTCAGAAGATTTAGATGCTTATTACAAAGGCCAAGTCATGAATATTTTTCAAAAAAATTACGAATGTAAAATACTGATTATGACATTTGTATTCAAGGATTTATGAATAAAAATTAATGATTATGATTAATTAGTTCTTTATATAATTACTACAATAATTAAGGAAAGTGAAAATCTATTGGGCCAACCTGAAAAAGTAATATTTTGAAGATGATTTTTAGATTTAAGAATTAAAAGGCAGGTCTTTAGAGACCTTAAGGTCGAAAAGACTAATGGAGTATTAAGAGGAGGGATAAAAGTGATACTGAATTCTATACAACGCCATTCAATGAGTTTCCTTTGGACGAGTCTCCGCTTTTCAATAGATCTTCATTTTAATTTAGGTTATGTATTCTTTGTAGTCTCAGTTAATATATTTCCTTTTTATATATCAAAATAATGTAATTGATTAATTCGTTCCATCCTCAAAAACTTATATACACGGGTTGGTGTTCCTTTTTTTTAATAACCATTGGCAGTAACAGTAACAGTCGCCTACAATCAAAACAGTATGACTCTCGCAGCGCTAAATTGAAACTACCTTTTTCCACTTCTTCATTCTCAGTTGTTATTTTTAAAATTTCTTTAGGTATAAATATTAAAATTTTAAATATAATCTTGAAAAATATTAAGGTCAGCCCATTGTACTTTTTTGTCTACTTATGAGGATCAACCTTCAGCACTTTGACAAAGGATACTGCCACATAGCACCGTTAAAAAAATTGAATTAGCACATAGCAAGAGTGAGTTTTCCAGGTATTTTTTTCGTTTAAAATACAGAAACACGCTACGGGAGGTTTCTTCATACACGCTTCCACGTGAATCCCTTAGTGGAGGTTTCAAAAGACGATCGCAGATACAATATGGCATTTGTACAATTTCTTAAATAAATATTTTTATTATTATTTTTAAAACTATGAATACTTCATTCGCTCGAAAATAAACAAATTTTGCTGTTCTGTTTAGATATTTTATTCTTAACAAATTATATCATATTGTTAATCCATACAACACGTGTGGTCAAGTTCTTTCTCTTTATGCTACCCATACAGCTATATTCCTCAAGGCTTAATCTGAGACTGAAATATATTCCCCTATAAATTTTCGAGCCCGTGGATGGAGCCTATTCTTCCAGTGATCTGATTGGCTGCTTTCTGATTGGCTGGTCTCCGAATGGGAGATCTCTGGTTGGGTGGGCCTCGACTGGCTGGCAACCAATTGGCATGTCTTTGCTTTCAGGTTTTTAGGTTTCTTCTTTTCCACTGGTATGTTTGGAAGCCATTGTTTACTTAAATATTTTCATTGCTTCTAATGTAATTCTTTCTGTCATTACACTGTTTAACCACTCAAAATTTAGTCACACTAGGGAACGTCTGCAAAGAACTTGACGAAACGGTCGAAACCTGAAGGAATCCTTGATGAATATATTAAAAATATTGGCAGTGACAATTTAATTTATATCATATTTCATATGTTATGCAAATATAATTGAAGGAAAAAATACCCCAAAACATAAATTATTAAAATTTTGTTTGGAGAGATTCGCATACATTTTGTACAAATCCTTCCCTACGTCTCCCTCAAACTCTTTTATGTGTACAAATGGGTCAAGAGCTAGGTAAATCTCTAAAGATAGCATATAATAATAAAACATCCCATACTTTTACATGTTCATTAAGCAATAGTGATAACGATTGCATCAACTGGTATCGTCAAAGGCTGTATGCCCGAGTTGTTAGGTTTCTTGATAAATTCTGAATTGAATTTATAGTAATCTAATATCTTCAGGAAAGTGTATACAAACTGTAAAATTGATAAATAGAGAAGAAAAAAGAAGTCTGCTTAAGAATAAAAATTTATCTTCCACAATAGCAAAGCCATTTTATATACCATATTTATATACATGTCTGTATAGTCTTTGTACTGATAAAGATGTTCCACATATTTATTTCATAAGTAAGTACATTCTTGATGAACTCTACTCCAGGTGTTATAAAACAGGAGGTTAGTAGTTACATAACCCATACCTAATCACTGATAGGATAGGCAAAGGCTACAACAATAATCCCTCCATTATTCACCAGATCCTCTGTAAAGCCCTCTCAAACAAAATCGTTCAAGGAGGAGCCCTTCACTAGTATATACACGATGCAGGTCCTCGCCTTAGATTTTATTCGCTTTCATAATATTTACATCTATACTGAGGATTTTCATTTAATTTTTTTTCCTCCAAAAATATCTAGCAATAAAAAAAAATACAGCAACGCGCTTGCTTCAACAATAATATCGTTAGTAGAATCATATTGCTAACTGAACTAATAAAAATCTCTCCCTCTCAAATGAATCAAATAGCTATTTTTAATTTTGGCTTCTGTTTTTTATTTCCCCCTTCGGAGTAGACATACAAAAAAAAAAAACTGTCTTTATTACTTTTATTATTAGTTTTATTTTCGTACATTGCAAAAGGATTGCCTTTTCATGGCTATTCAAATAGCAAGGAAAATATTTAAACTTAAACCAACTTTTTCATCAACGATGCACTTCAAACGTTAGGGACCTATTACTATATTTGAGTTATAAATTTTTATCACACTCTCGTGCACTATTTTCAAGTAACTCGACGGATAACCGAGCCTATGCATTCGATATTCGGAGGCGAGTTAATTACTTAAGAATGACCCACTTCAGTGTAACATATTTTATAATTATGTAGGTTGTTGATGACTTAACAACAAATGGAAGTGTTGTCTATTGAGTTTATGTTATCACTTATTTTAACTGTCATAACTTTATTTTAGATTAGATTCTTTTCCAGCGGTTGGTTGTGTTTTTACCAATTTATCTACAGTCAAATTAATACCTTAAGATTCTCTGCTTGCTTCCGCTTCCAGCTGCTCTTCCAGAAGTACTTCCTTTTTTGGAAGAAAGCTCCCTCTCTTTCATAACTCCCATACTCGCGGGTATTGCTACCTACCTGAATGACCTAGTTCTTATAACCATCATTTGCTCATTTTGTTAATTCATGTTTATTTTTATAATTACTCCAGGGATGACACATAGCATTTAATAGAAATTCCTCCTATTCAATCATAATTCCAATATTAAATTTGGAAATAGCATTCTTCCAGTAAATGATCCCTACGTCAATCAATTATGTTTATTTAATTTTTAATTGTATATGTCCCTGCCTTAATTAAAAATGTTGATAATTATCGTACAATTTAGATGTGATTGGATCATTTACATTCCTCCTGTTTTCTAACATATATAAATTACATTCTATTTAATTCAATTACATTCAATTATTTCAATTTAATTCAATTACATTTAAAGTTTTAAATTGTATTTATTTTAATATTTTACCATTTTGTCACAAAATTAAAAATGGGCAAAATGGCAAAATGGGGGGGTGAAATAATGATCTGGTGAATGTTGTGTCAAAGAAAGAGTAAGTAGGTCTGCGCATGAATAAGGAAAATAGTTCATCTATATGTTAATATCATTGACGCAAATAGAGAACTTTTAAAAAATGTGTAAAAAGTGGCCTATGAATTATTTTTCTCTCAAGTAGTATTGAATGGCATTATTTAGTAAATCGAACATCAAACGCTCGCGGTCTTCTCATCAAGTGGTCGCGGCGAACCAAGTCCAGGAATACATGGCAGGGTATGGCCTTAATGGAGAAATATTTGGTTGGAGAAAACCTCAACTTGGGGGAAACTCTCAATAAAAAAAAACACATCAAAAGCTTACTCCTACAACCACCTAGATGATGACGTCAAACAAGATGTCCTGAGCTAAAATATATACGAAAGAAGATCGAAAAATGAACATGGTGGATGCAATTCGGTGACAAGAGAAATCCAGGTTTTTTTAGGGGCCGAAATAAAGTATAGATATTAAAATATATATATATATATATATATATATATATATATATATATATATATATATGTATATATATATGTATAATACTTGATGAGAATTATCAACGGTTGCTGGCTTATTAATGGCCGTGGAAACCGCTAAGGATAGATATATTGTTACAAAAAATATTAATATGTTCATTATTTTTATTTTTGTCAATACGAATTCCCAGGTATTTCAGCTCTAATCATCATTGAGGGTCGGAATAAATTATATAAACTTCAAAGGGATTTAAATGCTACCATTCAAAGGGATTGCGATATTCGTAGCTAGATGTACAAGTACTGGGATTAGCAGAGGAGGATGGTACTTGTTCCGCTGGAGAACCTTTTAATCCTGTTTGTCAAACCCTAAAGGTTCCAGGCAACTGGTAACTGTCATGTGTTAATCAGTGTTGGAATGTCATGATCCAATTGGCATATGATAGGACCTGCCTCTCTCTCCACGTGGATATTCGTTTATTGATGATTAAAGGAAATGCCATATGAATATATCCCTTAATATGGGTTAAATAAATGAAACTCATTATATATATATATATATATATATATATATATATATATATATATATATATATGTTTGTGTGTGTGTTAGTTAAATTAACAAAGCTTACATTATTATCTTGTAGTGGCTAAAAAACTCAAAATATTTTCAAACAACCTTCCGATTTCATAAACCTTTTTCTGAGTTAAAAGACAAGCATACTGGGTCATTAATAAAACTAAGAAAAAATACAAGCTATAAGATCAAATTAATAAAGTTGATCATGATGCACACTCATTTATTGTCAAAACATGCAATAAATGTAAGAATAAAATAAAAGATATAAAATTAATTAATATATATAAGAAAGCTAATAAGCCTAATAAATCTGTTATAATAATCCATATAATTGAAATAAAGATTCAGATAAATACAAATCCACAGTCTACTTAGAAGTTCATGAGGTCATCTTCTTTTCAGACGCTTCGGAGGATTATCAGGAATTGAAAAGGTTGCGAGGTTTGAAACTAGTGGGTTTGAGTGGAAATGAAGTTTGTCATGAAAAGATTAATATCGGATTCGAGCCAAATCAGCAATAAACGGGACGTTAAGGTCATTATGGATTACTTTGTTCGTAACAAAGTAAGGAGCATTAAGAATTTTCCGAAGGATTTTGGATTGTAAGGATTGAATACGAGAGGAATTCGATGGCTTAGTGGAGCCCCAAAGCTCTATTCCGTAAGTCCAGTTGGGTCTAATGATTGTCATGTATATGAGTCTCTTGTAATTAATTGGGAGCTTAGAGCGTTTATCTAGTAAATGTTGAAGTAGCCTGAAACGGCGAGCTGTTTCTTGTCGTTTCAGTCTAGTATGAGGATTCCAAGTTAAGCGTTTGTCAAGGTATAGTCCTAAGTACCGGATCTATTCTACAGGACTTGGAGGGATGTTATTAAACGATACAGGGGGGCAGGAAGTCGCTGTTTTACGAAGGAGGGTAAAGGTGATTTGATGAGATTTGTAAAAATTTATTTTAATCCTCTAGTTTTGACACCAATTTTCAAGGTCAGTTATGTGGGATTGAAGAGTACGGGATGCTATAACTGGATCAGTGTTGACAGGAAATAGACATGTGTCATCCGCATAAATGGTAAGGATAGTATTAGGATGAGTTGTGATATCAGATGTATAAACTGTGTTGAGAATTGGGCCGAGGGTACTGCCTTGAGGAACGCCGGCAGATGGAGGAAAGAGGGGTGAGTAGACATTATTATGATTTACTGTAAATGATCTGTAGGAGGGATAGGATTTGATAATGAGAAAGTATGTAGGAGGTAGGAATTTACGGAGTTTGTAAAGCAACCCGGGGGTGTATTATTATTAATTATTTTTATGTAATTGTTTGTAATATTGAATTTTTAATTGTTGAATTTTTTCCTATTTATGTTTTTTTACAGAAAAAGTTTATACATTGTTGACTAATGGGATCAGTGTATATTGAAAACGACCATATAGGTCGAAACGTTTAATAAATTGATGAAATACAATGAATTAGACTAAAGGTTTTCTACATCCCAAGAAAAATATATCAAATATTAATATAAGTAACCGTGTAATGGATCTCATCAAAACGTGGAGAAATGCATAATTTCAATTTATTCTTGGACCAAATTGAGATTAATTTCCTCGAGCGAATTAATTACTAATGAAATTTAAAGGGAGCCTCTTCTCTTTTGTATAATTCGCCTATCCTAATTAGGCTCTCATTCACAAGCCGAGCTGGGATTATACCGGCCTGAGATCAAATTAAAGACAAATTCCTTCGGCTTAACCTATTCGGGAAAGAGATCTCAATGGAAAGAAACACTAGATAAGCGGAAAAGAAGATCGCCCCCCCCCAAAAAAAAATAAAAATTAAAACACATGGAAAGGGAACAGCTGTTCGGAAAGATACCAGTAATAATGACGCTAAGCTCGTTAGTGCGGGATGTTTTGACGCCAGTTGGTGGCGATTAGGGCAAGGAGATGGAGCTAGTAATGCGCTCTTCTGCACAAAGGGCTAATACCACCTTTCTTATAAAGTACCTTATCCTTTAAACCAAAAATATTTTTATCTTGAAGCAGCAGATTGCGATCTCCCCAAAGTGAGAAGAAGAGAGCTTAAAAAAGGATACTTATAGTTACCAACACTACGTTTTCCTGGAACCACTACAACTCCTGAAGAATCTATGTTAGAGACTGTACTGGTTCTTGGACTGCAGGTTGCCAGGGAGGTGAGTTATCCTAGATCACGCTCATTTTACCCCTATTATAAAAGCTGGGTGAGACTCAGGAGGATGTCAGAACCCAAAGGATCAATCCCGGGCTGTTAAAATAACATAAGAGCTGCCATTACCGGATTAGAATCTGGGGTCTTCGGCAAAGCAACTCAGCCCTCATCCACTAAGCGACTCCCCTCCCTAGTTTCTAACCGTCAAATCTTAAATTAAGAAAGTATCACTTGGTGTCTTTAATTATTTTTTTTAAATATCAGCTAAATTGTTTCATTGTTATTGTCTGATGTAACGAATTGCCATAATAATTTCAGTTAATAATTTCCTACAAAAATAAATCAAACAAATACAATTACTATTATCCACCATGATTATAATTAGTTGAAATCACAATTGAAATTCATAATATGTTCCAGTAACAATAAAAAAGGTACCAACTAAATCAAAATATTGTCGGAATTGGAATAAATAAATTACAGATTTTTCAAGAGCAAATGTACTCACCTCAAAAATAAACCCGGAAACAAATTTTCATACCAATAAAAAAAATTCTTAAAAGATAAGTCTTACTCCGATTTATATTTAGAATATTCAAAAACAGAAATTGGCTAAACAAAATGAAACTTTCAATCTAAGTAAAACTCAAAAACTAAAGACAAAGTAACTCAACAGAATGGCACAAGTACTCCACCTTTAAATAAATTAAAATCGAAGGCACGAAGACATGCGTCTAAGGATTATTGTTTAATTTTAACAAAACTTTTCCTGATTTAAAGTGCCATTAAATATAAATGCTATTGGTATGGGATGGGAGTTAAAAAATTCAGCATTCAACCGGTGATTAGATTGAATATTGATAAAATTGTAATGAATCGGAAATCTCTATCCTTAAGCAATGTTAAGTCCAGATATTTCGTATGCAAATTCCAGAAAATTAGTATTTATAGGCTTCAATCGACACTACTGAGTATAAATTTGGGCTTACTTTTTACTAAAAGTATAATTTTTTGCTTATTTTACTGGAAGTGCCGTTAAGGTTATGGGTTTTATATATTCACATTTCTATTCAATGGGCAATATTTTTATTCTCATTAAATATAATAATAAAAATAAATAGATTTAATTACTGTAAAAAGTAGGAGAAAGTGAATGTAGATTGATACATTTTTTCGGGCAAGAGTAATACCTTCCTTAACAAAAAGTTTCCTTAACATTGTTAAATAAAATTATTTTTTTGTGTCATATTTTGAGTTGTATCATGTTTTAATCTGAAGTTTTAAGATAATAATGACATAACCATCATTAAAATTGGCGGTCGTATTCCCTTGTCAATAAAAACTTTCAAGCATCTTTAATTTAATTTATTGTATTTATCTATAAGTGCTGATCCCACACATTCGATCATTAGTAATTTAGACAACTGAATAATAATTTTATGATTATTATTACACTGTTGTACAAAGAAATAAAATGAAAATTTTTTAGAGACTATTTACAATTGAGAAATAATGTTCGTATAAGGAACCAATCACAATCGTTCTTTGTTTGTACGGAGATCATTGTTCTATTTGATCCCGAACATGAAGAACAAAAAGTGCAATTTTAAACAGAGCTGATTGAAACCCAAGGGAGGACGGTTTTGCCGTATGTGGCGCACATATAAGGAACGAGAACCAATAAAAGAAATAGGAACCCAAGCAAGGAAGCACGCCACCCCCCAAGGATTTCTTATCACGAATACGGAGGATGGTGAGAAATGGAGCTATAACTCCGCTCTCTTCCAACCAAATGAAGCAGTAAGGCTTCGTGCCTTGGAGCTCACAATGAATGCTGATGAGTGAAAATCAAAATTTTGATTTATTTTTTAATGTTTTCATTAACTGTAAAAATAATTCAGTTTCCATTAAAGATATATAGTGTTATTGCGTTATCCTAAGTAGTCAAAACGAAAAAAATATACAGGAATAATAAATTAAAAAAATAAATTTTCGTCATAGGGGCCTGTTGTGTGTGTATCACTCATTCAAAAGAACGACGTGATTCAAAATTAGCTTTTTTGAATCATACTAAGCCTATAGTAGCAATCCTATTGATTGAAGGTTTTCAATTCGGGAACGACATATTTGATATTCCATTTCCATGCAAGGCATAATATGATGACTTTTTTTTTGTTCGTCATATTTTGAGTTTTATCATGTTTGAATCTTAAGTTTTATGGGAATGATGACATAAGTTAAAATATAAAATATAAGAAGTTTTTAAAAATTTTCTAATGATTCATAAATTAATTTCAGTACCATCATTCCATTAAGAATACTTTGCTTTTTCAGTACTCAACATTTTTTAGCTCATTTCTTTTTATTTGGACAACACATGAAACTTTCAAATACTTCTATTGGAAAATTAGTTTTTTTGAGTTATGACATTGTTCTTTGAATTTGAAGAAGCGATATTTTAAAAAATTTTAAATGTTGAACATCATTTATTCAACAATTTTTTATCATGGATTCCAGAGACACTAAATTTGTTTCTATTCCATTTCTTTTTTCAATGCTGTAGATTACAAAACGAAATTTGCTAGTTTGAGTGTGCAAATGTAGATAGCCAATACAACAATCATAATTTCGAATATAGGACTTTTAGAATATTTATATGTAGTTACCCGTCTATTATTATATCTTAAAATTATTCAATGAATGATTTACTTATTGATAATAATAGTGAACTATATTCCTGGGGAAATTTAAACCGTTTTAATTATTAATAATTATTTAATTATAAAGAGACGGTTTTTACTTCTCCTTGTACAAGGAACCTTATTCAACTGTGTGGGATTGGAATTGAGATGGTGGAAAGCATGTGACGAAACTTGGGAGGAGGCTGGCCGGAGAGTGAAGTTGGCCGCAAGGTAAACTTCTCAGGGACTTAAAGGACAGGATGTCTATCTCAAAAGAGGCCCTTCTCAGGAAAAACCCTTCCACCTGCTGTTTCTCTATTTATTTTGTCTCTCATTCTCTCTCTCTGGTTCCAAATCACCGGAAGCAATATTAGGTCCAGTCCGGGCTTTTCAGAATTTTTAAAGAAATCAATAATACTCCAACTGCATTGCAAACTTTTACGGTTTAAATAAAAAGGAATTAGTCAAACGAGCATATCATACAGAACTATAATATTGTTGAAAATCATTTTTGATAAATATTGTCAACCTCGGCAAGTAGTACCGACTAGATTAATATAGTACCGACCACGGCTTTGTATAACGGAATTCCCATTGGATAGTGGAACGTTCGGAGGTTATAAAGACCAGAGGCCCCCTAAACTGTAGTAAATGCAGTAAAAAGATATAACTTACCGTTAATAGCTATACAAGAGGAATAGTAAGATAAGTTGGGAACTAAATTTAGGGCAACTATCGGCTGCCAAAGTCACCACAGAACAACCCATGGCAATCTTGGGCGAGTATCAGTCTGGCATCAATCAAGAGTTTAGTGGTTGGTACTCCGATGTTCCCGTACATGGACATTAGGGAATGCAATACCGTTAAAAATTTTCGATACCGGTATTTCGGTATTTTCGCTTTTAGAACCGGTAATACCGGTAAAATACCGGTATTAGTATTATTTTAAAAAATGTAAACAAAATTAAAATTTACTTACTATAGGTTATGTTATTATTTAGGGGTAGTACAAATATATGTCAAACACAACTAAACCAGCGGGGACAAATTAGCATAATTCAAATTTATTTCAGTGTCAACAGATCCAAACTCTAGGACAACACCATCATCTGTAATCTTTTTATCTTCTTCATTGTCAGTTTCTATGTTATTGTCATCATACACATCACTATCACAATCGCTAGATTGGGATTCAATTGGTTCAATTTCAGCATCAACAGTCACTAAACTGGAGTTGTTTTTGTAAAGGACATCTCTAACAGCTAGCTGGATGCCATGTGCAAAACATAACTGATGTTCGACTTCAATCAAATGTCTGAGTTTTACCATAACTGACGCACCATCTGTCGATATACAAACAATGTCATTTGTTAAGTTGAGATCAAATTCTTGTAATTTTATTTTCAAAATCTCCACACATTTTTCCGTTGGCACTTTTCCATGTAAACGGGCTAGTCCAATTTTCCGGATATATCCTCCAGTAGAGTGTACGTTTAGGTTTAAATACCTCCGATTGCGAACCGAAGTCCATTCGTCGAATGTTAAGCTAAATCGGTTTGCTTTTCGATTTTAAATCATACATTTCTATAATAACTTCTATTCTTATCTTATTGGTATATTCAGTGCAGACGAATGATTGTTTATTGTTGCAGCTGATTTTGGTAGATCATTAAATCCTCTTGGATGTAACCCTTTTCTTATAACCTCCGAAGAGCAGGAAATTCTAAATGGTAGGCCATCATGCGCAATCATACGTGCCAGGATTTCACATAACTGTTCCTTCTTTTGATTTTGAAAATAATAATTTAATGTTTTTGGTAGCTTTTGACTAGAACAAGAAACATCATTTTCATTATCTGCTGCTACGTCGCTTTTAGTTTTTAAATTTATGTTATGTCGAGATTTAAGGGGGTGTGAAGGCCACTGCATTTCTTACATTTTGCTACTTGCCATTGATTAGCAACTAAATAATAATGCCAAACCGAATTAACGTAGCTCCCTTTTTTGTGTTCTTGAAGTATATTGGATTCCGAATTCATACTTTGGATTCTAAAACAATTATTTTAATTAATTAATAATTTAAAAAAAGTAAATCTAAGTTATTAAGGGACCATAAAATAAGTTTTATTAATAGGAAATTTATTTATCTGCAGCATATTTAATAGTGCTGACGTTTATGTATATAATATTTATTGGATATTGTACATAAATTTACAATCAAAATTAACACTAATATCGTTCACCAGTGCATGTAGATATTTTTGAGAACAAAACGTAATTGCAAAATGTTGCAAATCGAGCAACATATTAGTTGCTCAATTTACAAGACAAATATTTATTTAATCTTACCTAGGATACACATATTTCATGGTTCTTAAACTCTCGGACTACCAAATTTACTTACAAATATTAATTATTGCACAAGCACAAAACTAACAACTTTCACTCTCAATTTGTGTCTACGTACTGAAAAAACACTCCGCACTGAACTAACAGCATTTAGCTACAGTGGAAGGGATCTCATTTGATTTTAAGTAAATGGGAGATTCCCCGAATCAAGCTTCCGTGTAACGTGTATCAACTAGCGCTAAAGTTCCAATACCGAAAATACCGGTATTTTTAAGGTGAATACCGGCATTAATAACGGCGAAAATTTGGACGGTATCCCGGTTTTCGGTATACCGGTATACCGGTATTGCATTCCCTAATGGACATCCACAAATACTCCTCAATAACAAGATACATGACAAAAATCAAATAATCACGTGATCAAAGATAAGGACACACCAAAGTTCCATTAAAAACGGAAGAAGCTATCCTGGAGCAGACTGTGATTCGAAAGATTCTTTGATCAGGATCAGAGGCAGTAGAGGATTCACAAGATACGAATTCCTAAATAAGCTAAAACATAAATTCAAAGCTTTAGACATAGAGTGTCATAGCTGATCAAATTAGAAGACATTGGGTGCTGGTATAAAAGAAAAGGCCAAGAAAGTAATAGCGATTCAGGAAAAATGGAATATCAAGAAATGTTTGACTGATGCCTAAGGCGAAGCTGACTTAAATACAGCCGCCAGGGCAAAACAAACAAAATAATTAGAACTACTAAAAGAGAATTCCTCAAGAAATGACTGAAAACTATTGAGTATATCAGGCAGGCTAGAAATTTATACGAATATTACATTATTATTATTAGCTATCAGGAAAGAAATGAATAGATTTAAAGAAAGAAACATGCAAAAGTGAGGAAAAGATGGAAGACTGGCGGCATCAAAAGGAAAGGTGTTAAATATCTTGGAAGAACATTGCAATCAAGGAAACCCCAGTAATGAAGAAGTCATGGAGCGCAGGGAGAACTTTGATCCATAACTTGGTAGTTATTCATGAATAACTATCGAGATGGTGAAAAGCAGAAAGAGAGCTAGGTTGACAACCTAGCGCACCAACTCGCTATTGAAGTCTTCTATGACCAGTGAGTGCTATGACACATCTTTAAGCGTGGTTCACCATGTTTTCTAGCTAGTCGTAAAAATCATCTTTCTCCTCTTTATCTTTGCCTTTCGATGCATTTGTAGAGACAGATATATTTATCTGTAACTAATCGCACTATAAGATCAGAACAGAAATTCACTAATCTCGGCCTACTACAAGATAATCACGCCATAATAAGATTCCATTTACAATCAATCCAAGAACGTTGTTCGTAACACCTCGAAAATCATCTGATTCAATATTATCAACGGTGGTTTCACATCCTTTTCTGCTTTTGAAACCAGCCTAGGTCAGTTTCCGAGGCTTCACATAACAGTATCAAATAATCCCAAGCAGGGCTATTTTTCATTTGTATTATTATGTTGGCGGTAAGACCTGCAAGAGCGAGTCCAGGCCTCGTTCGACACTAATCGGCATGCTCATCTGTAGCTGCCCGTTGTTATCCAGCTGTTTAGTCCTGGTATCATTTGCATGTCTTGACGAGGATCACATCATCTTGACATCATTAGCTATACAATCTGTCCATCTTGGTCTTGGCCTGCCGACCGCTCAACGTCCTGTTTTTTTTTTATACAACACACAAATAGATGCTCACATGTCTTTATATTTCTCATTTTATTTTTTTTTAAATAAACATTGATTTTTTCAGTGCACATACTTTTAAGGACTACTAATGAATCAAGATACACGATTGTTAAATCCTTCATACGATTATAAATGGTATTTTTAGATTAATTTCGATCGAAAATGGCGACCCCGATGCCGCTGGTAGTAGCATTAATTATAATCAATAATTCCCTCGAATCAAAGACTTTGATGGCATCTTAAAAGGAAGAATAATTAATTAATGAAAATGGCTGGATGGAAGCCTGGAAGCCGCTCCGCTAATGAACTCTTTCCCTGCAGTGCAGGTAACTAACTACTCCTTTACTTATTCACGAGCACTCTTTAACCTCCCCAGGGGCCTCTGATACACACTATTCTTTCCCCATTAGTGGTAATTATATATGTCATATTAATCAATAATTTAATGTATTTAATATTTTTAAAAGAATTAAAAAATAGAGGTCCCATAGAAGAATGACAATTATTCGAGAGACATTCATCATCGCATTTACTTTTCAAAGATGGGTATGTAATAGTGATGAAAGTGATGAAATAAAAACTATTTCGTAACAAATTCATCGGCATTCAAGATTAATTTAGAAATAAAAAGGTTTCTATGAAATATTCATAAATGTTTTGAAACTATAGATATGTTTTACAAATGAGTAATTTTTATAAGGTAACAGCTTTTATTCTTACTAGCAGTCCTCGAACTGTTCAAATTAAAAACACCCATTTATTTGTTAGCTGTACCACTACAACCCTGGAAGGTTGGGTTCAGTACGTGGTGGAGACTGTACTGTTTCTAGGACAACTGTAGTGCTGGGAGGTGATTTGTCCTAGGTCACGCTCAACCTCGAGATCTTAACCCTATTTTAAGTACCCACTTTATAGAGGCTAAGCCCCCATAGGATCCATCTCCGACTGTTAATAGGTTAAATATAAGTCTCCCAGCAGCGGAATTCGAACCCAGGTCCTTCGGCACGGCGACTCACCGCTCAACCACTGAGATACTCAGCTCCCTCAGTACTACTATACTTAATTAATAGTTAAAATTATATTTGCTATTGACTTCTAATGAACAGGTGATACCTAGACAGTAATGATTCGAATGGTGATGAGGACACGAACTCAAATGAAAAAGATCCGATGGTGTCATGAATAGCGCACTGTTAGACTGAACTAATGTTTTAAGTAATATATGTAACTGTTCACATGCATTGTACATGTGATAAAATACACTCATGGTGGTATCAAAATGAAGTTGTTATTGAAAAGTATCTAGTTTATCCTTATAATTATTTTAAATTCCTTTTTATACACTTTCAATCCCATCCATCCAAAGAATCAACTTCCTGAATGTAGAATCATATCTTTTCTTGATCTCTATATCAATAGAAGCCCCATTACAAGTGAACCTAAATACGACGGAAAAAATACTTATATACCATTTTCAACATGCCACCAAAAACTAATTTACCAAAAACCTCAGCAAAAAAGCCCCTATCGAAGTAAATTGGTATTAAAATAGCATTTAGTTTTTTTTTATTTCAAATAAAAAAATCACTTTTTAATTGACAATAAAAAGTACTTGTTAACGATGTTAATAACGTTATTACTAGCCAACTAACTAAATACCGGTGAAGGGGTATTAAATGAATGTGTAAATAAAAAAACAACCTAAGCCTCCTGTAAAAATTGTAATTGATGTATCAAATTTTAATAATTTTATCACGAGTATTATAAAAAAAATTATAATTCAGTATAATGCTAAAGTTTGTATATTATGACTTAAAATATTAAATTACTTAAATTATCAAAATAAATACTTTTCTTTTCTAACATTTCATGTTTCTCTTTTTTTAGAAACTCAGACGACCGAAGAAGATTGGTATCCTTACTTCGGAGAACCGATGTCAAACGTGACAGTTCCACTTGGAAGGGAGGCAGTCTTCACATGTGTCGTCAGGAATCTTGGCCAATTTAAGGTAGCTTTTCTTAATTAATTAACTCTAAGGGTAACATTATAAATTAATTAGAGAGTATTTAAATATAAATTCACATAAACGGTTTTCTCAACTGCTCATAATATTTTTCACTGTTCATAAAAGTTTTGGTAGCTTCTTGTCTTGAGTTTCAATCAATAAATATATTTACACACTATAACACAATATTGTAGACTACAAAGTAATGAAAATGACTATGTGGTGATGAAATCATCACTCCATAGACCATATTCCTAAGTACAATATATGTTTTCAAACTGTCGAATTCATCTTTCCTGTAATTATAATTTATAATTATATTTATATACAATTTAACATTAATATAATTATATGTATATATCAATAGATTTCCCTTGCATTGTGTTCTCATTAGAGTTTCATCTAAATGGCAAACACTTATTCAAGATATCTAATAAGACTATTTTTACTAAAAGGACATGACTATGAGAATACAAATATCAAAACTTTGCCTGTAGATAGTTTTTATATCCATTGGCTGAATCTTCAAGACCAACAAAAAAAAATGAAGGTTCTTAGGTTTAGTATACGGTAGAGAAAACTGGTTTTAAGCCTTTTGTTGTGCCGAGTGGTATTTTTTCTTATATAACTCCGTCGTAGCCCAGTGAATAAACTTGCTATTAAGCACACCAGGGAATAGTGATCATTCATTTATCTTGTGAAATAACATTTCATATTTTTCTACAAAGAATTAGGTATTACTTTCATATTAATCAAATATGACTGAAACTTTAGAATCGAAACTAATGTTAGCTTAATTTGGAACAAAATACAAAATATATTAACAGTATAAACATTAATTATATATTAACATTAAGCCAAAATGGTTTTAATTACTCCCGTTTTTTGGGAATTACAAATGTAAATGTTTTTCATGATGGGTGATTGATTCATGGGACATGTTCATGTCCCATTCCTTATTATATACATAATACAATTAACTTTACGGTTTTGTACTGACCAAGATAATTATTTAAGGGAAGAAAATTTTATAATTGGTAGTTAGTATAATACCTAACATCCACACCGTTTCTGTAAGATTTCTCTCTTGAAACATTTATCCGAAAGATAATTAGATATGTTTTCGTGTGTTTTGATGATTATGGTCTCTAAAATCCTTGGAGAAGAGGGAAGGGTGGATTTTTGAAGTGAAAAAATCAGCTGTGTTGAGTGATTTTTGGAAGGGGAAAAACATATGGGTTCGCGTCAGCAACATTGTGCGAGAAGTACCTGTGTTTATTCTGTGTAAAAGTGGAAAAATTTGTTTTAATCATTTTTCGTTTAAATAATAGAGTTCCATTGTTATAAAAATTTAATATTTAGCAAAACTAATACAAATATTAAAACTAGTATTTAACTGGATCGGAGTGGCTCAGTGTTAGAGCACTGAGTTGCCTTGCCGGAAATCCTGGTTCAAATCCCGCTGCGGGAAAGACTTATATTTAGTCTGCTTGCAGTCGGAGGTGGATCATAAAGGGTCTAGGACCCTCCTGGGGCTCACCCAGCCTCTATAAAATGTTGTAAAAATAGGGTACCCAATAAGGGGGGAAAATCTGGCGATTGAGCGTGATCTTCAGGGCAAAACACCTCCCCGCAGAACCGTTGTCCATGAAACAGTACAGTCTCTACCATGTACGGAACCCCAGACCCGGTCACGGGTTGTAGCGGATATATGCGGATGTATTCTAAGGATGCGTGCCTCCACGTGCTGCCGCTGGATACTCTATTCTAAAAAGGCTAGGAATAGAGGAACTAAAACGAAACCCTCTAGGGCTAAATACCCTAGTTGTATACCTCTCACAACTATCTGACCCTAACTTAACTTAATTAACTTCTCACAGAAATAATTACCCTGAGGACAAAGTCGGGCGATCGGATGCCAGGTTGCCTGACAGTGTGAAGCCAAAAGATAATAACGGTGAATCGGAGCACCACAAGAACCCCCAAACAAAATTTAAAAGAAAGTATTTTTTCAGGACATATAATATAAACTCAGTAATACAAGTAGGCAAACTAAAGCAATTAACCACAGAAGTAAGAAGGTTGGACGTATCTGTGATGGCACTACAGGAGTCGAGGTTCCCAGACGAAGAAGCATTGGAATCAGACGGATTTCGGATCCTCAAGCGAAAACCGGGAAAGAGAGTTATCAAGAACACCCCGGTGCCACCTTACGGCTTTTATAGTGAATAAAAATTCTTAGACACAGTAACGGACTTCAAAGGTGTAAATTCCTGACCATAACAATAAAGTCCACCAATAATAAATATACTATAGTAAACAGGCATGCCCTCATAAACGAAGGCAATAAGAGAAACCCCGAGGAAGTGGAGGAATTCTGGGAAAGCCTGGAAGAAGAAATCTGCAAAATTCCCAGGGGTAATGTGAAAATCTTGTTAGGAGATTTCAATGCGCAAATAGGGAAAGAAAAGAAGTATAGAGAAATAGTAGGTAAGTACCCGGCGCACAGAAGAACTAACAGGAATGGAGAAAGACTAATAAGTTTGTGCAAAAAAGCTAGAATGAAAATCATTTCCACATGTCACTTGGCTAAACCAACTAAGAAAAAGCCGTGTAAGCAATATCCAGAGAAAACCATAGGGAAATCAAAAATGTCAGAGTAAGAAGGGCAATTTATGTTACTTCAGACCACTACCCTTAACAAATCAAGATTAATTTTATACCAAAGAGAACGATGACAAAAAGCCGAAGGAAAATAGTCAAGGTAGACAGAGAAAGGCTTGTACAGAAAAAATACACGAATTCGGAGAGCATGTGAAAGTGCGAGTGAAGAATTTATTAGAAAAGTAACAAAGCTATTCTTGGAAATATGGGAGGAAGAAAGAATCCCAGAGGAATGGCGGACCGCCTTAACACACCCGCTACAAAGAAAAAGAGAGAAATTAGATGTAAACAATTACAGACTCACAGTATATACTGTACTGTACACAATCTCATTGTACCAGTAACGTATAAAATATTCTCTAGAATCTTTCTCAATATATTAGAGCCACAAGTAGACCAGAAAGTAGGGGAATATCAGGCAGATTTTAGGAAGGGAAGATCCTGCCAGGAGCAAATACTTATCCTCAAATTTATCATAAAATATTACAGGTCTAGACCCTAGAAAAATCTTTACATCATATACTTCAAAAAGGCCTATGATTTAATAGACAGACAAGTATTGTTCGGAATCTTGAAGGAATGCGGAGTGTACAAAAAGACAATATGGCTGATAAAACTGACTCTGACGAACACAATTACAAAGTTGAAATTCCAGGGACTAATAAGTAAACCGTTACAAATAAAGAAGGGGCTTTGACAAGGCGACAGCTTATCAACGATTCTGTTTAATGTTGTGTTGGACAAGATCATGAGAATTTTCTGGCAAAATGACGATGCGGATGCAGTAATAGGAACAGTGTGGAAAAAAGGACAATGTGAAAGTAAAGTGTTTGGCCTTTGCAGACGATCTAGCGCTGCTAGCAGAAACAGAGGGGGAAGCTATAAAACAGAAAAACACCCTGAAAGAAACAGTTGAGAAAACGGGACTACAGATTTTGTATGAAAAGACAGAGGTTATGGCAACGGATGCCAGCTTTAGCAAGGAAATGTTGAACACAAAATATGGGCAGATAAAAGTCACGAAAAAGTTTAAATGCGTAGGGGAGGTAATATGTAACAACGGAACAGACAGGGGGTCCGTGGAAGAAAGAATAGCCAGACTGGAAAGACTGAAATTTGCCACTTGTAACCTGTACAGGAAGAAAAATTTGTCCTCCAATGCAAAAATAAGGCACTACTGTACAGTAATAAGACCAGTAATATTGTATGGTATGGAAACAGTCAGGCTCCAGACTTGGAAGGTCCTGAAGATTGAGAGAAAAAATCTGGGGAGGATTCATGGACCCAAAGTAACACAAGAAAATCCAATGAAGAAATATACAAAAATTTGGAAGATCTTGAAACAGTCGTCAGGACCAGGAGACTGAGGTCCTATGGCCACATGGTCAGAATAAACAATGGGAGGCTGAACAAAAAAATCTTTGATAAAGTATTAAGCTACAAGGGTAAAGGTGAATATGTAAAGCAAATAAAAGAGGAGCTGGATAGGCTAAAAATCAAGGATAAGGACTGTTTGGATAGAGAGCTTTTCCGGAAAAAACTAAAAGAGGTTGTGGTTCTTGCTGGAAGGAAGAAGAGACGAGGGAGAATATGGACTAGGGAAGAGCGAGAGGAACAGTCCAGGAAGATGAGAGAGTATTGGAGTAGACGGAAGTCGGAGAGTGTGAAGAAGATTTGAGTGATATTCGCATGGTCCTTGCAGGCCGATTCGTGAAAAAAAAAAATAAACTACTCAAAAACATTTATAATTATTGCTCTGAGTAAAGATAGAAGTGAAAACCAGACTAATGTTAATCATTTAAATTTCCAAATTATGAAATCTAGATATAATTCAGACTATAATTGATTTAGAATTTGAAAAAAGAATTTATTATTCCTAAGTTTTGAGTTTGAACTTCAGACGGCAGTCGTCATGACTTCCTAACTTATTTTTTTTAATTGTGTTTGATGTTTTTAAATATAATCTATTTAGTTGAAGCTAATACATATTTATTTTATCAAATAAAATGTGTAGTTGAAACAGGTTGTACTTTTGAAATAAAATCGTCAAGATAAGCAATCGTAAACTTCAATATTGTTTTCCGGATATAATCAATCATATTTATTGAGAGACAGAACGAAGACAAGAGATTTAGCCAAGCCGCTTGAAAGAAAGGTCGGAGTGAGCAATAACATTGAGAATTGTTAGCTGGGACAGAAGAAAGTGACAGGAAGAAAAATTAGGGGAGGGTAATAGGCCCTAAAAGGGCGGAACGATAGGACCCGGTCCGAATTTATTAGTTCCTCAGGACAAGGAAGGTCTTGAGAACCTTCAAGGATTGCCTCCGTAATTCGGAATTAACCTTTTGATCTATAAATCAGCCGATTTTATTTATATTTTAATGTATGTATTTTTGTCTTTATAAAACTGAAATTATTTTAAATAATTATAAATAGTTTAAGGTTTTTCGACCTTATTTAATTTATTAGGTGACCGTGAAAATCTTGAGAATTGTTGACGTGAATACGTCTTTAAAATTACTTTATTAGTGGGAGACAATTAAAAAAAAAAAGAATGATAACAAAATCGTGGGATACAGTTTGCCGTTATAGCTACATATCTATCATCTCCATCCGAAATTCGATTAGACCACTCGATAGCTGAAGGATCAAAGAATTCATAACGGTAAGTGAGGACTATAACGCATCACGCGCTATGGAGGGGGAAGCGCCGCCATTTAGAGATAATTTTGCCGCGTATCGAGATTTCCTATTTCCTACATACTGATAAATTTTGACTCGAAAAAGCTACGACGTTAGTTTAAGTTCCAATCGTCAGATGTCAAAATCTATCGATTTTATATAAAATATTACGGTAGAATAGTGACAGTAAATATAATAAGCTGTTAAAATAAGAAAAAATCATCATAAATAATATATAGCGTAGATCTATACGCGTCGAAAAGCCAAATCCAAGTACAGAGATTGTATACGGTTGAAAACGAAGAGTTCTCAAGACCTATCGAAGGGTAACAATAAAACACCATATGACCGTGTCAACCAGTGCCATTACTAACAAGTTTATGTAGCTTTGAATCGTCTCACATCGTTAGATGTTAAACGTTAGATGGGCTTTATAAGATCAATACCCGAAACGATTTCAAATTTTAAAACGGATTTGGTCAGGAGTCTTTTACAGTTAGAGATATACGAGAGGTGGTTACCAGAGATTGACCCAACATCCGTTTGCCACACTAATCGTCAAAGTAAAAAAAAAATTCCTGATGTATTCAGCGTTGTATTATACTTATCACCGCCATTAATGCGGTGATAAGTATAATACAACTCAGAAGAGATCTCTACCGATTCCATCATCAATTGAACTGATTATGTGGCAATCAGCGAAACTTGGATGGAAGATGTCATGCCAGTGAATGTTTCTGGCTTGTAAACGTAAAACCCAATGGCATCTTTATATTCATATTCGGGTGTGTGTACATTCATCCGGGCACATTAAAATTATCACAAAACGTCGCTAAAATCAAAAGTACAAATAAAAATTAACCTGATCTTACTTCACCAATTATGATTGTCGAAGACTTTAATGTTAACTTCTTGCAAGACCGCTAATTGCTTAGCTTCATGCTCAGTTTGTTCAATTCGTTTCACATCGAAACTTCTCTAACAACTTAGGTTTAACTTGTATTGATTTAACATTTGCCAGAAATCTGGATGTAACTTGTATGCCAGTTGTGTCTTAATTTTCGTATCTCAGTCATATAATTCATAAAGTTATATTGTAACACAGTAATTGTTTGTTTACTTGATTTTTTCCTGAATACATAAATAATAATATTTTATATAAAAAATATTATCCCTTACGTAAACGAATTCACGCACAACACACGGCCCTTCTCAAGAGAAAGCCACATCAATTTTTTCTTTAGGAATATTTATGAATTAACTCATCAAGCACGTTTTCTATACAACGCCAATTAAATTTTAAATCCCTAAAAACTCAAATTTAGCAATTTAAATTATTATCAAAGTTTTGTATAAATTATTCATATAATTATGGAAAACTGACTATCCATCTACACTCGTCATGTCTGCCCATGCCCCAGCTATTTTTCAGCATGATTTTCCACACTCTCGATCGTAGGTTAGCTTTAAATGCACATTGCACCCCATGCTCATATCATAAGATCTCAGTCAAATTCTCGTTTGGGAACATTTCTTGGCCAGCCCATTGAAAGTCCACATAAATCACATTGCATCCGGACTAATAACAAAACATAGATATGGAACTATTTCTTCCAATAAATATAATATTCATTAAGTAAGGTAAATTTGACGCTTAAGAGTTTTTAACTCGTTTGAATTCTTCTTTCTACTGAAGCTTTCCAATTTCCTATTGATCTAGCCTCTGATCTGATCTAGCCTCTATTTAATTGAAGATCTACCTTCTAACAAAAAATATCGAAATAAATGGTGAGGAATAAGGCCGAGCGGTTAGAGGTGTTGGAGTCTGAAATATAGGAAAGATAAAACAGTATTTCTAATCGCTATTAAAGCAGGCAGATAACACTGCACAGATAACAGATGCAGAATGAGTGCCGCCTGATATTCACGACATCGATGAAATTCTCTCCAAGTTAAGGAATAAAAATATCGGGTTTCAGATTGTAAACTACTCTATTAAAAAATCTACTGTACGGATTGTATTAATTCCTATAACCAACTTGCTCTGATTTGAATTCAGAACTTCAGGATCCGATCGTTTAGATTTGGGAAGTAGAGGAAATACCTGGAGAGTTAACAACTAATTATTTCACCAGTCAATAAGGAGAAAGATTGTGATAAAAAAGATACAAGCTTTTATAGTAGAGATGCCTACAGGCATCATTCTGTATTTCTTATCCCTGATATCGGGCAACATATTTATAAATACTTTTTAATACAGAATGGATCAATGAGACGGATATTAGGTGATAACAGAAAAGGCGTATATTTATAGGACTGTATCTCAATGGTTCCGCCGCGGGTTTGTAAAATACTTGTTTGTTTGTGTTTAAAAACATAAAGCCCCTAGGTCAAAAAACCCATGCATTTTTTAATTCTTATTTGATACTTGCAAAGTTAAATTTCATATATTTAAACAATCATTAAAAGGAAAATTCGACTCCCTTGTGAATGGTTTTAATAAACCAAATCGTCATATATCAATGCATATGAAGAAGAAAAAGATACTATATTCATTCCGAAAAGTTTTATTAATATTTCATCTTTAGGATCTACCGCAGGACAGAATATAATGGTGATGTTTTAGGGATAGAATTCCTTTCACTCCAAAGACGAATGAAGTTTCTTCTACTCACAGATTTAGGTCGTTATGTCATAGTATACGATGTCAAGTTAAAACCCCCTGATCTTTACGTTCTCACTTATCGTTTCATATCATCTCTTATAATACCATCACAGAACAAAAAATTATGGGGCGACCTGTGTTGTAATGACTAGCATAACACCCTTCCAAAATCAAAGGTTCGTAGCCCAGCAGGTGGCCCTAAGATTTTTTAAAGGGATTACAAAATCCTTGGTTATGCAGTCCTTCGAAAGAGACGTAAAATGGGGGTTCTGAGGGTGTCAGGTACTCGTTTAAAAATCCCTATCCTAATTAAACCTGGATTGCAAAATTTAGAGCTCCCACTGTTGCATCATCCGATTAACCATAGCAGCAAAAAGTGTCGTTAAATAAATAATCAATCAACAAACAATTATTGTCTGTACGCTATAACTAATTTCATATAATTTAAATGATTTTCCTATTGATAATCCTTTTATAGCTTTATAAACATTAATCCTATCATCGAATAAAAGTATCCAGAACTCAATGGATGAGTATGATTAAGGATAATAGATCCGAAGTATCTCAAGACAAGTTTAATAAAGTCTCTTAATAAACACAATCTTTTGCAATAACGACAGATTGGAGCTTATTATAGTCTTGGTAAGCTATTTCTTTTATAATGTTGAAATTTTGAAATGTTGATTTGGGTAGTAACATATGTTTAGCGCTCCTTTCAGATGCAAATTAGATAATGAGCAACATCTCGCTAAACTTCCATATAAGATTCAGAAGAGGGGTCTAGAACAGAATTTCATCTTGTAAAACGTACTAGAAAGCCTATGGGGACTAGGACAGATTGTGGATGATTTGTCCATTTCCAAGCAGCTCACTATTCCGTGGAACGAATCTCACTTCGGATAATCTCAAATAAATTCAGTACCTAAGAGGAATTGGTGAGATAGACTAAGACGTGCACAAACGGTTCTAAATACAGAGTCTTGATACACAGTCTGAAAGCATTGAAGCTAGAACACGCAAAATCAAGTGAACTTTGAGGGGTGTAAATACTAAATCGAGAATACGTGGATGATATACCAGTCCTTGGATGTACTAATTGACATTCAGATACTCTCTATATTCCTGATAATAGAAGCAGAAATAAAGTCAGCTTAAACTTCTGTGGCTTATTATCACAGATATTGAGTACGAAAACTAGTATATGATACTAACGAAAATGTCAACAACTATGTGCTTGGATTCAAAACTTTTAAGAAAGTAGACAGCTTCCAATACTCTAAAATAACGCCATCGACTGATCAATCACCAGAGATAAAAAGATAAGTGGAAATAGGATTTGTTTCTTTCTATGAAAAGTACCGAACTCGCAGAAAAATCCCTAAATCGCTATAATTACGGGTGCATAAAGCATAGATTACGATGGTATAAGGCTGCGACACCAGAAAAGTATAATTGAGGTATTTAAAAAATACGATAACCAGAGTGATGTAGGACCAGAACATAAACTCGTGGAAGAGAACCTACCCCTGGTAGGTAGAGGTTGAGAAGGCTGGTTATGTCATCCAAATGATCTTAAAGATCTGTCAACCGAAAAAAAGTATTTTTTTAAATAAAAAATTAAGTAAACACAATATAGTACAGTTGACATGTATACAAAATACAAATCTACAATAAAATATTAATTTTTAAATATTTTTATTTTTAAGAAAAGATGTCCAGGACCGGGACTCGAACCCGGATCGTCCAGATCGCTAGTCTGGAACTCTAGCAATTGAGCTATCCTGGCTACATCAGGCTCGTTCCCCGGCCATGGTCATATCCTTTCTTTTCACTGATCCGACGTCCCCGCGGTCTCGCAAGTTTGCGATGTATACGAGGGGAAGTATGTTCTTTGAACATTTATTTAATTTGGATCTTGTTGACATATGTCATATTAATTATTATAATTTATTTTATTATAGAATAGAATAGAATAGAATAGAATAGAAAAGTAACTTTATTCTGGGACAAAGTCCCTTTAGAATAACAGATATGAACAGGAATTACAATAAAATATATTTGAATATTAAAGTCGCTATGCTGTTAGCATACTATGTCTTGTTTATTAATAGTCTTTATTTGAAGCAAATGAAGGTCGATCATGAAATAAATACGTCCTATTCCAGCTCTTTTGGGAAATTGTTTGGATGAAACTCGATAATGCATTGTAGTTATGTCCCTCGCTTTTCCAATTAAATCTTTATTAAGCCATAAATGAGTTCGGCAATAGTCCATTCACCGAATCTCTATTTACATTTTCAATTACCAGAGCAACAATAAACTAAATTTAGAAATTTGTAATGTTACATTGTTCAAAGCATTATAGTTTGAAGCTTTAAAAAGGAAATACTGTAATCGTGTTAGATAAATGTAGTCGCTCGTTCAATTTATTATAATTATGATTTAGAGTTTTAATTCCTCATCATTTAAACAATTAAGTCCCTCATTGCGTCAAACAATTTACAATTACTTTAAATATTTTATTTGAAAAGAAAAGATATGACCAGGACCGGTACTCGAACCCGGTTTTTCCACGTAACCGACGTGGGGCCTCAGCTGTCAGCCACCTCAGCCATCCTGGTTCGCTTCTCGGTCAGACATATCCTTTCTTTTCACTGATCCTATGTAATTTACATAGGATATGTGATTTACACAATTACTTCTTGTCATGAAACTGTATTTATAAGTTAAATTACCAGCAATGTTTCTTAAATCGTAATTTCTTATTGTGTTAAAGCAGTGTTTACTCCATGTTTAAATTTAAATTTTAGTTTGGAAGTTTCATCATTAAATCTTGCTATTCTGAAAGCTAGGTTTATTATTATAAGCATTTATCATTTAACCATTTGAACTGTTTATTTCAATGTCCATTCAGCACTTCAGTATCGACTGGTTGATATTGCATATTACAATAACTTGAGATTGAAGAAGTAATTTTATAATTAAAAATAACTGTGATAAATTGGATCAGGATCAACAATTAATTAGTTCATCAAGTAATCCAAACTATTATGGAATTTTAATACCATTTATTATCTAATTATATTTAATTGTAAGTAATATGAATTATTTATTATTATTATTAATAGCAATATGCTGTAAGAAATGAAATTTCACGGGTAATGGAAAAAATCCCATTAAAAATTTCGTAGGTTTTAAACAAGTAATTATCCAACATAAATATTTAAAAAATATAAATATGTACACAGTAAGTGGGGACAAGAGTGCGCACGGGTTAAGAGAAAGCAGGGGGGGGGGGTGGAATTTTTACTTACTCTGCGTGTTAGTTTGAACTACTGAGTGTCAGCCAATGCAAGAGAGTGTCTATGTCATTACCACCTTGTTTGGTGTATTCTCTGTGATTACTCAAATAACAATTACGTAAGAGCTCATTACAGATTATTTGATGTAATATTTAAGCATATAGGAAGTAGTGTAACCATTAACAACTAATCATTCAACCATATATATTAAAAATTCCACACAGAGAGCATCTGCACCTAACAAGTAAAAATACTGCCTGTGGGGGAAGAGTTCACATTGTCACCGGGGCAAGAGTAGGTATACAAACTCTTCTACGAGTACGAATTACAGACATTTCCACTAGTCAAATCGATTTGATATAGGCCAAAATTAGTTTCTCATTCTTGCCCATTTAATATTATCCACAAAAGAGGGTTGTTTGTATATAACTTTATACAGATTACACGTAATATTTCATTGTAATCCGTAGATAGATTAATGATAATTAATGAAAACTTTGGACTTACTAGATGGAAATTACAAAACATAAACCCTCCTAATTTCCAGGAATCATCCTTTGAGGTTGAATTAGGAGATTGTCAAGCAGAACTCATACTCATACCGAACCTCATTTATTCCCCTTTGATGTTCTCACATGTACCAAAAGCAATCAATTTGTTGAAGGAATATTATTGTATTTCTTCCCATCCATAACACGGGAACTAAGATAATAGTTTAAATAGTTATTTGAAAATGGATAAGACCATGTGATTTCTATTTTTTCCAATTGAATGGATTATCTAACTTGGATTCCACAGCCGTTCTTTAGGCTTCGAAAGACCGTGAATCGTAAGACTTCTTGTATTGATGGAAAGTAATAAAACAAGTATGAGATGGCTAATAAAATTTGTACAAGCATTGGAGATGTTGCTCTCGAACAATTAGCTCTCGAAAAGACTCGATAGTCAAATGATTATTGACTTTATCTCAGGATTTGGAAAAGTTTTGAATTGAAGATGTGAGATGTTTGATATAGGAAAGGTGACGACTTCACTTAGAATGGTGGACGTGCTCTTGGTATTCTAAAGATGATACCTGCAAAGCATTTCATCAAACATTTTAGTTTTGTCTCGGGATCCCCAGTGACAACCTCGTAGATCTTATAACAATATTGCAAGCGTGTATGAATGCCAAGGAAGTAAGTAGGAGCCAAGGGCTCTGAAATGGAAATAAGTGGAAAGATTCAAGACAAGATTTTTCCAGGAAAGTTTGTGGACCAAAGATGATTCCAGAAGATTCGATGATTATGAGAGAACATTATATAAACGGTTTTGAAGAACCTGCGATTAGAGATAGAAAGTTAGAATAAGTTTGACATTTAGTTCGTAATGTGTTTTATTTGCCTTATCGGTGTTTAGCTTCAACTTATTATCACCAACCCACTGGCTTGTTCGATTGCTCCTGGAATTTTCTCGAGAATTCATCAGTGTAACAGATGTAAATCCTTATTTTACCGATATAGTTAATTAAGAAAGTATTAATTAAGGAAATATCTTTTTAACTCGTTTTGTTATTTTATTAATACTAGTTAATATTGTTGTACAAACATTATTTTTTAATCAATCCTTTCAAGCTTTTATGTATCTATTTTGAGTCTAAATTATTTTTTCTTCTCCATCATTTCTATTCTTCGTACTAGTACAAGTTTTCCTGTACTTTTATGTTTCTACTTTTGCGTAATACTCATAAGAATGACTAATAAATTGCGAAAAATATATTATCATTCACAACAAGACTTAAAATAAATGTAATGTTATTTAGAAGGGAACGGAGTAGCACATTGGTAGAGCACTGAGCTGCGATGCTTAAGGCCATGCCGAAGGTTTCGAATTCCACTTGCTGGTACACTTTTATTGACGTGAATGCGTTTTTAAAATTGCATTAAAAAAAACGAATGATAACAAAATCAGGCGATACAGTTTGGTGTTTTAGCTATATTTATCATCTCCATCGAAAATTCCATTAGACCACTGGATAGCTAAAGGATCAAAGAATTTATTACTATAAGTGAGGACTGTGACAGATCACGATGGAGGGGGAGCGCCACCATTTTGCTGCACATCGAGATTTCCATTCCGTATAACATTTGACGCGGAGAAGCTACGACGTTCGTTTAGGTTTCAATCTTCAGCTGTCGTAAAAATCTATCTATTGTATATAAACATTTGTGTAAAATAGTGACAGTATTGTCAAAAGTATATAATGTCAACCGATACGCGTATATATTCTCAAGAGCGATCGAATGGTAACAGTAAAACACCATATGACCGAGCCAACAGACCTATAAATAATTTTAAAAAATATTGTAACACAGTAATTATTTGTTTACTTGGTTTTTCCTGAATACATAAATAATAATATTTTATATAAAAAATATTATCCGTTAAGTAAACGTCCATGACACACCCAAACCCCATTTTTTAATCTGATAGCGGCCGGAGTAATATGATCCGTCATTGGGCTCATATAGCCTCTATATAGAGGATACCAAAAAAAACTGGGTAAAATATGTTGTCCAAAAAAACACTACAATCTCTACCATGTACTGAACACCGAAATCTTTCACGGGTTGTAGTGGTACAGGAAAAAATAATTTCATTAAGTAATATTTTTGTTTATTATACTTCACACAAAAATAATGAAGGTTAGATCATTAGATTATATGAAATTCAAAGGTGTTACCAGAAATAGTCCAATTCACAACTTGGGAATGGCTTTTATATAAATTTATATTTTCAAATATTTATGACTAAATAATACATTATTTATATAGCCGAGTTTTCCATCGACCCTCATCATTTAAAAATTAAGGTAGGGCTTGACAAAGAACCGGAAGCAACAAAAGAATATTCAATCACTACATACGAGGTGAAAAGCCCCTGAGAAGTCATTTTTCCAAACAGCTAAAAGCATAATAGATATTGAAGTAGAGACTGAATACGAAATGGCTACACAAATAAGAAGGGTATCTAATGGGATACGGTTGAGTTGCTAAGATGCCATCCATATTGATAGAGTTTGTATTTTCAATTATTTTCAGATATTTCTTGTATCTAAACTAAAATTTTCCCTGTATATATTTATATGTACATCATCCGTTTGACAGAAATATCAGGTTGAAGACTGAAATAGGAATCTATTCAAGTTCTATGGTGACTGCCTACATAGCAAATTTAATTACTATTAATCTTGATCCTGGACAAATCTTTTCTCTTCAAAATAAAATTTTTTAAAAATTAGAAAAAAATGAAATAAAAAAAATACTAATACATACTATGTAAAAGTACTTCTAAACAACAGAACGTTAATGAAATACATATCTATCAATATTTTTTTGTAGTTTTTAATTCTAATATATCAAGTACATCTTTGAAACTTGATTGAACTAACTTTATTCTTCAATTTGAAAACCCTTGCTTTGGAATAGTCTATTACCATGACCATTTTCAATAAAATATCGAAATAAATATTTAAGAAATAAACAAATCGTTATAAATATTAATAAATTATTTAAAGCATTAGAAAAAAACCCACTAATGTGCATGCTTTACCCTTTTTACAATCAATAACCACTTGTTTTGATAATTTGGGACGCGAATAACACTAATTATTATTAACAATATTGTTTGTTTTTTTATTTAATATCACCTTTATGCTGCTATTGTTAATCGGACGATGTTTAGTGTTAGTATAATATTATTGTTGTTTAATCTGTTAACAGCAATGGATGATCGTCTGATCTTCTCCTGGGGCTCATACAGCCTCTATTAAGTGGTTCTGTTCTTGTCTCGGTTATCCTTTAGTAACCACTCTTCTGGTATTTCTGTGATCTTATTGGTACAAATGATTTGCATTTTTTTTTCTGAAACTTTTGAATTATGGTCAAAAAAGTACAGTTTGAAGGACAAAAATATACTCTGGGAAGGTCTAAACGATTTATGTTGAACACAAGTTAAACATCTAAATGTTTCACAGTTTCCTATTAGTGCTTCTCAGAATAGGGAAGTCTAACTCTAAGGTCCAGCACTTGCAAGCTAGTATCTAAACACTTCAAACTCCGGATGTGTATGCAAGTAAAAGGATAGTGTAGGTGTTGATTGCTATAATTGTGTTTTATGATGAAATGTATGTTTTCAAGATAAGTTTAACGCGCTTTTCGAACCCCTTTACCATAACTGGTTGAGTGAATCATCTAGAAAGATCCCATTCCTTAATGTACCAGGTATTCCACTATAATTGAAATACACAACTTTCATTTCTCCTTTAGCCTCGTTAACATATCAACGACCTTGTTATTGATCTTTTATAATTCAAGAATATCGATTAGCTATTTATGTGGAAACGGAAAAAAACAAAAGTTTTTTAGAATTATTATTATAATTATCTCCACTATATCTTAGCTCAGCATATAAAAAATAGACTATAGTAGTTAAGGAAATTCATGGTCTACATGTAAAACAGTGATTAGAAGTAGAGAACAGTTCCCCAGTTCGGCAAGAGTAAGTGGAAAAGTTTTCGGGGTTAGGAGGGGTTGAGTTTGTGCTAGGTCAAGGTAATTCTGATAAAGAATCCCCAGTGGGGGAAAAGATTCAAGATATTTGACGCTGGAATCAAATAACCTATTTCCTTCTCTGATTAAAAAAAAGGTCCTTTGTAGCACAGAAGAAATTAAATAAACGAAAAGTATGAAGAAGATTTCTTCCTTATTCGTTTTTAACGATAAATATTACTAAATATTTAAAAAAAATTAAATAAGGTTCAAGCTAGGCAAAAAATACAAAATGGAAGTTACAATTACAAGTTTTTTTTCGTTTTTGCATGTCCGCCAATGGAAGTTTATAAAGACAGATATTTTTATCTGAACAAATGTTTCGAATGTTAATATCATCAGAGTGAAATTTGAATACTACAAAAAACAGAATCTTTAGAATACTTGATAGAACCAACCTGTTCTATTTGGCTACGTTTCACTAATACAGCCTTTTCATCAAGATACATTAACTTCACTCCAAGACCTTTAATAAAATGGTAACGCAAAGAAAGGTAAAATAAATCACCTTACTTAATAATAAGATTGATGAATGTGTTTGGACTGTTGATGTGAGATGGGCAGCATTTGATCTTCTACTTCATCTTATTTTTCTTCCTCTTTAGTACCTTGCCAACTCATTTACGCAAGCCATCCCGGTACTTCGCTAGTGTTTTCATTGCACCCAGCTGTTTTACTCTTTTTTCTCCCAGCATCATCCCGTCCAACCATGTTTTCCAAGACCGACCCCTTAGCCTCGTATCCGTTAGTATTGCCTCGAAGACTTTCCTTGCCTCCCTATCCTCCTCCATCTTTATTACATTACAGAACCATTTTGGTCTTTTACTTTCCATGGTATCCAACAATAATACCTTTACTTCCTCTCAAAATCCGATCATTCTGGATGTGACCTGGTTCGGCCACATATTCATCTATGATATTTCATTTCGGACGCAATCAATCTACTTTTATGCTTGTGTAACGGACTCAGATAATTTAAGTTAGGTATATTTTATTAAATTTTAAGTAATGTTAGATGGGTCTTGTCTGTCTGTGGCGACGCCGAGTCATCAATCCAATACGGAAATTAATCAGCATTTCCGTCACCTACAAGACGGGTCGGATCGAATATTTAAAAAGTTAAATTCAATTCAAGAGATTCTCGGGATAACCATGGCCACCAGGTCGCAGCACCTCACGGACTCCGGGATAAGAATGTTGACGCTAGCTCGAATAAGCCTTCAAATACGAGACCGTTTCCCCTAAAAGTCAGAGTTGAAGACTGGTGCCAGTGAGAAGATGGAAGGTAGGAACTTTGCTTTATAATTCAGTCAGACTTTTATTCTGGGTGAACCCCGCTTGTAGTTCGGTTGTAATTAGCGTCACTCAACTCTGACAATTAACTATTTTCTTTGCCATTCGGCGCGTTTCGGCCACAAAACAGATGGGAATCTTTTGTTTAAGTATAATCCTTATTAGTGTATATGATTATTGTTGTAGGTGATGGATATAGTTTTATTAATTAGTGGTTATGAGGTAATGATTACTGATGGGGAATATTTAAATTTGTAATTATTGTTAGTGCATATGATTATTGTTACAGATTAAGCAAATTATTTTATTATTAATTTATTACTGGTTTTAGCGATTATGATTATTGAGGGAGAATCTGATCTGATTTCGAGGGATATGATTTCGTTCTGATCGCATGTTATTATTTAGTACTATTCTTGAGGGTGAATCTTACGTTAATTTATAGTTTTATTTTGTTGACTGGGGATTTCGGTTTAAAACTGTAATTATTATTATATTAATGCTTTATTAATAATAGTTGAATGCAATTTTTATTTCAATATAATAGTATTTTATTTAGATAGATGAGTGTTTTGGGTTTATTTCTTCCCCTAGTTTCCCTATGTGTCCTCGACCATACTCTGTCCTCTCCCAGGCCCTTTCAGTTGTCCTCGAAGTCCTAGATACGAGCAGAAGGTAACAATTGTACAACAGGATCCAGCTCTCACTTCCATACCAATGGAAGGCACAGCGGGTAGTATATATTTATATTTATCATATCTTCAACCTCTTTATTTCATACAACAGTTTTGCAGATCTGACAATAGTTAAAGTTTGCTCTTTCTATTCTGTTTAATATTACATGATCTACCTTTCTATCTGGGAGGTTTCTCCGTTTACTCTTCCACGTAAATCCTGAAGGGAGATTTTTAAAGTAAGATTTCAAAAACAATATGTGCCAAATGAGAATTGTATAATTTCTATCAATAAATATTTATTATTATTATTATTAAAATAGTATCTAACAACTCTTGAGTCTTAGCCTTAGTGCATTTGATCTTCATTGGTATAAACTTTTTTTTTCGTGTATTTCCTGATTATTATAAAATACTCATGTTGGAACCGGTATATTTGGCTTGTTTCAAAATAAAATTTAATTGCCGAATATCTTCTCTGATGATTAATGCTATCGAGTTATGAACTAATTAGAGACCGAAAAGGCTGTTCTAAAACAAAGGACTTAACAAAGGGTGTGAGTGGCGTTTAAACACAGTTATTACGAGGTTAAGAGCCGCAATTTGTAGTTGTTAAAGGAAGTTATCCGGCCTGAGAAGTGTTCCTTCTTTGAGAGGGAATAGTGCAGCAACAATTCCTTCTTTGAGAGGATCATTATACGCCCCATTTTCATAATCTAGCTAGTAGCTTCTCTCCGAGCTTTTTGCTTTATCGTCCCTTTATTTAATCGTGCCTCCGTTTTATAGTAACGAGACAACGAAATTATGTTCAAGTAATCAATCAACATTAGTATCCACCTATATAAATTGTTAATATATGTAATTAATAAAATAAAACTAAGCGGTGTCAGGCTAAAGTTAGATGAAAAACTCAGGCAATATTGCACGAAAAGAGGCTCTGTTTTCTTTCGTGTTTCGGAATGGCTCAGTATGACTGAGAAATTCCTGGTAAGAAAATTGGAGATAAATGAATGAAATTACGGAGAATTCCCAATTATTGGCCTTTAATTGGGAATTCTCCTTAATTGGAGGTGATTCCAGATGACTGAAAAGCAGTGAGTCAGCTGTACACTCATGTTAAAACAATATCGGATCTTAGGATGAAAAGAAGAGGAAGGCGTATTGTAAAATCTAATCTGCCACTAACTGGGAGATATAGGTCACAAGAAGAAGGGAAGTGCAAATGGTCGTTCGAGTGGCGAAGAGGAAAAGCTGGGAAAAATTCGGTATAAGTCTGCAAAATGATTACAGGGAAAATACCAAGATTTTTTGGAAGAGAATGAGATCAATGAAGGGTAAGACGAGCAAGCCCATTAGAAATGTTAAGGAGGAATCAGGACGAATGATTACTGGAGATAGAGAAATGGGAACGGCATTAATAGACGGGGAGCTAGCTACATAAAACAGGGTCGATAAGGTGCGTGCAGTTTTAGTCTATAAACTGGGGGGCCCAACTTAGTACGTCACCAAACGCCACTTCTTAAGGTCAGCACAGGTCGGATATGAAAATGCCAGCCGGTTTTCCCGGACGAAAAAATTGAGTGAAAAACCTCATAACGTGCGCGCGTGAAACTTCTTGTAACGTGATGTTCGATCCTCAAATAAGAGCGGTGTAATAGTGTAAGAAGTTTTGCAGGCCGGAAAACCCTCGTAAGAAGTGATCGAAAGTGCCGGAAAACTCAGCTGAAAAACCTCATAACGTGCGCGCGTGGAACCTTTTGTAAAGTCAAGTTCGAACCTCAAATAAGAGCGGTGTAATAGTGTAAGAAGTTTTGCAGGCCGGAAAACCCTCGTAAGAAGTGATCGAAAGTGCCGGAAAACCCAGCTGAAAAACCTCATAGCGTGCGCGCGTAAAAATTTTTTTATTTGATGAGCGGCGGAACGGTAATGTTTGAGATTTTGAACTTGTTGACTTATTTTTTTGTTGTACCAAAACTGTATCAAAAAGTGCAACTATTCCCAGAACTTTTAAAAAAAATTTGAACAAAATCGGTTGATAATTAGCGCAGTAAATGAGTTTATAAAAAAAAAGTCAGTAGCCCGTTTTTTGCGACGTTGGCGTTACCGGCGGCGGCTCGAATAGACGGAAAATGAGTAAGCGCTATAAAATCGCGCGCGCGATAAAAAATTATTATATTTTAGCGAGTTTCCATCGTATCCTGACGATTTTTTTTTTAATTTTGGATAGCACGAAGAGATATTTTGAATGGAATCATCAAAACTAATTTTCCATTAAGCCGAATGCGAAAAATTTTCATTTCTAATATACGCCGATTTTCTTTAATTTTTTTCGAAGGTTTTCCGGCCTGCAAAACTTCTTACACTATTACAGCGTTCTTAGTTGAGAACCCAAAAATCAAATAAAAAAATTTTTACGCGCGCACGCTATGAGGTTTTTCAGCTGGGTTTTCCGGCACTTTCGATCACTTCTTACGAGGGTTTTCCGGCCTGCAAAACTTCTTACACTATTACACCGCTCTTATTTGAGGTTCGAACTTGACTTTACAAAAGGTTCCACGCGCGCACGTTATGAGGTTTTTCAGCTGAGTTTTCCGGCACTTTCGATCACTTCTTACGAGGGTTTTCCGGCCTGCAAAACTTCTTACACTATTACACCGCTCTTATTTGAGGATCGAACATCACGTTACAAGAAGTTTCACGCGCGCACGTTATGAGGTTTTTCACTCAATTTTTTCGTCCGGGAAAACCGGCTGGCATTTTCATATCCGACCTGTGCTGACCTTAAGAAGTGGCGTTTGGTGACGTACTAAGTTGGGCCCCCCAGTTTATAGACTAAAACTGCACGCACCTTATCGACCCTGTTTTATGTAGCTAGCTCTTGGACTATAATCTGTACTGTTTTCTGGTGCTTCGGAAGGGAGAGTGGAAGACAGGCGGGAAACTGAGAAACAGAAGAATATGATGATGTGGTGTGTGACGAAGATGTCACATGGGCTATAGAAAAAATTAAGATTGACAAAGCAGTCGGCAAAGATGGTATTGCCCCAGAACTTATAAAATTTGGAGGCCTACAATTACATAAAGCTTTGCAAGACCTATTTCAGAATATCTTCTCTTCTAAATCTATACCTGAGGAGTGGGGAAGTAACATCATCATTCCGATGCACAAGAAGGGTAGCTCGAGTGAATGCCAAAACTATAGGCCTATATGTCTTTCCCCTGTAGTCTATAAACTTTACTCCTCTTTACTGGAAAGAAAACTCAGATCAATCATGGAAGACAAATTGGAAGAGGAACAAGCAGCTCTTTGACCACACCGACAAACACAGGACCGCATCTTCTCGCTGAAGACGATTATTGAGAAGACATGGGATAGACGATAGAGCTTGTACCTATTATTCCTGGACATAAAGGCCCCATTTGACTCAGTCCCCAGAGAAGGAATATGGATAGTTCTAGCCGCTAAAAATGTGCCCACAGCATTAATAAATGCCATAAAATGAACGTATCATCACTCCAAAGCTGTAGTCAGAATTATTGGAAGAATGTCAGAGGCTTTCGCCTTGAGAAGGGGTGTTAGCCAGGGGGACAGCCTTAGTCCTCTTCTTTTCATCACTTTTATGGACGAGATATTGAAAATCTGCATGCGGAGGACTGCACGGATGGTCGTGGGAAAGTGGAACATGAGGACAATCCTAGCGCAAGCAATGGTTTTCGCAGATGATATTGTCCTCATTGCCGATTCCAAGGAACATTTATATCAGGCGGTTACGGAATGGGAGGCAGAGCTGGAAAGGAAGGGCATGAAAAAAAGTTTAAAAATCAAATTTACATAAACATGAATGCTAGATACCTATTTTGAATTATTTTTCAGAGTGCCCACCATATATCCTACCAAACACCTCTGTGATTCTCCTTGCTGTATCTTTAGGCTCACGATGGATATTTCTAAATACTTTATTGAATTTGAGCCTAATAGTCTTATAATACAAAGGGCTTAAAATTCTATATCATATGTCCGATTTTATATTATCAAAAAATGATCAGAGTTGTTTATAACCCCATTAAAATTCCATTTAAAACTGTGTGCACTATTTTATTCTTTGTAATATAGCTAGGGGATACTCCCTCTTCACAGGATTCGATTGGACATACTATACAACTGTCCATTTAATGCAGAATGTATTTACATAGAAGGCCCGGTTCTAGGCGGCCTAGGGTATCAGAACACCAGGATGACCGTTTTTTGACGAAACGAAGCCGGCACCTTACCGATATCATTCTAGAAATTCAAATTCTTAATTTAGTACCTATTTTATATCTCCCTCGGGTGCCTATAGATATTTATTATTTTGAATTAAATAAATTAATGAAATGTTTTTATTTAAGGTTTTTCTTATAGAAAAAAAAATGTATAGTTTATAAGAAAAATCTTACTTTGCTGCATTCTCTGCATTGGAATAACAGACGAACAGAAAATTGAAATCCTTGAATTCAATATTTTCACTTAAATTCAAAAAGCAGTGCTGTAAGTATATTTTAGATAGAATAAACTTGATATACACTGACAGGCAAAAATTCCACCACTTTTTCATGTTTTCATCTAAAAATATTTCTAATTTATTTCATTTTATAATTATTATAATTTTTAAATATTTTATTTTGAAGAGAAAAGATATCTACAGGACCTGGATTCGAACCCGGGTCTCTTACGTGTCCGTCGTAGTACTAAAGCTATCCTGGCTCGCATCTCGGTCAGACAAATTTTCCATTTTCTTCACTAATCCCTTATCCCCGTGGTCTGGCATTTGCGATGTATACAAGAGAAAGAATGAACATTACTTTAATTAGGATCTCATTTTGTCCTGCTACTCTGCCACTTGAGCTATCCTGGCTCATATCTCGGTCAGACAAATCCATTCTTCTAATATTCTACTTCCGGGATGGACCGTGTCATGTCGGTGCAATTAACCAAGCTTTCTCTCATCGTGCTGTGAGTTTCCTCAGGATTAGTCAGTTAATGAAGAGCGGATTTTTTTTTGATTTTTTATTCAGATCCCTCAGGAAACATGAAACAAATGTAATGTGATTAGTAAATGTACAACAGTAAAATTATGAGTTAGTATTATCCTTATTCTACTTGATTAGTATTAGAAGGAGATAATAAATAATAAAGTGTTGAACTTATCCATCTTTCAGGTACAATATTAACGAAAGTGAGGGGCCTTCTCTGATAAAGTGCCTTACAGACTAACTTATTCTAAAACTTAAAGCTAGAAATAGGTATAAAAAACGGAGAGACGGGGGGGGGGAGGATAGAAGAGGAAAAGGAAAAGAAAGGAGGAAGAGGGGTGGGTTAGTTATGATATAATGTTAACGGGGTTTAAAGGCCCGTTCCTACCCTCCCACCTTGTAGGCAGGCGGGATGGGGTTATGGCTCGGAAGGGTGGGTTGTGGGATGCAGGAAGGTTGTCAAAGAATTTCAGGTGACATCTAGTGATGTGCGTCTGTACAGTGTTCAGCTGTAGTTCGTTGTGTATGTGTTTCATGTTACGTCTTTCTAATGTAGTGCCTCTAGTGATCTTCTGAAGAATGCTGTTTTGATAGGTCTGTAGAGACCCCCGTTCAGGGCTAACGGATATAGGTAATGGAAGAAAGGAGCTCCGTGTAGTAATGTGGGTCTGAGTACTGCCTTGTATAGGAGGATCTTGAGTCTGAGTGACAGCCCTGGTGAGTAGAGTAGGTGTCTGAGTTGATTGGCTGTGGCTCGTGCTATGTGTATTCTGTGTTGTGTGTGCGCAGTATGGAAGAGCGGATGGTTGGAGTCGGAGTATTTATACTGGGGGGGCGTGGTCTCGATCGAAGTCGGCCTTCCCATTGGCTGGCCTGTAACGGTCGTGTTGAGTTCGGGAGTAGTGTTCATCTGTACGTGGATAGTGAGGTAATGTGTGGGTATTTCGTTGGATGGCAGGATACCAGTTTTTCCTAAGCTTATAGCTATCTTCCTTATTGAAATGGTTGGGTTCTTTGACCATTTCGATAGCTTCTCTTATGTTACGGAGATGGTAATTAGATTCTTTTACAATGATGGTAGTGTTTTCAAAAGGTATGTGGTGGTTGGTGTTGTATAAGTGTTCTGCTACAGCCGATTTTTCTTTCTTTAAATCCTTGACCGAAGATATATGTTTTTTAATTATTTTTTGGATGGTCCTTCCTGTTTGTCCTAGTATACCTTGCCGCAGGAAGAGGGTATACTGTAAATGGCTGGGGTACGTAGCCCCAACTTGTCTTTGGGATTTTGTAGGACGTGGGCTATTGTTTTGTCTGTGGAGAATGTGGTTTTGATGTGGTGGTTCTTTAGGATTCTGACAATTTTCTCTGAAGTACCTTTAATGTAAGGGGTGGTCGTCTGAGTTATAGATTAATTGTCTGTTTGGTTTTTGTCTTCTTTCTTGTGCTCCCGTTGGTTTTCTACTCGGTCAATGGTCTCTCGGTCGTATCTGTTCTTCAGGAAGGCGCTTCTCAAGTGCCTCTTCTCTTTCGGAAGCTGAGACGATTCAGCTATCGTTTCGGCTCTGTTGAGTAGAGTGTTGATGATTCCTTCCTTCTGAGCGGGATGGTAATGTGAAGTGGCATGAAGGTATCTGTCTGTCGGTCGGTTTACGGTATACACTATGTCCTAAGTAGTTGCCTTTCTTTTCAACCAGGACATCCAGGAAAGGGAGTTTTACATCTTTCTTCAACTCCATTGTGAATTGAATGTTAGGGTGGATCCTGTTGAGATGGAGTAAGAATCTGTCCAATGCGTCTCTTCCGTGTCTCCAGATGGTGAGGGTATCATCCACGTATCTGAAGCAGCATTCAGGTTGTTTGGCTGCAGTAGAGAGTGCCTTCTGATCAAAGTTTTCCATGTACAGGTCTGCTACTAGTGAGCTTAATGATGATCCCATGTCTGTGCCTCCAATTGTTTGTCGTAAACTCCATTGAATAGGAAATATGTCTCCTTCATGCATATTTCCGTTAATTGGTACTCTTCTTCACTTAGTAGGTTCTTCATTAGCTTCAAGGTTTCACCAGCAGGGACTTTAGTGAAGAGCGACTTGACATCAAAACTCACCAGGATGTCGTGAACGTTGATCTGGATGGTCTTGATGGTGTCTATGAATTGTTTAGAGTTACGGATATTGTGTATAGTTTTAGCAGTGTGAATTTTGATTATGTCTGAGATGTATTAGGAGGGATGGTATGTAGAGGAGCTAATGGTGCTAACTATAGGTCTCATAGGAATGCCGTATTTGTGTATTTTGGGTTGTCCGTACATTCCTGGTGGGGAGGGTTCGGATATTATGAGTCGTTTAGTTTTCAGTCTCTTAGTTGTGTGAATTTTCTTGTTAACGTAAGTTGTTGGGTCCTTGTTTGGTTTCTTGTATGTGCCATCTTTGAGGATATCATTCATTTTGAGTATGTATTATTGCTCTTTTTTCATGATGACTGTGGCGTTTCCTTTGTCTGCAGAAATAACGAGAAGGTCGTCTCGTTCCTTAAGTGAAGTCAGTGCGTTGTATTGTTCTTTTGAGAAGTTGGGTCTAGGTGGCTTGGCTCTGCGTAGGACATGACTAATGTCCTGCCGGATAGTTTCAGCAGTGTCTTGGTCAATGTTCTTGATACAGGGTTCTATATTGGTGACAATATTCTCTACAGGTACACACCTTGGGGCGATGGCGTAGTTGAATCCCGGAAGTAGAATATAAGAAGAATATTAACGACCGTGGAAGCCGACGTGAACATTTAGTCAACCTGTACGGGGAGGTTACTGTTCAGCATATGAAGAGCCTCGATAAACTACGTTCGAAGAAGCGGAGACTTTTGGCACAACTCAGAGATGCCGAGATTACTAGGTGATTCCCAAAAGCGTCAGCCTAGAAAAGGATCCAGCCCAAACATTCAAAATGCACTAGGGCGATCATCAATGGTATTACCGAAAGCAGGAATAAGCGACCATTGAATTCACCAAAATGGATGAATAACCTATGACCATCTTGTTGAATAAACTTGAAAACTTCTTCTTGAAGAAAGGAATTCATAAGGTACAAATAGAGTTATTTTAATTTTCCGTATTGGCATTCTAATGACTAGGTGATTTCAATCGTCCGTCCTCTCTTAGCCTTGGTTTTAGCCCAGTGCTCCTTAATACGTTGAATTTCTCCTTTCTTTCCCCCATTCGTTCTGTTCTGTCATCAGCTTTGGTTTTTCCTGAAAACCTTGAATGGCGTTTAGCTTCATCCTGAGGCAGTAGCATTCTTCAATATCTTCGAAAGTAATCTCCATTTCCTTTAAGTCTTTTTCTACCAATTCAAACTAGTCTGATTGGTCTTATTTTCTTTAAAATATTTAAAAATTCGGTTTGTCAATCGTATGGATTTCATTCTTAGCAAGTGGTCATACAATTAAATTATTCTTTTCATCCTAAGATCCGATGTTGTTTTGACATGAGTGTACAGTTCACTCACTGCTTTTCAGTCATCTGGATTCACCTCCAATTAAGGAGAATTCCCAATTAAAGGCCAATAATTTCTGAATTCAGAACTCAGAATGGATTTGTCTGACCGAGATGCGAGCCAGGATAGCTCAAGTGGCAGAGTATTATGACGGAAACGTGGGAAACCCGGGTTCGAATCCCGGTCCTGGACATATATTTTCTCTTCAAAATAAAATAAAATATTTCTGCTTTGGATTGGGAAATTTAAAAAAAATAAAAATATGTATTTTTTTTATTTTTGTTTTTAATTAGGAATGTCAATATAGAGGGTACCCCCTATCCTTAATTCCTTTAAAACCCCCTTTTCCTTAATTTAATTTAAAGGGACCCTTAATCCTTAATTCAATGAAAGGACTGTAGATTCCGATGTTCACTTTCTATGGAATTAAAATGTTAAATCAGTGTCAATTGTTCAGTCCCGTTTCTTGCAGCAAATTTCTTAGTTTCCGGCTTTTAATTTCTTCAATTTTAAGTTAAAAAATACTTCTTCGTGCTGAAGATGTTGCGCGTGGTGAGGCACTTATTGATGATGGACGTTCCATTAGATATCCAGTTAATGCCATCGGAGTTCCCTATGAAACTTTACGAGACACCATAGAAGGCCCGGTTCCCGACGGCCTAGGGTACCAGAACCACAGGATGACCGTTTTTTTACTTTAAGAATTTTACGAACCTGGCATCTTACCTTTGTTCAACCGATTCAACAGCTATAGAAGTTCGAGGAGTGCAAAAATCAGAACTCACAGAGTTACAGGGTTGGCTTTTGAGCCCACCTTTTCAACGGCTCTGGGTAAAATTACAGGCTGCATAGCTAATTCTTCTTCTCCACACCCTTCCACGCCCGTCTGGAGATCAAAGAGTAAATCTTGATTCATCTCTAAAACGTACAGCACCGATTCGGCCATAGTCCAATGGGTGTGTTCTCGAGCAAAATCCAGCCTCTAACTATGTGAGTTCTGGTCAATTCCGGTCCTCTTACTGGGGGAAAAGTCATTAATCCAAGCTCATTTAATCTTCTCCGAGCAGTACGTTCAGAAATTTGAACACCTCGAACTTATATTGATTGTTATCCTCTACATCTTCTACATATATTGACATTCCTAATTTTAAAAAATACATATTTATTCATTAAAAAAATAAACCAACCCAAAGTAGAAATATTTTTAGATGAAAACATGAAAAAATCAAGTGGGTGGAATTTTTTGTCTGTCAGTATATAAAAATTACTTATTAAATTAATTCGATATACATGCATCGGTTCGAAGCTCTTCCTACACTGAGAGAGAAGTACTGCGTTTTAACCTGTTTGAACCTGTAGAATCCAGTCTTCAGTATAGATAACAAAATGGCTTCTTTGGCTGTATTGTAATTGGCAAACTACAATTTATTTAGCTATTTAATTTATTTAGCTAACGTATTTTCTGGTCAGTTAGACCGCGTCTACTCGTGCTACAGCGTCCTATAGCCCTGAAGATGACCCACAAAGTGGGTCGAAACGTCGGCACTTAATTAAATAAGTATCCACTTATTTAGTGTTTTATCTGACTGCACCCCCAACTATTTTCTTCCTTACAATTTATTTACCTTGAATAATTATAGTTATACTATATTTTTATGTGTGGAATCCGCACGGAGGTAAACAAATTTCTCTTAAGTAGGGGGAAGTGTTTATTAAAGACCCAACGTTTTGACCCACATTGCAAGTCTTCTTCACACAATTTATTTAGTCATTTAGTTTCGTAGTACCTAGTTATAAAAACCTTTAAATTCATTATCAATATAATCTTTTTAGGCTGGAACAAGCTGTTATTTGGGAATGCTTATTTCATTCCTGGTACGTTAAAATATGAATTGAATAAATAAAATTAAGCCTACCGGAGGGAGGCAGAGTGGCTCAGTGGTAGAGCAATGAGTTTTCATACCGGAGGTCCTGGGTTTAAGTACCGCTCGCTGGGAGATTTTTATTTAATCTGCTCACGGCCGGAGATGAATCCTAAGGCATCTAGGACCCTCCTGTGGCTTACCCAGCCTCTAAAAAGTGGGTACCCAAAATAAGGGGGAAAATCTGTTGGTCGAGCGTGATCTAGGACAAATCACCACCCTGTTATAATCGTATAGTATAGTTTCTACCGTGTGCTGAACCCGAGACCCTTTACGGGTTGTAGTGGTACAGATAAGCCTACCGAAATATTTAGTTATTTAAAAAAAGTAGTCTTATTCTAATTAATTCCAAAACTAAATATACCATACTATATATGTCCTATATTTCCGTTCTATTTATTCATGTGTATTGCACTCAGGTTTATTTATTTGTTTTACTTTTTTTTTATAAATATATTCCAAATCTGTTTTTAGAAGATTGTTAATTGGCGTTAGTGGGGCGTAAAACGTTTTTTATTACATAAAAAATTGTTGGACGTTTTATAAATTTAGAAACACATAAAGTGGGACAAAATATAAATGGGTCGTAAAAAATTGAATTTAACTGAAAGAACGATACAAAGGGGTTTGTAACCCCGCCCGGCAGACATGGGGTACTCCTCTTGTTAATAATAACAAACTCTTTATTTATTCAAGGATAAGTCCTGTTAGAAGGATATAACACAAAATAAAATATGGCGATTATTTATTTAGATTAAAATACAAAGAATAAAAAAATAATTTGTACACATCTCAATTGTATTTGCAATTTAATAATTTATATGAAATTAATAATATACTTGAACGAAATATATAATTTAATTACCTATTTAAATAAAAATACACTATTAATGCACTCAAAATAACAAATTAATAATTTAAAGAAAATTGAGTAACAATAATTATTAAAAAGTATAATTACGGGATTTGACAGGTAATTAATTATGTTCCCTGTGTTTAGTTTTACAATCACAAACACCGCTCAACAACTTTCTATTAACAAAGAAAAATATATTTTTCTATAAAGATCCGAATTTAAAAAAAAAAAGAAAAAGTAAAATAATTAAATAAATAAATAAGTTAAAGTAAAATAACCATGAATAAATAGAATGAAAATATAGGAGGCCACTTACTTGATAAGGTATCATTGGAATCAATTCGTATTATGTTTTTTCTTTTATGTAAATAAATATTTCGGAATTAGGTAACTACATCGATATGTTAAATGAAATATATTAAATTTATAACATGTAAACAATGATGTAGGATATTTGGGAATCAGCCGTGAAACCTACCTCCTTATCTCGTTTGACCTGTTGTTATCACTGAGCGAGTGATAAATTGTTGTTTAGTGTTTTTTCCTGTTAATTTTCTTTATCGTATGTTTAAATTTCCGAATTGTTAATTAAATTTATTTTTGTGTTTTTATCTTATTCATTTTGTTAATGCCTTTTTAAAATTAACAGAATAACATTTTGGAAATAGACGTCTTTAAAAGAAAAAGCTGTGTAATACTTCCAGAAGTTCGGAATTATTCCAAAGATAAAATTATGTGGAAAAAGTCATTAAATGGATTTGGACAAGGATAGAAATAGAGATATTTTCATCGAAAGTGTAGGGAGCACTTAAATGACAAGAGGAAAGTGGCTAGAGAGGTATATCGATCTACAATTAGCATTTTTAACAAACAGTACGCTTCCCAATTTGGATAAGAAGGTCGGGAGTATCAGAATTATGAATATTCTGGCTATAAATAATGGCGGAAAAGAGTCCATGGAGATCGGCTAATACACAAGTACTGCTATATGTGACACTATTTGAAACATTAAGAGTACCTAAATAACCAGGGTAAGGGGCATTGATCACGTAACTTTAACGTACCTTAGGATCGGCATCATTACCCTTAAGATACTGGACGGAGACAACTCAACGTGTAGACTGCTACAATATCGAAAATGATCCCCTTTTCTTTCTTTGTAAGTAGATATACAAGTTAACTTGTAGATATGATCACTACATCATAAATATTACCTTATACAATGAAATGAAAAAGGATCTTTATTTAATAAACAACTCCTAGTTAGTCTACCTTGGGAGAAGGGAGGGATATGTTTCTAATTCATTAATGCTACACTATTACTATGTCTTAGTGGTAGCAATCTCAGATTGGCATCCCATTTTATTATTTAAATATTATTCAGATCAAAGGATCTGAGTTTTCACTGAGATCAATGTTCGGGGACTGAAGCCAATAGAGCAGAACCTGAAGTAGATGTTCATAAATAAGACTTTTAGTTTAGTGAGTAAATAATGTTTTAAAATTTTTCCACTGATTTCTTAATCTTGTATTTTATATTCATGATAAATCAAGAAAGATAAACTTCCTCATAATATATCAGCTCCTAATACCTGATACAATAGTTACTTTTAAATGGTATATTAAGGTAGAGGCAGCTCCTCGGAGGAGCTAGGAAATACCGAAGCTCCTTATTGGAAAGTCGTGTTGAAGTGTGGCAGATCCGGCTTAAGATAAACATGCCCCAGAGTTGCTCTCAGAAATGTTTAACGAGCCAGCAAGGCCCCGCACTTCACCGCCCTCATCCTCGCTAATCCTTCCAAACTCGACGACTTTCCTAATAAATGACGCTATAATCTGACTCAGGTGTTTTTCCTTCCCATTTTGAAATATCTCCCATAATAATAAAATCAAACACCCGTAAGTGTTTAGCGCGTAATCTTTGGGCATGGCAGAAATTGTTTGATTCTATATTAAAAATTGTAGTAACATTTTAAAAATTCTTCCCTACTGGAGTAGTCAGTGGAACTACAATATTAGTTAAATGTCACATATAATGAAGGATACCTTATTTTGTATATAATGCCGATATAATTAACATACCCCACAAGTTTTTTCCAAACTGACATATGTCAAAAACTTACAAGTTAGGAAAAACGGGGAAAAACTAATAGAAGCAAAACAACGTCTCCTCGGATTCTCGAGCAGTAACAATGTACGCAACTCGAAATTCACTTTAATTCACCATAAGATTCAAGATCCAGTGGCGGCAAAAAGTATTTGCACGCCCAGTTTTTATATAACTATCAGTAATAAGGGAAATAATAATCCACTGAACTTCACGTTAGTAAAAAAGTATATTTAAAACAATTCTATGTGTATACAATAATTAACTTTTTAGATTAATGGGAAAAAATAAAAAAAATAATGAAATACTCTGGCAAAAAGTATTTGCACACTTCCGAATATTTTTTATTTTGAGAATAAATATAGATTTAATACTTCGTAAAAAGTCCATTGGCATCAATAATTGCCTGTAGACGTCTGGGCATAGAGTGGACCAAGTTTTTATCCAAGTCGAGACTGATTGTTTCCCATTCTTCAGTACTTGTTTCAAATGGTGTCTTCCAGTGATGTGATGATGCTTTCTCACATTCTGAAGCAATATGTGCCATAAATTTTCTATAATATTTATGTCAGGTGATAAAGGAGGGGTGTGCAGCTGTCTTTGCACATTAAATATCAACCATTCCTTGGTTTTGTTGGCAGTGTGTTTGGGATCGTTGTCCTGCTGGAACACATATTGATCCCGGATATTCATTTTTTTGGCACTTCCATGCAGGTTATAGCGCACATAATGGTCACATAATCCTCAGCATCTGAAATTCCGTCAATGGAAACATGATTTGATACACACCCATACCAAAACAGGTCCACCACCATGTTTTACTGTAACAGAAACATTTTGCATTTTCAATTCTTCCTTACCCCGCCTCCAAATACTCCTCCGCCCATCGGACCCAATCAAATTGAACTCGCTTTCATCAGAGAATATGACATCCTCCCAAAAGCGGCTTATGTAAATATTCTCTGGCAAAAGCAAGACGCTTTTTACGGTTGATTTCATCTATTTACGGTTTCTTTCGAGGTATTCTACCATGCAGGTCTTCAGAATTCATGCAGTATCTGATAGTCCTGTCACTAACCTGAACACCAGTAGTTGTATGAACCATATTAGCCAGGTCTCGAGAACTTACAGAAGGATGCTTCATAGCTTCATTTTTTATCTTTCTCCTCATCCTGGAATTCAACTTTTTCGGAAAGGCCTTTTCGCTCACTGTTTTCAGTTGTCCCACGTTCCTCATACCTCTTTATGACGTACCTGACCGTGGAAAATTTTATCTTTAATAAATCTGCAATCTCACGATATGATATTTGATGATCCCGCAACGAAACAATTTTTTCGCGAGTTACGAAATTCAATTCACTTGTTTTCGGAATGATAGTTAACCAGTGACTAAATAAGTTAATTCCTAATTATTTAACATTGTAGGAAAACATTAGATAGAGTAGATAATACTGGTGTAAAAATTAATAAATAGTAAACAAAGGATATTAGTGATAGTACACAAAGTGAGCAAATACTTTTTGCCAGAGGATTTCATTATTTTCCCATTAATCTAAAAGGTTAACTATTGTATACATAAAGAATTGTTTTAGTTTTAAATATACTTTTTATTAATGTGAAATTCAGTGGATTATTATTTTCCTTATGACCGATAGTTTTATGAAAACTGGGTGCGCAAATACTTTTTGCCGCCACTGTACAACTGAGAATGTGTCACTCTTGTTAAAGAAGTATTCCGCCTCCTAAGGACACAAAGAGTGATCCAAGTCCCTTTAGGCAGACAAGCTCTGAAGCTAGATTAATACAGTTTTAATGAGCGATAGATAGGTACTTCGTGGTGATAACTCCAAAGCACCCATTTTTGAGTTGTGTCACTTTAGAAATACAAGTGCGATATAACACATACTACTGGTTGAAAATGACGAACCAGAAGCGGTACTTAATGTTCTATAGGAAAATAGTTTACGGTACACAAATATTGGAAAAATATAATGGTGTATCATTTTCATTATAAGATTGATAATCAACTCAAGGAGAGAAAGGTACAGGCTCCTGATGATTGATGATGCAGTGCTCCATCCTAAAAGGTTTCTAGCAATTAATAGAATCTTATAGTGGAGTATTTAAGATTGCTTTGACGCTATACATATGTATAAAGCTACTTCCGTAAACCGAAAAGATCTTTTTATATTAAATTTCTCTTATTAAATTATATTTATTATTATTATAAATATATAATAATAATAACGTAATATTTATTATACATTTATATTATTTTTATATACTTATAATTATATTATATTTATGTTGTTCTTAATAACATAATCATACAAAAATGAGCTAAAACGAACTTAATTGTAACTTTTAACGAAGCATCAACAATGATTCCTTTGAAAAAAATTATTATATAATTCTTCATTAACTCCTTCCTAATAACTACGTTATCCTTTTTGATCTCATAACTTCCAATTAGCCTGCTTGAAAATAAATATCTTTAGAAAGCTTTATGAGAGCCACTTCAAGGGCACCATTTTCTAAAAATAACGTTTGCCAAAATAATCCTATTTAGTTCTAAGTCGGTTTTTATTAAGAACTATAAGTAAGGAATGTTCTTAAAATTGTTATAAAATAAAAATATTAGTCGGTATAAAAGTAAGTCGGTAATCATGGAATAATGGAATTAATATTGTTCAATATATTAATTATTTAACACACACATATAAGAGCCAACAATACATTAGCACAACTCCTACCGAGAGTGAAAACTACAAAACCAATACAATTAACCACACGCTACTATTATCGAACAGAAGCAAGAACGAAGATCGACTTTGTAGTCCAGTGTATCTTGAAAAAAATAATTTCTTCTTATCAAATTTAAGTATCTTTAAATAATTTAATCATAAATGACATAATAAATATTTACATACATACAAAATTTTTGAAGGAAAAAAAATAAATATCCGATAGCAACTATCTCAACGATTTTTTAAAACTAAATCTGTGAATGGCAAAAATAAAATCAATATAACTTATCTTTTATCCATCTATTTACAAGTTATGATCATAAAACTGAACAATTATATAGGTTTTTTGGGGGGGGGGGGGGAGAAACCAAATAAATATGAAGTGATTAAATATACAGAATTACAGGTCAGAGTGGGGATGGAAGAAGGTATAGTGTTCACAGGGACGAGGATAGTATAAAGGAAAGATCTATCAAAAACTGGGCTTCGGTGTGACGTTTAATATAGATCTGATCGGCAACGGATGGGCGAGGTTTTATTTGAAGGAGAATGGAAATGTACGATGGACAGGTGGGTAGGTGTATTCGGTAGAGGAAGAATCCTAGGAAGTACTTACGAAGGTAATAAGACAACTTCAGCTCTTCGTAAAATCAGGTGAAGGTACCCTAAAGATAATACGTACAAAGTAACTGTTTAACCGATTTGGTTTTGTCAAAAGATCTCCCGAAACACCACCATACACTGTACAACAACAGTCCAAGGAAGTAACTTGAAGTCTACGGATTTTATGTGGGAATAGGTGACGAAGGTAATTCAGACTTTTTCATACCCACATTCAATGATAAACAATTATTTACTAACAAATTTTAACAATGAGTAATCTGTAGGTTGGTTGGCTGAGAGCTGAAGATCAGACCCTGCTAAGTATCCACAAATTCGTGGTCACCCACAACACCAGAGTCTCGGTGAGCCAGGATGTCGACAGAGGGATTTGGCGATTGCACATAAGGCAGTTGAGGAACTCGGACCGAGGATGCTACATGTGCCAGATCAACTCGGCAACCATGATGAAGCAGATTGGATGTTTGGATGTGCAAGGTAAGTTGTATACAATTCTCAAGTATTTTCCTTGTAAACTATTTACAAGCATTGCAAATAGAAATAAATGGTTAAAACTAGTCTTTCGACCAAAATTTGGTTATCAGTTCCTTAGGTTGTCACTTCGAGTTAAGTTCCAAGTTTTAACTTTTTATCCGTTCACTTTTTAATATTCGCGAAAATAAAAATAACCGTGAGTGTTAATATAAAAAAAGAGAGTTATAATGGATAATGGATATATTTCGGTAATAATTTAAACAAGAAATGAACAATTCAACAAGCATTTCGAAGTATAGATGATGGTATAAAGTTTATATCGGTTATTTAATCTATATACAGTCAGAATAATTTTTTTTTCCAGAATATTAAAAAAGAAACGAATGAAAATTCAAAACTTGTGACTTAACTAGAAGCGACAACCTAAGGAACTGATAACAGAATTTCTTTAGGGCTTCAAGTAAAGTACCGATTTTAGTTTTTTCTTTTTAGTCATAATTTAATAAATTATTTCTATTGACGTTTTCCCCTAACATGACATATTTTAAATAAATTCGAGTTCGAATATATATTTGTATTCAACTATGTTTAAAAATTCAAGTAAGTCCGTAACCGATTTTGTAATTTTAACTAAAATCCACCATTCGTGCAGATATAATAGTCTGAAATACCAAATTTGAAATGTTTAGATAGATAATTTCAGCATTTTAGGATCTTGCCAAAATCCATACTTATGTACACATCTGAAAAGTTAATTCTTCGTGATTTACTTTACTTATTTCTTAATTTTTATTTTCTCTGAGAGTTAAGGAATTAAAAATAAACGAGATCATGCCGTTCTATAATTGGATTTCTTTGATCATCCCACGCCTAACTAAATCACCGTAGGAGGAAGCATTTTCTACTGATTGTTAATTTTATTTTTTTAGTTTCTGATGTACAACAAATATAAGAAGGTTTTTTACTATAAAACTAAATACTTCGATGCCTCGTCCCTATACTACAGATGTTAAACAATATCACGCCAAATCATTTCTGAATGTCCCAATAATTCACCATGCCTTGTAATTTGCAAAAAAAAAAAATACAACCGTTCCAACAAATAAAACATATAGAATATAGAGTTTCATATAACTGCATAATTCAAGATGTTTCTACAATTGCTCCTGCATCTGCAATGCGGTCTGTTTAATATTGTGATGTCTGCAGGGTGTTGGAGGTTATGAAAAATTCCATGCAATAGGCAAACACGTAAGGGCAGTCACACTTAAATGATGCGTCCATAAAACCACGTGAGGAAAAGCAATAGAATATATTCAAATAGTTACCGGGATTAACGAGTAATAGTTATTTATTTGACAAGTGAGGAAAGTGCCACTTTATTACACCCGAGTGAATTTTACCCAGGGTGTTATAACCACTTTTCTTACGTGTTAAATATTACATTTTTCCTTCAACCGTTTAAAACTTAAGAAATTAAAGGTGAAACTTTAGATTTGTTAAAACTACACTAGCGCTAGTGGGTGATACTAATGGTAGATCTCCAAATTTCTAATGTGTCAAGGTTCTAATACATTTAAGATTATATTAAATATTTCTATAAAATCGCTTACAAATAAATATAATCTATCTTGAATTAAATATAAAATAGTTCTAAAATTATTTATTTTGTCATTTTTGAATATAGAAGAATATAAAATGAATAATATTATAATACCGCCATTTAACAATTAAAATAACAAAGTGCTGATTGTCAAATTCGATCTAGGGGGCGTTTCCTTAAGTGGTTTTCCCTCACTAGTGGGGGAAAGTGGGACTTTCCACACCAGTTTTGTCGACTATGGATAGCATTACTCAATGATTGCAGGGAATCTATATTTATAAGAACAACTCGTAGTATAATAAAATTTTTAATCCATTATTTTATTGTTCCATTCGTAAGTTACTACATCTAATTTGAAATTCTATAAGTTGTGGCGGGATGGTTAAAATAACTGTTTAATAATAGAAAAGAAAGCATTGAAAATTAAATCAAATAAGTCTAAAAATATTTTTGTGACGCTTCCTAAAAGGGACTGTAATTTTATGACGAAAATAATCTCTTTAATTCGAATAATAAGTATTTGAAAAGGTTCAAACTAAAATATTTTTTTTTAATGAATACATCTTTTGAAAAAAAACAACAGACTATTTCATAAGATTTTTACAGTTATTTCCTCTTAAATCGCTTTCTTTGACTAACTAAATATTTTCACTTATTTTTATGGGATACGTAGTATACCTGCTGTTTTCATTTTTAAATTTTCTTCATAGGAGGTTCGGTTTTAGTCTGTTTGGTGATCATGATTTCCATTTTATATGATTAGTTTAAAATCTACTATATGGGGTATTCAGGATCAAAAGCGTATAACTACAAAATTTCAAAAAATTACTTTTTCACGTGTTTCGCTACTTTAGTCGGGCAATTTTGTCTCACACAACACTTTTTCACCGCATTTCACACCTTATCATCGTTTTAATCCGGATCTGACGCTGAAATATTGGGAGGATTAAGCATTGCTTGATGAATATAGCGAAAAATGTAAGAAAGTATATTTTTAAAATTGAACGCCTCATATGAAAGTGTCATGTCTGACCAAATGATTTGTGGTTGCAAAATACCAAATTAATTCCTTTTGAATGTAATTTGTCCGAAAAACGGGCGTGGTCAAACCGAACCTTCCCGTTACATCTACTGAAAGCAGGGCGATGTCATTAAATGAATATTGGTGGTCTCTTTGTGGTTTCTAGGGGCACGGCTTTGAGAAAATACTAATCGAAAAACAAATCTCCGTTTGGTGAGTACAAAATCTACAATACAATCTAAAAGCACAACGATCTCTAGAATGGTCTCATCTAAAATTTTTTATCCCAGACCCATATCAGATATGTTTTTTTGTCTTGCTGGGGCCATTGGTCGTTCGACTATCCGATATCTTGCTGCCCAATATAAATTAGATTTTTTTCGTATCAATGACTTCAGGAATAATCCGTGAGTGAGTGAGGCGAGAAAATTTAACAAAAATGTGACTCATTTACTACATAGCTACAACTATTTAAAAACATAGACATTTAAATAAGTGAAACAGAAGACCTACATTTAAAAAATTAAATAACGATAAAATACTGTTTAGAATATATAATAGATTATGATTTTATATAATATTAAATTTCTAATAACCAATGAAATGGGGATAGCAAAGTGCTGGAGGACTTCATGCATCTACAAATTCACAACGCACATTTACATTGCGTAATTTTCCAATTAGGAATTAGTAAATATTACATATTAATAGCTAGAGCCTAATCTAATGCATATTTATTTTATCATAATGTAATAGGACTGAAGGTTTTCTAGAAAATCAGAAATTAGTTACGACTTAGACCGGTTTTCACTGTAAGCTGTAATCCAAGATGACCGTCAAACATAATACAATAAAAAAGAAATACAATCGCATGCATAAAATATTGAATAATTCATTTTTTATGTTACAAATATCGCAACTGAAGTTGATCTAAGTTTTGCTCTTTTAATCACTGGAACATTCATTAGTTGTCCATATATCATTAAGAATTATTTAGACATCAGACATCTAAAGGGATATTGGTCTGGCGATTTTTCGTATTACACCCTTAAGTCTTACGCATTCACACAGAGCGGTGACTACAGCAGCGATCCGTTTGATTTCAGTGTAGCGATCTGTGCAACTTCTTCCAAGGCATTTTTATTATCTTCATTTCAATAAATTGGCTTATATAAATAAGCATTATAATAAATTAATTCATAATTTCTTAATCTTGTTTTTTATATAATCATGTATTATTTGTTATTCATTATATTTTTATGTGATTATTTTTGATCAGATATATCGCATTAATATTTCTAAAGTGAGACAACTCAAAAATCTGTGCTTTTTCAGTGTTCAGTAATAAAACAATGGGCATATTTCTTCATCGCCTTATCAAAACTGTATTTACCTATCTTCAGAGCTTGCCTGCCAAAAGACGTAATCCACATATATAGGTTTTTGACTTATTTTACTTAATTAATACCAGTGCGATATATTTGTTTAACATACTTATGACGGATAGGATAAAAAAACTGTATTTTAAGTATGACGCCTTTTCCAGTTATTGTGTTTATTAAATTTGTGGCATTTAACATTGCGAATTTATACATAAGACGCTTAAATGTTATAAAAAAACAAAAATAAATTAAGGGAAAAAACTGATGGTATAAAATAAAACAAAGAGTGGTATTTATGTGTAACCGTGTGTATGTTTTTATCCGTATTATGCACGTATGGGTGGTTTTTAAAAAAAAAAGTTTTTCCGCCGTTAAACCATACAAACAAGGAAACTGCTGAATTTATTAAATTTCTCTTTATTTCTTTTTTCCTCTACATTTTTTCCTATATAATTCCATCACAGTTTTTAGTTTTAGTAGAAATTTTTAAATTATAAATAGTTAATTCTTTTCCCTTTTTATCTTTTTGATGCCTCACCATTTTGATTGAATTTCACATTTTCAGACGGTTTATTGAAATTTTCAAAAACTCATTACAGTCATTATTCGTATTAATTAATGATAAGTTAATTTACTCAATTATTGATGTCTTACAAGGCCATTATTGTGCCGATACACAAGAAGGGAGATAAATTAGAATGCCAAAATTATAGAGGGATAACACTGCTTTGTTCAATCTACAAAGTGTTATCAATACTACTCTTGGGAAGATTAATGATAACAGCAGAAGCAGTTTTGGGCGACTATCAATGTGGGTTCCGCCCTGGAAGATCTACGGTTGACCACATATTTACCATCAGGAATATGCTTGAGAAATGTAACGAATGGAACGTAGAACTTCACCACCTCTTCATTGATTACAAACAGGCCTATGATAGCATAGAAAGAAATGAGCTCTACGAAAACTTGATGTTTCTTGGGTGCCCTAAAAAACTTATCAGATTGATAAGAATGACACTGCAGAATAGTAGTGGTGTGGTTAAGGTCCAGGGAGGAATGTCCAGAGACTTCCCTATTAAAAAAGGAGTTAAACAAGGAGACCCTATATCTCCAGTGTTGTTTAATTTGGTGCTGCATAAAATAATAATAACAACGAAAGCAAGAAGAGAGGGTTGTATTTATAAGAGCATGACCCAACACCTCGCATATGCTGATGATGTGGTTATCACAGGAAGAAATGAAAATGTGCTCTTGGAAGCATTATGGGAATGGGAAGAGGCAGCTAGGAAGGCAGGGCTCATTATAAATAGGGATAAAACAAAATACATGCTCTCATCCAGGAAACGGCCGTCCAGTGGATATCTCCAAGGAAGAGGGTGCAGATTTGAAAATGTTAAGACATTCAAATATCTTGGCACCATTATTACAGAAGACAACAGACTGGAACATGAAATAAAGGCAAGGATTGAAAACGGTAACAGATGCTATTGGTCCCTCAGAAACGTGTTCCAAAATAGAGCTGTACCCCGTAGTCTCAAAATAAGGGTATATAAGACGATACTTCGTCCTGTCGTTGCCTATGGTGGGGAGGCGTGGACTCTAACCAAACAGCATGAGAGATTATTGAATGCATGGGAGAGAAAGATTCTTAGAAGAGTGTATGGCCCAACCAAGGAAGGAAATTGTTTCCGCATTAAAAGGAATCAAGAACTTAAGGACCTATATGGAGAACCTGACATAGTTTCTTGTATTAAAAAAGCAAGATTGAGATGGTTGGGGCACGTTCACAGAATGGACAAAAAAAGGCTCCCAAAGCTGATTCTGGAGGGACGTCCAGACGGAGAAAGAGGAAGAGGAAGGCCTAGAATACGATGGCTGGACGATGTGGAAGCAGACCTTAAGTGCCTGGGGGTAAGAACATGGAGAAGAGCAGCGAGAGATCGGTCAAGGTGGAGGAAAATTGTTGAGGAGGCCAAGGTCCTTCATGGACCATAGCGCCATGTAATGATGATGATGATTGATGTCTTAATTTACTAATTGGTTTTAAAAGCGTACTCTCACTTTCACCAATAATGTACATTGGAGAGATATTTTTGTAACTTACATATCCATAAATTAAAGAACCATAAAGTAACTGTTCGATATTTATCTGCATCTTTTTTTTTGTCCCTGCCCTCTGCTAATCCTCTAGTTGGCTGGATTAGATACTGAATATGTCTCTAAGGAAGGCGATTGTGATCGGCAGTGAAGATATAGGGGCACTTGATTTTTTTTCTCTTTATATTTTCATCCACACCTGTCAAATACAAGTAATTTACAATCAGCGGATTGGATGACTGGAAAATAAAACAGAATGACATGAAAGGCATGACGAAGAACAGTACCCAGCGGTATCTCTCCATTGGCTTGCTTTAATTTCCTACTGTAATAGGTCCCTCATCCACGTTCTTTTTAGTCTCCTCCAAGTGTTAAGTTGTTGAATGCGGGAATGAGATCTTATTAATCGGAAATACCGCCTATTATAAAGAAGACTAGAAAAGAAAGTGAAAATAAGACTCTGTCAATAACATTCTCAACATTATTATCCTGTGCCTTTGGTATATTGATTCTCTAACACTATATCTTCTTTCACTGTTACAACTGCGCCGGGTAACAGATTACAGCGGATAGTGATCAGCTACAGGCTTCTCCGGATACCGAGTAGTTAAGCTTATCGAGTAATAAGATCGTTGAACTCAGGTAAATTTATTGTATAATGTAAACTATTATTTATTTATTTATTTATTAGCACGTAAATATTTCATACTACAAATATAATTTAATTATAAACAATAATCCTGGTTAAGTAATAACTCATATAAATTACGCAATTAATGTGGGCGACTCATTAATGAGTTATAAGTATTAAATAAAAAATATCAGAACTTTTATTGCTATATGTGCTGATCTTAAGTGCTTTTTAATCATTGAAGGATGCAATTATTGTTTACTTTTTTAACACTAAGAAAATATTTATATCACTTTCACTAGATATGCATTAAAACAATGATTTGTTTCGTTTTAACAATATGGAAAGATTAATAAATCTTTTAAAATATTAAGTAAATAGTGAGGAAGGTAGGGATAAGGGTTATTTAAAAGCTTCGCTAAATTCAGCCTGAAAAATATGGTTACTTTAAATCAGGCTCACGATAAGCTATTATTAAAAACATATTATAATATTCATAATAATGTTATTATATTATTGGACAGAAAAACCAAAGTTAACCAAAAAAAGACATCAAAAAGGACAATAAACCAAACTCACTTCCCTCATGAATTTTCAAAAATTCAAAAAATTTGAAATAGACCCACTTAATACTAGAAGATTATTAGCCGGCTGGAGAATAGAAGAACTAGAAAACGCTATGTTTAATTCAAATATAAAAATTCTGGCATTATCTGAAGTAAGAAGAAAGGGAAGAAACATTCAGTTAAGGAAAAGTGGATATTTATTTTTCATTTGATCAGGTCAGTGGACATCGAGGTGTGAGATTTATGACGTTAAAGTAAAGAAGACGTTAAAGATAATATCATGGTAATAAAAGGGGTCTCCGATAGAATTGCTGTATTAAAAAGATGTACGATGTACAAAGTAAGATGTACGATAAGAAACTAGTTTTAATACAAGTATGTGCCCCAACGAGTGCATCTTCGGAAGAAGAAGTGGAAGATTTCTATTAACTCCTGAATGAATCAATCTCAACTATAAAATCCAATCCCCAGAATTATTTGATTATTATGGGGGATTTCAACGGTCAAGTAGGAAGAAAGGCCTGTCCTTAAGAGAACTCTGTTGGTCCATATCGAGGAATAAACGAGGAGAAAGACCGGTAAATTTCAGTATAGACAAACAATAAAAAGTTGTTACTACCTTTTCTAAGAAGCGAAAGGGTAAGAAATGGACCTGCTTGTCTCCAAATGGATTGTATCGTAATGAAATAGACTACTTTATATCTCCGAACCATTCTATTTTTAAAAACATCGAAGCATCCCATCGATTTTCATTCCAGTCTGACCACAGAATCCTAAAAGCCACTATTTATCTACCCAGGCGTCCCCCCCCCCCAAAAAACCCCAACGAAATGCCATGGAATGTTACCAAAGAATTATTCATTCCAGAATTATCAAAATTATTAACTCAATTTTGCTGAAAACATCCAGACCGCTTACAGCACCTTCGAAAAGGCAACTATAACTGCATCACTAAATTCTAAAACGTCAAAAACCAATGTTGGGTTCAATCTCCCGAAAAAAAAACCTTAAATTAATAAATTAACGAGAAAATCTCAAACAAAAAAGAGATAAGTCAAAAGAAGAAAAAATAGAATACAATCTTAATGCAAACTTGTGAAACATAAACTTCGTTCTGACTTCGAAAGACATAACCAGGCCATTGTCGAAAATTTGATTAAAAAAATAGATCCATTAAAAAAGGTAGGAAGTTGATAACTCCCGGAAAAAATGGCTTTTAAAACTGAAATTCTAACTAGTAGACAGGTATATTCCGAAAAATATTCAAACAGAATAAGACCAACCAGCGGAAATGAAGATAAGAACGAGGTGTTTGAAGATTTTCTGGAGGAAGAAATAACAAAAAATAAAGGAGCTAAAAAGAGACAAAATGCCTGGGCGCGATATCATAACTGCAGAATTAATTATCATACGTTCAGAACTAATTGCTCCTATATTAACCAAACTGTGCAATGTAATTATGAAAACAAGGGAAATACCCGAACAGTGGTTAAAATCAGACATTGTTTTGATTTTTAAGAAAGGTAATAATCAAAATTAGATAATTACCGTCCCATAAGTCATATCGCCAAGATTTTCCCAAAAGCTCTCAGAACCCGTTTAAAAAGATTGTTTGACGAGAACCAACCAATAGAACAAGCTAGCTTTCGAAAGGGCTTTTCTACAATAGATAATCTCCATGCTTTCAACCAAATCTTTGAGAAATCAAATGAATACCAAATATCGATATATTTTGTCTTTATAGACTTTAGTATAGCAATTTTTACAGTTAGGCACTCATTCTAAAACATCAAGGCATTAATAAACAGATTTTGGGTGTTATTTAATATCGGTATACCAACAGCCAAGCGAGAGTAGTTCTAGACTTATATGGAGAGGATTTTCCAATCGAAAGAGGGGTTCGTCAGGACGATCCTTTATCACCTGATCTATTCAACGCGGTTTTGGTAGATGTTTATAGAAACCTTCACTGGGAGAATTTTGGTAACAAACTGTCAAATCTGAGATCCGCTGATGGTGTACTTCAAATTTCACACTCACTTTCTGAACTGAAGGAAATGCTAGAAGACCTAGTCCTAGTAGGAAATGAAGCTGGGCTGGAGATCAATTTTAACAAATCAGTATTGATGACAAATCCCGAAGAAGAAGTAATATTTCTCGGTACCAGCAAACTGCAACGGGTTAAAGAAACAATCTACCTAGGGCAACTCATATCATTTGCAGATAGATCCAAAAAAGAGGCAAATAGAAGGATTAAAATAGGATGGTCCAAATTTTGGTCACACAAAAATATTTTCAAAAGCAACATGGCCATACATCACAAGAGAAAAGTTTTTGATGCTTGCATCATTCCTTCTTAAACTTATGGATGCCAAACTTGGAGTCTAAATAATGATATATCTAAATCCCTTGAAATCACTCAGCGTCCAATGGAGCGAAGTATGTTAAGTAGAAGGGAGAAAATAAAGAAGATAGAACTACGGAAGCTGACTGGTGCGTGCGATATTCTCAAGACCGCCTCTGATCTTCAATGGCAGTGGTCTGGACACATTGCAAGAATGGGACCAACACATTGGGCTAAGGCTACAACAGATTGGTATCCAATACACCGGACCAGGAGAACAGGGAGACCAGCCACTAGATGGCGAAACCACATACAAAACTTCATTGGAGTACTATGCCACCGTTCTGCTTGGAACAGAGGAAACTGGGACAAATTGGGAGAGGCTTATGGAAGAAGAAGGTCCTTTTTTTCTTTTCATTAAAGAACTTTTTGAATTTATTTATTGTATTCTGTACTAGTATTTGTAGTTTGGAACTTATTATTTTGTAAATGTATATAGAAGAAAGAGGGAAAAAAATAAAGCTTATTATATTATTAACCTGCTTCGTCGATTAGATAAGTCGGTAATCTTAAAAATCTGGGAATATCATCATAGAAGAAATAAAAAACACTTTTTATTTCTATTTCGTTTAATAAAAAAAGTTATAATCAGAGATAATTTAAATTACACTGTTATTGGTTTAAGAAAACAGACGTGTATTTAATTTAATAGAAAACAAATGTAATATCTTCTCATATAGTGTGACTATGTTATAAATTAGCGGGTACAAGAAAAATTAACAGTGAAACATAAAACGTCTGCCACTATTTTTCAGACGACAGATTGAAACGTCAAGTCGGAAAGATCGCCCTGAAGTAACTTGTGACGGGTGTCCGATAAAAAAAAAAATCAGTCTAATAGTTCTTATAGTTCTTGAGAAAAGCCTCCAACGGCTAATATCGCTGAGTGAACTGCCAAAGCAGTTTAGTAGGATGAACAGCCAGTATAGGCTTTAAGATGAAAAAATAAAATATCTTCAAATATTTAATAAATTAAAACAGTTAAGCATTATTTAATTAAAATTCACTAAATTGTATTTTAATTAGTTTTGATTAAGCCTTCTTAATTTATTGAACATGTCTCAATACATTGTTTTTTTGCAATACTTCAATATTTTTACGATAAGATCTAATATTTTGTACTTTTTAAATAAAGGCAAAATCGATCTTTTATGACATCCTGTAAGTAAATATGGTATAAACCGCTGAAGTAAATGTATTTAGTTAACCAGTAAACAGCTACATTACCTATGTGCATCAACCAAATGATACATTTTTATATTAAATTTTAAGCTGCATGTTAGATTTAAAAATTTTAACATTGCAAACGTTTATGTTCATTTGGATAGTAAAGTTGAGAATAAACGAACCTTAATTCATTTCGCTTAAAACCACACTCTGAATACAACCAGTATGCTTAAATTTGAAGCAATTATAATTTTTAACAGTTTCAATAATTGATTGTATATTTATTGTCTCTACACAGACTTTAACTTTAGTAAAACTTCATATAATATTATTTATAAACATGAGTATTTTCCTTGAATGAATAAATATGTTGCTTTTAGATACCGCAATATTTAAAAGATTTGAGACAAACCTGGAACTGCGTAATATCCCAATATAGCATCATTAAAGTCAATCAAGATTATAAAAAATGTATCGTTAAATATTTTTAAAAATAGAAAATTTTTATTTAATTAAAATTCATTACATTTTATAATAATTTATTATTGTTATAAATTAATTTTGATTAACTTTTATTAAACTCTCAAAAATAAATTGATTCTGTACCAACACTTCAATATTTCAAAAGTAAAATCTATTTTTTTTTTTGTATTACTTAATAAAGCTGAATAACCTTTGAGCTTTAAAGTAATACAATAACAATATTGTTTGAGAAAATCCTCTGGAGGCGGTAATCGCACAGTGAACTGTCCAACCAATATAGCAGGATTAAGGTCAATAACTTCACATAAAAAGTTATGGAATCTCATCATAGTAATAAGCGATATGTGAAATACTAAAAATTGAATCATTTAAAAAATGAATAAGTCGGGATCTAAAAGGATAACGTTGTTGTATCCTAAATCTATAATTAGTTAAATCTGAGGTTCACAGATGTTCCAAAATTACAGATTTTTTAAATCGCATACAAATTTCGGTTGTCAACTCTAAGGTCTTAAATCGGATGTTGTGTTAACATTATTGATTACAATACAAAATAAAACACCGCTCATTTAATGTTTTAATATCAGGTTCGTATGGGTTAAATGAGATGGTTAATTAAATTTCGCTTGAGTTGAGAACGATCTGGATTAGGGAGTTTGGTGAACGGATATAACGGTCATGTTTGATGGAGCGTTCTGAAGATGACTGCGGTTGACTTGGTTAGCCACATCTCCCGAACAGCGCTCTCGTTTTGACAGAACTGAAGTAGCAATTGATCGGGAATTGAAATAGTTCTGAGTAGTTAAGCTAATACAAAATAATTTATTTTTACAAAGTTACAAGATTTGACCGCAACATCTAACTATGGCTGGAAAAAAAGGGCTGACACTTTTGATTTTTTTTTCAGTTATTCCCTATCGTTTACCTACCCGTCCACTACAACTCATAAATAATCTTGGAGTCAGTATGAGGCAGAGACTGTACTGTTTCTTGGACAAGGGTTGTTCAGGGAGTGGATTTGTAATAAATCATGCTCAACTCCCAGATTTTTCTCCCTATTTTGAGTACTTACGTTATAGAGGCTTTGTGAGAAGGGCCCAAAGGATCCATCTCCGGGCTAAAAAGATTAAATAAAATATGTCAGCAGCCGGATTTTAACCCAAGACCATGACCACGGATAATCGGCGTTCTATCACTGAGCCACTCCTCTATCTTTTGGTTAGTTAAAAATCGTGATTGAACAATATCTAGTTTCATATTTTGCTTTTGCAGCTATCTAGTGTCTGTTTAAACCTAGTGTCAAAGTTAGAAAATCGTTTATACATTTTATTTTCGTTTATACTTTTATTTTCGTTTATACACCTACCATTATTCTCTCCAATACCTTTCGGAACTTCAATTCATTTTCTGTCTAACCAATGGTCAATGAATTCTAAGTAGATGTTCTGGTTTGCAGACATCTATGATGTTAACGTCCATATATAAACCTTGTGGGATCTACAACCTTAACCTGTAGTCATAATTAGAGTAGAAAACCAATATACCAAAATATACAATTAACATACAACAAGTATATACAATATACATCAAAAATACCAAACATTGAGTGATATCCAGGCCAAATACCCGTTTTCACACCCTTTGGGTTACCACATAGGCTAGCTATACTATGCACTGAGGGGTAGAGATACTACTAAGAGTTCTAGGATTTTTAAAAATATTTTGTATGTGCTCATTATATTTTTCTTGCCGCTCGCCCTACGGATAATATATGAAATACAATGTACAATATGTACAAAATACTGATTAAATTCTAAATTTTGGTTTGCAATTTTTGTCCCAAGACTTTCTTATTCCTTAAACAACATACGAAATGTGTGAGCTAAAATATTCTAATTAACAACTCATTAGAGTAAAGAGTTCAACTGAATTTACTCATTGGAGCATCTCCGAAAGTTTTAATTATCAAATAATCAGTAAAATTATAATACACGGGGAAAAGGAAGACATTTTATAAAATATAGCGGGTCAAGGATGAAATGTTACTAGATAGAAAGGCTATACATGTGAAAAATAAGAATATTGTGGAAATTCCGCCTCCCCTTCGGCTAGGGAGGTGTCGCTGGGCGGAGCCACTAAGATATATTGCTGGCACACCTCATTTCCAGCCTAGGAATTGGACTCGGCTCAACACAAGTCCTATGGAAGGGGTAAATGGTTATCCTTGTATCGTAACGCAATGTATTATTTATTTTAAAAAGTCAATATTTAAAATCCAGTAAATATATTAATACATCCACCATCCTTATATAATATATCCAGTAATTATATTCATTTTTTAAACATTTTTTTAGCTTTATTGGAATATTTATGTCAAAACAGCCTTTTCTCACAACTAAGTTGTTTTAATCTCGACAATTGAGCTACAATAGAGCCATGACAATAATTGCTGACTCATGAATATCCTTGAAAATTATGGATTCCTAATCACATAAGGACCACAGAACATGAAATGACTGAACAAGTAGCAAAAGAGGCGCTAGCTCTTACTGAAGAGTGTAAAGTATTATTAACTCCATCAGAATTAACCAGATCCCTTAATAAAGATATATCCCTGACAATTCATCTGGAATCAAAGCCCTATAATTAAGTTTAAAAATAATAAAAAGGAAGTCAATTTATCTCATAGGTCACATAGAAATTCTGTACAACTACAACCCATGAATTGTCTTTGGTTCAGTATGTAGTAGAAACTGTACTGTTGGACAACAGTTTTAAAGGGAAATGGTTTGTCCTAGATCACGCCCAACCGCGAAATCTTCTCCCAATTAAAGGCCTGGGTGGGCCCCAGAAGAGTCTCCAGATCCCACAGGGTCCATCCCCGGCTGCCAACAGTTTAAATAAGTTATCTCCCACAGCCGGATTCGAACCCGGGACCACCGGGACCGCAACTCAGAACTACAATTAATTTTTCTCCCGTACATCCATACGATATATATATATATATATATATATATATATATATATATATATATATATATATATATATATATATATATAGAATAATCAGAGGAATATGAGCTTTTCTCAGATATGTTTAAAACTTTCGTTTTTCTCATATATGTTTAAAAATTTCGTTTTTCTATTTTTCTCAAGAGATTGATTTTTCTGAAGACGTTATACACGTTATCACGTTAACTAGAACGCGAAAACCTAAGCTGTAAAGAGGGCTTAAGCAATTGCTAAGTCTTAACTTGGCTTCCTACCTCGAGCCAATATAATCCAGTTGTAGCCTTAAAAGTATTTAATTAAATGTATTTAGTTCAGCTTACATGCAAATGTCGTAATGCAACGATTACATAAATTTTAATTAATCTGGCAGTTCATTTATTCATCTCAGGGATATGCTACCCCATCGAAGAGATTCAGTACAATATTTTTCCTTGTCAAGGTAAACCACAAGAGGTAAGACATTTAAGTGAGAATGATTTTACTATTAGAAAATTGAAAAAAATAAAATTACTCTAATAAATATACACAACTAAAATGAATTATTTCAAATAAAACTAGTGAGATAATTGGAAAAATAATTATCCTGTCTAATCTTCATAAAGTTAAGAATAAATTCTTGAAATAGTTGATTCAAAAATATCATTCAACATTCCTTAATCGAATGTGATCATGCCAATGTTCATTCTGTGTATTTAGGGTAATAGATGATTTAATTGTAAGAATTAATAAACGTAATAATAATTAGTAATAATAATGTATTTATTGAAATTTACATCTGTATACAGAATACGTCAAGTAAATATAATGAAAGATAAATCATGTCCAGAGACAAAGGCAAGTAGAGAAACTACCCAGTGGTAGTACTCAAATAAAAAGTTCAACTTAAAAGTTCACGAGGACATCTTTTCAGACGCCTCGAGGGTTATCAAGAATTAAAGAGGTTGCGAGGTTTGAAACTAGCGGGTTTGAGTAGAAATGAAGTTTGTCATGAAAAGATTGATATCGGATTCGGGAGAAATCAGCACCAAACGGGACATTAAGTTCATTAAGGATTACTTTGCTCGTAACAAAGTAAGGATGATTAAGGATTTTAAAAAGGATTTTGGAATGTAAGGATTGAATGCGAGAGGAGTTCGATGGCTTGGTGGAGCCACAAAGCCCTATTCCGTATGTCCAGAAGGTTCTAATGATTGTCATGTATATGAGTCTTTTGTAATTAATTTTGAGCTTAAAGCGTTTGTCTAGTAAATGTTGAAGTAGCCTGAAACGGCGAGCTGTTTCTTGTCGTTTCAGTCTTGTATGAGGATTCCAAGTTAAGCGTTTGTCAAGGTGTAGTCCTAAGTACCGGACCTGTTCTACAGGAATTAGTGGGATGTTATTAAACGATACAGAAGTACAGGAAGTCGTTGGTTTACAACAGAAGGTAATAATAATTGGAACAATACGTGGATAATTAGATATTAAACATCGGAAGTTAATCATGAAAAGTGATTTCACTGGTTTGTTGAAGAGCAAAGGGAACAAACAATTCAGTTATAAAATGCCCACATCTCTTGGGTGTCATGTTAAGTGACGCTTCGATTTCAATGACGATTTTAAAAATCAGAAAATCTAAAGTAAAGCTCGTGACATTATCACGTAAAAATGTACAAAAGGAAAAAGTGGACTTGGTCATTATTCGTCTGTTTCTTCATTGATTCATCAAATTTAATCATCCGAGGATTGCGTTGGTGCCAATAATCTTCATCATTATGAAGCTTTCATTTTATTTAACGAACTTTACTAAATTCTAAACAAAAAAGTGTTGTATTGAGTAAGTATTATATGGCTCCAGAAAAAAAATATAAGTCATGTATTATTAGTTAATTTAAACAGTTCTAGAATTTATATTTAATATTATTAAGTATTTGAACAAATAGAAATGACTAAGAATATGAACTAGCAAAGTATCTCCCACCAACAAAGTACCTTCAAGATCCTTTTCGAAAAATTACATAATGACATAGTAATATACACTAAGAAACTATTGGTCAAGTTCAAGACTGGGTTCAGAAGAGATTGTTTTACTATGCATTATTTTTCATGAGTAGAAGAAAATTTCGAGTATCAGAGTCTGAATGCAGCTTCTGAAAATTTAAACATGGAGGAACCATGCCCTGGGGGGCTAGTAACACTGAGAGTCACAAGAGCACAAAATGTGTTGTACTATTAGCCCAAGAACTCTCTGTGGTAAAAATTCAACCTAATTGTTTTTTTCCTGAATCACTACAACCCTTGAGTGGTAGAGACTTACTGTTTCTTGGACAATGGTTGTGCAGGGAAGTGATTTGTCCTAGATTACGCCCAAGTGCCTGATATCCTTTTTGTGTACCCACTTTATAGAGGCTAAGTGAGCCCAAGGAAAGTCCTTGGGGTTGGATCCATCTCTGGCTGCTAACAGATTAAATAAAAGTCTGCCAAGCAGCGGGAATCGAATCCAGGAATTTCGGCACGGCAACTCTGCGCTCCACGACAGAGCCACAACAATCCCTCAACATTATAGAAATTAAGAAAAAAAAACAATATACACTAATACTTTTTTACCAATGTTGGTTGAAGCAAATTTCTGGATAATCTATTAAACCATCTTGAACATAAATTTACATCTGGCAATAGAAAAAAAAATTACTCGGTTAAAAAAGGTTTATTAGAAGACTAAGAAACAACTATTAGAAATAAAAAAAAATCTAATATAAAAGAAAAATACATGATAGTACATATATAGATAGTTAGTTCGTGAACAGTATACTTTAGTACACTTACATTTAAACTTTAAATGTTATTTCTTGTATTTAATCGACATGTAACGTACAAGGATACTTTGGTTAATAAGAAAGGTTCATGAATAAGATAGGTTTACTGCTTTATACCAATTAATTTTGTTAATTTTAATAGCTGTATTGAATTCCATTAATTCAACATAAATAGTTTCTTTTCAAGGCTTTTTGTAGCATTCATATATTATTTTCATTGCTAAAAAATTAACAGTTCACAATTTAATAAATACTGTAAATTATAGCAGTACCTCTTTTCCTTAATCGACCTTTTAACCTACTTCCCGATATTGCAAAAATAGGAGAAGAAGGATCGTCCCTTTAATCGAATTGGCTTAAAGAAGGCCCTTGAGGGCTCCTGATCTCTGAGTCAATCCACGGCCGGTGTAATACAAAAGGAATTTGGTACCAACAACCTGGATCGAAACTTGATCTAACAGTACGAATCCTATCTATCTATATATCTTCCCTAAAATGTTTCCAATTGATATAATTAAAATATAAAAATATTGATTGCAAGGTGTTAGAAGCTATTGTTATTTCCTATAATTCGAAGAGATTAACAAAGACATAAGTTTTAAAACCAATTTTATGTAAATAGTACAATACAGTTGAAGACTACAGGGGGAAAACGAGTTTACTCTTTTATTCCTAAATGTTCAGGAGAGAAGATTTATCACGGAATCTGTTATCATTACTTTTATTAAAATTCATGCGGATAGCTGTTCTTGTCAATCTGACAATGAAGAGGATCTTTGAGGGGCTTAAAGCCCAACTCGGGGAAGTCACTTTACATTATTTTTCTCCAGACACCGTTCGGATGAATTAGTTTTTCTCGTTTATAAATATACTTTTCAGCCGTTTAGAGCCGTCCGAACTCGTTTTTCTTCTGTTTTGAACACACCCAATTGTTACCTTCCGAAAGATCTATCAAAACGCTGTTAACAAATTTTGTGAAAAAAATCCAATTACCTCGTTTTTCCTCTGTAATCTTCAATTGTTCATTTCAATAAATATTTGGATGTAATAAATAATACCCCCAATAAATACAACAAATACACACAACTAAGTGAACAAACATTATACAAATGGTCTTTATCGTTGCTGAATTGTGGATTGGATAAAGACAAGGTATGCTGGATCAGTTTTGTCAAACGTGAGTTTCTGATGAGAAAGTGTTATCTGAAATAATGAGGAGACAAACCCAAAACTTGTGATAAGGGATTATCAGTATTCCTGGTGATATGGACATCTTGATAAGTAGTGATTTATTGGATTCTAATACAAAGATAAGGGGAGTCGAGAGGGGTCAGAATAGAATATAGCCAAGGCTGTTGAGGATAACGAGGACAATAGTTTAATGTTGGGTGTTAGAACAATAGTTTGATTGTGTTAGGCTAGGGCAATTGTTGTTTGTTAAGAAAACTAGTTTAGGAATAAGAGAATCCCCATTGCCCTTGCAGATCATCCTGATTGGCAACAATAGCACTCGTATTTTTTCCGTTTTGGCGATTTGTACATTTTGGTGTAGCCGCCTATGTTTTCCATCTTCTTTAGATTTTTAAATTCCTTCGTTAAAAAAACAATCAACAAAAAAAAATAGGCAGCTATGACGACAGACGTGAAATATACATTTTCAAGTATGATTACTACTCAAAACAAATATTGATATCAAGCATATGATTGGGCTGTAGAAGCTAATTTTTCCGTTTTTGTCTTATTAATTTTGTTTTTTCTATCTAGACTGAATAGAGTGATAGTGATCCCGTCTTTGGAAGAATAAAGTATATTTAAATTTCCATTGATATAAATAATTAATTAGGCATTATCATTGTCGAGATTATAAACTATGACAGGTAATCGTCCACGGCAATCTGCTAAATCACAAGTTCCTGAAATTATATAATCCGCGTAAATTGAACCTCAATACGTAAAGTGAACATATGTTAGTTTTGATAAGAAAAGCATCGGATTTAAATCTATGTGTTGATAATCAACAACTAGGAAACACTGAGACAACGATCTTCCCAGGCGTATTTTTCAATAATAAATTAAACTTAACAATATTTTGAAAGAATGTATATCAGAACATAATAAACCATTAGCTATTTGACTATTTTTCGAAAGGACGTCCCAGGAATATAGTTCCCAAACGGTTAAATACCACATTGATATATTAACGACTAAGTTTAACCCTCGTTGACAAAAACTGTGTAATGGATTCTATAGACGCTTAACAAATGCAATTTGCATTATAAAATGCGAATCCGGTTAAGAAAATTTTCTTTTTCTTGTTAATTTAAAGTCTCTCTCTTTCTATATTGACAAATATAAATTATATATCAAATTTAATACCCAAAAATCTAATGATTCAAAAGATGGTGTTTTTCAGATTATCTCTTAAAATCCCTTTCCTAAGAATATAATAGAATTAAAAATAATTCTATTCTGGGACCAGGTCTTTTCAGAATAACAGAAGCGTACAGAAATAAATAAAAATATATCAGGCCAAACCGCTACATTATTGGGATACTACAATATTTACATAATAACTTGAAATTAAAAATGAACTAAAAGGTATGTTCTGATAGAGAATTTTAAAAAATAGCATACAAATTTACAATAAAAAAAAATTGTCGAATGGAAAAAAAAAGTAGATAAGAACATCAAATAATAATATCATTATGAGTGAGGAATATTTACAGTAATTCTTTGATCAATTTCGTTGATTATAGCTATTCATTTTTATCGATTAGAGAGGATCTGTTTGGGAATTTAATATATGTAGGAATAGCTTGGAATTGAATGAGGATAAAGAAGATGCATGACGGATATAGGGCGGGAGTAAGTTCCAAAGAGAAGTAGAACGAGCGAGAAAGGAACGCTCAAAAGTTTTGGTTCAATAGGAACGGATATAAAGATCAGAAGGGGGAGATCTTGGGCCCTGGGATTGGATAGAGGATTTGAATTGTAGGAGACTATAGATATAAGATGGATGTTGTGAGTTATCATCTAATAAGACACCTAATTAGTGTAAAGAATGCTTTGGACATTGGGCATTTTAACAGAAAAGTACATAAAACTTGTCCTAGGTATACTTTAATGTCACACTAAACAAACAACTCCCGTTTTCGTTTTCCTAAAAGTTCTGTTGCATCCATTGAATAAAATAATCTAATATAACAAAGTAGACCTATCGGTGTAATAATAAAAATGTGATAACAGTACCACTGCGATAGTATACAAAAAATGTATATCATGATTGATCCAATATTTTAATAAGGAGGATACTATTTGAAATTTATAGTCAGAATATCAACTATATGAGGCGTGATATTTTTTATATAAATTACTTGAAATAGCCCACAATTTCTGCTATTCTAATACTTACTATGCAATTACTTGACCTAGAATATCGTAATAGAATTTCAAATTGGGTTTAGTTTATGAGAGATTACTCAGCTATTAACATTCATAGTGAAATCGTCTTGGAGGAAGGTGGAAAACCACCTCATTTCCATCCGTAGAAATCACACCCTGGCTTATTCGGTTAGCGATGCCATATCGGGTTCTCGTATTGCATTATGGTATTCGCGAGGCCTTAGGGCAACTCTAGTAACAGCTTATTTCGTAGCAATATATTTCCTAGCATGGGAAAATTGTGTGTTGCAATTTAAAATTTGTCTACTATTGAACAATTTATAGGCTATGGAGAATAAGCTGGAATAATTGACGAACCAAGGTTAAACTCATCATTCCAAGGATTAGCAAATGATCTATTTAGCGCGTTTCACTGAGTACGAATCAATCCCCAACCAGCTCCTAGGTCATGTGACCAGGCCATTGTTTGTCACTAAAATATTAACTAGCCAGGAACGAAACTTGTGTTCAGCTATACTGCAAATATGACGCATGTGAATTCAGTCGAAATAACCGACTAAAATATATCCTGTATATAATAAAAAGAATTATAAATATAGAGTTAAGTAAGTAATTGAATAACCTTAATTTATAGTAGAATGTGAGGATACCTATGTACGAGTCACCGGCTAAAACATGGGAAAACCGAAAACATGAGGGGATTTAATGCATAAAAGACCTTAAATTTCAGAAATTCGTAAACCCAACGTAAAATGACTATATCATGCCTTCAAAAGAGCAATTTCATTACTCAGAAGTTGTCAATTTTGAATTAAGCCTTCAGTAGCAATTGTATTTGCTGAAGCATTTTAATTCAGGAACGACATATCTGATATTCTATTTCCCACATTATTTTTTTTTAATAAAGTCACATTTTGAGTTTTATCATGTTTGAACTTACAGTTTTATGGGAATGATGGCATAAGTTGAAATCAAAAAAGTTCCAAGCTTTTAAAAATTACCTAATGGTTAATAAAATAATTTCAATATTGTCATTACAGTAGGAATGATGTGATTTAAAAATAATCGATTTTTCATTTTTTAAACTCACATGGAACTTTCAAAAACCTCTTTTGAAAAATTAGGTATTTTGAGTTTTGGCGTTGTTCTTTTAAAGGAGCTATAAGTCATCTGAAAATAACTCGAGGTATAAGTATGGTAATGAATTTATTCTATGTTAGAACGTTCAGGAACTACCTGCGAATTCACAGCTCTGCCGAGGATCGGAGGTTAACGAATGTGTTCATCAAATCTTACTAATGTGGTAAATTCATTTACTTCAAGGAAAATAAATGTTCGGATACTTTATTGCTATAAAAATAAGAAAAAATTAAAATCTGTATTTAATTAATTAAGAAGTTAAATTGAAAGATATACAAATGAATAATGGATTATTTGCCTAGAATTTAATTTATCTTACTGCTGGACAGAGGTATCAAAAGAACAGACATATAAAAAAGTGCCTTAATTGAAATTTGAGGACTCCTCTTTACCTCAAAAGACTATTGATACAATGCCGCCGACTAAAGGGCGAGCGATCCTCTATTCCGATGGGAGCCGTTAGTGGACTTTTTGTCGACGCGGCTCTTTTCCCTTCCAGTGGAAAACTACTCTAATTAAAGAGGCCAATAAACAGTCAGCGCCCGTTCGGGAAATTGGAAAAATTAAAAACAATCGAAAGCTATGACTTCATAGGCTTTATACTAAATGCCTTCATTTGTGAACAAGTATTTCATTGGGACGTAAGGAAGGGGAAAATAACTGGTGTGATAAATAATGATTCTGATAGAATAAAATTATTGAAAATGAAATCAAAACCTATAAATTTTAATATAATACAGAAGTCCACCCAAATAGTAGTAGCTAAGTGGATATCGAAAGATTCAGCAAAGAACTCATAAACAATAGATAGATACCAAAAAATTAGAAGAAAAAAAACCCATTATGGGAGACTTCAATGGGAAAGTCGGGAGAGGTGTAATTGAAGGAACAATGGGAAATTGCAATAAAGCATACTATATATTGCTCCTTAAAAAGAACATATTTTGTGAATTGTAGCAAATTGTACAAGAAATATAACAACAACAAAAATATTAAAAAGAACAATATCAACTCAAAAAAACCTAATTTTTCAAGAGTTTTTGAAAAGCATGTGAGTTCCATGTGAGTTAAAAAAAAAAGTATATGGGTAATAGTAAAGCAAAGTATTCCTATTGTAATTATGGTATTGAAATTATTTTATTAACCATTAGAACATTTTTAAAAGCTTGAAACTTTTTGGTTTAAACTTATGTCATAATTCCCATAAAACTTCAAATTAAAAATGATACAACTCAAAATATCACTTTATTTGTTTAACAATAAAAAACATGTTGGAAATGGAATATCAGAAATGTTGCTTCTGAATTAAAAAGCTTCATTCCATACAATTCTACTGAATGCTAAACTCAAAACTTCCAATTTTTTTAGTAATGTCGCTGTTTGAAAAAGCAATATATTCAGAGGGTGATCACTTTTCTGTAATTCGGTCTCTAAATTTTGATTTTTGATGTAGCTCTTTTTTATGATTTACGTCCATTCTATACTCGTTGTATGCTACCAGTACAATACCTACCAGAAGAACTTTAACACTCCCTGCTAGAAGCACCATATTGTCTGCATATCTCAGGTAATTTATTCTTTCGCCGTTATTCCATCTTCAGTTTTTTAAAAGTCTTACCTGCTGGTTATCTTTATATTCTTATTACAGTATTTCTCAGAGTTTTCCATGTCAAACACAATCATATCTTGCCCTTGGTATTAATATTAGGATGCAAAATAAAGTATTTTTAGTTCTAAGATCATTTTTTATAACTAACTTAGTATCCGATGTATAATTTTCGATTTTTCTGTAAATTCGATCGTGAATAAGAGTTATAGAATTTTTAGTCGATATACCCCCTCTATAAAGGGTGTTAATAGACAAAACTATTAATTCAGAAGGAATCGGACCCGGTATATTCATTGCTGAAAACCCAGTCGTTTGACCGTGGTCTCGGACTCATGGCCTGCCTGCACAACCGTCGTCCTAGAAACAGTACGGTCTCTATCATGTACCCAATCGAAGAATCTTACTTTCGAAGGTCTGCTTCTACTGCAAATAAAGTTATTGCAACTATTCGCACATCTTTGACAGTGATGAATTTTAATTTTCAATTTTACAGAAGAGAAATTCTTCTAATTTTTTATCTAATTAAAATTCTGAAATAATTAACATTTTTTAAATAATTGAGATTTAGAAGACTCTCTCATTATTCTTTTAACAACACTTGGGGTAGCGAAAATGGAGATATGTTTTTTTTTTAATGCTTTGTGAATGAATGTATTTCGCTTTCGTTTCAATAACAATAATATTATTCTAATATGTAAATACAATTTTAAACAAACAATAGAATTATTACTAGATTTGTTTGGTTTAATCTGGCTGAAAATTGGATTTTCTTTTATTAAATAAATAAAAAATTTATAGTTTATGAAATGAGCTTTATTTACTGTTTTTTCTCAAGGATTGACCTTCTTAAGATGGGGGGAAGTACAAAAAGGGTTTGAATTAGAAGCGGGTAATGGATCCGGAGGACTTTTTCAATATCTCCATCAACAGCCTAATCCGGGTCGATAGACAATTGATGAAGTTCCAAGAAAGGGCGATCGAAACCTCATTACAGCAACAGCCTCCCTTGGAGAGCTACCGATGTTGAAGAAAACCTGCCGGCTCGCCTAGGGCAAGTTCTCTTAGGTAGGGTCGAAGATTAAGGAGATTTTTTTCCTATAGTTAATTAATTGAACTTTCAACAGTGTGAAACTAATGTATTGAGCAAACTAAAAAATATATATTTAACAATAATAAGAAATTCATTAGTAATGATGAACACTCAAAAATTTAGTTAAATAATGTTAAAAATGTTCAATAATCAATCTTTTTAGTTTTATATATATATATATATATATATATATATATATATATATAACTTATATAGTTCCAGCAACAAAATATTTAAAAAAAGTAAAATAAGGAAGAAACGACTCGCACGAGAACTGGTTTAATACTGACTTTATTCCCATCTTGATAATATATTTATAGTATCTACATGTTAACAGCTGTTTACAATGCCAGCTTGATATTAGTGACTATGCGATCATAAGTTTGTCTTAACTCCCCCTGCCAGTTTACGAACATCCTCGTAAACTCAAAACTAAAAATTGCAGAGAAAGAACACAAAAACAAAAATAAATTACAAATTACTTGAATCTTATTCTACTTACATAAAAATGAAAGACCTTACTACCAGCTTAATCTACATTACTATCATTCGTAATCATCAAAAATTATTTATATACCAATAAGTTGATTTACAAAAACTATCATAAGAGAAATGAAAATAACTGTTCCACCGCACCTCTAAATTAAATAAATAAAATAAAAATGTATAAAAGAAATGTTTCCTTAGCAATAACATTAGAGATCGAAGTGAAGTATACAGTTATGGACTGGCAACCGCAGCTGGAATCTTGAGCAGTCCTATGTTTTTTTGGCTCAGCCTCAAATAGTGACTAAGTTATGCTCTCTGATAGCAATCACTCTGAATGGCCCTTCGTAATGCAAAACCTCCTTAGCACGATTCAATACAATTTTCTTGTACACAATGGTACCTATCCTGATAATGCCCGTAATATCTTTTACTCCTAGGTTATCCCGCTCTACTCGCTTTCTCTTTTCCGCGGCCATCCTTCCGTATGCTTTTCCCCATGTTCTCTCGAACTATATTCTATTGGCGATCAATTGTCCTGCCATGGCCTCGTCCACGACCGTGCCGCCCCCATCTCTCCGTCGTGCATGTAGACCAAAAAGGGTTTCGAAGGGGGAAAAACCAGTAGCCATATGGATCGAGTGGTTATATGCCGCTATTGCCGCATCTGCTGACAATCCCTTGTCCGCGAGAAATACTCTCAGATGTTCCCCTAGAGTATTGTGAAGCCTTTTGGCACCCCCCCCCCCTGCTTTTGGGATGCCCCGGCGTATTCCAATGCAGGCGACGCCTAGATCTTTCATCTCTTTCCTATTCCCTACCCCCGTCTGGTACCCTATCAGGCACTCCATAAAACTGGAACCACGTTTGGAGGACTCTACTGACCGCTGCCACTGATTTCTCCTTCACCGGGTGGGCCATGGCTATCTTCCTGAAGGTGTCTAACACTGTCACCCTTTTGAATCCCCGCCACATAAAACTGTCAAACTGGACCTCGGTTAAAGGTACCGTAGGTGTACATGTCTCTGTTTGTATCCCTACTGGAGGGTGACGATCATACTTCGTGGTATTACATATTTGACATTCGCTTATTACCCCTTCAATTGTTTTTCCCACTCGTACCCAATAATATTTCCGCTTCAACGTCACCACTGTTTTCTTAATCCCTCGGTGGTTTGTCTTTCCTTGGTGATATTTGAGTGTCAACTCCTTTTGTTGTTCGGCATCACGAATCGTTTCGACCACAAGACAACATCGGATAATTGATCGATCTAAACCTATCACGGTCCTCCACAAGTTTCGGATCTTATCCCAGATCGTTGCGTTTCCAACGTAGAGGTAGTGGGGTCGCGCCTGCTTTCGATGCGTTTTTCAGCACCCGGCACATTTGCTCTTCTTTAATTCCGGGTTGGAACCAAATAGTAACGATCTCATGTCTTTTATATTTAGAGTTCTCCATTTCCCGTGGTCCTCGTCTTCCAAATAATTTGGTGAGGCTTGTTGTTAATGAAATTCGTCTGTTAACTGCTCCATCTCTGTTGGTCTCTCATCGCCCGATTCATCTTGATCAGAGGAGGCCCTGTCGTCCTGGTGGTCTGTTCCGCCTACTCCTTCTCCGCCCGGTGTCCGTTCCCGCCCGAATGTTGTTATCTCGGGAATGTTCACCTGTATTCGACTCGATTGCATTAATTTGAAGAGCTCGTGATAGCCAATCCCCTACAATATTTCCCCTTCCCGGCTTGTATACTACTTCCATGTTGTATTGACTAAGCTGCTCTTTCCAGCGGGTTACTCTGCTGATGACTCCTTCAATTCCCCGACCCATAACAACGGCCTATGGTCCTTGTGGACCACGAAATTTCCCCCAAAAACATACGGCCGGAAATGCTCGATCGCCCACAAGATCCCAAGCAACTCCCTTTCCAGTACGCTATAACGGGATTCCGTCTCCGTTAATCGTCTGCTGGCGTACTCTACGGGACGCTCACCACCGTTACCTTCCTGCGATAATACCCCACCTAACGCGTATTCACTCGCATCTGTGTTGATAAAATCGGAAAAGGCAAGGATTGGTTCTTCCTGCAGTTTTCTCATGCATGTCCGAATATTATTTTCAATTTCAGGGGTGATCACGATGCTCCGTCCTTCTTTGGCAAGTTGTTTAGTGGCACATGATACTCCGCCATTTCCAGCACGAATCGGCGATAATAGTTGAACGTTCCTAATAACCTCCGTAATCCTATGACATCGGTCAGAATCGCCATTTGTCTTATCGCCTCGACCTTCCACATATCTGGCCGCACTCCCTCTTTGAATATTGTGTGGCCCAAAAAATTAATCAGACCCTGACCCATAACCGATTTCTCTCTGTATAATTTTAACCCGAGCAGGAGCAACCTCCCAAACACCTTACGAAGATCTTTATTACAGCATTATAAACCCTTAGATTTAAGTTTTTAGAGATGCTTCGGGAATTCAACACTTTTGAAAGAGCGAAGAATGCTCTATTTGCGCTTATTATGCGCTGGTCTATCTCATTTAAAAGGTCATTCGTTGAGGTTATTGTGGAGCCAAGGTATTTGAAGTTATCTACCTTCGGGGACGATTTTAGATCCACTCAGATGCTTTTTCTGGGGTGGACTATACTGCTTACTATCATGAATTTGGTTTTTTCCTCACTTACCTGCAAGTCGATTTGGTCTGCATCTATCATCAGCGTCTTAGCGAGTATCTCTATATCTTTTTCATTACTACCGAGGATTGCTATATATGCGTATTTAATGATCCACCCCGACATGCACCCCACCATTCACTCTTGATGTTATTCTTATTGCCTTTTCAAGGGCTATGATAAACAGTAAAGGCGAGAGTCTATATCCCTTCCTTAGGCCGGTTCCAACTTCATAAGTCTCAGACACATCTTCCTGTATCAGGACTCTGCATCGGGCATCGTCAGCTCACGCCTTAGTCAATCTCACCAATTTTCCGGGAATACCCAGTTCAGACATGATCTTCCATAGACAGTTTCTCTCGATGGAATCATATGCAGCTTTGAAATTGACAAATAAGACGTGCTGGTCACCTTCTGTGTTTTCATAATACGGATATAAACGATTATGTAATGTGTTAGTCATTATCTTATAGGGGACGGGAAGGAGCGCTATGCCTCTGTAGTTACCACACTCGCGCATGGACCCCTTCTTAAGGGATATATATATATTTTAGTTTATATATATATATATATATATATATATATATATATATATATATATATATATATATATATATATATATATAAACTCACAATACAATTACCTATACAATTGTAATTATGATCCGAGTACCTGACATCGCACAGGCGACCGCCCTCCCATTGGCATAAACTGAGGATGTTTTACCCCTTTTTAAAAGACCCAAATCGTGCCTGAAACCACGATGTTGGGCGTAGAAGGATTTTATGCTAACCATCACACTACAGGAGACTCCTCACATCAGAATCATTTCTTAACTCTTTAAAATTAGTTAAACCATGGTCATGCTTCTAACTTTAAAATACAGAAGGTCGCTTCATTTATATAAGGAAATTCCATTATAAATAAAAAAATTGGTAACTATTGACGGGACAAAATAAAATACGAAAGTATTTGAGTTTGTTTATATTTGTTAACAAAAGTTATATTCGAAAAGGAATTATTAATTAAATAAATGGTGCCGATGATGACCAAGGCAGTTTAGGCCGTTAAACTAACTTAATAAAACAACTTAACGAAGTACTAGAAATATATGTTATTACCCAATACTATTTACTAATTATACATCATAACCATTACTAAAGTTACTAACAAACAACAGACAAATTATAATAAAAGGAAGTAGGCTAATAGAAAAATAAATAAATTATAGCATCTGATAATATAAAAAATAATATCATTATGAGTATGTGATTCTTTCCTCCCTTCCGAAGACAATATTTCCTCTGTTCATTCTTATATCAATCCATTTACTCTCAACACCCTTCTTATATCTACAATCTCCTCCCATTCAAATCCTCGGTTCAACACCATAAAACAAAGGCCTTTCCGATCTCTATATACGCTCCCACAGAACTAAAGGATTCGAACGTTCCTTTCTCCCCCGCTCCACCACAGTACGGAACTCAATCCCTCCTAACATCCGCCATAGTCCATCACTATCGTCATTTAAATCCTTGCTTTTCCAACATCTCTTATCTTCCCAAAAAGAGGCTCTCTAAGCAGGTTAATGGTTTGCTAAGAATGAATGTATAGAATAATTCATTGTGTAATTTAGTTGTTTTAATTTTGTTTTTTAAGAAGATGTACATTTAACAAAAGTTATGGATTTATCTATTCTCTTAAATTGCTTAAAATCTTGGCAAGATTCGTACTGTTTATTTACTTATTATTATTTTTTTATTAAATATTTCTTCTTAAATAGTTTTCTGTCACTTTTTACACGCTTTCTGATTTGTAATATTTAGCTTTCTGGCAAGATAAATATTATGTTTCTTTTTCTGGTCATATTTGTTATGCTAAAGGGACTTGGTCCCAGAATAAAGTTACTTTTCTATTCTATTATATCCTATAAGATGGGTGTTGTGAGTTGGTGGTTTGTTTGTTTGTTCATTTAACGTCACTTTATGCTGCTGTGGCTAATCGGACGATGCTACAGTGGGAGCTCTAAATTTTGCCTACCCAAGTTTAATTAGGATAGGGATTTTTAACGAGTGCCTGACATCGTACAGGCTCGGGACCCCCGTTTAACGTCCCTTCCGTAGGATGGCGTGACTAAGGATTTTTATATCCCTTAAAAAAATCCTAGGGTCACCTGCCGGGCTACGAACCCGCGATCTTGGGCTTAGTAGTTTGTTACGCTAACCACTAGACCACAGGTGACCGTGAGTTGATGGTTTGATATAGGAAAGAACCTAGTAAATAGAGTCTACGGATAGAAGGGAGGAGCCACTTTAACTCATCTTAGAGGTGGGTCACATGAGACTTCCTTGGGGTGTCGCAGACAAATCGAAGAGAACAGTTCATTATTCGCCTCAATATCCCCCCGACCTTGTTGGAGAGGCCATCATATGCCACACAACCATAGTCAAAGTGTGGAAAGATGAAAGAAGTGACGAGGAGCTTACGGATAGTTAGTGTTAGAAGATGCCTGTAACGGTGGAATAACTTTAAGGAGCTTATTGATTGATGGGAAATTTGGGGAATGTATACATGTATGTTTCCAGGATATGGATTGCTCGAAAATGATTCCGAGATTTCTAACAGAGGAACTGAAAGTTATAGGGTGATCATTTAAGATTAATTGGGGAAGTAAGTTGGTAGATTTAAGAATTGTATTGGAACCAATTAGAATGGCATGATTCTTCGCAGCATTCAACGGCAGTTTATTCAGGTAAGCCCAGTTACTGATCTTATCTAGGTTACCTTGAATATTGGCAAATCCAGCTACTATCTTAGATCTGGACAAATAGGTCTGGGAGCCGTCGGCGTACAGATGATGGGAGTAGTGGTGGATTGATTTTGGAAGATCATTAATGTAGCAGCTGAAAGGGAGTGGGGAAATACTAGAACCCTGTGCCACTCCTGTGTTCAGCGGAAGGAAAGATGATAGGGGTTGATTTGGGATGGAGACCGCCTGAGTCCTATCCGAGAGGAAAGCTTGGACCCAGAGTATGGAACTGTTGGAAAAAGAAATATTTGGGGTGGAACTATTCTTTCGAGGGGTTTGGAAAGGTTAGAGAGTTGGATGATTTGTTAATAGGATGGACTATTACTTTATTCCAGGAGGGAGGGAAAACTGCATTCTGTAGGGAAAAATTGTAAATGTAGAGAAGAGCAGATAGAATTTCTGGAAGGCATATTTTTAACAATTCGACGGGAATACCATCAGAGTGGATTTAGAGTGGGATAATACATACAGTTGAACGCTTGTAATGTGGGTTAGATACGATATCTTTAATCTTAAAAACCCAAAAGTTTTTGCTGAGAAGTACCATGTCGGAGTTATTAATCAATTAAATTTCGTTAAAGTAGGATTTATAAGTAACTTCTTTTTTTAAATTAAGAATAATCTGCTTAGAATGTTTTCTTTTGTTATTCTGTCTTTAACATTATAATTTTTTTTAATTATATTTTTTTATTTGGTTTTTTATTGAGGTTGAAGTAAAATAGGCCTGTATGTCTTTGATTATAACAAATTTAAGTATAATAAATAAATTAAGTAAAAATTAATACAACTATAATCCTCTTCTTGAGGACTCTTCAGCTTACTTTACATTAGGGACTAATTCTACTTTGCACGGAAGAATATTCGAAAATATTGAAAATAAACTTAGGATCTCATTTATAAACAGCTCTTTCAACTTGCCTTAATGGTTTGTTATTCTTATCTATTGATGTTCCACTTAACCTTCGTTAGCTTTAACTCTTCCATTGAATCAATATTGTTTCGTAACTTTTTTATTAAAGATCTACAACTTCTGGTGCCAACCTTAAGAAACCTTGCATTTTCTCTGATAAATTGTTTACTTATTTTATTTTTTCTCTAAACCGTCTTATTCGTTTGAATACCATTCCGTGAGTAATTGATGAAAGTATTGAAAATAATAATGATTTTAACAATTACCATATAAACCAGGATATGGTTTTAAATAGAGGTACGAAAGTAATTTATTTTTTACGTTCGTGATTTGTATAATTTTTTCTTACTTTACAAAAATTATTTTCTTCTACATAACATATTGACAAATTATTTTCTTCTACATAACATATTTAGTCCAGGAGCCATGGTCCATTTTTTCACTTGATTAGTATCAAGCTGAATCTTCGTGAATAGCTTCGTTTCGATGAGACACCCAACAATTTCCTGGGTGAAAATTCTCGATTGTGGTCGCTAAAAGAGGTAGCAAGGACTGAAATATGTTGATTTGATGATTCTCAAAAATTATTACTAACTGGGTTTTTTTTTTTTTTTGTTAAATCTCAAGATAATTATCTAAATTATTTGAAAAAATATTCGTCCTACAAAATGTATGGTTTGATCAAAGAGTCCCCTCCTTCCAATATGTATCGATAATGAAGTGAAAAAAAAGAAATTAAAAAAAAAACAGCTGGTTAGTAATCATTTTTGATGACCTCGTTATCGATACACGTTGGAATGAGATACTCTTTGATCAAACCATACATTTTGTAGGACAAATATTTTTTCAAATAATTTAGATACTTATCTTGAGATTTAACAAAAAAAAACCCAGGTAGTAATAAATTTTTTAGAATGATCAAATCGACATATTTTATCCTTGCTTACCTCTGTTAGCTACCACAATCGAGAATTTTCGCACAGGAAATTGTTGGGCGTCTCATCGAAACGAAGCCATTCACGAAGATTCAGCTTGATACTGATCAAGTGAAAAAATGGACCATGGATCCTGGACTAATTAACAAATTACTTCATTCAAGACATAAATAATTTAAAATTTAATTCATCATATATTCAGGAGAATATACATTTTCAAATAATTTGTACAACTTATTTTTCAATGTAAATAAAATAAAATATTAAAAAGATCTGGTGTGGTGAGCTTTCATTTACATTACTAGAAAAAAGGAAATTTATTTTCTATTTATTTACATATGATTTGTTTACATCCTTTTAGTGTCCATGAAAAAATTTGTTTTTGAATGTATAATATAACTGTAGAAAACACTCATAAAGCTCAAGCTCTTTTTTTTTTTTTTCTGACGACTTAATTATTCCACCGGGCAAAGTTATTATGATTGATTAATGATTTAATCAAGTAAAATTTATCTGTATTATTTTTTACACGATTATTCGACTGTATAATGAATTCAGATGAAGAATTTATTAAAATAACTCTAATAGATTAGAAAAAATTAAAAATGTACATAGGAAAAAGGGAATATTTACGTTCTATCGGGGCGACCTGTGGTCTAGTGGTTAGCGTAACAAACTACTAAACCCAAGATCGCGGGTTCGTAGCCCGGCAGGTGGCCCTAGGATTTTTTAAAGGGAGTAAAAAATCCTTAGTTACGCCGTCCTTCGGAAGGGACGTTAAACGGGGGTCCCGAGCCTGTACGATGTCAGGTACTCGTTAAAAATCCCTATCCTAATAAAACCTGGATAGGCAAAATTTAGAGCTCCCACTGTAGCATCGTCCGATTAGCCATAGCAGCATAAAGTGACGTTAAATGAACAAACAATTTACGTTCTATCACCAGGTGAGCTAAGCATTTTCCTGAAATTACCACAAATTGAAACACTTATATCTTGATGAAATTAACTAGATTTTCAGAAGAGATGTGATAACTTTTAACCGCAATCTAAATCCCATTTTTAATCATTTATTTTTTTACCACTAACGATGAATGATGGTTGACTGTTCCAAATAATAAACAAAATTAAAGGTATTTAAGAGGGTTATTTTTAATCACGGTAACATGTCTATTTAATGAACACAATAGCTAGTTGATATTGACCAACAATTGATTTTACGAACATGCGAGTATGTAAAACTAGTAATAAAATCGTTCGAGGAGCTTTTGAGAAAATTTAAAAAAATAGTAATATGTGTACTATAACTGAGTCGTATATATATAAATATCTTCTATCTGTCATTTCTGTTTCGTGCAATATTTCGTTTTGAACAAACACAAAAGTAAATCATATAGCGGGGAGTAAATCGGACTCCAAATTCAGCAAAGATTCCATACATAAAGTGTTCTTTTCCTTTGAAAACTCAGATTCGGATTTTTATTTCTTTTTTACAATAACAATATTTTACTGTTTTTATTTAATGTGATAACCATATATTAAAATATTGTATTCAATTTTGCGATTTAATAGGCAGACAATTCAATTTGAATAGAGTTGTGATAATTCCTCTGATACTATATTAGTTCTATGCTTACCAGATTTCAATAACAGTTCAACAAATATTTTTAAATATATTTTACAAGCTATAAGGAGTCGGTTACTGAAAGTCTTATTGAACCACTTCTTAAATTAAAGTTATAGCTAGGTTGAACCTTTGCTAACCTCCAATCTGAAAAAGTAAAACCAACTCGATGCCTAAAAGTCGAACTCTATTTCAGTGAGATAAGATTTAATGTTATCTTCCAGTCAAAAGACTAATCTGACATATCAATTAAGACCAACCTAGGATAAGCTATTTGAGACCTCTCTCTCTCTCTTTACCAGTGAGAATACTTCAATCTCCGGAAGAGTATCAGATTTTCTCATCAAATATCAGCTTATAACCTATATCTTTTAGCAATTTTTGATATATTTTTTTAAGACAAGATTAAACATAAAGAAGTGTGTATTTTTTTTTTATGAACTCCCTTAACTAAATGTCTTCAAAAATTGTTTTTTTTCCGGTTTGTTACAATTTCAAAATCAAATATAGCGAGAATTTTCCAAACCTAGTGCCATTGTCGACTAAGCTAGTTAATTTTGTTTTATTTTTTTTTTTTTTTTTTTTAATTTAATTTATTGATATTTACAACTGTATAATAAAAAAAATACATCCAGTAAATAGGCTATGTGATACAAAATGACATGAGTAATGGCAAGTTGAGAAACTACCCACTGGTAGTACTCAAATCACTAGTTCAACTAAGAAGGTCACGTGGCCATCTTCTTTTCAGACGCCTCGGGGGATTATCGGGAATCGAAGAGGAAGCTAGGTTTGAAACTAGAGGGTTTGAGTGGGAATGAAGTTTGTTATGAAAGGAAAGATACCGGGTTCGGGCCAAATCAGCAACAAATGGGACATTAAGGTCGTTATGGATGACGGTATTTTTAACAAAATAAGGAGCGTTGAGGATTTTACGAAGGATTTTGGACTGTAGGGATTGGATACGACAGGAATTCGATGGCTTAGTGGAGCCCCAAAGCTCTACTCCGTAAGTCCAAATAGGTCTTATGATGGTCATGTAGATGAGTCTTTTGTAGTTAATCGGGAGGTTAGAGCGTTTGTCTAGTAAGTGTTGAAGTAGCCTGAAACGTCGAGCAGTTTCTTGTCTTTTCAGTCTAGTATGAGGATTCCAGGTTAATCGTTTGTCGAGGTGCAACCCTAAATATCGGATCTGTTCTACCTGCACCAGTGGGGTATTATTAAAGGATACTGAAGGGCAGGAAGTCATTGGTTTACGACGTAAGGTAAAAGTGATTTGATGGGATTTTTGAGAATTTATTTTAATTCTCCAGTTTTGACACCATTCTTCAAGATCAGTGATATGGGATTGGAGCCTTTGGGATACAATAACTGGATTGGTGTTGACTGATAATACACATGTATCATCAGCATACGTGGTAAGGATAGTATTAGGATGAGTTGGGATGTCAGCTGTATAAACTGTATAAAGGATTGGGCCAAGGATACTACCTTGAGGAACACCAGCAGATTGGGAGAAGAGGGATGAAAGGACATTATTATGGTTTACCTGGAAAGTTCTATTTGTGAGATAGGATTGAAGGATGAGAAAGTAGGTATGAGGTAGGAATTTACGGAGTTTGTAGAGCAAGCCCGGATGCCAGACTCGGTCGAAAGCCTGTTCCACGTCAAGAAAGACGCCCGAGCAATATGATCCACGTTCTAATGCAGAGGAGACCACATCCACCACACGATGACATTGCTGAATAGTGGAGTGGGATGCTCGGAATCCAAACTGGTGATCTGGTATTACATGATTTGCATCAAGGATGGGGTACAATCGTTTGAGGATAAGTTTTTCTAGGATTTTACCCATGCACGGTAGAAGAGAGATAGGACGGTATGAGGAAGGGTATTCTGGTTTTTTTTTAGGTTTGGGTATCATTTTTACAATGGATAATTTCCAGGGGTCAGGAAAATATGTGGATCGGAGTACAGCATTATATATATAGGTAAGGAATAGAATGGCTTTTCTAGGAAGGTGTTTTAAGATATGGATTGTGATGAGGTCGTGCCCAGGAGCTTTGCGGGAAGGTAATCTGTGAATAATGTTGGATATTTCTGTAGGATGGAATGCTTTGGGTGGAAGGGACATTTGGAGGGGAGCATCTAACGCTTCTTTTATACATTCAATGTGATTTGGGTTAATTATTTCAGGATGTGGATGAAAAATTTTGGAAAGGTATTGACCAAATAACTGTGATTTTTCTCCGTCAGATCTTGTCCAGTTATTTGATCCAGTGAGGAGTGGATGATTAAATTCCTTGAACTTTAGGAGTTTTTTGGTGGTCATCCATAATGATTTGTCGGTGGTTGTAAGATTTTCAGTCCAGGTAATTAAATTTTGAATTTTGAACTTCTTGATTTCTGCTTTTAGTTTGTTAGTTAATTTTGTATAGATAGTTTTATCTGCTGGATATCGAGTTCTATGCCACTTCGATCTTGCTCTGCGTTTTTCTCTTAATAAGATTCGAATATGCTGTGGCAAATCAGTCTGTTGATAGTTATTAATTGTATGATTTGTGATGTTATCATGTAAACTGCTTCTGATTGAAGTTGTAAGTTTTTCTATGGCTGTATCAATGTCTTGTTTTGTCTTAAGTGAAATTTTTAAGTCCAGTTTGTCCTCCAAGTCGTAACAAAAATCGTCCCAGTTGACACGTCCTGTAATCAATGAGGGAGGGGAAGGCTTGGGAGCAAAACTTGAGTGCAAGAAAAGGAGGACTGGACTATGATCTGATGAAAGGTCGTCCAAGGATTCAATATTGCCTTGTGCGGGGGAAATCTGGGATGTAACAAATATGTCAAGGATGTCGGGACGTTTTTTGAGGGATGTAGGCCAGTAGGTGGGATTTTTTGGGGCAAGGATTGAGTAACTCTTTGAGGATGTGAGAGAGGATAGAATATTTCCACGGGAGTTGGATGTTCGACAACCCCATCGTTGGTGTTTAGCATTGTAGTCTCCTCCAGCAATGAAACGCGGTCCAAAAGATTGGAATAGGGAATCTAAAAGGTTATGAGAGATGGAACTACCGGGAGGACAGTATACAGCTGAAAGTGTGATATGGAAAGGTCGTGAAGTTATGGATACTGATGTTGATTGAATAGCATCAGTTGGAGTAGAAGGGACAAGGGAATGAGAAAGAGTTTTATGGATGAGAATGCTGGATCCAGCATGTGAAGTGTTGTCTGGGTGGTCTGACCTATAAGTAATATAGTCCCGTATATAGAATTTCGTACGTTGAGTGAGGTGAGTTTCAGTCAGCAAAGCTATATCTATCTGTTTGTCATGGAGAAAAATGTCTAGTTCGTCACGGTGATTGAGTAGTCCGTTTGCATTCCACAAAAGGATAGTTAAGGGCTTTATGCTCATCGTGGCAGGTTAAGTGGAACTTCGGACAGAAATCTTGTGAGTAGGACAATCAGTGGTTTGATGGTTTCCTGAAGGTCTCGCAGGAAGGAAGATAAGATAACGTTAATGTCTGTTGGATGGTGGACTGGATATACATCTGGAGGTTGGGTTGGATAATTTATTTGGAAAGGATGGTTGCCTGTGAGTTGAGTCTGTGGAGCTGGATTTGTTTTTGTTATATTATGATTTAGGGAATTTTTTTGAGGGTTCTGAGAGGATGGGACCGGTTTTTTTTGTTGCGGCGGCAATTTGACCCGTAAGGGTAGATGATAGGGAGGAATTTGCTGACATGGAGGTTCAGCTGTAGGATGGGATGTCTGGAATTGAGGTTGGGATTCCAGAGGCTTGGGTTGGGAGGTCTGAGTCCTATTAAGGGAAGTCTGAGGCTTGAGTTGGGAGGTTTGAGGCGCCCGACTCCGAGGCTGTTGCAGATTAGTTGAAGTGCTGTCCTCTGTGGACGTTGTATTAGTAAATTGTTGCAGTTGTAACGTTTTTTGGCAATTCAGGGAAGATTGTGACGTTGGCGACTTCAGGTGCCTGAGTCGTAGTCTTCTCTATTTTATCTTTTATTTTAAAAGTTCTCTGGCGATGGAAATTTTTATAGACCGTACAGCCTCTATAGTTTGCGGGATGATCTCCGCCACAGAGTGCACATTTTGCAGGTTCGGCATTAGATTTTTGGCAAGTGTCAGTTGGGTGTGAGCCTGCACACTTGACGCACCTGTCTTCGTGATGGCAATACCTCTTAGTATGACCCAAGTTTTGGCATTTAGCGCATTGTACTATGGTTGTTTTTTGTTTGGGCTGTTCGAATTGAACGGTATTGTTTTATTTAAATATTAATTCTTTAAAGGTGGAGTGTAATATTTTTTTTAATTTAAAATTACAAGAAATTTAACCTTTTTTTTAGTTTTTTATTATAATACTATAAATTCAGTAAGAACGACTTATTTCAGAACAAAAAAATATATCTTTTATATATACGCGCAAAAAAAAAACGTACTTGAAAAATTAGATAGAAAATGAGGAGTTCTAATAACAATTTATCACCCATTCAATTGAAAATCAATTACCCCTTTTTTCGGAAACCTGAATTATATATATCATCGATCTCTAGAGTAAGATATACCAATTACCTAAATTAAGAAGATTTCTATTGTCGATGAGAAAGGACTCGATAACCTCATTAAGAAGACTTCTATTCCACTCAGTGAAACCTTTCAGCTAAGGAGCAAGTCCCCAGTGAGCCGGAGGGGAGTCCTCTTAAGGAAGTCATACTCTTGAAAGGGCTGACTTGGTAGTGGTTTCGTGAACCAAGAGGAACCCAATGAAGGTACAAACCATCCTTTAGTGTGGAAAATACTCAGGGGGCCAGTTTTCCTGAGGAGATAGGGCTAAACGTTGGTTGGGGGGGGGTTAATCCCCAGCGAAGGAGATCAGGTAATTAAGGGTAATATTGTTGATAGTCTCGGTAAGGGATAGGCTTTCTCAGAAACGACCTGACATGTTAAACAACTGACGATTTGATGCTTGGAATATAAATTCTCTCAATGAGAGGGAGGTATAAATCGTATAGTAGATTATGAAGTATAAAGTGGATAACTTAGGAATTGAAGACATCAGGAATAAAATAAGAGAAGATACATATCATCTTATTACAGTCTTTCAGGTCTAAACATTAATTTATGATTCGAATACAGTTAAAATTATATTTATCGAATATATATTAATTACCGAATATAATTATAATATATTTTATAAGTAGTTATAATTTATATATGTTTATAAGTGCTGTTGACAAGAATGGATACAAAAAACGGTTATAATGATTATAATGTGAGATCTGAATGCAAGGACAGGTTGAGACTGCTTATTGTATTTTGTGTTTATGAGACCGCATAGAGGTGAAGAAAATCTAAACAATATTAGGTATGGGATCATTGAATTCAGCGTAGACTCATTTTACAAAAAAATTAGTCCATAAGATCGCATTCTCATCTATTGGAGGGAAGCTAATAGCGGATAACTCCTAATCTCAAAACTTGACTGTTTCACACTTTCGCTAGTTTAGTCAAGCAATGCTTTATGCTCCCGAAACTTCTGATTCAGATCCGTACTGAAATAAAGAGAAATAAGGCGGAAAAGTGTTTGTTGCTAGACAAAATTCCTTTACTAAGAAGTGTGTGAAAAAGGCATTTTATGAAATAATGGAGTTATCCGCTTTTGATCCTGAATGCCTCCTTATATATTATAGAGAACAGAGTATGAAGATATTTCTTGAATATCAAGATCTTTCGTGGAGCTTAAATCGCCAGTAATCACACGTTCTTCCTTATGTTATTAATACCTAATCGGATATCATGAAGTTTACTTATCGGAAACAAACTGTGAACGTTTTCCATTTTTTTTTATATTAAAATTATTATATAATACGCATCTCCGTATTAAATAAGAAAACGTAAACACTTTTGTAAGTCTATGATAAATTTAGCAGTCGAGATATAGAATAACAGAGGTGATAAAAATACATCTTGAAACTTTTTCCATAAGAGTTTAGTTCTCTGAAACTAACAACAAAGTGGAAACATAAAAGAGGGGACCTCTGGCAGCGAACGATAAACTCGGAAACACGTTGTATTCCACTTAAGGAGACAAATATCATTCAGGCGCGTCCAAATTTTTTAGAGGACTAAATTCTTCTCCTAATACTATTGTTGTATTTATATAATAAAACCTAGCAGAAAACCCGATTGTTTTTTTTTTTTAACAGAGAAAGAGAGAGAGGGAGGGAGAAGGAGGAGGGACTTATACAAAACCTTATAATGAAGTTATCTTCCTTTTCTTTGTGTGTTTTTGTCAATTGTATAGATTTCATATTTTTTTCGGAGTATTATATTATCTACAAAATAAAAACCTGTTACATCTGATCTTGCCCCTTCTTTAAACCCTTCACACAGAAGTGTATTACCGGTCAGTCTTGCCGGTACTGTATACCCAACCCCGTAAATTTCTCATAGATACGCAATTCAACCGAAAATTTATAAACATTTTGTATAGACATTATTAAATTGGTCATGCATAAATAGTAAATTGATTTTTTTTTGTAACCTTTTTGTTTTAGATATGACAAAAATACATGTAACGATAAATTATAAAAATAATAAATACAAAATTATAAAGAGAGAAATACAAAATTCAATCTTTTCCTTTTAAAATAATACATGTAAGAAACAATGTGAATTAACTAAATATTTAATACACTAAAGTATTGAAGAATATCGCGTATATTAATTTAAATTAGAAACAGTATAACAAAATATCAACCATATGTAGTTTTGTTTCCGCAGATTATTATTATAATTCAACAAATTTTAAAGCCAGCTATGTTTTTGAAATCTTATGACTGATTCATTGCATTTACAAACACAATTGAGCATGGTTGTAGAGTACGAAGTACATAAGCACTCAAAAGTCGAGTGCAAAGCTGTAAAAAGAAATATCAATCCCGATATGTGTCCAACCCATAACTTTGGATTTTTTTTAAACCTTAAACTTTGTAAATTATAAATAGATCATTTTGCGAGGAAAGTGAAATTTATAATTGATCACGACTTAGTAAACAGACATTCTTTCGTATTCATGTTCTTAATATGTACTAGGATATTTAGATATTTTAACTCAAAGATAATTGGAAGATAATTTATGTTATTTCAATAATTGATTGTTTTATACGGTCGAAATATTAAGGAAGTAGTTCGATCCTATTATTATTGCCTTGGTTTTCTCCACATTCAACTTTAAAATATTATCTATGGCCCACTGGTTTATTCGATTCAAATCATCTTGGAGTTTTTCCGTGGCTAGTGATAGGTCCGAAGGGGAAAATGACAGGTATATTTCAAGATCATCAGCGTAGACATTGTACTGGGAGTGTTGGATAAGAGGTGGAAGGACGTTTATCTAAATGGCAAGTAGGGTGGGGGATAGTGACGAACCCTGCCGGACTCCACCGGACAGAGGAAGGGTTATGGAAGGAGGTTGACCTGGGACCAGAACACATTGGGAACGATCTGAGAGGAAAGACTTGACCACCCCAGAGTACTGTGTCGAAAGGCGTTCTAATGGTTTGAGAGGATAGAGAGAAGGGAGATAGGGTGGAAGTCATTTGGAGAGGAGGGGTTTTCAATTTTATTTCGCGCACTAACGCGGTTTTCCAAGGAGTGGGAAATATGGAGTTTTGTAACGAGAAATTATAAATATGATGTAATACTGGCGTTATGACAGGAAGGCAAGATTTTAGTAGCTTTAAAGGAATATTCTCGGGACCATAGTCATTGGTATGGAATTTCAGAATGGCGTTTATTAGTTCGTCTTATGTTACATGAGAGAAAAAGAAGTTATCAGAGTTAAAGTTTACATGATCAATGTCCGTAGCGGATGAGGATTTAAGAGTTGTATTGGGTACGGAGTGGTTATTGAGATCGTCTGGCGTGACTGGACACGGTTGGCGATAATTGTCGGAGTATTTTCCATTTGGGATCGGTTGCATTGGAGAGGATGAAATGGATGTGATTTGATTTTGCACAACCTATTGCAGATGGGTTTCATTGCGAAATAGTTTCAAACAAGCATTGTCTACTGATAGACGTGTGTGACGAAATTTTCTCATTGCTGCTTCTCTTTTCTTTATCATTTCTTTTATTTCAGGGGTTAGCCAAGGTGCAGTTGGTCGGCGCAAGGTTCGGATTTTTAAGGGAGCATGGGTGTCTAATATGGATTGCAGATTGGAAGTCAAGGTGGAAACCATCTGATCGATGAAACTATAAGAGTAAATGACGTCCCAGTTGATGGAATTTAAGTCGGATTGAAGTGGTTCGAAGGAAAGGAGGTCCAAATTGCGATAGAGCACCGTTTTGGGGGTAAAGGATTTGATTAGTAAGTCATATGAAATTTGGATGAAATAGACAAATACTTATAGAAAATAAGTTTCATAAATAATAGCACTTCTCCTGGCTGGACCTGAATGAAAAGAGAAATGAAAAATAACTTTAAATAAAAATCTATATGAAAAAATAAAAGTGAAAAGTTAAGGTGACTATTAGATGACATTCAGCTGAACACGTCTAGGTCACTAGGCTTGCTAATTGTCACTGCCAGGTAACCGTCCAATTGTCTACAACTGACTCTGCCTCCACTGAACCATACATACTTAATTTTTGCAGATACCTTCTTCTGCCTGGCTACCCAGTAAATATGCTTTTTGGTAGGAGTTATTGCTTCACCGACGTAGACGCGGTGCGTCTCATTATCAACCCAGCCTAATGATCAAATCGAAACGTCCCTTTTTATTTTTCTCTGCCGAACCATTTCATCCCTAAGGGTTTGCCGCGGAACGCCTGGCGATGATGGAGCCAGGAGTTCCTTCTTGTCTTTACCCTAAGCCGTAAGGCGTTGTCTAGATCTTCGGGGCACAATTTAACGCCCAGGCCTGCCCCGACGCTTAGTATAATGCCTTCAGTGGTCTCTCCCTGCGTTTCTGGGATGCCCCTGATTTGAATATAATTTTTTATTGGTACTGCTCGGCATTGTTAAGGCGACCCTCACATATGGCATCTAGACTTGGAAATGTTAGATGAAACTTTTGTTTCTTGATGAAATAATTACTGAAATCGACTCTTTACTCATAATTACACTCTTTTTTCCGTCCTTAAGCTCACGATTATAAAATATTAAAAATGAAACGAATAAATAGCTAAATTAAATAAGTTACGATCATTACGATCAAATATTCTGTGTGTCCTCTACCACATATTTTCTTATCAATGGTTTTATTCAACATAATGAAATTAAAATATTGTAAAACATATCTGACAGTTGAAGGTTTGAATGGATGAAAATAAAAAGGCAAGCTTTAAATTTGGCGAACAATTGAAATGAAACCTTCCTTTTAACGTTCGCAGACGACACAGCCATTCTATCATCACATGCAGACCCTGAAATGGTTTCCTCGAACCTCCAAAGGCACCGTTCACTAATTGAAAGTTGGTGTATCCAATTGCGGATCAAAGTCAACGAGGCAAACAAGTGATTTTTACACGTCGCCAGGGAACTTATCTTTCTGTCCAATTCAATGATACTGTCCTACCTATTTCCGACACAGTACGATACCTTGGCTTCCTCCTAGACAAAAGACTTACATGGAACCCTCATACCTGACTCAATAGACAAGAACTTAACAGACGATTCTGCCAACTATACAGATTACTATGTAGGACCTCCTATCTTTCAATAGACAATAAACTTCTAATTTAGAATACCATCATCAAACCTATTTGGACCTATGGACTGGAACTGTGGGGGGCAGCAAACAAATCGAATATCAGATGTATTCAATCTAAAGTCCTGAGAACTATTGTTAATGCTCCTAACTATGTCTCCAATAAAATCCTCCATAATGATCTCAACATTTTCTTCGTCCTCGACCTCATCCCTACTAAATTTTCAAACTTTTACCAAAACCTTGCCTGTCATCCCAATCCCCTGGCTCAGTCACTATCCAGTTCCACACATCCATACAACCCCCCCACCCCCCACCCCGCCGTCTAAACCGTCAATGGCCCCGAGACCTGTTGTAATAATGTTGTAATTGGAGTACTTGCACTGGCCAGATTCTCCACTCACGACCTTTGTGCGTGATGTTGTTTTATTTAATACTTTATTTTTATTATCATTTTCACATTTATTTTATTTTTTTGTTTGTGTTTATAGAATTATTGTATAGATACTTATCACTATTACTCATTGCCCACAAGTGGCAGATTTTAATATTTCAATAAAGTGTAATAAAAAAAATAAAATTGTGGAAGACGTGGTGACATGATGAAAGACATCATTGGATAGATAATTCATTGAAAAATCTTTCCGTTGTTCCTGAATCTTGGATATTTTAAAACTAGGTGCAAAAATTAAATTATGAAAATGTATGTAACCTCATTGTTACCTGCTTCCTTCCATACATTGAGCTTAGAGTTGTGTGTATTTTGTTACTGTAGAGAATGAATAATTACTGAATTCAGATTACAGGTACAATGTATTGCTTGTACATGAATGAATGCTTATACATATTATACCTTGTTAATTATATAACTATTGTATAATTTACATTGTAATTCATTAAATTCATATATTAATATGTTAAAACGGAAATAAGTTACAGAAAATTACTCACCGCGAAGTGCACAATTAAGCATAATATTTTCATTTTAGGAAGAAAATTGTCCGTATAGAGGTAAGTCTAAAGTCCCTTTAGAATAACAAACATGAACAGAAAAAGAAACATAATATATGCCTGGCCAGAAGGCTACATGATATAAATCATAAAAAGTGATAGAAAACAATTTTAAAAAAATTAATAAACAAATAATAATAAGTAAATAAACAGTATGAATCCTCACAAGATATTAAGCAATTAAAGAGAATAGATAGATATATCAATAACATCTGTTAAATGCATGAGTTATCATGCAATCATTTTTTTAAATGATGTACGTTTTCTTAAGAAACAAAATTAAAACAACTAAATATACAATAAAGTAATCAACACATTTCATCCTTAACAACTGGGTAACCTGCTTAGAAAGCACCTTTTTGGGTTTGGAAAAGAAAAGATTTAAATGACGATAGTGAGGGAGCATGACGGAAGTTGGGAAGGATTGAGTCTACACCGTGGTGAGAAATGAACGTTCGAATGCTTTGGTTCTGTGGGAACGAATATAGATATCGGAAAGGCGAGATCTTGGCTTTTGGTGTTGAACTGAGGATATGAATTGGAGGAGACTGTAGATATATGAAGGGTGTTAAGATTTAATGGATTGGTATAAGAATGAACCGAGGAAATATTGCCATCGGAAGGGGGGGGGGGAGAGCCACTTCAACTCGTCGTATAGGAGGTACACGCGCGATCACCTTGGGGTACCAAGGACAAATCTTAGAGAGGAGTTCATTATTCGCTTTAATCTGTCCTCAAGCATTTCAGAAAGACCGCCATATACCACGCTACAGTAGTCAAAGTGGGGGAAGATGAGAGATGATACGAGGAGCTTATAGGAAGGTTGTGTAAGGAAATGTCGAGAACGATGGAATAACTTCAGGGAACTAATTGGCCGTCGAGATATTTGGTCGATGTGGAATTTTTAGCAAAGGTTTTGGCCGATAGTAATGCCTAGGTTTTTCTCAGAAAAGCTAAACTTGATAGGGTGATCATTTAGGATTGATGTTGGGAGGGTGTGGATGGATATAAGGAGGGAATTGGAACCTAAAACAAATGGCCTGAGTTATGTGAGTGAAAAAACATAAGGATGGGGTGAGGCCCATATATAAAGCAAATATACAAAGCATAGGGAATAGTTGTAGAGTATTATCTATCTATTATACTATCTAGTATCTAAAGCTCCTCCATTTTTATGTTTTATCACACAGGTATCTTGATGCTAATATGTATTTTTAATATTTAAGAGGTATAAATTTAATTTTTCTGTATTATGTATATTTAGCTCCAGAAGAAACCATGATATGTGAGTCGAAACGTTAGTTTTACAATGAACAATTCTCCCTATTTAAAAGAATTGTTTTTACCTCCATTCGGATCATTTTATTTCTCATGTATATAAGGCAAGTAATATTATACAAGACAATTTTATTGTATTTTATTATACTTATTGTTTATTTATTAAACTCCATCCACCAACAGGCCAAATCCCAATTATACGACGTTATTACTTCCAAAAAAATAAAATGAAAATAAAGTATAGCAAATTATTTATCCAAAGTGCTTAATCATCGAGGTGCACCAGTCCACCCAATCTATGAGTCTCACTTGCAACAATACAATACAAATAAATAAGATATAAGATATTAGTATATAATGACCGATAAATCCAAAAAATAATAATGTTGGAACCTCTGTAGAAAAGGAAGGGCTGGGCAGGTAAAGTGGTGCAAAGGGATCCTTGAGATAGAAATTCAATCGCGGCCCTAGAGTGAGGCGACCATCATTCATCCTTCTCTCTATCTCTCTCCCAACATATCCCTTCCCTCCCATCATTACTTACTCCTTCGGTAACACTCTCCTGAATACCCTAAATTAATTAACTTCCCAAGTTATGGCTATCGAAATCTGAACCAATTTATTATTTATTATAATTGATTAGGGCTAAATATTGCCTCAAAAATATTTTAAAATAAAAATATACCTAACACAACGAATTTTAAAAGCCTACTAAGTTTAAGGCCTAAGAAAAAGGATGCAACTATGCGCATATATATATAAATCTCCTGTCACGATGTTTGTTCGGGCTAATCTCTGAAACTACTGGACCGATTTTAATGAAATTTCGCACAGATATGTAATATTTTCCGAATTAAAATATTTTTAATTCCTGGCTATGTTTTATTTCGATTAATGATCGCGGTATTTTTTTGGCAAAATTATCTTTTTTTCTAACCTACTGCATTTCTGACATGTTGCAAGGGCATGTCTTAGCAGTGTAAATCCAAATTTGCATCCGAAAAAACGGATGGTGAAACTTTTGGTGGCGGAAAATCTTCGAAATTTTCGGAGTTCTTTCATTTTTTTTCCTCTATCTCCTTAACGGTGCGTTTTCGGAAAAAAACCCGAAGTAACCATTTTTAAAATAGATTAAATTTGCTACAATTTGAGCCCTACTGCAGCTCTGTACGTCTAATAGATTTTGAGTTCAGTCCCTATCATATAACAAATAACCGGAATCTTATCTATATATAAATCTCCTGTCACGATGTTTGTCCGGGCTAATCTCCGAAACTACTTTCTGAAATTTCGCACAGATATGTAACATTGTCCGACTTAAAATACTGGCTATGTTTTATTTCGATTAATGACCGTGATATGTTTTTGCAAAATTAGTTTTTGTTTTAACCTGCTGCATTTTTGATATGTCAATTAAAAATCAAACATTATGTTCATTATTCATTAAACTAATGTTTATATTTTATCAGTTAATATTTTTTTTTTAATTTATTATATACTACAGTAAGATATTAGATGAATAAAATGTTAAATTAATAATCAATTTAGTTCATTGTTACATTAATTCATTATTTCTTTAAAATTCATATTTCAACGTAATAATTTTTAAAACTACTATAAATGCCACAGCAACGCGTGGCCGGGTCAGCTAGTGTATATATATATCAACACTATTCCTTTAAAACTTGTTAAAACTGGAAGCAACAACTTTTGTATATTAATTATATTAACTATTTATTTATATATTAATGTTTTGTCTTATATGAATACCTTATTCACTCTGACTGACATTTCTCTGTGCCATCACTTGATTATTTATAAGTTGCTTAAATTAATGTTTGACCTTTGTCTGTTCTGAAGACATCTTCGGTTGGGATTTCTTGAGTAAGTGAGAAGCTTCTTGACTCTCTTTTCAGTCAGTATAGTTTTTAAAATATTGTTAGTCATACTGATGTGTCTGGTACCAAAACTGGTAGGTGATGGTATGGTATATATGGACATTGATAGTTCTTTCCAAGAACTGCCTAGGCTCACACCTATTTTAATAAAAAATATTCTAGAGATCTAGCGGAAAACCTACCCTAAGAAATTGGATAGCTACCTCAATACTGGGGTATATCGTCATTGATTGCCTGTTTCCATTTACATTACTAGTTTTTTTAGTATATTTTTTCGAGAACAGTTCTTTATAATTTTAAGTTCCGAATAGCAGCTCGCCGTTTCAGGCTACTTCAACACTTACTAGACAAACGCTCTAAGCTCCTAACTAATTACAAAAGACTCATATACATGATAATTATTAGGCCCATCTGGACTTACGGAATAGAGCTTTGGGGCTACACTAAGCCATTGAATTTCTCTCGTATTCAATCCTTACAATCCAAAATCCTTCGTAAAATTCGCAATGCTCCTTACTTTGTTACCAATAAAGTCATCCATAATGACATCAATGTCACATTTGTTGCTGGTTTGCTCCGAACCAGAGTTCGGTATCAGTATCAGTCTTTTCATAAAAAAACTTCATTCCCACTCAAACCCACTAGTTTCAAACCTAGCTCCTTCTTCCATTTCTGAAAATCCTCCGAGGCGTCTTAATAGAAGATGACCTCGTGACCTTCAAGGTTGAAATTGCTATCTGAATACTACCACTGGGTGGTTTCTCTACTTGTCTTTTTCCATCCCTCTGTGTATCTTTCTCCTTTCTACCTTTTGTATTGCCATAATACAGTTGTAATTTAATAAAAGAAAACCCGATATAATCTTTCTTATTCATCTATATCCATTATTTAATTATACCAAATGTGACTACAGTTGAATATGGTGAAAATCAAATTTTTGCAGTTCCTCCTGATATTGTGGACGCGGAGAGCAGTACTGACGTCACCATCTCGGAAGGAGATAACGTGACACTATCTTGCCGGGCCACAGGACGTCCTGAGCCGAGAATACTCTGGAAGAGGGAGGACTCTTCTCCCATGACCGTCTTCTCTCCCAAAGCTGGATTCTCCACAGGTATATTACAAATCTTTTCTTATATAATGATATTAATTAATGAATCTAAATTTTCTTATCTATTTGCTAAATCAAAAAAAATTATAGTTTTCTTCAGCCCCCAACACAATTTTCTAATATTTATGGCATGGATTGATACAGTATCACCTAAAAGTTTCATAAGTGTTCATACATGATAGGTATGAGGATTAATAAAAGGTTGGTTTAAAAATAAATTGATTCGCGGTATACGATACGTTTATCTTACATTTTACCACTTCAACAAATGAAGGGTCTTAGGTTCAGTACATTGAAGAGATTGTAGTGATTCTAGAATAAAAATTGTCCAAAGAGGTGATTTATCTTTGATCACGCTCAACCGCAAGGTTTTCCCTTAATTAAAGATACCCACTTTATTCAGGCTAGTTGAGTCCATGAGGGTCTGCAGATCCCACGATACGGCACAATATAATAAGACAATACTTCAAAAAGGCTCCAATATATTACCACAAGACTGGGTATTTCTATGGTATATTTACTAGAATGCTTAAGCCAACTACATGGGACGAACATCAGACTTGTGTAAATAGAACCGAATAGAATGCTAGTCTTTGATTTTTAAAAGGGTTTTTCATATTTTTCCGGTTTTCAAAAATATTTTACCAACCCAATATCAATTTTAAATAATCAATACCAAAAAAAATATTTTATAAAAAATGAAAAATAATGGTACATCAGCAATTATAGTATTTTCTATATTTTGGCCAATTAACTACAAAAGACTCATCTACATGACCATCATACGACCTATTTGGACTTACGGAGTAGAGCTTTGGGGCTCCACTAAGCCATCGAATGCCTCTCGTATCCAATCCCTACAATCCAAAATCCTCAACGCTCCTTATTTTGTTAAGAATAAAGTCATCTATAATGACCTTAATGTCCCATTTGTTGCTGATTTGGCCCGAACCCGCTATCTATCCTTTCATAACAAACTTCATTCCCACTCAAACCCTCTAGTTTCAAACCTAGCTTCCTCTTCAATTCCCGATAATCCTCCCAGGCTTCTGAAAAGAAGATGGCCACGTGACCTTCTTAGTTGAACTAGGGATTTGAGTACTACCAGTGGGTAGTTTCTCTACTTGTCATTAACTCATGTCATGTATCACTATGTATCACTATGTATCACATAGCCTATGTATTATTGTAATACAGTTGTAAATATCAATAAATAAATTTAAACAAAAAATAAAAGAAGAAGAAAAACTATTGTTATTCTAATCTAATTGTTTTACATTTTACTCTGCTATAATTAATTACTAAGCAACAATTAATTCATGTTTGTGATTTAATGAAATGCATAATGAAATAACCTGAATGTTATTATACGGATTGAATAATGCAAAATTAATTAATATCCATTGTTGATCTTGGGTGACATAGTAAATAAGTACATTAAAAAAAAAGATCCTAACCCTGTCAGGTAGTAAATCTACTATAACAATAGTTAAATTGAAAACAAATTGCTCCTACCCATAGAGAAATAGGAAAATATGATCATAGAAAATAGCTTTTGAGAGAAATCAGTTCCACAACAGATAGAATTTTATCTTTAAGATGGATAAGGGCTCATTACAAAGGCCGGACGAAAGATGAGCCGTCAGCAAGAAAATAAAGCTGCGGGGGCAGATATAAGAATAAAACCTCAGCTAAAAGAGAGCTTCGTTGTTCCCCGCGGCGGGCAACATTCTAGTCTCAATCATCTCCGAAATTGGCTTAGGAAGTCTCCTACCTATTTCGTTCCTAGGCTAAAATATGCTGGAAGCAATGATCTTTATAATAATAATTTAACTATTAATTACTTTAAGAAATTTACCAAAGAACCATCTGTCATCTTTAGAAACTACCCAGGCATATCAAGATAAAGAAGATTAAGAACCTTCAGATGAAGAGGATGTGATTGGTCATATTAACACGCTAAAGAACAATAAAGTACCATGCCAAGATGAACTGCAACCCGAACTTTTTAAAAGTGGTGGACCAGAATTGATAAAGACACTCCATAAATGATGACAAAACAGTTACAGCGACGTCGAGTGGTCGATAGGCCAAGATTAAGATGAGCGGTTCGCGTAGCGAATGATTTAGGAAATCAGGAGTTAACTGCTGGATGAAAAGAGCCAACGATAGAAGGGCATGGCGATTGGTGTTAGATAACATAATAATAATCAAGGAATCAACAGGTTTTAAATAAGATCTATAAGTTACCCTATTTTGATGTATACTCCATCGTACAGTTGTTAGTTCTGGCTTTTCATTACAATGCGTGAACGTTTGGAACATTCACTACAATATGAAACGTATATTATATTGGTCGGCTGTATTTCTTGAAGTGGAACAGGCTTTTGACCGAGTTTGGCACCCAGGATTGCTTTACAAACTCAGCCGATTACTACCTCCTACACATTTTCTTATTATTCAATCCTATCTTACTAACAAGTCGTTCAAAGTAAATCACAGTAATGTATTTCCTCCAGCTTTTCTCAATCTGCTGGTGTTTCTCAAAGCAGTATCCTCGGCCCAACCTCTACACAGTTAAAACCGCTGACATCCAACTCATCCTAATACTATCCTTACCACGTATGCAGATGACTCATGTTTATTATCAGTCAACACTGATCCAGTTATAGCATTTCATAATCTTGAAATATCACTGACTTTGAAAAATGTTGTCATAACTGGAGGATTACAATAAATTCCCACAAATTCTGTCAAATCACTTTTACCCTCCGTCGTAAACCAGTTACTTCCTGCCCTCCTGTATCGTTTAATAAAATCCCACTGATTCCTGCAGAACAGGTCCGGTACTTAGGGCTTCACCTTGACAAATGATTAACTTGGAATCAATCCTCATACTAGACTGAAAGGACAAGAAACTGGAATAGACAAACGCTCTAAATTCTCAAACAATTACGGAATAGACTTTTGGGACTCCACTTAATCATCGAATTCCTCTCGTATTCAATCCTTAGAATCCAAAATCCTTCGTAAAATCCTCAATGCTCCTTAGTTTGTTACAATCTTCGTGATCTTCCAAGTTGAACTTGCTATCTGAGTACTACCACTGGGTATTTTCTCTAGTTGTCATTTTATGTCATTAAATACATTCATTCTATTTACTTGTTGTATTAATATAATACAGATGTAAATTTCATTGAATAAATTATTTTTAAAAATATTGGCGAAATACGGTTGCAATTGCTGTGAAAAGAGTTTAAAAATTAGGCATTCAGTTTGTATTATCCACGTTCCACCCAGCTGCTTCATATTCAAAGACACTTTATCATCGGTTATTTTTGTTTCTGTTGTTTTAGAATCAAGGCTTCTTTTTTCCATTCATGTCCTAACAAATACTCTTTTCTTTTCTTTTTTTTTTTTTTGCTTTTGCTTTTCCTCATTATATTTTGTTAAATAAACTGAGTTCTTGGTAATTAACTTTTTCTCTTTTGCTTTTAGTTTCATTTTTCAATTGTTCCGTGTTTGTTTGTTTCCTTCCGACTTCCTTTGATTGAGTAGTTGGTTTTGGGCCTTGGAGGCGGCAGAATGTTGTTTCCAGTTGGTGTCTCGTTGGACTGTGTGCTTTATTTTATTTTTATTTTTATATTTCATAATTTTGTTTTGTGCTTTTTGGGTGTTTATTTTCTTTTATTAATATGTAAAATCTTTTGCCAGAATCGTGTTGCTGGTTGGTATCTCGTTGGAATGTGCGCTTTATTTATTTTGTTCTATATTTCTCTCAATTATTTTAGTATTTTGCGTCTGTCCAGATGATGCAGTTGCAAAATAACGGAAGGTATTTTTGCCTTCTGTTATTAGACAATCGAGGCTTATGTTTGGAATGCTCCTTATAAATATTTTATATATTTTTTGACATTTTGCTTTATTATATCGATACATGTTATGGAAAAGCGTATCAAATGGGTTCTTGATAATAATCTTTGTCTTTTGGGTTTTTCATTTCCTTTTGGAATGTATGGTGTTCTGTCGCCAACTGCCTTCCTGGTACGGTCCGATAAGTTGGCAATAACCTTAGCACTTCTAAGAGCTAGGAAGCTTCCGGGAAGACAGTGACACGGCAAGAAACGTCGCCAGAGCTGGAAGGTATTATCGGCAAAGGATTGATGAGCTTGAGCTCTGCTCGCTTCCACGGCAGCGAGTTGCTCCCATTCCACAGTCATTAGCTATGATCCTTCACTTCCAATGCCCATTCTCTTAATTACACTCAGAAAATCATTGTACTCATTTTTTATGTGTGATGTGTTATAATTTACTATTATAAGTTATTTTGGGGTAATGGAAACAATCTTCTTTGTTTAAACTGCAATTGAGGAACCTGGAAAAGGTACTAAATAAACAAAAATCTTCAGCCGCAATTAGTGACTTTTGGTAGGAAATAACTTAAGCGCACGCATCATCGACATGCTCGTGACATATTGCAAGAGACCGGCGGTGTCCCGTGCATGAGTTATAAGATGTCAGGTGATCTCATACATAAAATTTTAGGTGGGCATTTCATTCTGGGGCCATGGCATTATTACTGCCTAACCTAACAGTTAGAAAAATTTATGGACTAATTTTTATGTAATTTTTTTAATGTTATTATTTTTTTTTTCAGTTGATAGCTGGAATGGAGAAGTACTTCACATCATTAATGTTGATTACAAACAAATGGGAGCGTATTTGTGCATCGCCACTAACGACATACCTCCAGCAGTATCGAAAAGGATAGTGCTCATTGTCAATTGTAAGCACACCATAATTTTACAATGCAGTTACAAAAAAATAAAAAATATAATAAAATAATTAAAAAGGTACTAAAAAAAATATTTATACCCCGACTAATATTCACCAATTTCCACTTGTTTTTTAACTATATTGTTTGACAATATTGAACGGATAACGAGAAATATAAAACTATAAGCAATAATAATGCTTAATTAATAATATTAATTAAAATATTCCCTGTTAGATAAGAAAGTTACCTAGCCTACAGTTAACTAGCATGATAGAACATAGAATATTGCTTTAAAGACGTTTAATCATTTATGTGATACCCCTTTAATTTATTCTCATCGTCCCTACGTGATGTAATAAAACGGGAATTACACTATATAACGGAAATAAAATGCTAAAGGGTCATCCTTCAGATGCCTTACAGGGTCATAAAAGTGAGCTAGACACTAAAAAAATGAATGCTTTGACGTGCGTCAAACTACGTAAATATAGATGGAAGTATAGGATATATCTGATCTGGACAAATAAAGTGTTATTATTGTTTATTATTTTATTAAATTAAATTTTCAGAATATAATAATCTAGGTAAATACAATGGAAAGAGAACATCGAAAAGAACTAGATAGAGTTCTGAAAGAATGTTATTTAAATAAAAAATTGTTTACCCTTGGTTTGAAACTGATTCAACTTCCTCCGAATATTTCGGCTTGATAAAACCCAAAGTTTTTAATGGCAAAGTAGGGAAATGTTCCTTAAAAAAGTTTAAGAGGTTTGTTTATAAGTTTGACCTGATAAATTATGTTGTTTTCGCGGCAAGGTTGAATCATAGCATGATGATGTTGAGTTGTGAACGACCAACCTTGCATACCGATGACATCAGGGGATATAATATTCAACGAATCTACATTAACTTAATTATAAGTTCACCCAAAAACAAACATATCTTGAATAGGTTAAGGTAAATTATGACCTGTATATTTTTATTTATATTGTTTGAGATATGAAACTAAATTAAATTTGATGAACCCACGTGTATGATGAATATTTTATGGTTAATTATAATTTCTTAAAATGATAATTATTTAAATAAATTATATTAATATTCATATATTTTCTTTACCTGAATTATTTTCAATTGAATACTTATTAATTTGACTAATGGGTAAATCAAAGGAACATCAAAAGGAGAATTGCTGAGATAATTATCTATTTAGAGATGCCAAGCTCCTACATACGTCTTTGATGAACAATACCCATGCAAATTTGATATATGCCAGTTAGTCCTTTTGATGGGAATTTCCATTGCGTTTAACCTTAATAAGATTTAATGTTTAATATACATAAATAAATTATATCTCTAATTCAATTAAAATTAAGCATTGAGTATAGCAACTATATATGATAGCACACACAAATAGAGTATCTATCATATTTAACGTACATGACCTACATGTTCAAGTAAGTTTTGTTAATTTTATTTTCTATAGCTCACTATAATACAAAAGAATATTAATAAATTACGAATGAATGATTATGACTGGGCCATACTGTACTCCAATGGAAATTGTATGTACAAAAAAAAATCTTTAAAAAGCGCTATTATGAGGATAAACTTATTTAAAAAATCAAAGCTTAAATAAAGGTACGTTATAATTATTAGTTAATTCTTTCAGAGTTTTTCATAGAAGCAAGGTAGGCTGTATCAGGAAAAGACGACCGTCGCATGTATTGTTCTAAAAAAAGATTTGTTCTAAAATAAAAATGTTTGCAATAAACTGACAAACATTAAGTTTTCTACTGGAAGCTTTATATTCATTTTTTTTTAAATCATTAAACTTTAAGCCATATACGCACTTGACATTGGTTAACGGTTAAGGCGATAAAAGTATATATAACTATCGTTTTTCTTTAATTGTCTTTACTCTTGGTTAGTTTAAAAAGTGTTATCACATTTACCTAAGCTAATTTACTATCAAGATCCACTAAGTACCTGCCTCATTCGAGATTCATGTCCTGGAGTTTAAGAAATCTTCCATTTTTTCTATAAGACAGTGTATTTTTACATATGTTTGATTTACATAGCTTTCAGCGATAAGTTAATAATGACAAATTTAAACTTTTAGTGATGTCGGGGCGAAAAAAATCATTTCCGAAATCAGGGCACTTCTTTCTAAACAACAATATTTAAAATGGCATACGCTTCAAAAGCGCGTTTGAAACCTATATATATAGCGCGTCTATCAATATATATTGGCAATACCAAAACTGTAGGTTCACTGCAGCCATTAAATCAGAAATAAACCTACTATTTTCATCAATGGCGCAGTCAATATTGAGACCCATCAACGCCACTAAAATATACGAATTCTTTCAGTCACTAATTACCTTATTTGAAGGACGGCCGAACTTATGAGGTTTCTAGAAGCCACTTGATTACTATTTAACATTAAGAAACTAATAGTTTCAGTGTTGTCGACTAAGGTAAGAAGAGCTTACTCATTGGTTCTGAAAGGCTTACACCCAACAACACCCACAAACTTTACCAATACCCACATGTTTTTTAATGAAATGGAACTTTTAAATACCTCTAATGAAAAATTATTTTTTCAGTTATAACATTGTTCTTTTGAAGGAGCGATATGTGAGATAGTGACAATACCTTTCCAAGGACTTCGGAATATTGTTGCAATGACTCATTTATAATCAGCATCCCTCCACTTCATTCTTAATTTTTCTTTATTTTTTAATTGTTGAAATGTAAATAACATAATTAACTACACACATATTTTATTTTATATTGGTCGGCTAACGAAACCATTAAACACTGTGATATTATACTAGCAATAATCACATTTAGTTTTCATGCATTAGGAAACTAAATTTGTAGTATGTTCAAAAGTGCCACTCGAAAAAACGCTCCCTAAGAGGATAAGCTAGAGAATAAGAAACACCCTTTTGGGTAATAACACTGTTTACCCACCGCCTGAAGTATAAAAACCTAGGCCTCGTAATCGGCCTTGTTTTCGAAGAACCAATCAGAAAATGGAAAAAAAGGTCCTATATTTTAGCACCCTCATTAAATATTTTTGAGTTCAATGAAGAAACGATAATATAATCCATTACTTTCCACGTAACCACGAGTAGTTAGTTTCATCACTTGAACGGACCTCTACTGTTTGAAGGTCTAACGAATTGAAAATATTATTGAAAATTTAAGCTGAACTAAAGTGTTCCTTAACAGGCTAATCAATCAAATTTCAGCAATAGTATTCTGTTTTTGATCGCATTACCGCTCTAGCAGATAGAAAGGTGTTTGGGTTAAACAGAGTGGTGGCGATGGCGACATCAGCATTAAACATTGCGAGCAAACATTGAGGCTTATACTCTACAGAGGATTTAGAGAACAGGGCCTAAGTAAGCATTAATAAACAACCAATTCTAGATCGGAGATGAAATTTTAAAGTTCCTTACCTAAGGCATTATTTTTATTTATAATTTATAAGTTTATTTTCAAGTTAAATTGTAGGTTCCAGTGTTAGAGCATAAGAGGTGGAATAGTTCATATTTTCAAGGACACACGCTCACGTATGAGGTAAAAAAAAATGGAGAAATGCTGGTTTTACTCATTATCGATATGTAATATATATTAATTGGCATATATAACACTAAACATATATTTTCAGTTGCTCCAGTGGTTCAATCTCCGCCTGAAATATCTATGGGTGCAGCTTTAGGTTCAACGATATCGTTGTCCTGCGTTTTCCATGGCCACCCGAACGAGAACACGTCGTGGCATAGGGAAATTGGAAGGATAGAAGAATATGGGTAAGAAACCAACGTTTGTAATCATACCGTTTTAGTTATTGAGAGTTTTAGTTATTCGATGAATTATATTTATCTGAAGTATAAATATTTATATGCCGGATGGACGATTGATAGATAACTGAAGGCAAGGTTAGCACCCATTATAGCCACTAAATATTAATTCGGAGTTACAAAGATGGAAAGATGTGAGATATTGCAGCTCGGAATGCTAAGACTGAACTGAATGTTACAGTTTTTCTATAATATTTTGTTATAAGAGAAACCTTTATAGTTTATTTAGAAGCCATTATACTTTTATAGTTTATTACAGATCATACTTTATTTTCTGCTTGGTAACGCTCATAAAAAACTTCAACAAATATAATAATCCTGGAATTAATAAAGCCGGTGTGAAAAAATAAATTATCTTCCATGTTAACATTAACAGGAGCAACAGAGAGTCATTTCAGCAATACGGTGACATCTCCAATAAAGATTTCACCCTTCGGTAAATCTCTGAATGTCTATTTCAAATTAAATTGGTCAACAATCCCTGCCATGGCAAATCTTTTCTCTTCAAAAGAAAAATATTTAAAAGTAATTACCATATAAATAACAACTAATATAAATAAATTATAAATAATATATTGGCGTATGTCAACAAGTTCCTAATTAAAGTAATGTTCAATGAAAATTCATCCCCGTGTATACATCGCAAAAATTGCGAGAATACGTGGTTCAATGAAGAGAACGGAAAACAAGAGCAAGCAGAGAGGAATATGTGACAAAACGAAGACGGGCAAAGCTTCTCTGTAGAAGAAAAGAAAGGGCATATGAAAATGACCAAATAAAGAAACTGCAAAAACAACATAAAACGAAGCAAATCAGAAAGTTTTACACGGGTATACAAGAACTAAAGAAGGGTTTTCAGGCCATAAAAAATACATGCAAAATAAGAAAATAGTGAGCCCGAAGCAGATCCTTCCGCCGTCTTGGAAAGGTGGAGGCAGCATTGCTGCAATCTCTTGAATTCAGGTAAGGAGTGTCATGTAATAAGTACAGATGCCGCCGATGAAATTTTTGGCAAAACAGAAACAGATGGAGAAGTTGAAGAGCCCGCATAAAAAGAGGAAGTGGCAGCATAAGAAACTATAAGGTAGAAGAACAAGTCCCGTATATGAAGTTCATCTTTAAGCAAACACAAAATTTAAATATCTGGGTGCAATAGTAACACACAATAACCAGATAGAGAAGGATATAAAAGCAAGACTTGCCGCTGGTAATTGTTGTTACAATGCAATACGAAAGGCTTTTAAAACTGGCCAAATGTCAAAAAGGGCCAACATCACATTATATAAAACCATTGTCAGGCCAATAGCAACATATGGTTGTGAAAGTTGGGTCCTGAATAAAAAACCAGAAAGAATGGTGAATGTCTGGGAAAGAAAAATATTGCGGCGAATTTATGGACCCATCTATGACCAGGAAGCATGGAGGATCCGTAATAACGCAGAACTCAGACAGCTTTATGGAGAACCAGATTTAGTTTGTTTCATAAAAAGAGCTCGATTGAGATGGTTGGGCCATGTTATGAGGATGCCGGAAACAAGAATGCCCAGAAGACTGTTGTTTGGGAAGCTAGGTGGTAGAAGACCCAAAGAAAGGCCCCGTACGAGATGGCTATATTATGTCGAGGCCGATCTTCACCAGCTGGGAATCAGAGATTGGAGAAGACTAGCTATGGACCGGAATTATTTGCAGGCAGTGGTGGATGTGGCCCAGGTCCTTGTAGGACCGTAGTGCCAAGGAGTGAATGAGTGAGTAAGTGAAGAGAACGGATTTGTCTGACTTGGATACGACCGCTGGTAGCTCAGTGACTCAGTTCAGATTATGAAGACACATTGGGCAGCAGCTAATCAACGCTTCATAATGATGTTTCTCAACGATCCATTCGGACCTAAGTGTGATGTGTCCGGTCGTCTTTAAACTGTGCGGTACGTGTAAAAAAATACTCCAATCAGAAAAAGTGCCCACCATGTCACGTTTGAAGGAATTTGTGTATCTACCTAAGCCATCACGGGTTTCCCACATTCGATCGGATCAGCGCACTTTCAGCATCACTGCGACTGCCATTCATGCAGATAAGTAGGTTGCACGTAGGCAGCTAGGTTATCATCGGACAATTCATTAATGTACGCATGGACACAATGGTGCAAGAGCTACCGCATCAATTGGACGATCCTCGGAGGTTCCGTGTTAATACGGAATCGGAGGTTCTGCTAACAAGGCAGCAGATTGGAATGAAGAACACTGTCTCGACATTGCTACGGGCCAGCATTCAACACCGCTAAACATTATTTACTTCGTTTGTGCCGAAGAACTATGTTTCCCTTTGATATAATACATAAATAATAATATTTTATATAAAAAATATTACCGGTTACGTAAACACGTATTCACGTACAACATACGGCCGTGTCCATGGCACAGCCACATCCCCTTTTTTTTAACTTAACCTTTATTATTAAGTTTAGTTTAAAAAAACTCTGACTATACTGTTTCTAGGACAACGGTTGATCGATGAGGTGATTTGTTTTACCCCCGACCAGGAGTTCCGACTTTATAGGATTTGGTGAGCCCCAGGTGGTTCTCCAGATCTCGCATGCTCGGCTATAAACAGTTTAAACAAATTACCTGCCACAGCCGGATTAGAACCCGGGACCTTCACGGCACGGCAACTCAGCGCTCTATGAGCCAACACGCTCACCGAGTTCCAAAAAAAACTATAATATGGGTGACGACTTTTAAATTCACTCTAGCGAATAGTGTAGAAGTACTTAACAGTTGTATTAATAGGATGGAGATGTACTCCATCAAACAAATATCATTGATTATTGCAGTTTTCTATCTTATTCTCAATAAAACCCACGATTAGTAAATAAGAAAAGATAATCCCTTGTAAATAATTCATTAATCCATTCAAAATAAATTCCAAAATTTATTTTATGAATTTGTGAGTCACCAAATCTATGAATAAGGAAAAATAGAACTTTATTGCAAATTGGTAAACCTCCCCACCCACAAACGTTTGAATGACATGCGAAAGGGATGACGTCTTCAGAGCGTGAAACTGACAGATTCTCAATAAGCACCACTCAGCCAGTGCTCAAGCAGATTGAAATGGAATAGAAAAGTGAGTTGACTTGAAGTCGATGCAGTGCTCGCTAGCTGCTCAATAATACCTACGGTGTAGGGTCGACTGGCGGGAGGATTAAAAATATATAGATCCAGGGGTTAAAGGGAGCTGCAATAAACAAAAAATAGGAATTTCAACAAGTAATTTTTTTTTGTGTTTATTCATTGACTTAAGGTGACCTACTTAACTTTTTTCGCTATAACCAGTGAAATCTTTAATTTAAATATTGAAATCTACAACTGTAGCAAGGAAAAAAGGCAGTAGAGAATTTACCAAGTGGTGGTACTCAAATATCGAATTCAAATTAGGAGGTCACGAGGCCGTCTTCTTTTCAGACGCCTCGGAGGATTATCGGGAATTTAAAAAGTAGCTAGGTTTGAGATTAGTAGGTTTGTGTAGGAATGAAGTTTGTCATGAAAGTACTGGTTTCAGGTTCCAGCAAAATCTGCAACAAATCGGAAATTGAGGTAATTGTGTTTGACTTTATTCGTAACATAGTAAGGACAATTGAGGATTTTAAATTGTAAGGATTGTACACGAAAGAAATTCACGATAGGAAGCTTAGTGGAGTTCCAAAGCTCTTCTTAAGTCCAAATAGGTCTTATAATAGTCATGTATATGAATCCTTTTTAATTAATTTGGAACCTTTGAGCGTTTGTCTGGTAAGGGTTGAAGTAACCTGAAACGGCCCGAAAAATGAGGATTCCCACTTAAACTTTGTCAAGATGTAATCCTAAATATCGGATTTGTTCTACAGGAGTCAGTGGGATTTAAATAAATGATACTGGAGGACGGGAATTCATTGGTTTCCGACGAAAGTTAAAGGTGATTTTACGGGATTTGCCCAGTGACATTTAAAATTACAGATGTTCCTAGGTACACTAACTTTAATAACGTATACTTATATGCATTAAATCGATTGAAAAAAATCGATATGACTGGATAAGCAACCAATTTACTGAATTTCATCATTTATTATGTTAAAAGTACATGTGGCCTCGGAACGTCATGGAAGAATAATGAAAATTTTATTGGAGAAGAGTTCATGAGATAAAAAATGAAGCGGTATTTTATTTTTATTTTCTTCTAGATCAATAATTAGTTCGTTTGAGTTATTAGCTTAGAAGAACTGAGCTGATCAGTGCTATATGATCCAAAAGCCTGATAGTTCTTAACAGTAGTCATTAATGAGAATTTCAGAGCGTTCATTTAATATTTAATAAAGAAATAGAAATCGGCAACATATAAAATCAACAGTGAGGATCTCGCGAAAGTGCCAGTATTCGCCAGGAAAACAAATTCATGTGCGATAATGCATGAAGCGCCAAAAATATTATCACGAAGCTAAAGAAAAAGAATGCCGAAACGCTTTTGGGAAGGTAGACATAAGGTCAAAGTTCAAAGTTCACACGCATCTTGTTGGTACATATAATAATAAACAAACAAAACAACGGCGCTCAGACCCCATCCCCTCCCCACTAGGTCTCCAGTTTAAATGGACAACAGAAATAAAATAATTCAGTCTATACCTCAAAATTCAATAAGTTGCCATACAACACAACACAAAAATAGGGACACTTTCTAAATATGAAACGATTTTTTTTTTAGAAGTTGAGGAAAATTTTCATAAGTCTTAATTTTTAAATCTCTAACATCTTCCATGACTAAAAATGTATTTATTTATCATTTCCCATTTTGTATGCTTGGTGGTCGAAATATAAAATATAATAATTAAAAAATTATTTACACAATATTCCCAGAAAGGGATCTCTACAAGTCAGTTTCATTAAGTGGCGTTAAGTTTTAACTGCAGCAAAAGGTAAAACCCCACATGATATCCTTAATCATAATAATCATATTTCTGTTTTTCCTTATTCGGAATTGTCTGTCTGTTCAATTGTTGAATGCAATAACCATTATTGCTGTTTGAAAGGCTTGCAGAAGAGCAAACAATTCCGCCTTGTTGATTTGTAATAGGTTTCCTCTTTCATAAACAACAAAGGCACATTCCGGCACTTTGCCTTGACATTTATGCCGTCTGTAAAAGTATGAATAGTAGTACTTCGTTCGCTGTCATCCAATTATGACATTATATGTCTGTAATTAATTTTAATGGTATGGTGTATTGATCTTTAAAGCTTGTGAGGTATTGTTTCTTTCAATACGAGTTTAGAGGTATTTCTATGATATTAGTTGATTTTTGTAATTTTTAATTCATTAACTATTTCATTGCGTTGTATGCAAAACGGTTGAATATTTTCAAATCAAATTAAATAGGTGTTTCAACTGTTCAGCCTTTCATTCTTTTTCTAGTTCTTCTTTACTCGCTCCTCTCCTACCGCCTGGTCTAGTGTGAGTGTTCCTTCTGCGGAACCTGATCTATTATGCTCGGTCATATGCCATTCCGGACCTTCCTCTCAGATTTTTCAAGGGCATCCTCGGCTCCTTCTTCCATCCACTTTCATGTCGTAGGTCAGAATGACTATTCTCTCTCCTACCATTCGTCAGACATATCTAAACCATCGTAGTCAATTTTCCTTCAGAATTTCCTTTAATGACTTCAGACCGAGATGGTTCTTGATCGTTGTGTTTCTCACCCGGTCTTGGCGCGCTTTCCTTCAATTTTTTTGGAGGAATCTCTCCTTGGAAAAATGGCCTGGAGTAGGCTTGTATGTTTGCTTATTTACTGGAATAATTTAGGGTAGGTCTTATATATACTGTCTTCTTTGTATGTTTCGAGTTCTGGCTGTCCTATATAGGAATTTCGCAAGGATTGAATAACATCTCTGCTCCACCTATTCTCAGAAGGGAATACCTAATTTTTACTAGGTAATGCCTACTTAATTTAGCATTAAAATTTTGAAGGTTAGGTATCTAAAGATAAATATCAAAGATCATTAACGAAATGAGTTTGTTGTATGAAGTTATGAAAACGTCTAAAACCGGCTTCTCGGAAATCATTTTTAGTAAATATGTTCTTGTAATATGAAAAGTTTTTATACTTTTCAAACCTCAAATCTGAGTTGGGCAAAATGTAATTTAAAAAAAATCGCAGTTGCTTTCCAATTACAGTAATTTTGAAAAATGGGTAATCTACCAGCATTGTATTGTAATTGGTCAATATGATACTGATATTACCTATTCTACAAAATTTCATACATTGAAAGTACTCGCAATGGTAATTGAAATTCCTCTATGCCCAATACTAAATTCTCTATTTTCCATTAAACGCAATCCTAAACATTTTGTAGCGTAACTTACACACTTACAAATGGACCATTTCGTGAAATTTATTAGTTAGCTCTGGTGCCCTTAAATCATCATTTCCATCTAATTTATAATAATTACACTTTACTTTATACTTTATTTTTAATATAACATATAATATAACTTTCCCGTAATATGTTATATTATATATGTTTTATATCTGCAGCCCCAGTGAATAATTCATTGAGTCGTGTTTCCTACATAATGAGCTTCTTGTACTTAGCGAAGCGCAGTGTTATGTTCGTAGTGAATAAGTGTCTAAGACTCCTGTTTGCTTTGGAAAGGAGTTATTGCTTATATTAAAACTCCATTTCAATCCGAAAACTACGAGTCGTTCCATTGATTTCGATTCACTGAATACAATTAACTCTCTCTGGGCTAAGTTCGTTTCAACTACTTATTCACCGGAGCTGCTGCATAATTTTTATTTCCTTTTTTTTTTAAAGGACCGTTTATTTATTGACATTCCATACTCCACTATATTATATGCATTTTAATTAATTTAATTATTATAATATAATGATAATATGATTATTAAAATCTATACAAAAACGTTATTACTAACTTCCTGTTACAATTAACAAAAAATTACAATTACAAATGTTTATATGGGTATACAATTAAATATATATTCTAAAATGTCAATATACTAAAATCAATAGTATTAATGAATTTGATGAACTCAAATTGATCCGAAATGTGTTAAATAGCTCGTGTTCAGACACTGGCCAATCTTTTCCTCTTAATATTATTGAAATTTGACATTTGCTTTTTATACATTTGACAGTCACGAATTATGAGTTTAAATGTCTGTCCTTTGTGTATTTAACAAGTATTTGATTATGAAAAATCATGTAGAAGTATGATTTAGTACGCCAGTTACAAATTACAAACCTGAGACAGTATTGTAATTTATGGATTTTATTAATTTGTAATCATAGGTTGTATTGTGTACAATACAATCTCCTATGTAAACTAGGAGATTTGTTGATATGTATATTATGTGAACATATATCATGAATGTATTTAATATGTTAAATATGTACATAAAGGAATGTATAATGAAATGACTTCACAAAAAAAAATGTTTTCCAGGTTTTATAAAATCTATATATGTGTATATTTCCCGTAAATATCAACATGTTGGTTTTTATTTAATATGAGGCACGCAATTTCTATATTTGGGAGATATTAAACTAAATATTGTTTTAATATTGAAATAGTGCTCATACTTTCCCATAAGAGTATACTATTTTCCCGTGTATTGCGGCGGTATATACCTTAACATATTCCGAAAGAGGCGAAAACAAGGTTTGGGTTGAGCCCGTAATCTGAGCCGGATCCTCTCACTCTGTTTAATCAAGGATATAATCAAAACGTAGAGGCTCCACATGTGAAAGCGGACCATTACCATTTATTACATAAGGTCCTAGCTAGGGGAGTAATAAGCCTTCCATATATTGAATAATCGATTTCAATATTACAACTTGATGCAGTGAGGATGTTTCCAAACTTATTTAATTAAGCCACTACCTCAATCAATGGGCAGGTATCCCAATATGAATTTGGCAGTTATTTCCCTATGTACTTAATGTTTCATCAGTATCGAGGAGCAACATCGTTTCGAACTGATTTCCCTAGTAAAAGGTTACAGCTTTAGCTGTAACTATAAAAATTACATTAATAGGAATTTAAGAATCGAATCTTTCAGGTTGACATTCCTAAAGATATATCTGCCATATAATTAGTTAGTTTTTATATTGTTTTTATTGTTAAAGTCCTTATGTAGTGCAAAAAGAGCCGTTAGGATGAGTTATTCATTGCATTGGATCAGTTCTTTGTTCAGAGAGAAAAATACCAGATTTTCCGGTACCGAATAAAACCAATTCCCAAACCTGAAAAAAAAAATCACTTCAGTTATTTTTCAGTAAATAGCTTCCAGTGTATTACTACTAAGTCTTAATATATCATGTTATTACCTGTAAATTTTGTTTGTAACATCTTTTTCTTGCATTAATATCTAATGATTTTTAGATACGTATTTATATAATTATACTAAATTATTTTATTTTATTAGTTACTGATTTTATAAATTTTTAAATATTTTCTTTTCAAATAAAAATATTTATATACGTTAACCCAAGATGGTCTTGTGGTGAAAGTAAAACATACATCACGAGTCAGAATTTTTAAAATTCCTTTTAAATGACCTAGAATTGTCAATTTTAGTGCGCACACCACTCTTCCATTCCAAATTTTAATAGTATAAAAAAATCAAATTACAGTATACATCAAAACATTTGAAAAAATTAATAATGATCTCTGTCAGTAAAACGCGATGTGGGGAAAATTATATTTGGATATATTTACATGTTGTAAATATTTTATGTATTTAAATAAATTATATCGTTCAATTCGTTTGAATATATTTATATATTCCAAGTATATTATAAAAATATACAAGATTTTATAAACTGTTGATTGTTACGCAATAATTGAAAAAACAAAACAGGATTCATCAGGATGATTTTATTTTATGCTATGTTTTTTAAAAAGATCTTATTCTCCTAGAATTCACAAGATAATCATGAATACCGAATATTTTTACATAGTTAATGGATTTTGGTATGTTTTTGGATAGATAATGGCTGATGACATCCAAAGGCTCTCATTTGAATAGTGAGTGATAGTTTTAGTTTTCAGTACAGTTTTTATCATGTTGTTTTATCAATATTTGTTACGGTTTGTTCAGAATAACTACGTACATTGCTTATAAACCTAGTAGGGAATTTAATACAAGATGGATTTAAGTGCACAAAACAATATTTATTATTCGACACAGTATTTTGCTATACTGATTTTCCAACATCTCCTAGATTCCCATAAAGATGCTCTTTTAGACATTTGCCTAGAATGAAAGTTATTGAATAATTTATTGTTCGGTGTTTCAATTATGTTTTAAGAAAATGTACATCAAGTAAAGAAAGTATTACTAGCTAGCTCATGCATTTAATAGTTGTTATTGATTTATCTATTATTTTAATTGCTAAATATCTTTTCAGGATTCGTAATGTTTATTTACTTATGATTATTATTTGTTTATATCTTTTTTATTGCTTTCTGTCACTTTTTAGACGTTTTATGATTTGCATCATGTAGCCTTCTAGCAACGTGTATAATGGGGTGTATCAAAAAAGATTACCGTTTCACCTTCCCCATGGAGAGAAGATGGACACACCACACTCCCTGGCACGTTTGCGAGTACTTGTGGACGGATTTGACTCAACAGCTTCCTTCAGAACCTCATCAATATCCATTAATGGATGCCCGGGGCCCTTCTTCCTATCCAACGTCGTACCTCCACTGCTAAATTTTTCAAACCAACGCCGCGCAGTGCGGACACCTTCCCCTTCATATTTAATAATTTCACGAGTTGCTTCAGCGGCTGTGAAATTTTTTTTCCAGTAATGTCTTAAAATTAAGAGAAGTTCGTAGGACGTAAGAGAGTTTCTTCTTTAAAATAAATATCTAAACTGAGGCTTTTTTTTTTTAACAAGTCCAGTATTAACAAAAAACAAGCTTAGAGAATGCTCTAAAGGGATTATTAAGTCTTGGTAAATAATAAATAGCATTTAAATATTTAGAGAATTTTGAACTCTGGAATTTGATAAAACGGTCATTTTTTTGTATACACCCCATTATATACATTTATATATGTTTCTATTTCTGTTCATGTTTGTTATTCCAAAGGGACTTAGTCCCAGAATAAAGTTACTTTTCTATTCTATTCTATCAACTGTTACTTCAGAAACTCTACCAAATATTTCATTATTTATACAATAATACATACTATTTTTAATTCATTTATTTTCATATAATTCTTAAATATTCCAAAATTCCACATTTTATAATATAAATTCAACTTTGTATTTCAGATAAAATTTGCGAAAAATGCTAGGGTCAGTAAAATTCCTAAAAACGGTAACATTTTAATACTTTAGGTGCACGCTACAGTTAAATTTGTTTTTTCCATGGTATTTTAGTTTAAGATGGTGGAGAACAGGCAAGATGTTTGGGATTTAGAAAAACTTTAAATTAAATTAAAATTACTCCACCATTTGCTATCTATAACTCTCCAAATTGGTCAAACTTTCTCAGAAATCAACAACATATAAACATATAAAACTAGGCAGCGAAGTAATGCACAGGTACTTTTTCAAAAAAATCTTAATCATAGCATATAAATCGAAAATATCAATGAAAATCTTAATTTTTTATTGAGGCTGTGGAGATACAGAATATTTAGTGTTACTTCAACCATTTATCATTAGTGCATACAACAGAAGATACAAAAGTAAATAGGATAAGTGTATAGAATTTATGAGGTGTATGTCTTTCGATGAATTGCAAGAAGCAATTGAAGTCATTTTTGTAGTTATTTTGTCGACAAGTATTCAAGCACTTTAGATTTGGATTAACGTTCTAAAAACAATTTAACAAGTAAAGATATTGAACAAAAGTGGTGGCATGTTTTTCATTTCCTACAAGTGTTGCCTAGAGTCAGCACAATATTTCCCCATATTAGGATATTTTGGCGGTTATTTCAAATAATTGTATTATGAAGGCAAAACTTTTTTTATTGGTGTGTTCGAATTTAATTCAAATTATGTTTTAAATCTTTAATCAAAATAAAACTGACAAATATTGCAGGTATTTTTTTTAGATTTACCAACAAAGGAAGTGGTACAATCGAATTGCTTAGTCAAAAGGTTTGTTACTCAGATAAAAATTAATATTTAATATTTATAGTAGATATTTTATAACTAGACATACATTAATCCGAATCTCAAATTCAAGCAGGGAGATTTAACAAAAACGATCATTCTCATAGTTGATCATTTCAACTATCAGTGAATAAAATCGCACGGGAATTGGAGAGCAGCCCCCGTCTTCACCGGACTAAGAAAATATTTAGAATCATATTTTTTAATATTAGATTTGTTTTAAGATTAACAGACTCAATAAACTTAGAATCACTTTTATCTCTTATTAACTCGCTCTCTGACATAGCCGTTAAAATAAAAGGCGCATGTAGGAGCTCTTTCCCACATATTTTTAGCATTTATAATAATAATTATAATAAAGAGAAAAATAATTTTCGACTGACATAAACGATATAATCCTTGTTAAGTATTCCATGTTGAATGAGGTCTGGGTATGTCACTCCTCACCAAAGTGTCATGATAAATGGTCCTCCCTTGCTCAAGCACACATCGCTTATTCCAGGATTTAGAATAAATCATGACAAGTGTTCAGTGAAGATAGAGCAGTTATATATTGTACGGAAATATAGAATAAAGATGGGGGAAAAATCATTTACGACAAACTTAAGGTTGTACTCCTGTTACAAAACGATACACACGGAAAGGAAGATGTTTTCATTGTTAAAACTACTTAACTACTGCTACTACTACTGTAAAAATAAACTGTATAATAAAATGATATCATATTTGAGTATCATATAAACTAATATAATATGATATTATATTTCATTGTTTATTCATTTCACGTCACTTAATGCTGCGATGGATAATCGGATAATGCTAAAGTAGGATTCATAAATTTTGCCTATCAAGGTTGTTTGAGCAACCTCGAAATAGTTATTGGACCTTTCGATGAGAGCTCCGAAATGGATAAGGAAAATAAATTTCTGATTCAATTATACCAGATCGCATGTCATTTTGAATGTAACCTTTTATTAAACTAATAACATAAATCAATTTTCATAAATTAAATAACCAATAATTTTGAGAATGAAAAACAATTAATTAAATTAAAGAACAATTTAAACGCTTTTATAATGAGATATGAAGTTACTAATATTAACTAAATTATCAACAACTAATTAATAACAAAAAAGAAAACAAATATTATTTAATCTTACGATATTAAATTTAACTCTATTAAATTACAAATAAAATCTATTACAAAATAATTAATGTTTATGCGGTTTTCTTATTGCAATGATATAATAATGAAAACTCTTATCTGTCTGTCGAAGTAGTTTTCAGTAGATGGTAGATTCTCGGCAGGGCGAGCTGGATGTTGAGACGACAGAGGATTTTCGTCGGCAGGGCGAGCGAAGATGGTGAAACAATGGAGGTTGAGATGATCGACTGGGTCAATTCGAATTGGTCGAATCTATGACGAAGTTTAAACTAATTACACCTGCAGGTGGGCAGCAAATTAGTATCTTCTTCAAATTCACACAAAACAATTTTGGGCTCCTATAGAGCATACGATGTGCACGTCAAGAGGCTCGTGGCAACACTGTCTTAAAATTCACAAAACACAACTTTGGGCTCCTCTAGAGCATACGATGTGCACGGCTAAGGGCTCGCGTCGACACTGTCTTAAAATTCACAAAACACAACTTTGGGCTCCTCTAGAGCATACGATGTGCACGGCTAAGGGCTCGCGTCGACACTGTCTGGTCGGTCTAGCCGGAGCGAACAAAAGCCGATCGACTCTCTTTTGTTTTTCTCTCTTCACTTTTATAACATATGTTTTCACACTTTCTACAAATATTACACTTATAACTAAACAAATAAAATTACTTTTTAAATTAAATTGTTCTAAACAATTACGAAATAAACGTTTAAATTATTATATTAAATAAAATGTGAAAAATAAGAAAAGATAATGTTCTTTCTTTTAAGAAAAAAAATGATTTAATTTGTTATGATTAAAACTAATAATACTTTATAAGGTTACTACTTCATCTGGCCTTAACAAAGGTATTATTAGGACAGAGATCATTAGCGACATTGAACAGATTCGGAACTCCCATTTTACGTCACTTCATAGGAAGACATAACCGAGGATTTAAATTTTAAAAACCTGGGCCGACTGCCGGGGTGCGAGTAGAATAGAATAGAAAAAAAATTTTAATCTGGGACCAAGTCCCTCTAGAATAACAATCATGAACAAAAAAAATAAACATAATATACATCTGCCCAGAAGGCTACATAATAGCACGAATCATGAAGTTACCAAGAGTGACAAAAACATAATAAAAATAGAAATAGAAATAAAAAGTACAAAACTTTCCAGGATTTTAACTAATTGCCGAAAATAAATATATTAATATTAACTAAATAGGTATAAACAAAGTGAATACAATAGTTAATAACGAGCTTAACATTATGAGCAGCATAATAACATTATGCAGAGTATGTGCATAGTAGGTTTTTATGCTAACCACTACACCACAGATCGATCCCAGATATTTCAGTTTAGATAGCACATCCTTATTTAATCATTTTGCTCATACCATTATATAAATATATGATAAAAATCTACTCGTCCATTATAGTTGGAAATTGCAGAGTAGATAAACACAAAAAAAAAATATATTTACAAGCCGTTTTTGCTAGAACTATTATTTCGAAGAAAAAAAAAAGTTCAATCGTAATAAAACAGTGATTCCACCCCAAAGCTATTCAAACTTCAGATACGCGTACAAGGCATCACATCTTATTGGACCAAATATTTACATACATTACATCGTCCACGTTTGGATCCGGGAAAATGAAAAGTGTCCGTTTACATTCATTAGAGTTCGTTCCAATGAATTCAGTCAACAGATTTAACTTCACAATTTTTGATAAGTCAGTTAAAATTTTATACAAGACATTAGTAAAGTTAAATGTCCTTTAAGAACAAAAAATGTAACAGTTAAATATTATATTATATTTCACACACATTATGCATTCTGAGTTCACAAATTATTGAATTTGACATACAAAACCGATGTACCATATACGATATATTTTAATAAGACACGATAATTAGTTTTAGTAAAGAAAGTACTAGAATCGAAAATATGTTTCAAATTTCAACAGCTATGACCTTTTTGACAAGCCTTGGCATCTGTAAGCCCGTTTGTATTCCGTACGACACAAAAATAAATTGCTTTAAATAGTTGAACATAGATTGATTAGGGATTTCAAATTTGTTATAAGGATAACATATGAACATGAGGATAACATATGAACATACAAAAAATTAAGAACAGAGATTTTAGTTAAAGTTGTCCTCCCAACAGAGATTTCGTACCTGAAGCTCAAAATAGATTTCGGGGGAAAAATTAACAAATATAATCTAATTAATTTTAAATTTGGTCTAAGAATTTTACGTTAATGGTAGCAAACAATTAGTTTTATAAAACGTAGAGGAAATCTGGTATTCATGCCAATTTTTTTCTTTGTTATTTATATTCAAATGATTTTGTAAATCTGATTGTACACATAGATATCGACTTCATAATATTTTATATTTATATTTTATATGTTAAAAAAAACCCTGAGCCATGAAGGATCTTGGGTCTGTACATGGTCGAGAACGGTTGTACAGGGAGGTGATTTGTCCAGATTTTTACCCCTATTTTTCCTATCCATTTTATAGAGGCTGGGTGAGCCCCATGATCCCAAAGGAACCATCCCTGGCTGTTAACGGATTAAATAAAATCTGCCTCAGCTGGATTTTTGAACCCGAAACCATATCAGCGCTCTACCACTGATCCACTCCATTCCCTATTTTATATTTTTTATAGTTATAAATGCATCGAATTTAATTCAGTAAACTATTAATAGTTAACGCACAATCAATACTGCAAAAATCCATCAGAGCAATATCAGAGCGTAGTATGTTACGCTGTATTAAACCAACGCAAGTAGGGACCAGATGGGCTCATCGAAACAAAAAATAAAAACATATTAATGCAGGCCCACTGGATACGGAAAAAAGATATGGCTAGAGGTTATGGTTCGACGAGCTGTAAGGAATATTAAATGTTTTATGTATCTAGAGCCGTACGGTTCAATACTAGTAATAAAGTGGAACAGGAGAAAGATCCAAGATGTAAACACAGGTTGCGTCTCTCACCATAATCGTCTATCGATTTTTTTATTAAACGAATTGTTGAAAAATCGATTTAATTAAAAAATATAGGTAGTAAAAAATCAGTAATTAAAACTTCAATTAGTGCTTTTCTAAAAACAATCATATTCAGTTTAAATGAACGTTCCCCTATTATTAATTGTATAATACCCTATGTGATATTACTAAGTATTTATGTATTTTATATTCATGCAACTAACTATTAAAACAGAATAGCCTGTTATTAAATGTTTTCCATCTGACATCCATAACATTACAGCAGTCATTAAAACATTAAACATTGTTTTAATCGATAAAAGAACTGTACATAAACTATTCTAAATGTAATAGGAAATATTATATGTATCTAAAAAAAGAGCATCGCCAATCTTAGGGCAACCATGAGGTTCAGAACAGAAATCTATCTTATTCAACATAGATCACGAAAAATCGATTTAATTGAAAATATAAGTAGCAAAAGGTAAATGAAAAATTCATTCATTAGATCTTTAATTAGTCCTTTTCACAATAACGCTCAACTGAAATGAGTGTTAATAATAACATAAAGATATGCTATTATTGAGTAATTAAATTAAAATATTTCAATTTATTTTAGGTTACGTCGAGTTTTTGTGGTGTGTTATGAACCCTGAAGAGATCGGTAAAAACGAGATTGAAACTGAACTGCAATTAAAAAGCAATTATTAAAAACAATGAAATACTGCTTAGTTAAATAAAACCTGCTCTCTCTCTGGATTTTCAATAATTCGAATTGTTATTTTAACTAAATTGAAAAAATAATAATTGTTGGTTACACACACGCACGTATACATATATATATATATATATTTAAAAAAAGCATAGATAATCTCTAGGTCACAAAACATGACTTTACGTGTACATTTATATATTATACGAAATACGACTATAATTCTTAAAAACCAAATCCGAAAACTAGTTCCGAGGCAGTTATTTGAATATTTAGTAGTACACGTTTGAGAGAATTTAAATCAAACGTATGAAATATTAAATAGTGAGAAATAAAAATTTGGGATGAAAAATTTGTTTATCACCTCTGAAAAATATCTAAGAAAGTACAATGGTTCTTTCATGTTTCTTGTTAAGTGGTGTTTTACTATGATGGAAAGAAGACTCATTATTATAAAAAGAAAATTTATCATAATATATATTTTTATAAATGTTACAACACTAAATTAATAGTTTACTATAATTTTAAATAGAGGAGATTATACGGTGTCTGAAAAAAGGAACTCATACGAAGTGACGCTTGGTTTGACTATTCGAAACTTGAGACCGATTGACATCGGGAGGTATTATTGCTATTTAACCAATGAGAAAGGAATAGCCAGATCAACTATATATCTCTATGGTAAGTACTAGTAAATGTATATATATCTACATCTGTAAAACTGTTTACCAGCATCCGTGTGAAATTATATATGTGTGTGCGTGTGTGTGTGTGTGTGTGTGGGAGTGTGTTTGTATATATATGTATGTATGCGTATACATGCTAAATATTGAGTCCATATGTAGAATTATTTTTTTATTAGGCCTTCTTCATTTATATTGTTTGATTAACTCAAATATGTTAACTCTTTTTTTATGATAATAGTTACTTATTATATATATATTGTTAGATCCTCTAACTCAAAGGCATTAAATTTATTTTTCAGCTCGATTTGTAACTTGTCTTTTAGCTTAGAATTTTTCAGACTTCAAAGTTTCTCCTTTCCATTTAGTCCCCTATTTTATGTGTTTGCTTCAGTCTATGACATATTTTGATCCTGATCGGAGAATGGTCCAAATCACAGTTTGCTCTACGATAGCTTCCTATATCTTGGATAGAGCTTCGATCTCTCTTATTTATCAGTACGTGGTCAATATGGTTCCTAGCCCCTTTCGGACTAAACACGAATGAGCTGGGTATTCCCGGAAAATTGGTGAGATTGACTACCCCCGATGCAAGGAAATGTGTCTGAGGCCTTTGAAGTTGGAACTGGCCTGAGGCAGAGAGACGGACTCTCACCTTTTCTCTTCAACATAGCCCTTGAAAAGGTAATAAGAACAGCAGCGAGAGAGAATGGTGGAGAGCATGTCGGAATGGAACGTAAAATTCTTGCATATGTCAATGATATAGCAGACCTCGAAAGTAATAAAAGGGATATCGAGAGACTCGCTAAGACGCTGATGAGAAGCAGACCAAATCGGCTTACAGGTAAATGAAAAAACAAAATACATGATACTAAGCCGTAAAGTTCACCCCAACAACAGCATTGGATCGCAAATCGTTCCCAAAAGTAGATAACTTCAAATACCATGGCTCCACATTATCCTCACCAAATAACCAATTAACTGAGATAGACCATCGTATATCAAGCGCAAAACAGATTAAAATCCTGAAGCATCTCTAAATTTAAAATTAAGGGTTTATGAGGCTGTTGGGTATAAGGGTGCTGTAATAAAGCTGATTCTGATATATGGATGTGAGACGTGGGCCCCTCCAAAGCAGAATTGAGAGGTGTGAAAGGAAAATCCTTCGCACAATAACCGGAGCGGTATGGGATGAGAGTCTAAACTCTTGGAGGAGAAGGATCAATCAGGAATTTCTCACGGAAACTGGTCAGTCGATATCTTATGATATGAAAGCAAAAAGGTTAAGATGGGCGGGGCATGCAGCTCGAAGTAGCCCGTCAGGACGCCTCTACACAATGAATGTGACAATAGTTGGCAAGAGACCACGTGGGAGGCCAAAGACCAGATGGATGGACAGGGTCAACAAAGATGCTGCTGAGCTTCATGTAGCAGACTGGAAATCAGTGGCCCAGGATAGACCGAGGTGGAGAAGGCTGCTAAAGGCGGTCAAAGATCTACAAGGTCTGTAGAGCCAACCGAAAAATAAATAAACAAATATATATATATATTAGTGGATTGTTACGCATTTCCAGTGAATAATTGCAAGACTTAACTGTTGTGTAAAATTCAACTATTCAATTGCATGTAAAAAATTAATGTTGGAAAAGAAAAGGATGTGTGAAATTCTAAAATTATATTCAAATAGTCAATTTCAGGAAAGTAATCAACCGTTCACAATAATACTCTGAATAGTTGCAATTTTAGACAGCTGTTAATTTAAGGAATATAGAATTATTGAGAATATTATTTTAATGTAGAAGGAAATTTAAAATATTTACCTAACTTAACTTCTGGTATCCTCTTTTTTACAGAGATAAAACCAGAAACCTCTACTACACAAAGAACGACAACAGTTAAAATAACAAAACGTAAGTATGAATTTTAAGCTATTATTATATAATAGGCTGTATCATTTAGAAAAATTGAAATAAGAGAAATCATGCCATTATTCAACTAATCAAAGAAAAAGAATTACATAATTTCGGATAGAAGTACACGTGCCACTCCTACGGGCGTATTGAGTTCCCTCCGTAAGTCTGACGACCTTAACATATCAATGGGTGTTTTTTTAAGTAATTGTATTTTTTTTATTTAAACAAATGATTTTTCCCCTGTATATTATTCGCCTCCGCTGATAGCCACAGCCAACAGCTTGAAAACTGCTGTTCTACAGGTTTATTTTAAAAACTGTTTCTAATCAGTACAACCGAAACATTGTTCTAAATTTTACAATCTACTTAACCTTGCATATTTTTTTTTCGGGCCCCACATTCCTACGTTCGTAATGTTTCATTTTGTACCTGTAGAACAAGGGTTAATCTAACATTCTTTCGCTATTTCATTTTTTTTTAACACTATCGTTTACCATCATTTGGCTTAGAAAATAAAAATGCAAAAAAATATTAAATCCATCTTTCATCAAGAAAACCTACATTTATATAATAAAAAAATGAAGACTTAGAAAGTGGCATTAAGTGGTATCAAAACCTACCAGAAAGGTGAATCATTTTTTCAATAATTAAATTTAACAAACTCATTGATACATCAACAAGAATCTTTATAACAACGTTATAACAAAAAAAATTTTTATTTCAAAATAGAAAAAATTATCTGTGTAAAAAAATATTCTTTTTACTAGTATTGAGACCGATTTGCAAATCTGAATATTACTACGTCCAGTAAAAAAAAATGCCAATGATGGGCATCTAATAGCCTAACAAAATCATCGGCTTACATCGAAGTAGCGACTTCAATAATAAGCATTACCTGGTCTTCAACTGCTTGTATATATGGCATGTAAATTTATTAAAGTTCGATTCCTCTACTATTAATAACAGACTTGATCTTTGAATAAATCAATTCATTTTTCACTCCTCCCAAGATAGGTGGCGATGAAGGAGTTGAGAAATAACATATTTGTGCACTGAATTCAAACCTAGGTGTTGATTTTAGGTGGTTTATACGAAGTTTTCTAGGTGAGAAATCCAGATGTCAGTCGAGACCGTATATATGTATAGTGAACTCTCCTAATACATAATACAAAAAACATAAGATTTTAACTAATTTCATTCCTAAACTATACATCAATTCAAAATTTACTATCATTAGCATTAAAATTATACCTTACCGTTCAGGACAATAAGGTGATTCGCATAATAAAATATTTATGTGATGTAGACAACACATAACTTGCCTGTATACACGAAAAACACATTCTGAAAAGCCTCTTTCATGCGTTCTTCGATTTTTTTCTCCACTCGTCTTTTTTTTCTTTTTTTTTTTGCCTCACAGTGGCTGGCATGGAAATTTACCTCTTATAATTGTATTATTTTGAAAACATTTGAAATATTTTATGATTTTGTTTGAATCAACATGAATAACGAAAAAAGCAACTTTATTTTGACATGGAAAGGGATGTTTCAACCGAAAACGAAGAATCATTGCTTAACTTATACTATTTTTTTAATCTCTTATTTACTTAATTACTCATATATCCGATGAATAGCCTCGGTCATTAAATTTTGATTTAAATATAAAATATAAAATTCCTTTTAAACTTGACGTATAGCACGTTGTTTATTATTATTTATTGCTGGCAATTTCAAGTCACAAGAATAAAACAACAATCAATTTTTAGTAGGAAACAAAGTTGCCCTTAAAATTCGAATAAATTTCGCCTCTTCACATTTCTCTTTTGGATTCCCCTATTATTTTATATAGAACATAACGTTTTCAGACAATAAGCTTAAACTTATTAACTTACGTATAACTGGGTCGTGGAGAGCGGGTCCAATGAAGATAAATACACTACTGCAGCTTATTTTGTCATGCCTCATAAGGTCAAGGTCTAAAGTGGAGTGCTACATGGGATTAAAGTAAAAGAAGACACACAAAAAAAAACGGGGTAACAACCTTCTTCTTCTTCTCTTTTGACTTCCTCTTATGCCATTGCAAGCATCGAGGAATCTCCACCCAATGCAGCCATGCCTATCGGTCACTACTCAGCTACCTCGTTTCCTGAAGGGTCTTGCCTGTCTCCCCTCCGATGCGCTGAATGTATTCAAGATAGGAAACTCTCGGCCGGCCTCTCAGCCTCCTTCTAGTGGGTCTAGCTTCCACGACCTTGGCTCTCTCTCTTCATCCATCCGACAGGCGTGGCCAAACCACTTTAGCTGTCGGTTTTTTATGGAATCCCTTAGTTCGGTCACTTTTAGCTCTTCTCTAATGCTCTCATTCCTGATGCGGTTCCTCCTGGTATTCCCAACGAATCTCCGCAACTGTCACACGGCCAGCTTGCCTGTCCAGCATAACCCAGCTTTCACTTTCATAAGTGAGGATAGGGAGGTAAACTGATTAGTAAATGTCCATTTTTGTTTCCTTACCAGCCTCCTTATGCCCTGCGATTGCAGATCTGCTGTATGAAATTTGTGCTGCAATTCTCTGTCGAAGCCACACCGATCCTTGTCTTCGCCCCTGACTTCGTTGATATGTCTGGGGCGAACAAGTAAAAGTACAAGTACAAGTGGGTTGAGTTTGAACAAGTAAAAAAATCACTCTTTGACATTTTAGTGCAGACTGAACTATTTCCATGTAGGAAAATGCTACAGAGGTAAAGAAACATATTGGTTTGAAAGAAGATTAATAAGTATTTACATATTTAAAAGCCAAGAGTCCAAGAAACAAAAATACTTTACTGTTTGTAGGGGTATTTTAAAGAAAACATAAAATCCTACATTGTTTTCCGAACAACACAATAAATTAATATTAATAACAATTATTGTTTAACCTCTAATATCCTCGCATGTAGTCTATTTATGAAGGAAAGGATAAACATTTCTCGAAAAAAATCTGATCTGAAGTATTGCATAAAGTCATATTATCACTCAGCAGAAATAAAATCCAAATCCTCATAAACGAGCGTTAAGAGATGAGATCAGTTGCGGAGCGTGAACTGGCTATATATGTAAGAGCTTTTCATTTTCGGTAGAACAGATAAAAGAGTTATCATTTTTATTGCAAAACCCCTGGGGGAGGGGTGCCTCGCGAGAGGATATTGGTTGAATCTTTGCCAGTGCCTTACTGTTTATGGTCCTCTCTGTTATGCCCCATTCCATTTGAGCCACCATATTTATGGGGCAGCTTCCGTCCTTTATTCCTGTCTACCCCCTCCACATCCGGTTTACATTTTAATATCCGTTTCGAGGAACAAAAGAAATTTCCACTGCCTCTCGCAGTCTGGGATTGTCATCTTCTTCAACCATGAACGGATCATTATATTGTGAAAGATCTTTACTTCTGAGTATGTGAGAATGATAATTTTATTTTCTGTGGACATTTTTAACCCTATACAACATTATTATTAGAACCAAATATTTGTATCATTAACGAGACTATGAATAAAGAATAAATCCTTTCAAAAACCGTAAATAACAAATCCCTCCATCTTACATCAGCAGTTAAAAAATGAGCCACAACCTTACGAACCAGATATCGGCAGATGCACCAATCAGCGAACTTATTAACCATAAGAAAGAAAAGTTATATAGTTTCAGTGAGCCCCTAAATTTACTATGATAGTCCAGTGGATTTTAGTAAATAATTACATACACAAAGAAACTGAATGTTAAAAATGCTTTGGTAGGGTACTATGGTAGCTTCTCTCAGACAGCAGTCGCAAGTGAGTCCCTTGGGTATCCCATGCAAGGTGGCCTTGGGCAAACTGTATTCTCCACAGACGATGGTACCCCTCAAACATGGAAATACCCAACCGACTACACTTGCAGCTAAGATGTTTGTTGAGGCGACATATCCTAGGGATGATGTGTCTCAGGATAATGACGAAGATAATTTTGTGAGACGCACCACGGTCTACCCACCTAACACGGACCTATGTTCATCATGGGACATGAATGACCTTCGAATATCCGTGGATAAACAGAAAGCTGGCTGTTCTCCAGGGCTGGATGCAATAGATGCGGCTATTTTAAAGAACAGTATTCCGAATATTGGAGACAGACTTTTGGGAATTTTCAATGATTGCCTAGATCGGGGATACTTTCCCAAAAGCTGGAAGATTGCCGATTTGAGACTTCTCTTCAAGGGAGGAAATAGGGATCACGGCTAGCTGTAAAATGGATTCTCCAGGACTACTGGATTTCACAATTCCTCACAGGACATGGAGGCATGGAGAATGTGAGGTCTTTTCATATTACAAAACATGAAAGACAGATTATGAATTAGTAATCGCAATGCCTAAGCGAAAAAAAAGTATAGGTATAAATAGAAAATCATCAACCATTTTTGCTTTAATAAAAATCAATTCGATCTACAGGTGAAAAACAGGCTTGAAGTTTTTTTAATTTTAGCAACAGATCTGGAGACATGATGGAGTAAAGGTAAAGTTTTGTGAAGATTTTTTATTTTCAGATAACCAAGTAAAAAACCTGTAACCACTACGACCCGTGAACGAGTCTGGGGTTCAGTACATGGTAGAGAGTATGAGACAATACTGTTTCATAGACAACGGTTTTGCAAGGTGACTTGTCCTAGGTCACGCTCAACCTCCAGGTTTCCACCCTTATTTTGGGTACCCTATTTTTATAATATTTTATAGAGGCTAGGTTAGCCCCAGGAGGGTCCTAGATCCCATATGATCCATCTCCCGCCGCAAAGCGACTAAATAAAAGTAACTGGATTTGAACCAGGATTTCCGGAATGGCAACTCAGTGCTCTACCACAGAGCCACTCCGCTCCCAGCCAAGTTAAATCTTTACCAATATTCCAGTCTATGTTAGTATAACAGGATAATAATACTTACTATAATACACTAGTATTTAATAATCCAAATTCTCGATTCATGCAAGAATTTCCCTTTGACTGTTGTCATATCAATAACCAGAGATCTATTCCAACATATCTATGTTATGTGTATCTGTTTTATAATATAGGAGATAGTAAGTCTATTGAAACAGTTTAGAGGCTTATTATTTTATTATTTATATTAATGTTACCACAATAGCAAAACTGAGTTATAATGACCTGCAAGTGTAATCTACCCAGCCTGCCAGAGCTCATCCAGCCAAAATGACCATGACTATTCATTATGTTACTTTATACAAGCTCTTTTTATCAGGAGACCTATTTACCTAGAACAAACAGATTCTACAAGACTGTATATATAACTTTTTCTTGTAACACTTTTTTATTAGTGGATCCTAATACTCAAATTAACATATGGGTGTCATAACGAAAAGATAGAAGGAGGTTGACAGAAACCTTACTTGCCATTAGCAACTTGCATGGATAGAATAACGGTGAACGAACTTATAAAATAAAATAAATAAATTAAAATCATCGGAATCCGCATTCTCTTCTATTGATGTCGCGTGTTGTTCAAGTTGCTTACTACTACACCAATTGGAATGTTATAACTCACCAATATTCAAGTTATCACTTCCCAGATATTAGCACCCTAAATAATTGGTCACTGCCATACATTGGCAAAAGATTGGCACTGAATTACAGAAGAGCGAAAAGGCAACGATTTAGAAAATTCGTTTAGAAAATATTATCTTCTGAATTAACAACCTCAACAATCTTAAATGTCAACGACTATTTGCTCAAACTCATTAACTGCTTTCAATGCTATCGCTAACATTTTCTCAGAGAACACTTCCATACATGAAATTCATTATTTCTTAAAGCAAATGGTAGATTAACCAGAAAAAGCTTTTGTAAAATACTCTCTTTAGCTCCCCAGTCCCTCTGGAAGCGAGAGATCAAATATAGCAGCATTAATAGTCCAATAAAAGAAGTAATGCTCTCAAATAACCTATCTTCAGATTTATTTCAACCAATAAAAAAATAAACTTAAGTGAATGGCAACTAACTTGGAACTCGTTGAGGAATGACAACTTGAAAATCGTAAAGACGGGTCAGAAAAAGGCCTGTCAATTCATACATAATGATAATGTAATTATTAAACCATATGATGGAACAAAAAATTCAACATCTGCTGTATTGGAGTGATCTGAAATACACAGGTTCTGACAAGCCTCAACATGATGTAGATTGTTTTTCTATTTTTAGGTTGGTTTTTAACGTAGTAAAGCTTCTCTCATATGACAAGATTATTACAACGCCTGTGATTTTTTTTCTTTTTTTATCGATTCCTTTGACAGTGAGTTGATACAATATTTTCACCCCGATATTTGTCATCACCATCCCTTTTTCAAAGTAAAATAACTCATTAATACAGGGTATTGATCGTATTCCCAGCCAGTCTTCTTTTTCCGCTCCCTCTTCATCAAAGATATTGGAGAACTGTATTGTTAATTACTATTTCAAAGAGTATATTCATTTCAAAATTAACATCTATTAATTTCTATAATATTAATGGCATTTTAGTAACTTTGAATAATCTTCCATCAATTGTTTTCCTCTGGGTTTATCGTAATTTATCAATAGAAACTTTGCGTAATTTTATTTGATAATGATGAAAAATATTATTCAGTCCGTAGAGAAAAACTCATTTTATCCCAAAGTAAAAGTAATTTATATATTTAGATAGCTCATTCAGTGATCCTGGCCTGTTTAATGAACGTACATTCCAAGTAGCTAATTTTAAATCCTTGATAGCGCCGGGTCGATACCTTGAAGACAGCCCAAATCCGAGGCTAATTCCTTCATGATTCACAGCAAAGTGTTTTTTTCTGAGGGTGGGGTAGCTGCCCCCTCCGCTCAACCCCCAACCTGGAAGACCAGTAGTAGATTGCGACCCCAGGGTCGGGCGAAGGGGCAGCTACTTCCCTACGCCCTACGGTGGAGGCGACGCCTTGATGCCCCCAAGACCCCTACTGGGTTGTAGAGCCAGTGTTGATTGATTGAAAAGTAATTTATCTTTAAGATGTTGGTTATAGGCTAAAGTGTGGGGATTTCCCAAAGTGTATAAGGTGTTTTAAAATTTAGCATTTCGTTTTTTCTTCAATAAACATATTTTTTCTTGTATAAAAATATCTTATATTTTTTATTCTCTTTATGGTGTACGGGGGTTGGCATGGCAGTGGGCATAGGCACATTAGGATTCGGCTTAAATGGCTGGGAAAGGAATTCGGTTTGTCGAAGTCTCTTAAGAATTTTTTCTCTATATATGTTACTACTCGTATGACGATAACGCTGTAACCCATAATTAGGATATCTGTAAGGTTTACAACTCGTTTTGATTAATAAACCATCAAATTAACACAATTGCGTTGATTAAAATAGTGTATCCTATCATTTAATTCAAATTTACTAGTTATATCTTTCAACATTATATTAGTCCCTTCAATGTCATTAAACTTTTGTTATTCCACTTGGAAATCTTTTCGGGCAATGGGCTGGGTCACAATAAATACTATTTTTCATATTATTTTAATTTATTACAAAACATTTTTCTCACAGATAAATGGTTAAGAAGGGCGTCATATGTTGTGTCTTACAGCTTTGCTTTATTGTACGAATAATTTATTCTTTAAATTTTGATTAAATCTGTGAAATGCACTCTTTGGTGTGAAACGTTTTTTGGAAATTGTGAAATTCACAAAAATATCATCAACATGTTCACTCATGGATTGATTAATTGTCTTCAAGTAGAAAACATAGGGTCAATTGAGGAGAAGAACTTGTTAAGTGTTCGTTTCGGTTTACTTCATCATCATTATCGTCCTATGTTTACTTAACTATTTATTATTAATGTTATTATTAAAATACCTTTTCGTTTCGATATTTTAAAAAAATCACAAATCCGGAAATTCATAGATTCATGCAGGGAAGATAATTGAACTGTTTTGTAAAATTTCATATATTTATAGAAACTTCAAAATTTTAAAGATACGAGGAATTAACATTGGTTAGGAGGAAAGGTGTTTGCATTCGGTTATGTAGGCTATGCTATTGTAATACGAGACAAGTTGAAGTTTTTTTTAACGATTTAAATAGTTCTAATGTTAGCCTAGAAGGTTATTAACACTGGATTAAACATCACACTTTTAACTTAGAGAGTCAAAAGGTGAAAAAGTGCTGGGAAACAACAGTACAAGTTATAACGATACTAGCATAGATTTATTGGATATAAGCACTATATAGACAGACAAACACTTCACACATCAACCACAGTCCAGTCCTAACTCTCAAACCGACGCTAACTAACTGACTCCAATGGCGAACACAACACCTGGATATCACAGTACACATGCTAGCATGATCTCAATGGTCACTTTACAGTGTTGTCTGTCTATAAAACAATATAGATGATACACAAGAAGAGGAATTACTTCAACACACCCTCCTAATTCCGCATTACAAAATACAAATGAAATACATAAATGTTATTATTTCAGCAAGCCTTCCTAATTCCACATTACACAATACAAATAAAATAAATACAAGGGATTACTGAAACAGAATTACTTTAACATCCTGGTTACAAAATACGAATAAAATAAATACAATTAATTAATATAACATCCTAATTCCATATTATACATGTTCACTTTCACAGATTGATATCTAAATTCCAATTTCGGTCCTTTATCAAAACAATTTATTCCAACCAGCGGTGAAGACCTCAATATTTGTTTTCTTCACTTTACCCCGCAGATAGTTTCAGACATCTTCTGGCCCTTTCCACAATAAAATACTATCATCATCTTCATTAACAAAACCTCTAATTATTTCAAAATCACTATTTTGATTTATTTGATAAGCTGTTTTCAAACTCCCACAATTGGCCTTTCTTTTATGCTTATAAATGATATAAGGGAAAGTTATAATTACTTTATTAGACACTCTTGACATGTCTACTTTTTCCCAATACATAAACAATTCTTTAAGAGAGCACATTCCCTTACCTCCTGTTGTCTTAAAACTTGACCAATTAAACACAAGTAATTATCTAGATCAGTGTCTTTCATCTTGTTAAATTCATCCGAATATACCTTTTCTTTCTGATTAAATACCTCTGACCTGTTCATTATTTCTTTAATATTTAACTCTGTCATCTTGTTTAATACATCTGGTTGGTCTTATTTATTTTCTTTTTCCAGATTTAACTCTTCACTATAGTTTATTTCCTCCAGATCTACAACTTCAATAAAATTTGTTTCTTTTATATAACCTGTTTCATCTTGATAACTTATTTCTTCCAGATTTATATTTTCACTAAAGTTCATTTCTTTGATATTGTCTATTTCTTCTATATTTACTTCTTCCAGATTTAACTCTTCACTATGGTTCATTTCTTCTGTAAAACTAGCTTCTTCCATGTTTAAACAAACTTTACAAATATTATTATCAATACCAATAACATTTCCAGTGGCCCCAGAGTCTACCACAAAACAAGCTATATCTGATGAACAAACACTATCTTTGTCTCACGAGGCTTCAGCACTATTATTGAAGTAGGTGGTGAAGAGAAATTCATTATCAAATTTATTATCAGAAGTGGGAGAACTCTTATTTTTTTAATTTCGGACAAACACTTTTAACATGACCTCGATCTTTGCAATAATAGCAGATAACATTTGATTTTTTTTTTTGGGGGGGGGGGTTAGTGACCTTTGAATTCCCATATTTCCAGAATTTACCTTTAGTTCTGAAGGCTGCAAATACATTTTGTGACAGATCCTCCTTTTTCTTATTTTTCTCATATTCCGACAAAAGACAGTTCTTCACATATTCTAAACTAGGCCCTAATTTGTCCTTATTGAACAAAATGTCGAAAGCTGACACTACAGAATCGAACTCTGATGGCATTGCAACAAGTAACTGATTCACTATTTCTTCTTCATCTAATTTTCCACCAGCCACCCTTACTTCAGATTCATGGATTCAAACTTCTGAAAAAACTCTAGTAGAGGTTGGTCATTGTTGTACACCATGTTTCTCCAAGTTCTTTGCACCATAACAAGTGACCTCATACCTCGTTTTTCATATGTTGCTAATAGGGCTTCCATTAATGCCTTTGCCGTCTCCTTTTCGGTCCATCCCGGAAGTTGAATATAAGAAGTATATATATATATATATATATATATATATATATATACATATATATATATATATATATATATATATATATATATATATATATATATATATATATATAATTGTGTCGCCAAGTGGTGTAAGGTGTGAACAAAAGTAGTATTGATGTAATTCCTCTTCTGTGTATCATCTATATTGTATTGTAGACAGACAACACTGTAAAGTGACCATTGAGATCATGTTAGCATGTGTACTGTGAGATCCAGGTGTTGTGTTCGCCATTGGAGTCAGTTAATTAGCGTCGGTTTGAGAGTTAGGACTGGACCGTGGTTGATGTGAAGTGTTTGTCTATATATGTTTATATAGTTTTTATATCCAATAAATCTGTGCTCGTATCGTAATAATTTGTACTGTTGTTTTTCTCTGCACTCTTTCACCTTTTTACTCTCTATGTTAAAAGGTTATGGGCCCAGTGTAACTTGTACGAGTTATTTTTGTTGACGTTAGAGCCGAATTTTTGCTTTGGATTGGATATAAGTTTTTGGGACAGACACTGGTGATTAGTTATTTGTATGGAAATAACTTTATGGACACACGTTTGTGGCCAGTCAATTTTGGTATAACAATAGTGATTTGTTTTGTGATTCGGTGTTACGCCATTTTGTTTTAGTTCGCCGCTTACGGTCAGTGTAACAATGGCGAGTTCAAGTGTTCCGAATGTTTCAGTTGAAAAATTTGAAGGATATAACTTTAGTATTTGGTACTCCAGAATTAAATTATTCCTGGCCGCTTGGGGCTTACTCGGAGTTTTAAATGAAGAGCCCCCACGACGGAACCGGAACTTAACTAGTTAACTAACCCTGAAGAAGCTCACAGCACGATGAGCGAAAGCTTGGTTCATAACACCAACATGACAAGGTCCATCCCGGAAGTTGAATATAAGAAGAATATTAATGAGCATGGAAGCCTACGTGAATATATATATATATATATATATATATATATATATATATATATATATATATATATATATATATATATATATATGTATGTATATTGGAGTTCCAGTGACCGTGAAGGATGAAAAAGAAGACAAGGGAAGGGGGGAGTCCAAAGAACCGTGAAAGAGGCTTTTGAGGATTTCTATGATGTAAGAGGGGGAGGCACCCTTGGGATAAACCCACTTTGACATTTTCATTGATGTTATAACTTCATCATATAACAGCTGAGTACACGAGTACTACAAACCCGGAGCGGAAGTTCGCAACTTTTCTTCAGTTATCCTTGATCTAATTTATTCATAAAACTCAACACTCACTTCTCGAATAAATGTTTAAGAAAAACAAGTTTTCTTAAGATGTGAAAGAGTAGATCATTTAAAATTTTCCAACCCCAGAGATAATTTATTAGCTATAAAGGTGGGTAATTTTAATTTGAGGCAAGTATTTTATCAGTAAGGGACGTAAGTAAGCTTATTACGTGGGGTGCTTAATTACTGATCTCTAGATATCTTTTTCGTCACCTATGAATCGACTATAGAAGATAGAGACTCTGTTTGGGGTTCATCCAGCCTCTATAAACTCAGTATCCTTAATGCGGTAAACCCCTAAAGTTTGCACATAGGATTAGAGATAGTACATTCCCTACCATGTACTAAATCCTTCATGGATTTTAGTGTTACATTTTTTTTTTAAGGTTAGTGAATTCCACAACCTGAAGTCCACAACAATACTTATTTTATATAAAGGGCAATAAACTACTAATGGTTTTTTCCTCACAACTTGACAATACACATTCTTAATACTATATATATATATATATATATGAATAAATATATGAATATATACAAAAAGAGCGGAGTGGCTCAGTGGTAGAGCACTGAGTTGCCATCCCAGAAATCCTGGTTCAAATCCCGCTGCAGGCCTTGACTTTTATTTAATCTGTTTGCAGCGGGAGATGAATCATATTGGATCTAGGTCCCTCCTGGGGCCCACCCAGCCTCTATAAAATATTGTAAAAATAGGGTACCCAAAATAAGGGGGGGAAATCTGGCCGTTGAGCGTGACCTAGGACAAGTCACCTCGCTGCAGAATCATTGTCCATGAAACAGTACAGTCTCCACCATGTACTGAGCCCCAGACCTTTCATGGGTTGTAGTGGTACAGGTTTATATATATATATATATATATATATATATATATATATATATATATATATATATATATATATATATATATATATATATATATATATATACGGTGCTCTGTAACTGCCACCTTACACAAAATGTAGTTCTTAGCTTATTTGTAAGGTTTGGAAACAATATATGATCCCCTTTATTTTTAACATGAACGAAGCTAACAGTGGATCAGTTAGTAATTAAACTTTCTATACAATGAATTGTACTCAGAATTAAACATAGCACACCAATTTCTGCGGAAACTGCTTGTCAAGGAAGGATTACTTTGTTGGAGTATTCATTTAACGTCTTTTTATGCTGCAATGGCTAATCGGACGATGCTACAGTGGGGGTCCTAAATTTTGCCTATCCAGGTTTAATTAGGATAGGGAACTTTAAGGAGTTCCTGGCATCGTACAGGCTCGTGACCCCCATTTTACGTCTCTTCAAAAGTACGGCATAAGCAAGGATTTCTCACTCCCATTAAAAAATACTAAGACCACCTGCCGGGCTGCGAACCCGCGATCTTGGGATTAGTAGGTTCTTATGCTAACCACTATACCGCAGGTGACCCTAGGACTACTTTGTTGGTCAAATCAAAAATAATGGATTATGTTAGGAATCCATCAAATTATATCAAATTCATTTAATTATATTGAATTATGATTAATTATGATACACAAAGTATTTTATCACGGGTAATAACCTATTATGAAAAAAGATGGGTAATTAAAATAATACCTCACCGTTTGAAATGGAAAACAGGAGAAAACCAGTTAATTTTAGGTGAGTGTTAGGCTCTGGTTCAAAGTTAGTGGATTTCTCGGCAAATAAGGTCTCCAATTATTCTCTGTGAGTTTCCTTCCATCCAGGAATGACCAATGGACGATAACAGAATAAATAATATCTGTCACAACCGATTTCGAATTCAGTTTTCTCCTTACTAATGAAAATCTTTTAATCTTTACAAATTTTTTTTTAATCTCAGTTTTGATCCAATGAGCTACGTCTATTAATAGTCCTTTAAATAATGTAAGAATATTAAAGGTCACCTTGCAAAGGATCGAGTTTTTTAATATATCTTATAAACGTGGTCCATGGTTATCTTCCTCCTTGACAAGACCTGTGCCTCTCTAAACATTCATTTTCCATAAAGAAACATCTTCTTTCTTAATTATATTTCAATCAAAGAATAGTATCAAAATATGGAAATAGAAGTAAAATATCACAGTTTTTGATGAAATCTAAGCAACCTTACCACAAAATAATTCAGGCCAGAGATATTTTATATGTGTCGCTTCATCCATGAATTAGTCGGAAACATCCTTCAACAATAATGTGTTACATTTTTAGTCGACATTACACACCTTGATGGAGTTATTTGAGTGTTCCTTGCATATTAGATAGAGAAATAAATGTTTACGGTTTACTTATTGGTGAAAAGTGAGTGATAATAATTCATATTACATCTAATGTGTTTATTAATCTCCTTTAATACATTCTCTTTCAACAAAATGAGATCGAAGAATTTTTTTTAGCTTTTTCTTTCTAAATCTTGCACCTTCTATTTCCAAATAAATATTGAAAACTTCAAAAATGTGAATGCTTAAAAGAATTTAATTAACAGTGGAATGAGTATGATCAAAATTGGTAGTTCTGGATTTATACAGTACTTTTTTTCAAAATCAGAAGCCTCGATAAGTAAAAAAATGGCAATACAATTATTTATTTCAGCTCAATCAGTGACATTAGCCAATATACATTTAGATATATCCAAGTAATGTGAACATATCAGAACCAGCCATAGAATAAATAAATATCAATGTAAACTTTAATTATATTAATACAGATTAATTATTTTTTGTATATATTTAATTTATTCATACGAGTAAACATTAAACAAACAGACGAAATTTAAATTATTGTATAATTATTTTATTTTGGTTCTTAGCCACAACAAAATTTCCAAGGGTAACAACCACTCAGACTACCCAGGTGACTTCCACATTCTTTGGTAAGCATAAATTCATATGTATTTATTTATTTAAATTGATATATTTATAATTTATATTATTTGTAATACTATTAATATTAATACAAGTGTTTTACTTGTTAATTTTATTTACTCATTTTTTCCACCTAACTTATTTACTGACTACTGACTTTTTCTTAGTTATGTTTTTGCCTTTTGAACAGTTTTAAGTCTTTAGTCAGTTTAGTTTGATATGTACAGCTCAGTCTGGAAAATTTGGATATCTCTCATTTCTGGTTCAGTAATAGCGGAATGTTTTATAATTATACAAATGCTGAATTTTATATACCCTACTACGTTTTGGGATTACACGGGCCATAGACATATTTAGAAGCTGTTAATAAGGTGTAGGAGCAACTACAAGAAAAGAAGAAATCACATAACATTTGTAACATGCATGTCTTGGACAAAGACTGAATAAAACAACTTGATAAAAGTCACAAAATAACTAAAAATCTTGGGAACTGGGATAGAAAAGAACACACTGCAACTTAACAGAAATTAAGACAATTTACAGACGACAGTCAATGATTAAAGGGGTAGAAACTAAAATTGTGTTGACAGTTTTCTCTCTCATGGCAATCTCTCTTAAACTAGCACAAACCGGTGATTAAAACAGTGGGTCAAGGTCACGTTCTACATGAGTACCTAGAGCTCTTCCACTGTGTACATAAATTATATAATATAGTTTCATCTTAGACGTTACATCGATGATAAACAAGCGCAGAGACGTTAAATAACTCAAATGGTAACTATGAAACGAAACAAAAACTAATTGATTAGAAGAAAATTTAATGTGAATATTACTAAGAAATGAGATGTTTTGTGTTGTTTTTTTTTTCATAAAAACAGACATCCGATTTTATGAAAATGAAACATGTTTCAAGAAAAACATATTCAAAAATTTAACAATCGCTTTTTTTTTTAAATATGTATTAATGCCGCTTTACATATAGTGATGTGAAAATATTTGGCCGTAGATATAATGAGTAATATAGATAATGGCAAGGTTGTGCAATTATACTCATCTATAAGTAAAACCTTTATTATGTCCCATTGCTTCGTCCCAACTTGTATGCCATTATCAGAATAGTGGTCTAGAGGCTACCACGAGTTTTGTCAACATTTGATTGATTTTATCTGTGTCCTCTTGATCTCTAGGTTCTAATAATGGCTTGAAAGTTAGGCCGAAACGTTAGAACATAATAAATAAGTTATGTTTATTGATATGTACAATTTTTTGTACCATATCACCTACCGTTTTCTATATTATACTCTAAAAATATTACAGTTACCTACAAAAAATACACATATAATGAAATTTAAAGCAAATTATTTAAAAAATATTATAATATTTAGGATTTCCTTATAAAATTTTTTCTAGAACGATTTAAAAAGTAAACTTTTATATAACAATATTGAAAATCATTTTCGGTTTCCTATACTGTCAAGCACATGAGTCGGAATGACTTCCAATAAAGTAAATAAGGTTTCTCCTTCAATGAAATAAGTTTCATGATAAAAATGCTGGTATCCTGTTGTTCATATTTATTTATTATTTTTTTTTTTTTGCTGCAAAAGTCTCTTCTCTATTCTTCTACTATTACTTTCCTCAAATTTATTTTTGAAAACATGACTCATTTTCTAACAAAAAACTATAAATTAAGATAAATAATAGAAATTCTTGACGGCTTATATCAAGAACTACCTTGAGACAACTGGATTTCAAACATTTCTATAACACTGGAATTTTGTGATATTGGTTAGGGTTTTTGGTGAGAGGTAATGGAAAAGGTCAGAAGCTAAAATGAGTTCTTACCAGAACCTATTTGCACTTTTCAATCACTGATAATAATTATGCCAAAGGGTATTATAAAATAAAATTTGTAAAAAATCTAGTCATTATTAATAAACAATATAATCAAAATATTTTTTCAGGTGACACTAATGAGATATCAGAGTTAGCAGTGGAAGCAGAAAGACGAAGTGGCGGATCAGGTAGCAACATTATATCTGTAGGACTCGGGACCATCTTTATTTCCCTCTTCAGCCATCTCATCAGGTGACATTAACTGTGCCGCAGACCGTAAGCCCTGAAACGTGGGCTGTGATATTCCTTATGCCAGTTATAGTAAGACATTTAGGATTAAGTACCTAGAATAAGTACCTAGGGCCCTAGAAGATTAAGTACCTAGGGCATCCCATTGAGCTCTGTTTGTTTTATAATAAGTCATACGGGATTATAATATATCATACTGAACTTTGTTCATAATGCCTAAGATTTAATCCTATTTTGTCTAATATATATATAGCCCTCCAGAAATGTTATTCATTTATTGTGATCCATTATTTGTCATTTATTAAATTTTTTTTAAAAGTGATTTCCATTGAAGGAAGACATAACTTTCGTCTAAATGGGTTTCATTAATACTTATTTTACTTTAGATATTAAATTGTGTCAGAAAATTTTTTTTTTAAATATATGTGTGTGTGTAAATACATATATGTCTCATATTGTATTAATGTATACCCACAACTATTGAAACTATAAGCAATAGAATTTTCCATGTTTGTAGAGTATTTTTGCACTAATTTCAGTTCAATAAATAGTTTTTTTATCGTGTACAGTTGTTTGCAAACTGATATTACTTAAACATAAAGTAATCGAAGACATGTTTTATTGGGCGAGATATAAAATTTTGTTTTAGTAAGATATCAGCCACACTTGTTTTAACCAGAAGGATGTTGCTGCGGTGGGAACTAAATTTAATGTTGATATGTTATTTGCTGTGAGGTTCTATTATTATGTCTTATACAATGAGTGTAGATGTATTAAAAATGGGTTTCAAAAAATGTTTACCGTATCTCATGATAACTTTAAATAAAAGGTCATTTTAAAGTCACATATAAAATTTTGATGAAATAAATTCAATAGGAATCGTCTGAAATATATATGAAAAGAAAGCCTAAAATTTTATTTAAAGAATCGGTGGCCACTTTTTTGACCTCACAACAAAACTAATCACTATAGAAAAACATGGCTAAAATAACATTGCAGAATTTCATGGAACCAGGCTGAAGATGAATAGGAAGCTTCTTTTCCATAATGCTGAAAAGAGATGACAGCTGCAAAATGAGACTATCAGGAAAGAGAAATTTCACATTAGTTCAGAAAGAACATTTATATTCAGTCAGTAACAAATAGCATATAACACTTTTTAAATCCTATGAAATAATTACTTTCCCTCTTTAAAAAAGATATAATATTTTTTTCCAGCACTTCAAAAGTGATATGGATAAAAACCTTTCATAGAAAAGTAAAACTTAAATCAGAGTTTAAATTATCGAAGAAAACATTTTTAAGAAAACCTTACAGTTGTAAAAAACTGTTCCTAATATTTTAAAGTCTTGTTATAAAGTAAATTTATCAACATATCAAATTTATATTACTTATATATTATTTTTTATGTGAGTTTCTCATGTATATATATATATATATATATATATATATATATATATATATATATATATATTGAGAGAGAGAGATCCTCACATTGCACAGCGGTAGAAGAGGAAAAGATTATGATGATGATGATATTTACAGAGAGAGAGAGAAAGAGAGAGAGAGTTCCAAAACTTACTCTATAAAACTAAACGAAATATATAATAAGCTTGAAAACTATAGCGATTGCCCGCTTTTAAACACTTTAGTATAAAAATTGCACCTCCTTTAATCTTAAAGTTAATATATACTACGATAATTTTTTTCTTGTGAGGCAAAAAATGAATAGTCCTTTCCTTCCTAAATTAATCAAATACTTTCTGATTAATGAGGAACCACAGATATATTTCACCAATTTTAAATGACATCATTAACCAATGTACTAAAATTAAAAAAACATCTATTGTTTGTTCATTTAACGTCACTTTTTGCTGCTTTGCTAATCCGACAATGCTACATTGGGAGCTCTAAATGTTGCCTATCCAGGTTTAATTAGAATATGGATTTTTAACAAGTACCTGACATTGTACAGGCTCGGGACCCCCGTTTAACGTCCCTTCCGAAGGACAGCGTAACTAAGGATTTTTTACTCCCTTTAAAAAATCCTAGGGCCACCTGCCGGGCTACGAACCCGCGATCTTGGGCTTAGTAGTTTGTTATTCTAGACCACAGGTAGCCCAAAAAAACATCTAGGACTGGGAATAAAATTTAAAAAAAAGTTTAAATGGAATAACATAATTATGCTATCATTTAAAACTTTTAACTAACTTTATCTTTTTTTCATTTCGATTTTCCACCTTTATTAAATTTTATTTGATGAAAACTGTTCAATGCAACTCATGAAAACAAATTAATGTATGAAAGATCACACAGGCCCTTGTTAAAAAGTTAGCCATATTTTTAGTAGGGCATCAGTTTTCAATATTTGATTTAACTTTAACATTTTTTTTTAGTATGAGCATTGGAAAGTTAAATGATTTATTCAATTTTCCAGAGAAATAAAGAATATCTTCATACATTTTTCAAGGGAATAATAATACCTGGGCCCTTGACCCAATTGAGAAGTGCCGAAGGAACGACCATGTACCACGGTTCTGTAGCCTACTAATAAATGATGAAACTTTTTTAATATAATTGAGAGAAATTCAAGAAAAGAGGTAGTACTAAAGTTATTTAAATCAAAACAACCAAATAGTTTCTTAAGTATAGTTTAGTCAAAAGAATCAAAATTAATTTTAGTTTTTCTTTAGGTTCTTGTAAACATCAATCATGTTATCTAATAATTCATTCACTCAATGAAAACCTATTTCCAGTCGGTTTTTTTGGCATATAACTTTATTATCAATCATGATTGATATTGATTTATATTTAATTAATTGTCAAATACAAACATATATAATTTGAGCCCTTTGAATCTTTTATATGATCTAAAAACAATACCGCAGTGAAATTAGTGCAAAAAAAGTACATGTACATATTATATAATCATGCCAAAGCATTAAGTGTATACATTGTTGTTAATAGTATGTAAGTTATTTGTAAATAAATCCATATATTTAATGAATATGTTAAAGTTTAAGCAAACTATTAAAACATAATTTATGGTGTACACATCATTAAAAACCGCTGAAGTAGTAATAGTAAACTTGGTTATGAGTGTAGTCAAGAAAATAATCTCACTATAAGTATAATGCTGTTTTTAATATGCGCTAACGTTGCAATCTGATTTGCAAAACTAGATACATGTTATAATTAATTGTTTCATATGAAAAAAAACACATTACAAAGACTCAAAATCTGTGGAAAAGCACCCACTAAAAACGAAATATGGCAAGATTTTGAAGTTAGAAAATTACAAATATGTTAGATAGGATTCACAAAAAACAATATTAAATACAACAGCCCATGAAGAAAGAGTTTGAAGCTAAATAAGCATTGGCATACAGCTACACAATAACCATAAAGACTTACATGGAATCACTACAACAAAAGAAACATCTCTATCAATGCTGTAATACAGTAGCTCTACCAGAAGCCATCTAATTCTTAAAAACAACAGTAATCAAGGGAAAAACAAAAATTAAGGAGATGGAAAAACAAGTGAGAAAAATACTGAGAAAGATTTATGGACCAGTCTACAAACAGAGCACCAGGATGAAGAGACTGAGAGTATAACTGTTTAAACACAAAGAGACTATAACAAATAACATCAGGAAAAGAAGAGCCAAGTCCTACAGGCACATTTTCAGAATGAATAATGACAGACTTATTACAAGAATCTTCAGCATAATTATTAACAGAGCAATAAAAACCAAATGTATGTAAGAAATTGAAGAAAACCTCAATAGGCTGAGGATTTCCACATAAGGGATAGCAGATAGAAAAAAAATTGGGGGAAATAATCAAGAAAGTGAAATTAGAACATATAAATAAAGGCAAAAGAATTGGAAAAAAGTAGATAGCAGAGAGGAAGAAGGATCATGGTGAATATATGAGAAGATTGCGGGCAGAGAGAGGGAAAAAGACAATTACTTTTGTTTGTGTTCTAGCCTTCTACTTAATAGGAAATACTGATGATACTAATTATAATAATAATACATAAATAAATATATATATATATATATATATATATATATATCTTTAATATATTGTGATTATATCTTGTTTTGCAAAACCCAGAGAAAAGACCTCAGTCATAACCATAGTCTCTGAGTTGTTGGCCCACATTAAAGCAGTATTATGCTTAATGTATGTTTCTTTTCTCGGCCTCCGCCAAATTTTTCTTTAATGTATCATTTAAAACAGTTTACAATTCAATAAGCCAAGCATAATATTTAAAACTAAAATTTAAAGTATTATAAGCAAGTATTAATAAGTGGATCAGGTAATATTATATTAATTTTCCAAACTTAACTGATGTTTAAGGAGGGGCTATGGGCAATAGTCGTGCTCAATCAGTTTTTATTGTATTTATTGTAGCAGTATATTAACATATACTGTTAATGTTAATAGAATTTTACAGTATATTGGAATTATAAGTATTAAAAATGAAGTATTAAAAATGTAATTATTTTTTTAAAAATAAATTTTACAAGTCTGTATAGTTTTAAGAACTGAAATTTTGATGTTATTTGTAAATATGCTTAAACTTTATCATCTTTTATTTTAAACGAAGCATATTTCCTTTAAATAAACATCAATAATTTACTGTCAATGGTTGAAATTTGTGTCAAAAAACAAGACATAATTATTTCTATCTCTTTTATCTTTTATTCATGTAATAACCCTAATCATGCATGAATATATTAGATGAATTTCAACGTTATTTTATGATAGTAGGCATTAAGGTAAGTCTATGGGGGACAAGAAAAAATAACTATATAAAAGAAATATATAAAAAACATTTTAATACATATTTAGTTGTTAATATTTACTAAATATGTTAATATTAATAAATATATTAAAGTAATATTACTTTAATATTACATAATTGTAATTAATATATGTTTAGTTCATTTAATACGTATCTCCGCCTCACCCTGGCAATGCTCTAACCATTTGAGCCACCGGGGTCGCTCCCTAAAATTAAAAGTAATGTTCAATGAACATTCTTCCTCGTGTATACATCGCAAAATTGAGAGAACATGGGATATGGGATATGGGATCGGTGAAGAGAACAGATTTGTCCTAGGTAGGGAGTGACCTCTGTGATAGCCACAGCGGTTAGAGCCTTGCCACAGTGAGGCAGAGATCCGGGTTCGAATCCCAGCTGGGGGAAAATCTTTTCTCTTCAAAATAAAAATATTTAAAAATTAAAGCAATGATTAAATAATTATAATATATTTAGTTGTAGTAATCAGTATCTATGGAAAATCTTGGGAGGGAAAAAAAAGTCACCATTGTATTTACCAATATTTTTTTTAAATAATCAGTTTATTCATTACCTGGTAGAAATTAGTCTTTACTACAATTACTGCTTAAATAATATTTGACACATTTTTTATTTAACTGCATTTTGATACTGTTACTGTATACTATATCATAATTTTATCATTTCTTTTTCTGGCTTATTGTTTTTTTATTACCTAATCTACATAATAAGTTTGTTGAAAACTTCAGTCACTTTTGATCAAGGGCAGTTTTTAGATAATTCTATTTCTTTTAAAAAAATATCCTCCTTTTTAAAAAACTTAGTTCTTCAATTCCTTAGTAATTTTCTTCTTATTCTTCTTCTTTGACTCCCTCTTATGCTATTGCTAGCGTCGAGGAGCCTCCACCCAATGCAGCCAGTCCTCACGGTCCTTACTCAGCCGCCTCATTTCCTGGAGGGTCTTGCCTCTCTCCTCTCCAATGCGCTGGATATATTCCTGATAGGAAACTCTGGGACGGCCTCTCGGCCTCTTCCCAGTGGGTCTACCTTCCATGACCTTCCTCGGCTCTCTCTCTTCATCCATCCGACAAACGTGGCCAAACCACTTTAGCTGTCGGTTTTTTATGGAATTTTTCAGCTCGATCCCTATCAGCTCCTCTCTGACTATTTCATTCCTGATGCGGCCTATCCTGGTCTTCCCAACGACTCTCTGCAGGAATTTCATCTCTGCCGCTGTCACTCGGCTAGCTTGTTTGTACAGCATAACCCAGCTTTCACTTCCATAAGTGAGGGTTGGGAGGTAAACTGATTTGTAGATGTGCATTTTGGTTTCCTTTCCAACCTCCCTATGACCAACTATACAGTTGCAAAAAGGGTAGTAAACTGGTTGGCTGTTGATATTCTATTAGCTACTTCTGGCTCAATTCTTCCCCTGCTGCTAATGATTGTCCCCAAGTAGGTGTACTCTTCCACAACTTCAAGTACCACCCCATTACAGATCAGCTGGAAGTCCTCGTGTTCCTCTCTTGATACCACTAGTACCTTGCTTTTATTGCCATTTATTGTCATTCCTTTGTGGATGAGTTCTTCCTTCCATTCCACCAGGGCTTGCTGCAGCTTGTCTTTCGTGTCCGCAATCAATATTATGTCATCGGGATACAATAGGCTTTGAAACATAACATTTCTTAAGTTCCACTTGCTGATGACCGTCCAGGCAGTACGGCGCTTACAGATATTAAATAATATAAATAGAAGAGGACTCAAGCTGTCGCTCTGCCTCAGACCTCTCTCTATGAGAAAAGAATTGGACTCTCTTCCGTTGATCCTCACTACTCCTTTCGCAGCCTCATATGCTTATTTAATTGCAGTGATGAGATCTTCTGGCACATTTTTAGGCGCCAAAGCATCCCATATTTCTTATCGAGTGACAGAGTCGAATGCTGCTTTTAAATCAAGGAAAGCCATGTATACATTCGTATCTCTGTCCCATGCTTTATCTGTGATACTTTGTAATACGAAAATGTGATCTTGAGTCTGTCTCCCTGGGCAAAATCCTGCTTGTTCCCTCTCTATTCGGTTCTCAATTTGCAAGCCTTAGTTTCCTTTCTAGGATTGAGTATAGCTTGTAAGCCACCATGAAAGCAAGCTTTAACTAAAATTTAATTTACTTAAATAAATTATTAATTATCAGTGGTCCCATGTAAAGAGGAACTTCATTAGCTTTTTCTATGTTCCAAAATAGTCTTTTCACATTCTACGTTCAGCAGCTTTCCTCCTTTATTTCTAGCTGATTTTGTAATTGTCAGCTGTAATTGATAAAAATAATAATTGATAACAACAATTCTGTGCAAAAAATATGATATGTGGACTTGTTGACTCTGCTCCATTTATTTTCAAGATCAACAGCACAAAAATTATAACAAATTATATAAATTGAAGAAAGTTAATCGTTGAGAAAGAAAATATATGTTAATATAAATTAAAATGAGATTATTTTAATTTTATAAAACAATATTTAATTCCTCCTTTACCTCTCTTTTGTCATGGACTCTAACAACCAACCATAAATCAAGGTTTCAGGCTACCGAAATGAGGTTTCTTAGGAGGAGGAAGGGAAGACCAAAAGAGATTGAGTGCATAATAAAACATTAAGGACACATCTTGAGACAGTTCCAGTCACTGAACTAATAGAGCAGAACTGGCTCAGATGGTGTTGACATTTGTTACTTTTAAGTTGCGGACCTAAGGCGCACAGCAAAATATGCATACAATGCAAGAGTATAGGGCAAGAGAGGGAGAGGAAGACCAAGACTAAAGTGGGAAGAGGGGGTAAAGGAGGCTTTCAGGAAAAGAGGAATGGATTGGAATAGAAGAAATGTGCTGGTGCAGAACAGAGACAATTGGGTCAAGCTCTATAAAGGGTTCCCTCACACTGCTTAGGCGGTAGGCGAGGACAAAAGATTATGGTGATGAAAACAATATTTATTACTAGTAACTAATATGTAAGATGGGAGAAAACAAAATTTTAATCTTATCTGGCTGTAGCCTGGTCAGCAGCAGCTCCTCTCTCAAAGGAACTTCACAAGACAAGGATGCTGTTGCTGTCCACAAATCAAAGACAAAAACCATGATACTCATTCCTTGATTATCGGAGTTCAATTGATATTGAAAGTTAATCATGTTTAATGTTTTGATTTTCTGTTTTTGCAGCTAAAGAATAAAACAGTCAATTAACCTAAAATTGATGCAATAAAATGAAAATTTTGTTGTAAATATATTTTCAAGACAAAGGATCTGCATGAAATCAAAAATAGCTATAGTTAACAACAATGGCGTTGACAAATAGCTTGATGGCAAATTTATTTTTTATAATTTTTTGCTTTTGTTCGTAACTAAAGATGCTAGGGTTCATCTTACATTTAGATGAATAAAGGCATTTTTATTTTTATTTTACATAGTCCTGTTCAACATTTGAAGTCGTCGACAAGCACAAAGCCTAGATTTTATAATATTTGGAATTGTTTAAAATTAATATCCGTGAAGTCATTCATGGATTATACCTATGAATCTTTAATGAACAAATAATCATATTTTTCATTTAACACTTCATTCTTATTGTTTTGTTTGAATTTACCTTGGGAATCTTTTTTCCATAAGGGAGGACTTTTTACAGACCACTTATGTAGTACATAAGTACAAAGGTACATCAATATGTTGTAAAGTCTCACCTTGCTGTGGTTCATGCTTTCCATGTTGCAGTGTCAGTAATTGAAAATGGTATTAAGATGCAAATTTTTTTTAGTAGAACATTCAAAGACTAATTTTTTATTTAAAACATTACTCTTGAATATAGTTTTGGTTTTGGAATGATTAAGGTTTACATAAATCATAATTTAAAAACAAAAGTTTATTATAAATTGTAAACATTAATGATCCTGGTTCTGACATAATTAAAATTCTTTAGATTTATAACTTTTATCTTGTATAATATAGTAATTCATCAAATTTATAAATTGTAAATATTTGTAATAGTTTTCAATGTAGAGCTAACTATTTATGATACTAGTTCTAGCAACTTTTTAAACCAATGAATGGAAAATCCTAACTTATAGAAAAATAAGACTTATAAATAATTACACTTATTTTTGACTTTCAGAGATGAGCCTTTCACTGAAATAACAACGACAACAAAAAAATACTCTGCTCATTTTCAAAATTCTTATAATTTTTTCATTTAACTATTAAGAAGAGGGTATACAATTATTTATGGTGAGTTCAAAATAAAAAAGAATATATTAATAAAGCTTAGTTTATTTATATTATGTGATAATTTAAATTATTTTTAAAAATCATTTAAAAACTTTTTTTTTATAATTTATCATACATATATGTATTAAATAAATCAATATTAATACACATTTTAGGAACCAATTATGTATGGAAGTTGAGTCACCTTTTATAAATAGAATCTGTGAGGAAAGAAAGAGAGTCTAGTAAAATTGATTTAGATTAAATAAAATATTAAAGTTCAAACGTTAAAGCCTTTAACAAATTGTCTTTCCCCTTTGCTGGCTATTTTTTAAAAACATGTTATGCTGCTCAATGATATGAGCATATCAGTGTATTTAACTCTTTTTTTTATATATATGGAGTTAGATACACTGAGGTTTGCAAAACTTTTTGTATCAACCATTTTTTTTTATGCATTAATATTAATTAATGTGACTCCTGTTTCCTTACTTTTACGAGAAATTGACAACTTATTATTAAAAAGCCTAAGTAATATTACAGAAAGTAATTTGTTTCTTATCTATAATAACAAATTTATCTTAATCTTAATTTAACTTAATTATTTTAAAAAATAGCCATCTACAAAACAATATAAAAGTTCTTAAAGACTAACAATAATGACTTCTATTTACCAATACTATTTAAATTTACTACTATCTACAGTCTTTTGCAATTCAACTTGTACCTGATTAAAACTGAAGAAATTAATCCATATTTCTAATCTGGACAGTTTCAGCAATGAACAATTTGTATTGGAACCTATTCTAATTATAGTTAAATTACTTTGTGAATTGTTTGAAAACACACAGTTAATTAAAATCAATACTGATACAAATAGTATTATAAAAATGTATGTATATACAATAATTAATACGTATTATTTTTAAATGTCTTAATATATTTTATTTGAACACTTCATTAAAAATAATTTTCTATTCCATTGTAAAAAAAATAATAATATTAACAATGAACAATCAAAATTCTCGATTACACATTTTATTATATTCTATTATTACATTTCAGTTATACTTTGGCCCAAACTACAGGTTTCATTTCTCTCTCATTGAGTAAAAGGTTTGATGCATTAGTTTCTTGGTTGGTTTTAACTTCTTGTTCAGGTTTCTTAAAGATATCATAAATGTAGCTTACAACATTTCCTAGTACAAGAGTAATAATTACAGCAAACATACTGTACCATGTGTAAGAGATTCTATATAAAACAAAGGCTTCTTCTTGATTTTCCACTCTGAAACATAAATATTTCATCAAAGCACCCTAAATACTATAATAATTAGTTTACAGTAGTAATAACTATATTGCAATGTATCAATTATGGTTTGCTATTGGTATAATGATGGTTTGCTAAGCAAATGTAACATTGCGACAAGGAGAATTTACCTACTACTAGCCTTTTATCTATGCATTTGCCCTCTAAGTTTATTTTTTTATTCATTATCTGTTACATCTTTCTTTTATCATTGCCCCCCCCCCCCCGGAGTGCATTATTTAAAGCACCCGTCTTTTTACCTTCAAACCGACGTGGCGGGGTCTATAATTGTAGAATTCACTTCAAACCTTTTGTCCAACCCTTAGTTGAGTTTTTACCACCAGTTGAGTCCTTAGAAATAGCTTCTGTTGATTAAAACTTCAAAAGTTAAATTTAGCCTTTAAATTTTAAATGTTCATTGAAATGTAATTAATTGTAACTTTCAATTTGCTTAACATTGGAATCTTAATTTAAATAAATTTAAAAAAATCATGTAATATGTTTTTAAAATTTATTTTCTCTATTTCTATTTTTATTTTTTAGGAATACCTGTTGGTATTGCAAATTATATCATAAGCCTGTTGTTCATATTTTTCAAATGTACAGTAATAAAAAAAAAGAAATGTCCTGTATCAAGAGGTGTGCTGTCACATTGCATTTTTATTAACATTACGTTTTTACTCTTTATTTTCTAGTATTTTCAGCCACTTTGTTCTTTACACAAAAAAAACAAACAAAATCCATTGAGTAAAGAAAGTCCTGAAGAATTTTTATAATTAGTTGACTTTCTTTTTTTTTTTTTTATTTAAAAACAAAAAAAATATTTTTAAATAAAAATTTCATATGTACAATGTAATCATATTGTAAAATACATAATTTTACAGTTTTATATTCTTAAGCCCAATATGTAAATAGTAAACTTGCTATATGTTTTTTAACGGGCTTAGTATAAGCTCACTTTTGTGCCGGTCGGAGAGCACTATTTAAAGCAAAAATAAATTTATTTAACGCAATAATGCATCACCAATAAAAATAAGAATAAATAAAACAAATGTAAAAAAAAAAAGAGAATCCCGAACGAGATGAAAAACCCTATCTGTACTCCCGTATTGAAAGGGAGAAAATGCTATAAAACATAAGCGATCTGGAAGGAGTATTTCATGATTAACTAAATCAAATGCTTTTGAAAAATCTAACAGAGCTATTATAGTGATTTTCCAAGGAAGGTTGAAAGTCTTGAATAATAATCAATAAATCAGATTTGCGGGAAAAAAAATCAGATTGGGGACGATTGAGGTTAACTTTCTGTCGAACAAGTTATTATCCTGGGAGTGGACTGTGGACTTGAAAACCCTAACAGCTCCAGTATCTCTATCTGTTATCACATCAAATCAATAAATTGTAATATAGACTTCCTAATTATGGCAGTAATAATAGGAAATACCTCACAGGAGTTATTATTATATCAAGCTAAACCCATTACTGCATTTTAATTGATTCATTCAATATATTATGTTTATCTGTAATATTGATACCATAACCATATAATCTTATTGCTATTGAGGTAAACCCAAAGATAAATCACAAATCAGTGAATTGGTAAGCATACTAAGAATTTGGTGACAATAAGTCCATTTTTAATTTTTCACAATCACAATTTTAAGAATAACCTTTTTAAAAAAATAATTTTGGATAAGTAATTATCTACTGGTGTAAACAAATCATATTTTCATCACATAGAAACATAATAAACCTGCTGTAGAATCATTGTTATTTTAATATCTTTAAATGGATTAACTATTCCAACACCACTGACAACTGCACATAAAATCCCTTTAACTCCGACTCACCGACACTAGCATTACAATGTACATTCATTGACATATTTCCCTATACCTTTCTCTGGCAGGATCCCAATGATAATTCAATCCCTCAAGAGTAAAAAGTAGATAAAAAAGTTTGATATTTATATGAATGGCGTGAAAATCATTTAAATAAAAGATCCATTTAATTTTAGGGTTACTTTTTACTAATATATGAACTTAAAAAATGAACTCTAAAATAAATTCATATTATTGGTATATTTACAGTAGATGACACTTGACTATAGTTATTATTGCCTAGCTTAGATTCAATATTACTCATCTAGGTTTTTTTATTAACTTACGGATTTATGTGGACAGGTTCTGGACAATCCCTCACCGAACTCGGAAGTGGGGGATGAACTTTCAGTCCTAGACTCCTTGAGTAAGATTCTCCCAAAGCAATCCAACTCAGACAAACCACGCTTACAACCATCCCTACGGTTGCTCCCTATATAAATTTGAAAATATGTTAAAAGTATTAACTCCTCTAAACTTAAATAAATATTAAAAATTTCGTTTGTTTACTTCACTATTACTAATATTATTGAACATTGATGAATATTCTAATTTATGTTTAAATTTAATATGTAAATATATCATTCTATCTTTAAAAGAAAGTTTGAGCACTTTTTGAAGCAACTTAAAAAACAAACAAAAAAACATCCAAACACATACTATCAAAAAAAGAGAGTGGATTAATATTTAATTTTTATTTGTAATACTCAAGCAAGCTTTTAATTTTATATTAGACAAATATTTATTTCTTAAACCACCAATATTTTCAATTTAGTATACAAAAGTCAAATTCTTACAGTAATAAACAAATGTACCCACCATTGCATTAACTTTAGGGAATCGAATCCCCAGGAGAAAAACAGCCAACAATGATCCCGTCAGTGTGCTTGTTAAAGAAACGCCAAGCTAAAAAAAAAGAAGAATGAAATTATAAACAAATAATAATTTTAAAAAATGATTAGTCAAAATAAATATATAGTTTTAATAACTCCTATGAACTATTTGTTCTAACAGTGATAAATTAGAAATAAATGTAAACAATTGAAACAAATGAAAAACAAGTTTTCAAAAAAAGAAAGACAGTGTGTTTATCACTAGCTCATTTAGTCTAAACCAGAAATAATCCATATGTAGATCATGAGTAAATGTTAGAAAAAAATTAGCATTGAATAATTTTTTTAGTGTAAGTTACTTTGTCGAATTAGCACATTACATTGCAGTATTACGGTTCATAAAACACTTAATACATATTTTAATTTAAGATTGACCCCTTCTTTTCACTAGTTTAGCACTTGCACATCCATTTATATTTAATTATTTTATCGAATTTGTATGGGTGATTTGTTTTTTCAATAAATGTGTTAAAAGGTAAATATTAAAATTAAATTAACAACTTACCTCTACTAAAGTACCCATATATGGAACTGCGAAGACAGTAATATATGAAACTATACCAAAACCAAGTGCCATAGATTTCACTACTAAACCTGACTTAGTATCTGAAAGGTTTTTCTTGAATTCTGTGCCATCGAGCTCGGCAAACCAAATAGCTGCTAGCGAATTCACTCCAGTAGATACAGTACTGAAAAAGGTAGAATAGGAAACAAGCAGTGCTAAAAAAAAATCATTTTTAAAATTATGTCCATTAATTGATGAATATTATTGAATTATAAATACCTGAGACCAGCACTAAATATTCCACACAAGAAAAGCCCTGGAAATCCTGGATATATTTTTAGTGTCTCCATAACGTAAAGAGGAAATAGCTGATCTGGTGTGCTGATCCTCTATAATCAAAGTATATATTTTAGCTAATTCCATTTGAATGCATTGAATTTTATATCATTTTACCCACAGATATTACTTCCTTACTTACATTGGTTAGCAAAGGATCACAATAGCAGTAAGAAGCAAAAATTAACAATCCTGCATAGACACACATAAAGACAACTATAGTCCATCCAATAGTATTTAGCCATAACATTCTGTAATACAAATATTTATAATCAAACTAATTTCATCTTTGACAATTAGTCATCATTTAATATTTAGTAGTTCATTTTATTTATTAATAAACTAAAATGGGGAGTTCATGAAATTGCTTTGATGAAAAAAGATATATATGCTTACTTTCTTGCTTCTTTTACTGATGAAACAGTGAGAAATCGCTGAATTTGCAATTGATTTCCTCCATATATTGACATATGTAGAAATCCAGAACCAACAAAAGATGACCAAAACGTGTATCTCTCTGTCATATCGAAGCTGAAGCTAAAAACGAAATATACATTAGCAGCCTAAGTGTATTTAATTTGCAGCTAGCTCCAAACAAAATACATTTCAATACCCTCTTAAATTGCCATGGCCATTATTTGTAATCCATTTAGTTTTAAAGTTGGAACGTTTAAAAAGTTTCCTCTGTTATGTGCCCAACCAGCTAAAGTTAGATTTAATACAATTTTGTTTTATTTATGCGATATTATATGCAGTGTTTATAGTAGTTTATAAATGATATTAGATGTAGCAATATATTTCTGGCAGAACAATTTCTCAATAAAACTGTAGTCAATTGCAAATGACAAATCTGATGCTCTCAAGTTTGTAAATTTATAAAACTTATATTATCCTCAAGAAACTAAATCAGTCCACTGAATTCAAGTAATATATTTCAAATAACACTAAAGATGATAAGATTGAAAATTAAGACATTTATTTCTCCCTAGTTACATGTAAGATACCTAAACTATATACAGCTAAAATGGTTTGGTCACATCCGAAATTGAGATAAATTGGCTAAAGAAGAAACTGAATTAATAATATCTAGAATTCAAAACTGCTTGATCAACATAATCCGAGGCTAAGATAAGGGCTCTGAGAAGATCTCTATCGATTATAGTTTAATTTGGTTAAACTACACCTTGAGAAACGTTTAACTTAGAATCCTCATACTAGACAGAAACAACAAGAAACAGCTCGCCATTTCAGGCTACTTCAACATTTACTAGACAAACACTCTAAGCTCCCAATTAATACCAAAAGAATCATACACATGAAAATCATTAGACCTATCTGGACTTACAGAGTAGAGCTTTGGGGCTCGACTAAGCCATTAAATCCTTCTCGTATTCAATCCTTACAATACAAAATCCTTTGTAAAACCCTTAATACTCCTTACTTTGTTATGAACAAGTTAATCCATAATGACCTTAATGTCTATTTGTTGCTGATTTAGCCTGAATCTGGTATCAATATTTTCATGACAAACTTTATTCCCACTTAAACCCAGCAACCTCTTCAATTCCTGATAATCCTCCGAGGCGTCTGAAAAGAAGATGGCCTCGTGACCTTGTTATTTGAACTTGTTAGCCTTTGAAGTTGAACTTCTTGTTTTAGTACTATCACTGGCTACTTGTCTTTCTCTACTTGTCTTTATTCATGACAATGTGTACCATTCCTGCCATTTACCTGTATTGTTATAATAAAGTTCTATATTTGTATGAATAATTATTAAAAAAATTTGGTTAAACTGGATACATCAAAGTATCCACCAAGTTTATCGTATACCATACAGTTTGTCATTTGCTCTTCATAAAAGCTCAAGAGTTACAGCCATGTTTAGGATAAATGACTATACAGTTTTAAAATTCAGCTTAGCATTGGTATCCAAATATATATTCATAAAATGTTGTTACTCTATCATTTACATATAATTTTTTATTTCTTATTTAATTTAATAATTTATTATCAAAACAAATACTGACTTGAAAAAATTTGTCCTGTTGAATTCTTTACTCCTTTCCCAAATCACAGATACACCTCCAATGTCGATAGTTCCTTTTAAAAGTACAGCAAACATGGCAACAAAAAGTACAATAATTTGAAATGAATCTATCCAAACTACTCCTCTCATCCCTCCCTGAAAAGTTAAATATATATAAAACTTCTCACACATACATATTCATAAATGTACAAAAATACATTTTCTTACTTAAAGAGTTGGAATGATAGTATGTAAGTTCTAACACAATTATTATCTAAACTTAGGGTGAACTTTAATGATAGGTTTCCTAAAATAATCTTTATTTCAGAGGTATATTTAAGTTGATTGGATAGGATAGGATCAGTATATTATGAGTATAGAGAGGGTGATGGCGATGGTGAGCCAACTAAGTATATTGGAAGACTTTCTAGATTTATATGATCTTAAAGTTTAATTTGTTCATGAAATAAAATGTTTAGACATGAAAATTAATTCAAAAGATATATATATGTATACTTTATTATCGGTCCATGCATCTAAAATGTTATCCTGAAATTATCATGTTGTTATCTTTAATATGTAACTCACTATAGTAGTGTAGAAGATGCAAACGCCATACATTATTGAAACTACCAACATTGTATTTAGTCCTGTAACTGTAAAAGAAGAAAAATTAAAACAATAAAATGATTTTCCATTTTTATTTGACTAAAAGCATGATACCATTTTGGCATTCATAGCATGTATTTAACAAACAAATATATCAAAAAAACATGATAAATACCTTGATTCATCGCTAAAGCAGGAGCATATAAGACAAGGGCAAGGTACACAATCTGTTAAAAAACAAAAGTGAATTCTTAAAACTTTTGTTATAAAGCGGATTAACTCACAATATATTACATAGAAATTTAATTGAATGCTTACCATTTGAAATGTGAATAATATTGATGCCAGCATCTGCAGTCTTCGGTCAAATCTCTCCCCAAAGTACTAGAATCAAACATTGTTTGAGAAAGAGTTTCTGTAGAGAATTGTTTTAAGCTATTTTTGTATAAACAATAAGTTATATTTTGACAAAAGTAAATGGAGGAAAACGTAATTTTGGTATATTTAATCATTAATTTTGTACAAAATAGTTAATAATTAAATTGTCTTCAATTATTATGATAAAATCATCATTGACACATTTTATTTTTCATACTTTAAATATTAACAACTACTGATTTCAAATTTCTACTCTATTAAAAAATGTGACAAAATAATAATTCTTCCTTGTTATTTGGTAATTTTTTTTTCCTCTTTTATTTCTTATTTATTTCTAAGAAAAGTAATTTATTAATATGCATCAAGCTTAGTAATTCTTTATATTAATCATGACAAATTGACGAATTATATTAATCAATAGAAATAAAATAAAAATAAAACAAATTCTGTAGATTCACATAATTTAATTTACCCACTTTTATTACTCTCTACTATACAATTATTCATATAGTTTTACTGTGTGCTAAGCTATATAATTAGTAAAATATAATATTAAATAATTCGGAAACATTAAAAAATCTTTGCTTAATAAGCATTAGAATAGCCAAAATTACAATTAATTTCAAAATGTGAATAAATAAAAATCATCATCATCATAAGAATACCTGATATGCTGAACAGTAATTTTTGCCCCTAAAGAAGGGAACAATTATATAACCAACTATTGGTATTATGAAGAAAGTCGCCATTCCAAACAGCCATTGTTGACCTCCGTACAAGTATACCTCAGCTGGTTGACCAATTAATGTTATAGAAGATAGAAAACTGAAAAAGAAACGATAACATCTTTCCATTTCTAAAACAGCGAAGTCATAATGGGGAATTTAGTATTAGGTTGTTAATCTAATTCATTTATTCCCATAAAAGGAACTATTAGATAACTATTATTAGATAATTAAGTAAAGTTATTTACCAAGATTGGTGTTTATTTATAAAATTCTATAAATACTTTTCAAAAATATTCCTAGGAAATATGGGGTTAGGTTTCTCTAGGATAATCCTAATTTTTGTTTTATAAGAATAGAATAAACATGCAATCATTACCTTGCAAGCATTGATAGGGCTACAGGAATGCAACCCATATTTCCTCCTGCAGTGAGGAACTGATTTGCAGACTTGCTCTGATCCTTGCATGTTCCAACACCAATTCCTGCACTTACTACCAATAGAGCTCCAAATACTGTGTAGTCAATCCAACCGAACTCACCCATCTTGTTTACTGGTTAACTGTTAAAAAGACAATATTATTAAAAATCTATCACAATACTATTCATAACATTAAAAACTGATACATCTCAGGCTGTTGTGACATGTTTTAGGTGTTAGGATTTAAAAGGTTTCAACTTCTTCTGTTCACCCAGCCCCTCTTTTATTTTTTAAGAGTTTTTAGAAATCTTATGTGAAACTACCTAGTTTCACATAAATCTACCTAGATTTACTTGTGATGAACAAAGCTTCTTTTGGTCATGTAATCGATTTCGTAGCCTTTTCTAGTTTATCCCTAACATATTTTACTTCTCAGGTGATAAAAGAGTTATTTTAAATGAATCCCCTTAGAAAAACTAACTTAAAAAAGAATAAAAGTAAGTGAATGTGTATCAACAGTTATGTGAATGTTTCCTGTAATAACATCAGTTATTTTTATTCAATTTAAATGTACTGAAAAAATAAATAGCCAATTAATTTTCTGATGAGCATCTATATCCCACCTACTACTGATGGGAAGTAAGTAAATATGGTATTTTCAAAGCTCTCCTTAATTTCTGTAGACAATGCTGTTGTCATTTAACATCATTTGTTGTATGTAAACCAATCATGTCAATTATCTAAACAAATAGTTTTTTTTTTACATATATAGTTAATTACTTAGAATTTTTAAAAGTCCTGGCAGTATTCAGAGTGTCTCAAAAACAATTGGTATTCCAAGAAGAAAATAAGGGCGTGCTGGACAGGCACTGTTTCTTGCTTCTTGATTTGCTTTTATAAGTTATATAAAATAATTTAGTGATTTATTAACATTACAACGATTCCCAACTGATATCCTCCTAACTACTACCAATTATAAAAAAATTATTACTTTTTAATAAGATTTAAAAAAAAACCAGAATAGCTTAGTAAATAAGGATAAAAAGTTAAATAAAACTGTCTTAAATTCATTTTTCATTAATTACTTTTTGCCTTGCAACAAATAAAAGTTTTGACTATTTACATTTAATAAAATATACATGTTTGTCACTGTTTAACGGGATTATAAAATATTCCTTCATTAAATACTCTTTCAAGTTTCCACGCCACTATTTATACAATAAACTTCAGTTGTTTCTTCTGGTTTAGACCGTGTCGGTAAATTTTCTGCCAATATTTCGCTAGACATGCTGCTGACTTCCTCAATGATTAATTGAGACAGAAGATGTTCAGCTAACCCGCGGCGTTATATAGTAGCCGCTCGGGTCCACTCGTGATTCATCGGGTCCTTCGTTAGTCGATCGGGTTTTTTGGTGTCCGGGGGTCGGAGTCTGCTCTTCCATGACTGTGATTGGCTGGTTTCTGATTGCTCGGGCTCTGATTGGCTGGAATTCGGCTTGATTGTCGCTGCTAGGTTGATTTGTTGTTCCTTCTTCTCTGATATGTTAGGGGGCCATAGTTTACTTAATTTGTACCCGTCCTCCCTGTTGAAGTTTTCTGGGTGTTTAACTATTTCTATTGCTTCCAGTATCTACCTTTCTGTGGCCTTGCTACATGTCTACTCTGATTTTGTCAAATTCTATGGCGTGGTTAGTAGTAGTGAAATGTTCTGCCAAAGGCCGATGTTTTGCTGTCCATTTTCTTCACCCTTTTAATGTGTTCTGTCAGCCTTGTGGATATCAGCCTTCCCGTTTGCCCAATGTATTCCTTACCACAGGAGCATGGAATCCTATATATCCCAGGTGTCCTGAGTCCTAAGCTGTCTTTTGCATTCGGCAAAACCTGACCTATCTTCCTATCTGTGGTGTATATTGTTCCCATATTAAACTTCTTCAGTACTTTAGCTATTTTCTCTGTGGTGCATTTGACATATGGGATCGCTGCTCTCTTAATTTCTTCTCTTCTTTCTTCTGTTGTGCGTTGGTCTGCCTTTGGGGCTTTTTTAAATTCTCAATTTATTATTTCTTCTTGATAACCATTTTTCATGAGAGCTTTCTTTAAATGTCTTTCTTCTTTCTTCAAACACACCGGCTCTGAAACCCTAATGGCTCTTGTAATCAACGCTCTAATCACCCCATGTTTCTGGGCAAGGTGGTGATCTGAGCATGCATTCAAGTATCGGTCAGTGTGGGTCGCTTTTCTTTACACCGAGTATTCCAAACGGTTATCTTTCTTTTCTACGTTACATCTAGGAACGGGATACTTTCTTCAGCTTCAACTTCCACAGTAAATTGAATTTTCCTGTGTCATCCCCTTTAAATGGTTCAAGAAATCATTTAAAGTTTCCACCCCATGTGGCCAAATTACGAAAGTGTCGTCCATGTATCGGAACCAGTGAGACGGCTTTAAGCATGAAGTTTCTAATGTTTCTTGTTCGAAATTCTCCATAAACAGTTCCGCGACGAGTGGACTTAATGGCGATCCCATGCTCGCACCTTCAATCTGCTTGAAGTATTTTCCGTTAGACGATGTCAAACACAGTTCAGCCAGTTCTGCGTCTCTTTTACTGAGTGCTTTTTCTATAAGTGGTAGAGTATCTTTAATAGGTAATTTGGTGTACAGGGACTTCACATCAAAGCTGACCAGTATATCTTGAGGGTTAAATTTTATTGCGGCGATTTTCCTCACAAATCGTTTGTGTCCTTTATGTGGTGCTCAGTGTTACCGATAAGCAGTTTTATTTTCTTACTAACATATTTAGCTGCTTCTTACGTTGCCGAACCAATGCAATCCACTATTGGACGGAGAGGTATTCCTTCCTTGTGCATTTTCGGGAAGCCGTAGATTCTGGGAGGTATCGGGTCAGACCTGGTCAAACTTCTGACTGTTTCTACTTGGTTGTTTTTTAGAAACTGAGCCATCTTTCTGTTTATCTTTTCAGTCGGGTCTTCTTTTAATTCCTCGTAAGAACCATACTCCTTCATTGTCCAAAAGCCACTATTTTGCAATTATTGATCGCTTTGCTGGTCCGGAATTCTCACAACCCAGGCGCTAACAGCCGAAAAAAGAAAATATAAACACGGAAGTTTATATAAACGAAAAATCTTATCTAAAATGAAAATATAAAATTAAACGTTTTGAAAACAATAATAGAAATTAAGAGTATAATGCAAATTAAATTAATCGATCTTTCTCCAAATACCAACTACTATAACTAAAAGTAAATAAATTATACAAAGTAAACTGAAGAAGATTGGAATGGTATAAAAAGACGTAGACAAATTGTCTGAAATAATAATTTAAGAAATAACCAATGCTAATTCAGGACAAAAGTTATCCTTATAAGTTATAAAAACAAATTTATATTCATATACATTATATGTATATATATTTAGCACCTACCAAAAACCGCCAGATTTTCCCCGTTATTTTGGGTACCCAATTTGTAGAGTCAGGATTGGATGAGCCCCAGGAGGGTCCAAGATCTCTTAGGATCCATCTCCGGCTGTCAATAGACGAATTAAAGTCTTACCAGAGAGCGGGATTTGAACCCAGGATTTTCGGCATGGCAACTCAGCGCTCTACCACTCGGCATCTCCACTGCTCGTCTAAAAATAATATGTTAAAGGAACAATGGTTTTCCCAAGTCACCAGGTGCGGAACTGTAGCAGTGTCCTTTTCTATTGTCAAGCGGTTTGTGCTATCCTCACCATCTTGAGGTCAGCTGAGGCCTAAACCTTTGGCCTCCTAAGACGGCCGATTGAGATTTAGATACCTTGTGTTCTTCGCCTTGGAGGTTGTCGTCGTCTTCTTTAAACACAGTGGGAGTCAGACCGTATTAAATCAATCATTTAAAATTTATATGACTTTTTTTCATCAATTATTTCCTATATGGGTAACCCTACATTGTGAAAAACCTAATTATAAAATAGAATATGTCATATTAGTTTTTGAACTCAAAACTATTTTTTTTTTCAGCTGAAAATATGTTTTGAGAATGTGTCTAACACTAGTAATTTTGGAGATGTTACGACAAAAGCAAACATCATTTTTAAATAATCTTTTACATTTTTCATACTCATAACATAGTCGATACAAATGATACTTTTCGTTTTCAATCTATAACGATTGATATAGGACTAATAATTGATAATAAAATTCATATAGAGTCACCTATAAGACTTTCAGATTCTCCTTAAAGCAAATTTATCCCTATATAAAATATTTCCATTGAAAACTGTTACTTATAGCTCAACAAGTGCACAGTTATCGTTTAACAAGGATGGTCAATTAAAATTTCCTCATTAGATATTCATTGGAGACATTGTCCCAGAATTTTCTATTCATTATATTTATCTTTTTCATTTATTTGGCATTTGGTCATGTTATTGACACGATTGTTCCTGGTACAGATGACTTTACTTCCTTTTCAGCTTTGATTAGTTTCTTTTATTTATTTATTTATATTCTCATTCAAACAATAGTAGAACAAAATAATGTGTTCTATTAATCTTAAATCTTTAAACAAATAACAAAACGTATATAATAATGTTATTAGGATGAGCTAATAACAGCTTTGCATTTTAATGTTTTAAATACATTTTTAAATTGTCGTGTTCTTTTTGGAGAAGAAAATTGAAATATTACAGTATTTATTAGATAACAACTACTGTTTATTATAGTAATTATCATCTTATAAATATTGTAATATTTCAATTTTCTTATCCAAAAAGAACACGATCATTTTTTACTGCATTTAAAACATTAAAATGCAAAGCAGTTTCGTAAGAAAAAATAAAAAGTCGATATTAGTAATAAAATTAAGATTTATGAACTATAATGTTTCTAAGGCTTTCAAATCATTATCAATAAACAATGCCCAGATATCAAATTAGCCAGTTGCTCAACTCCGGAAATAAAGACTTACAACTATTATTTTTGGAATTTATTATTTATGACCACAAGCGATTAACAATTAGTGTCATAGTTGTTGAAGAAACATTTATCATTTAAATAGAAAAAAAAACTGGTTTGACGGGACTATTAGTACATGACTTCACAGAGGATAATAATTTAATTGCAAAAGTGGAAATCCTCTACAATTGCATTCATATTATTTGTCTTAGGTGGTTATTTAATTTAATTTCAATTTTCTTTATAAGATATTTCTTATATACTGGACTCGATCGTCTTGCTTTATATAATTTAATAATGAAGAAAAAACCATATTCCAGTCAAAAATTGTTACTAAAAATTAACCAATAATTAAAAAAATGTTTCGACACTATGCAGTCATTTTCAATTAAAGCAATTCTTCATACAACTTCCTTTAAAATTTACAAGTCCAATTCATTACTGCTAAAACCAAAAAAATACACTAAAATACAATAATAAATAACTTGTCAAAAATAATTAATAACAATAAGCATAGATACCTTGAGGTCAAACAATTTAAAAGTCAACATATATATAAAATCCTGGAACATAACTTTCTTCCATGGTCAAATATAATAGGTATTACATTGAAAACCAAGCTTTGATCTCTGTAATACTAGATCAAATTAAAATCATTTATGAATATAAATATATTAACAAATGTACTCCAAAAAAACAAAAATAAAATTGCTTAAATTGAAAATGACAGAATAGTGTCGAAACGTTTTTTTAATCATTTGATAATTTTTAATAACAATTTTTGACTGGAATATGGTTTTTTCTTCAATATTTAATTTCAATTTAATTCAACGATTCCTTAGCATTTTATTACGTTTGATTTTCAATAGCATTTTTATTTTGTTTTAACTTTTTTTTTACATTATTGATTACGTGCCCTCCTGAATTACGTTTGTATATATATATATCGGTTCCTACGTTTCTTAACTGTTATAGAAAATATATATACGTGATTCTCGAGTTCTAGTCAGTTATATTTACATGTTATGAACAACACTCTTCAATCTTGGAAGAAGAACCCATGGAAACGACCAGTTGGAGGCATTGTGAAAAAATTGAAAATTAGAGTGAAAAGTTTCTAGACAATACAATTATTGTGTGATAATTAACATCGTCATACCCGTGTTGCCGTAAGGTGAGGTAGGGTGTTTAAATAAATATATATATATTAATACCTGTTAGTCCTAAGTACACCTGGATAGGCAAAATTTAGAGCTCCGCCTATAGCATCGTCCCCTTATCCATAGCAGCATAAAGTGACGTTAAACGAAAAAAAAAAAATAAATGAAAGGAATATTATGATTCAATATTCCAAGTTCTTGAATTTGAATAACAAACCCAAAAAGTTTCTAAATTAAATTATTTGTTCATGCTGTTTACCTTAATATCGGCTATACTTTATTTTTTGATACATTTCTATCTGAATTTTGTATATAGCATTAAGTTTACTATTGTTACGATTTCGGTAGGCGCACGCCTTGATTACCCTTTATACATTGTATATTTTGAATCATTTATTACAGTACTAAAGATTTCATTACATGCGTACCTTAGCTTGTTTAATTGATGAAATAGAAAAGTAATTCAACAACCAGAACTAAAACAATAACTGATTGTTAAAAATCCTAGCGATTTAAGGTTTTATTGGAAAAAGTAGTGTTATGGTAGATCGGAGTATCAATGTTACGTCGAAACCTTTTCAATGCCATTGGAAACCACAGCTGAATCATGGCCCAAGTACATGTTTAGGCTTTCGATGATCTAGCCAAATTGTATCGCTGTACAATTAGCTTCAAGGCAGCTCTTCCGCCATTGTTGTATAATAATAAGGCAAATCGTCTGGAACCGTCCTCCCCCCCTGCTAGTGATTGTACCGAGCAAAATCGAAAGGAAGTTAACATGGTTTTTGAATTAAAAAAAAATGGAATTTATTGTCATTTTTACAATTTCAATTTAATATTAGACGTAGCATTGAATGTTGTTCATTTCGTACTCGGTTTAACATACATCGATAATATGTAAATATCTCGTAACTAGAATTATTAAGGTTCAATTGGGTCTTAGAATAAAAAAAGGAACATACAACCTTAACATTTGGAACCTTTTAAGTCTTCAAGTTGATAAACTGCCGGATACTTGAGTGGCACTAAAAAAAAAAAATTGTATCACTACAACTCATCAAGAGACTTTGTTTCAGCACGTGGTAGAAACTGTACTGTTTCTTGGAGGACGGTTGTGCAGAGAGGTGATTTGTCCTAGATAAATAAATATTCATTTGAAACCGTCTGGTTTCCCCTTTCCCCCTATTTCTAGTGCCCACTTTATGGAGGCTGGGTGAACCTGAGGATGTTCTACAGACACCAGAGGATCCATCCGCGGCTGTTACCAGATTAAATAAAATATGCCACAGCCGGATATGAACCCGGGGCCTTCGGTACTGCAACATAGTGCTCTATCGCTGAGTCACTTCGCTTCCTCGTCACTCGTCACTAAGATATTGTTTCTTTTAAATGTTTCTTCTTTCAAAACCCTTTTCCATCCTTTTTTATATGATTACTAGCTGACCCGGCCGCCCACGCGTTGCTGTTGTAATAGTTTAAAAAAATATTACGTTAAAATTTTAATTTTAAAGAAACGATGAATGAATGGAAACAATGAATTAAATATATTTTTGATTTTACATTTTATTAATCTTATATCTAAGTATAGTATATAATAAATAAATAATATACAAAATTCTTAACTGATAAAATATAAACATTAGTTTAATGAATGAGGTATATGTGTATACAGGTATAGGTAGAACGCTGGAGTTACTGGAGTTCTATCAGCCCTGAAGATGGCCTACAACGCAAGTCGAAACGTCGGCACTTATAATAAATAAGTTTGTCCTATTTAGTGTTTTTTTCACTGCACCCCCAGATTATCTATATCCCACATTAGATCTTCCAGTCAACAATTTTCCTCTCAATCGAGGTATATCATGGTTGATTTTAATTTTGGCTAATAATATTTTTTAAATTATAACTATAACATTAAATGTATATAATTTATAAAATATATAGCTATAAATTATACAATAAAATATAAACTATAAAATGAATTATAATAAACCTGGGCCAAGCTCTACAGAGGGCATCCCCCCACTGGGCAGCGGTAGGGAGGGAAAGATTATGATAATGATGATGATTAATTATAACTATTTATTTTAATTTAATTGAGTGCTAATCGATGCACAATATTTTTTGTTAATCTGTTATTTGCTAAAACAAATAGATTAGATGGTTTACTAATACGTGAGCATGAAACATATAATTGTCCATGGAAGAAACATGGATGTTCTAGGTCCAAACCGCAAAAGGACATTGTCTGGCCTTGAGACTTGTTGATGGTCATAGCAAAAGCCAGCGTATATCAAATTGAAGTCTTTTGAACGGTATTATGGGTTCTGATGGTATCATTGGAATACGTGATTACAGGACGATTTTTCCTTTAAAGATTCCATTCAACATGGCTGCTTCAATAACATTCCCGCTGATATCTTTAATGACCAAACGTATACCATTCCATAATTTAAATGGATCCGAATTAAGCAGAAGAATAATAGGTGAACCGATCTTCAACTAAAGATTGTGTAGTTCACAAAATTCAGTTGGATAATTTACGGCTTTCATCAACAAAAGTATCGATTGATTTAAAGGACATAGGCTAACCTGGTAAAAACTATATTATTTAAAGTTAGTTTTGTCATCATTCCGTCGCATTTTTCGCTGACAAAATAGAACAATTACAGAGCCAATAATGGTCAAAGTGATTATATCGTACATCCGGAAGACACTCCTAATTTGAGCGATCCAAATATCCAGTAGTAGTTTTGAAAATATTTGTGCTGATGGATCATTTTGTACTCGCATGTTTACGTTCAATCTAAGTGTTTCGACATTTCGCCACAAAATCGATTGATTTAAACATGTGTTAATCTCATCGGCAAAATGAAAAAGAATGACTGGCTATGATTTACGTATTAGATAGGGATAAGATTCCAGTTATTTATTATATGATCAGAACTCATGATCTATTTGGGCAGTTCATTGGTAGCATTTGGGCTCAAATTGTAGCAAATGTAATCTACTTTAAAAATGGTTATTTATGTTTTTTCCCCAAAAGTCACCGATTAGGAGATACAGTCCAAAAACTGAAATAACTCCGGAAATTTCGAGTTTTTTCGGCCACCAAAAGTTTTCCCATACGTTTTTTCGATTGCAAACTTGGATTTCCACTACTCAGACATGCCCTTAAAGCATATCAAAAATGCAGCATCATCACTGCTACGATTGACGGATAATCAATAATAATGGCCGTCACATATCACTTATAGGTGTGAAAAATAGTTTACGTCATATTCTCAGACCTACTGAATATACACACAAAATTTCATAAGAATCGGTCAAATCGTTGCGGAGTATTGTTACAAGCACTGTGACACGACAGTTTTATATATTCGAAGATTTTTTTTTTTTTTTTAATAAACCAGAGCTGATGATTATATAGCCAAAAACATTCTTATGAAAAGTATAAGCGCTTTAAGAAGAATATTAGATAGTTCGTCAAAATCATTTTCAATAGATTTTAGAACAGTTTAAAATCTTATAAATGTATTGGAGATCGAAGTTTACAAAGATAATTTTCGAAGATTTCAACATTGTATTCATGGGGCTTTAAATCATGTATTTCCTTTGAAAACTAGAATACAAAATTTTTTTACTTAAATTTACTTTTCCAAATAATAAATTTAACATTTAAGATTGAGAAACTATAAAATAAAAAAGAAGTGTATTGCGCATATATTATCTATTGAAACAAATCCTAAGTGAAAACGATCTAGGAATAAATAAAAATTTAAAGGAAATTTAATCTTGTATCCAAGAGACATTAAACAGTAATAAAAAATATTGGGTTGTAGCACATGAAATGTCAGTGAAGGTATACATTTCAATTACACTGTTCTGCACGAAAATCCTCCTTCAAACCAAAACATGCTTTCTTACTGTTATCAGATGTGGTGAACACGAATTTGAAGTCAGATTTTGTCTATCACGCACAGTTTCCTGAGAAATTCTAGTTTTTTATCCAAAAAGGTGAGTTTTTTGTGGATTTGACGAATTTTTTTTCGGCATCAAAACATAGTGAAAAAAATTCAAAAGCCCGATGATTTTGAGCGCAATGAAGTATATTTGAACGAAAAAAATTTGATGGGAATATTACTAGTGGTTAAAGAAATATGGCTAAAAGTGTTTTTTCAGTTTTTCAAGGACCTCACTTTTGAAGCAAAGTTAAATACTACTGAGAAAAAGGCTTGGATTGCTTTTCGAGAGGTATGTGCTAAGTTTTTGGGAAACAAAAAATATAGAGACTACCGAAAAATAGTCCAAGAACTGCTTACTTCATATAAAACATTGGGATGCAATATGTCCTTAAAAGTACATTTCCTGCATAGTCACCTAGACTTTTTAGCCCCAAATTTGGGTGCAGTTTCGGACGAACATGCAGAACGATTCCACCAAGACATATCCAGAATGGAAAAAAGATATTCTGGCAAATGGAATGAGAAGATGCTGGCGGATTACTGCTGGACACTGCAGCGGGAGACAGAGGAGGAAGAGTACAAAAGAAAAAAAACTACTCATTGACGATGTGTGTATATTTTTTGAGTTGTGTCATATCTAGTATTATACCTGATAGCATGCAGGATTCAATTAATTATATTTTATTGTTGAAAAATAAAAAAAATCTGTTCTAATAAAGACAATAATTTTCAAATACAATTTTTCATTTTTTCCAAGTTTCACCTCTTTTCTCTCTAAATCAGAGGGTGATAGAATTTTTCTGAGTTCGGATTCGGACTCAGGACACCTGAAAACATGAGAAACAGGCAACATTTTTCAAGGGAGGGGAGAAAAGTTTTTTTTTTGCAGAACAGTGTTATTAGCAAGAACATTATTAAACAATACTTTTATTAATCAAAATAGGATCCTTCATTTTTAATACACTTCTCCCCCAACGTGAAACAAGCATTTCTATCCCCGCTCTGTAGAAATTAGGTGTCAAGGAAGAAGCGAAGTCTTGGAAGGCCAATTTCAGGGCATTTTCGTTGTCAAATTTTTTATTTCTTAAAAAGATATCCAAACAACGGAAAAAGTAAAAGTCAGTTGGAGATAGGTCCGGAGAATTTGGTGGGTGAAGAAGGACTTCTATATTCAGCTCCTGAAAAAAAATAAATCGGGTAACCTGCTGGGCCTCGGTTAATTCATTTGGTACCCATATTTCCAGCTTTTTCGGCTTACCAAGCTCTTTCAGGTGCCTGAAAACAGTCATGACACTTGTTCCAAGTTCTGAACCTAATTCAGGAGTGGTTTGGGAAGGGCTCGCTTCTACCAGCTCTTTCAACTTTTTTTGGGGGGGGGATAATCCCCAGACCGAAATTTTTTAAACTAACGGAAGATTGTTCTATCGCTCACTGTATCTTCACTGTAAACAATGTTAATCTTTCAGAACGCCTCCCTGGCGAAATTAATTTTCGCGGAAGACATAATTTTATTCTTATTTATTTTTAAAATTTTTTGCTTTACTTGAAGTTGCTTCACTTTCAAAAGGAAAAGTAAGACTGATTATAAAAAGGATTAAATGATCTTTCTAACGGTATACATAAAATAATTATTTGTGTATAAATAATCTAATCCCTGATGAAAAGAAAACTGTTAATAAACGAAACTGACATTTCATCCGCTACGACCCAATAACAAAAAGAATCTTTTCGCGAAGATGACAGAGTAGAGAATCTTTGTGTCCTGTTGAACTTTTCATTGGAGAAATGTAGATTTCTTGAAGGTCAGGCATTAACTTTATGATACTTATTTATGGGTTGTTAAAAGAAACTAGTGACCATTTAAAAAAAAATAATGATTGTGGATGATTATATCACATTGGGAATTGTCTGAATTAATATTCATGTTGTCATGTTTTTGTCTTTGGTTAAATAAAAGAGATCTTCGTTTATATCAATATTTTTAGAATTAACATTCATTCATTGATATTGCAAAATATAAATTATGTTCGGTAACAAGAGATGGAAATCAGACCAACAAATGAGAAGTTATTATCAAGGTCAATATTTTTTTTTGTTCACAATTTTTTTTTTTTTTAATGAAGTCACAGACTTATGAACTTATGAATAATCGATTTATAAATACTCATTGCACGTTATTACTCAATCCTAGATCGTAGTTGCAAAAATAAAATAAAATCCTCTTAAACAACGGATGTTCAAGGAAAAAATCTATTTAATAAAAAAACAAAAACATAAATGGTTGTATTATGCAACATTGAGTTTTTCAAGGTTACAATTAAAACTGAAAGGTATCAACCTCCTTCCATTTTACATCGATCATTAATATAGGCACTATTACTTTGACCAGTAAAGATTGGCTACTTTAAGTCGAAGCAAAGTCGTAATTCTTTTTACTTATATTTTTCTATCGACTGGAATGAACACATTGATGTGTTCAACTAACTATGGTGTGAAAAGACAAGACTCTTCAATTATTTACTGGGGACTCTTCAAATGGGGTTCTATGTAAAATATATCGGAATTAGAATTAGGAAGGTCCTATTATTGGGTCTTATGATAAAATAGGAAATCGTTAACATTTGGAACTGTTAAGTATTAATGTTGATAAACGGCCGGAGTACTCGCACAAAAAAAAACTTTTACCAATACAAAAGATGAATAGTGGTTCAGTGCGTGGTAGAAATTGCAGTATTTCTGGGTCAACTGTTGTGCACAGAGGTGATTTGTCCTAGATCACGCTAAGTCGTCAGGTTTCCCCCTACTTTGGGTGCCCACCACATTTCCTATTTCTTTTTACTATATTTTTCTATCGACCGGAATGAACATATTGATGTGTAAAAGTCTTTGCAGAAAAAGATGTGACTCTTCAATTATTTCCTCTTCAAATTATTCTCAAAATATAAAGACAATTTTCGATAAGTCCCTTTTTATCATCTAGCTAAATGAAAACTCTTTTACAACCGGATACTTGAACTTGTACGGGTTGGGAAACTAGTTCTGTCATTGTGTTCGTTGGTCCTTTTTTTATCAACTGTTAGCCTCTACAGAAATGAATGCAGTCCTCGAAAGTCGTTTAATATTTATTAACTGGCACAGCAAAGAATCGAACTCACATCTTTCCGGGCTTTTAGGAAACTTCGCAGTGATGTAATTGGTTTTAATCATTTATATTTATAATATTTTTCAGCAGATACAACATATTGGGAAAACATGTACTACAAGATTGATCCAGGTATGATAGATTAACATCGACAGATGTATCATGAAAGTGAGGCAAGGTGACAGAGTGAGAACTGCCAAGATCAAATAAGAAAGAGGATTCGTATACACACTCATGCGAATAAGACTGAGCAAGTGGAAATGGGCTGAGCATCTTCTTCGGTGTGAAGGAAACATATGGTCAAAAATTGTCACTGAATGGACTCCTAATGACCAAAAAAGAAGAAAAGGGCGCCCAAAGAAAATGTGGAACGACATGTTCAAGATGCTGGCAGGACCACTCTTGTGGAGAGCTGCAAGGGACAGAGACGTTTGGAAGAAGAAGTGGACCGAACTCAACTCCCAATAGGACCAGACACCCCGGGAAGTCCTGCCTATTACTCCCGAAAAGGAAGTCCTATGCAAGGAAAAGGAAGAAAATATAAATAATAACTTGTAAATAATTATTGAATCATGTATAAAGGCTATTTTCATTTCATTAAACAACATATTGAGTTACGATAAATCTCTATAGTCAATTCTCGATATGGTGTTCTTGCTACGGTCATGTTAGGAGGCAGTCTTTTAATAATCCCATTAATAAAAATAAATGAATGAGTTGATGATCAATCCTTGTAAACCACTATTGAGCAATTTTTGACGTGGAAGAAAGTATTTCCATGTTTGAGTTCAAGGTAAATGATATTGTTTTTTAAGATAGGAAACACTTGTCATATTCAAGCTTTAGAAAAATTTAAATTAATTCGTATCCTTTGATAACTTCTGCTCCAGATTTCTAAAGCGATGGGTGAAATTAAAACTTGAGTTTTGTAAATTTAACATTTCGTTGGTGAATGGCGGACGTAGTTTCCATGGTCATCCCTTGTTCTACATTCTTATCCCCAGGATTCGATTTTAGAACAGTGGATTCAATTTTCAGTCTTTCAGAATCATGTGATAATTCAGAGAGTGTCTCGTTTTCGAAGTGTTTTTGCTACACCAAGCATCTCTGTACAATATAAGTTTAGGACTATTTGGGAATCGTTTCAACCTCAAACAAAATACTTTAAGGACTCCAGGAAGTTCATTAACATTAAATTGTGTTTTGCCAAATAGTATGTATTTTTTCTCTAAAAGCTATAATTAAGAAATATTGGATATTCCAAACCCATGTAGTAAATGTGCAAATATATCTGTAAACAATGTAAAAATGTATCTTTTTTTTTTTTTTTTTTTTAAATTTAATTCAATGATATTTACAACTATAATGGTATTATATCAAGTAAATGTGCAAAAATGTATAATATGACATGAAAACACTTGTGGAGAAACTACCCATCGATAGCACTCCAATAAAGTTCTATAGTAGATGATCTCGAGGCCATCTTCTTTTCAGACGCCTCGGAGGGTTATCAGGAATAGTATGGGAAGCAAGCTGAGAGACTAGCGGATTCAAGTGCGTATGGAGCTTGTTATGGAAGGATAGGTATCTAGTTTGGGCCAAATCAGTAACATATGGGATATTAAGATCATGATGGATGAGTTTGTTTGTGACATAATAAGGAGCATTGAGGATTTTACGAAGGATTTTGGATTGCAAGGATTGGATACGAGATGAGTTGGATGGTTTAGTAGAGCCCCAAAGCTCAACTCCGTATGCCCAAATAGGTCTGATGACTGTCATGTAAATAAGTCTTTTGTAATTAATTGGTAGCTTAGAGCGTTAAAAATGTATCTAAATGTAAAAAATGGAAACATGTATCTATTTCTACATCCAGGCCCTGAAATGGCTTCCTTGAGCCTCCAAAAGCACTTTTCACTCATTGAAATTTGGTGTAACTATTGGCCAATCAAAGTCAACGAGGAAAAATGCAAATACGTGACTTTTGCACTTCGTCGGGGAACATGTCCAAGGAAAAACTCCAAGATGATTTGAGTCGAATAAACCAGTGGGCCATAGATAATAAGTTAAAGTTGAATGTGGAGAAAACCGAGGCAATAATAATAGGATCGAACTACTTCCTTAATATAATCCCCATAATCCAATTTTCCTTCTAAATAATAATCCCATCAAATTCTACCCAACTGTCAAAAGCCTTAGAGTTATTTTTGACCAAACCCTCTCCTTTAAAAACCATATCTCAGAAACCTCCCGTCGTACCTTTTCCACCTTACAGCGCCTGAATCAACATCATCACCTGTTACCGTAGACTCCTAGTTACTTCCTTAATTTTCCATTATTTGGACTATTGCTGTGCAGTATATGGAGGTGTCACTGAAGATCTCGGTGCAAAACTAAAACGGTTGATCAATTGCTTCGTTCGTTTTATTTTTGGGATCCCGAGAGAAACCCGTATCACCCTATATTACGAAGAGTTGAAGTGGCTTTACCCTTCCTATTGCCATAAATAATTCCTAACTTCCTTTCTTTACCATGTTATCCAATCCCGCCGACCATCATACATCTCCGATCTCCTTAAATTCAAAACCTCGGTCCACTCCCGTTACACCCGTTCTCGGCTCTCAGACCTATATACAGCACCCCACCGAACAACTGCTTTTGTTAGAGCTTTCTTATCCGATCCTCGTCCCTTTCGAACTCTATACCTTCATCCATTCGTTGTTCCAATAATCTTTCAACCTTCAAACCCCGCATATTCAAACACCCTATATCCTTACAATAACCAAACAATCGGAAATAACATACTCAGTTTTCAGATTAAAATTTTCTAACTGATAAATGAATGATGTGTTTTTATTCATGCATAAGTATATTAATATCATTATTTACATATATTTATATTATTGACGCTTCACTCATCCAGTTAGATATTTTAAAAAACAAGTTATATTAGTTGATATTGTTCATATTTTTGTTTCATTTTCTGCTTGGTTTGTTTCTACCTGCCATTGTAATTTGCATACATATGTAATTATCTATTGTTTCTCTCTATATAATTATTGTAATCTTATTTCTGTTATTTATATTTCTTGTACTCTGTTCATTTTTTTTTTTGTTCGATTCTTTTTATTCTTTAAATGTTATCACTGGATGTAATTCGCAATTTTTTTCTCATTTGTTGTTTTAATTGTATTAATTAATGAAATGTAATTAAATTATACTCTAAGGCACAATGACATATACATTAATACCTGTAAAACAAACAGTCCTTTACGCAAGTGAAGCATTGTCACTTAGCAGAAAACAAGAATTAGAAGAATCCAAAAGAAAGAGAGAAAGTTGATCAGGAAAATCCTAGGAGCAAGATATACCCAAGATGGTTACAGGCTATAATCAATCAAAACAACAGGAAATGTTTCAAACATTGAAATTAACATTGGGAAAAGACGAATTACATTCTTTGGACACCTCACGAGATTACCAGAAAATCGACTGTCAAAAAATATATTAATTTATGGTTGCTCACTTAAGAATTCAACAACTTGGCGAACTTCGAAAGGACCTCAAAAACGCAAACTTATGTGCAACGGACATTTTAGAAAGAGACACATTCAGACACAAAATCAACAAGTGGGAAGTTACATCAGAGCAACCAAAGCAAAAGCAGTGCAGACAGAAGTGGTCGGAAGAACGTAAACAAGCCTTCTCAGAGAGAATGGAGGCCCATTGGAGGAACAGAAAGAACCCCAAGAAGGATTGATCGAGCTGTTTGCTTGAAGTATTCCACTAATGGGAGAATACGCTAGTAATAATAGTAATAATAATACCTGTAATGTTATTCTAAAGGGACTTGTCCCAGAATAAATAAAGACTTTATTGTTATTATTACTATATCTCCAATAAAACCCTCCCTATGATCTCAACATTCCTTTCGACCTCGACCTCATCCCTACCAAATTTTCAAACTTTTATCAAAACTTTGCCTGTCATCTCTATCCCTTGGCTCTGTCACTATCCAATTCCACCCCGCCGTCTAAACCGTCAATGGCCCCGAGACCTGTTGTAATTGGAGTACTTGCACTGGCCAGATTCTCCACTCACGACTTGTGTGTGTGATGTACCCTTAACCAGGTTCCATTGCCGTTTAAGCCAGTGATTGTATAGCTATTTAGCTCTATCACTTATTGTCTAAAAGTGGCAGATTTTAATATTTTAATAAAATGTATTTATGCAAATAAATAAAAATCTATTTTTCGGTGCAGGCGAAAAAAACTAAACTTACAAGTGGAAATCATTATAAACTCATAAGAGTAAATGGAAATGTCAAGGTTTCATTCCCGATCGATTAGTAGGTAGTTGAAAATGAAAAAAAAGAAAAAGAGACGACCAGTGATACTCGTAGGTTGAAGTGAGAACTGTTTGAAACAATCCACAGTGTGGTAAAAAAAGTTGGTTTTCTTAAAATCTTAAATCATATTTTATTATTGGGCAGAATCTAACATTGAATTATCTCATTAGAATAAATTGTCTTCACTTTTCATTCTGGAATTGTTCAACAAAAAAATAAAAATAACGTCATGATTAATTAGTGATGGATTTAAAAAGATATTTATATAGCTTTTGTTTTATTGAGATTTCATTATATTCTTACAATTGGGTACATCCATTTTTTTCCAAAAATGTTTATTTTTTAATGCCAGAAATGATGTATAGATGTGTTTGTTTCAAAACCGTCTAGATCTTTCAAAACTCAATACCAAAAGTTTCCATTTCCTATTAAAAGTGGTTACATCCATTTCATCAAATGAAAATTTTTGATGTATGAAAAATCAAAACTATGTATATATATATATATATATATATATTGTTTAATTATACTGATTAAAGTGATTTGTTTTTAAAAATGCCTATTATATTTATACATATATTTTTTATCGACCATACACTTACCAGATATCCCTATTTTCTTTTTTTTTTTATATTTCCTGATCAAAGTCAGGTATATCCAACATATTTTTTATATTAAATAAGACTTATAAAAAGAGAAGATAATAAAAAATTGTCTGTAATTATTGGTTTGAAGTGAAATATTAGCAAAGTAGCGAATAATAATGAAACCATTTGTTAAATTGATTATTTTTTAAAATTGAAACTTTTCAGATCAGCCCAGAGATTTAATTTAAGTCTTAGTATCTGAACACAATCTATACAATACATTTCGGCCGGAATTTATTAAATTCATTAACATTATTGATTTCGAAAAGTTTACGTCAATTTAAGAATCTACATACAACGTCAAACATACATAATAATTTTATAATTTTAATTTTGTCAATTGTAACAGTAAAAAAGTAATAATGTTTTGTATATATTTTAATTAAAAATCAATCACATATGTCGTTTATTCATAATATGTAATTAAAGGCACATAGTATACTGTAGTATGGAATTTGCCACTAAATAATCGGTCCTTACTTACTTAAATTCTTAATTTGAAAGTTTGAAAAAAGTAAGTTTTAGTTAAAAATCAAGTGTTTTTCCTATCCATAATCGACTAAAAAATTTACGATATCTGAGCTTAGAAAAATGCCTATGAAAATTTTATTATTATTATTTAAAATTTTAGTGAGTAGTTTTGAATTTTTTATAAAAAAAATATTTATAGCTTGCATTAAAATAACTTGGGTTGGAAATTATGCAAAAGATGAAACATGAATACCGACAGCTTGGTAATTGAGATTGGAGCCCGTAACGCGAAATTATCTTAATAATGCCGGAAATCTCCTTTCTAATTCAACTTGCCCTCGGTTTTATTTTATATCGGAGAATTATAAGAAAAGACATTATCTTGGAAATATATCGCTTCTAGGGGAACAAACGAATAATGGAATTATGCAAAAAGCCATAAGAAGAAGTTTCCAACAAAGAGGAATGAATTCAATATCAGATCGGCTTTTTTTTTCTTTTTTCCAACGTTCCATTCATAAAAAAGAAAAAGAATTGAAATATAGATTAAATAATTTAAAAATAATGAAATATACCTACTAAATTGACACAGAAAACGTATCTATAGTCTATCTATATTAAACGTTAATTAAAGATACATTTATCTCTATTAAAATAGTTTTTCATACCTGAGACGGCGAGATGAAAAATGGTCTTAAGCATGTCTTATAATTCTTTTTATGTTATCAGTTTTTTTTACCAGGTTTAGCGCTCCCCTTAAGTGATTAAGCCTTCAACACGTAATAAATTCAATAAAGTTTTATGTTTAAATTTTGGCTGTATACCTAAATTACAAAAATTGTTATTAAATTATAAAAATGTTAATTATTCATTCACTTTTCTAAGCCTTATTTTCAAATTAATGACAAACGGATTTTTAAAAATAATGAGCATTTCATTGCTAAATTAAATTAAGATTATTGTATGAATGGAAAATAGCTGACTGAATAATTATCCATCATAAGATTATTGCATATTGTGTACTTAAGCTTAAATTAAATTGAGAATATAAAATTTTTCAATCTAATTTCCGCATTATTATTAGATAAACCATAGGCTTAATTTAGGGGAAGCTTGATTGGAAGTGCAGTCAATTAAGAAGAGCAAACTTATTTTATAAGATACCTCGGTGTAAGTTTTTTTTCATATTCAGTGCTAAGAAAAACATGATAGCAAGAGCAGTAGCAGTGCGATAGTAGATAACGACAATAATAAATAACAACAAAAACAATTCAATATTAACGTTTAATGTAAATAGTGATAATTAAAATAATATAAAATCAGTGAAGCAAAACTTATAAAGTATAAGAAAGATATCTTTACGTTTTATAAAAAAAAAGTCCTAAGCCACGTTTGTTCGCGGTAAACTCAATAAATACTGCACGGATTTTCATGCGGTTTTCACCAATAGATAGAGTGATTCACCAGGAAGGTTTAGGTATATAATTTGTCGAGGTTTTGTGTAAATGGGTTGGAATATTGATGGATTTCACCGAAGACGCTGCCTAATCCCGTGCAATTATCTAACGTGCAAGATAATAAATTCGTATACAAGGAAATATTTCTTTTTGTTTTTATTTTTATAATTTCTATATAATAAAGTACATTAGCTGAGATGGGAAGAAAGAAAATCAAAACTCCCAAAGAAGCCTAACCAATGATTTTCGCGTGGTCCTTAGTGGCCGGTACGTGAAATAAAAAAAAATACATTACGCAGACAAATCATGTAGGTTTAATATGCCTTATTACCCGAGCAAAGCTGGGGTGGGTCGCTAGTTATAAATACAAAATGGAAATAACAATCATAAAAAATGTTAGTTTGAAGGTTCAGAAGCATATCAAGTACATCTAGATGAACTTTGGTAAAGTAATGTTTGTTTTTTATTTGTGTGATCGCGCCCCTACCAACCTTACCTTATTTTTGTGATGCTCTAAATTCCCTTCTGTATATAAAATAAATTAATAAGAATTTTTAAAATACTCTAATTTTTTAGCATTATACCAATGAAGATATTAACATTTATTTGAAAGCGTTATGAAGTAAAAAATGGTAGGTGGCAAGCAGTGTACATAGACCAAGTGATTTATCAGTGAGCTTTTGTGGATTTCACCGAGCCTATGTAGAATGGCGGATAATTTATTTAATCTGTTAACAACCGACTCTCTGTGGCTCACTCACTCTCTATAAAGTGGGTACCCTTAATTAGTGTAAAAACCTGGCGGTTGAGTGTTATCTCCGCACTCTCCCTGCACAACCGTTGCCCTAGAAATAGTAAACTCTCTACCATGTACTGAACATAAGACCCTTCATGAGTAGTAGTGGTACAGATCTTAAACTTTAAATTGGTAGGAACAAGATTGTATTCAGATCACTAATTCACAATTAAGCCCAAATACAAATGGATTGAAAGCTTGCTTTGTCAGATTAGAAGCAATGAATTATAAATTTTTAAAACATGATGTTGGCCAATTATTTTACTCCAAACATTTAATTGAATAAAAGCGAATTATTATTATTATCACAGTTCTGTTTTGCGGGTTGAGTATTTGAGATGGGAGACCAGATGTTCAGGCGACTTCATTTTATTTTTCAAATATTTAAAAAAAATCTAGCAATGCGGGGTGCGTCCAAGAGAACTGACTGTTGAGCTTTTCTTATCCCATCAGTTGGTAATTTTTATTCATCCATACCTGCCAATGTTGATTTCGGTGTCAGCCCATTGCTGGATATTATGATTATTGTTATTATCATTCTTTTTCTCGGCTTCTATCGGAGAGGCACCTACCTACCCGGACATGTGTGAACTATAAAAATTAATTTGTAATGTTCATCAATTTTCTAACGATACTCCCAGTTCTGAGTAACACTGCTTTCTGAATTTTTTCCAGAATATTAAAATTTAGGCCCAATTCCATTATTCTGTTCACCGACATTTCCGGATTCAGTCCATTTGTGGATATAACGGGAAAACGTTTGCTTTATCAATCTTATATAATTGCTTCAGTTCCTCTGCCTGGTCCTGATATTTTCTAATTTTTTTTCGGCGACCACCTTGTGTTGGTTATCATCTGCCGGTACTACTATTTCAATTATATTCGTGAATTTTGTTCCTTTGGGATAAGCAAAATATGATAAATACATTCTTATTAGAAATTGTGTTATCAGTAATGATGGCCTGGTACCAATAAATTTTCTCGTGCCATTTACCAATTATCGGTAGTGGGCTCTACCTATGACAAGAATAAGCAGGGTTTAATGGCAAATTTATTATTATTATCATTATTACTATTATTATGTGGATAGCAAACGAATTCAAACCTTGACATTGAGTTAGGAGAATAAATGTGGCGGAAATAGACGCTAGTAAGGCCGAAGCATAGACTAATAATGTCGGAGCTAGTGGAATGGACCACGATGATGGTAATTGTGATACAGATGATCCACGTATCACACGTCCAGCGATACCTCTTGGGAACTGTTCGCTCGGCTAAAAAGAAAGACCATTGCTCACTTATTAAGGGGGGTTAGAAAATAGAAAAGAAATGAAATTGAGGTTCCGACTAGCAATTGTTTTTATTGTCTTGTTGGTACCCGTCTCACAAGTGCGCATTTTCATTTCAAAGTTAATTTTTAAACGAAGTACTATGTGCTCTATAAAACGAACTTTACCTTTCGCACTAGCATTGTATATGTCTACTATTGTATATAATTATAACATGGGAATGGATGAAATTTTTTATTTTGATTGATTATTAGACGTTGAGTGCTTATATTTATTTTATTTTATTCACTTTATTTTGTAAACAAAAAGGCGATATTAGAAATAATTTTATATCACAAAGTAATTTCACTCTATGTTCGATACGGAGTGTCCCAGAAAAAATATAGACAAGTATTCAAGAAAGAAGATTGAGGAAGGAGGTAGAATGCCAGCTGGAGGAGGAGCAGAGTGGCTTCCGACTAGGAAAGATAGTCAAGACCACATCTTTGCTTTCGCAAATATGCGAGAAATTTATCGAATACGGTAAAGAGGTCTACCTATGTTTTATAGACTTGGAAAAGGCATTTGACGGGTTACCTTGGAATGAGTTATGGACTTCATTCAGGAAGAAACAAGTGTCTCAGGCTCTTTTAGAGGGAATTAAATCATCCTATAAGACATGCAGAAACTATGTACGAACGTCCCAGTCGAAGTACGCTTCTATCCATACATATACAAGTGAATCCTGGCCACAAAAACAATGTGTTCAAACTAATTCCCAAAATATAGAAATGAATCTGAGAAAAAAAGAGGGAAAGACCGAGAAAGATCAGATACGCATCAGTGCGATCGGACTGCACTCAAAAGTCAATCCCTAAATCAGTTAAGAAAGCTTCGATGGTTCTGCCACGTTATGAGGATGGAGGACTGCCGGTCAGAGAAAAAAAGCTATGGAGGGTAAACGAACAGAAAAAAAGAGCCAGGAGAAGGCCGAGACTGACCTGGAAGAATAATCTCCAAAATATTCTGAATGAAAAAGGGATCGGATGGCTGTGACCAGGAGACCAGCTCTTGGCAGAGAAAAGTGGCGTCCCTTATGCAAAGATGTTTACACAGCAAAGTAAAAGAGCTAATGGAATAACAAGAAGAATGTGTCTATATATTAAATTAGGTAAAATTTAGATTTGTTTTGGAGATGTTTTGTGGCCGAGTCAATATATAATGCTCCTTATTATATATAATCCTCCAAAGCATTAATCTGAGCTGGTATAGACAAGGTTGATACTTTTTTTTTATTGAGACAGCTACTTTATTAAATTCAGAAGAAAACGTTTCATATTTTTAAACTCGTTACTTTCAATCTGTGAATCTTGAGTGACGACCCTCCGTGACGGAGAAGACCTTCCATATCTGAGACTTAAATGTTATAATTAAAATCACGCGCGGTGGAGTGGTGAGCGCCGACTTGTAGCTGCTTATCGAGATTTCCATTCAGTACAACTTTTGGCTCGGAGAAACTACGACTTTCGTATAGGTTTCAATCGTCAGCTGTCGTCAAAATCTATCGATTAAACATTAGTGTAAAACAGTTTATAAAAAGTTATATTGTAACACAGTAATTATCTGTCTACTTGATTTTTTCCTGAAAACATATTTTATGTAAAAAATGTTACTCGTTACGTGCACGTGTTCACATACACTACACGCATCCATGACATAGCCATACCTCGTTTTTAGTAATATTAAGGACATTATAGCTCCATTCGTTATTCGAAACTATTATAAATAATTTGAATAAACTTATATCTTTTATAATAATTATCCTGTTGGGATACAATTAAAAAATAAAAATGTAGGGAGATGGGTTCAGTAGATGGTATAGATTTTACTGCTTCTAGGACAAAGTTCGTGCAGGAAGGTCCGAGATCATGCTCAAACGTGATCCCACAACCCCTAACATAAAACCCCAACTTTAAGGGTTGTATATTACATAGAAGCTGAGTGAACCTCAGAAGGGACGTCAGATCCAACAGGGTACAAATTCAGATTGCTTCATCAAAGTTATAACGAAGTTATGCTGAATTAGTTTTGTTATTTGTTTTAATATTATAAAAGTGAGAGAGACTAAAATGACTATTAATAAATATAAATTATCGTTAGATTTATCACAATCAGTAGATAGAAAGCAAATGTAGAAGTCTTTTTAGTCAATATCGCACAGAATTGATATTATACATATATAATTGCAGAATTGATGTCTCCTTTTGTTTTTAGCGGAATTCTGAGGTCTAAATTATTTTCCAGATTCGATCGAAATGTATCCCAGTCTACACGTCCAGTAATCAGTCTGGGATGAGAGGGCTTAGTAATGGGAATTGAATGTACTTGAAGTATAATGACTCCTGTCCGATGGATATCTCGTGCGGAGCCACTTCGCTCTTGCCCGTCGTTTTTCTTTTAATAGCTCGCGAATTTGAAGTGGCCAGTTATTCTGTTGATAATGATTTTTACTTGGTAAGGTGTTATCTTTTAATTCATTGGCTTGTACTGCTTCTGTTATTTTGTCTATTGCAGAATTGATGTCTCCTTTTGTTTTAAGCGGAATTTTGAAGTCTAAATTATTTTCCAGATTCCATCGAAATTTATCCCAGTCTATACGTCCAGTAATCAGTCTGGGATGAGAGGGCATAGTAATGGGAATTGAATGTACTTGAAGTAGAACTGGACTGTGATCAGAGGAAAGGTCATCCAGGGATTTTATATTTGTTTGATTGCACGAAATCTGTGAGGAAACAAATATATCAAGAATGTCTGGACGTTTTTTGAGCGATGTAGGCCAATAAGTAGGGTTTATGGGTGCGAGGATAGAGAAACTATTAGAGGTTGAAATTCGGGATAAGAAGCTACCACGGGAATTAGATGTTCGACAACCCCATCGTTGATGTTTGGCATTGTAGTCTTCTCCGGCAATACCGGATCGGAATAAGGATTCGAGGAGGTTATAAGAAAGAGGGGTACCAGGAGGACAGTATACAGCTGAGAATGTTATATGGAAAGGACTAGCTGAAATGGTTACTGAAGTTGATTGAATGGCGTCAGTTGGAGTAGAATGAATAAGAGAATGTGGTATGGATTTATGGATAAGGATACAAGAACCGGTATGTGCTGTATTGTCAGGATGATCTAATCTATAAGTGATGTAGTCACGTATGTAAAAATATTATTGTTTTGTGAAGTGTGTTTCAGTCAATAGGGCGATGTCTATGTGATTGTCATGAAGAAATAAGTCAAGTTCGTCTCGATGGTTATGTAGGCCATTTCCATTACACAGTATGATTGCTAGGGGCTTGGTGTTTATCATGGGGTATAAAATGGTATTTCGAAAAGGAGTCGGGTTAGGAGGGAAATGAGTGGTTCGATGGTATTATTAAGGTCTAATAAGAAGGTCGAAAGGATTGTCTTGATGTCTACGGGACTTTGACTGGGGATAGGATATTGGTTCTGAAAGTTGAGGTGGAGGATTAGTGTGTCTTGGAAAGTTGATTGGGAGTTGGACCCTTCTTGGGACACTGGGAGCTGCAACAATTTTCAATGGTGCTTGGGTTTGGAGGTTTATCATGGAAGAAAATTGGGATGGAATTGTAGGTTCACTCTGAGGTGGAAGCTTCACCCGTAGAGGAAGATGGTGAGAAGGGATGTCTTGGCGTGGAGGTAGTGGAGGTGGATGAGATGTGGGAACCATTGGCTGTGATTGGGAGGTTTGAGGCGCATGTTGCCGGATCTGTTGATGTCGAGGTTGCTGTTTTCGGCTTTGTTTTTTTTAGTCAAAGTTAAAAGTGAATTTAGGTACCATCTTTAAAATGAGAATCGCACGAAAATGTCATATATATCTCAAAATTTGTCTCATCCAAACCAACAACATCATCATTATCTTTCGTTGAACTTGTTGTTTACTTGTTGTATTAGTATAATACAGTTGTAAATTTCATTGAATAAATTATTTTTAAAAACCAATAAAAGGGGTTCTGGTTATTCGTTACGATCCTCCCATTGATTTCTGGGAGTTCTTTATCGTACCCAGTTTCTCCAACGTTATGTTTAGTAACATGTTTTGGGAAAAAAAAAGACATTGCTAATTTTTACTCATCATTTGTCCGCCTTTATTGTAAAGTTGACTAAAATATCCGATCGTCATGGATGTTTTCTTCCTTCCAAACTAAAAGGTGGATGAGGTTGCTAATCCCTTTCATGAATCATCTCTGGATCACAGAATCTCTTCCTATAAGCTGGGGACTCATTCATTAACTTCATAGCATAACAATAACAATAGACATTGCCATCCTCATATGGAGTCACTTTGATAAAGTTCACACCTTGATCTAGTAGTTTTCCTTCTACACCAATCTTTGAAGCAACCCATTTATCTTTCGAAAGAAATATAATCCTACTTGGAGTGTTCTATTGCTCTAAGCATCCTCCATACTGCTATTTGTCCACATTCTTTTCTTCTTTCAATGTAGGTTGTTTCCTTCTTCTCGTGCTATATCGTTTTAAAAAAAAATAGTGTAATGATGCTCATCTTCTTAAAACCCTCATTATTCCAATCTTTTTAGTTGTAACAGCCAAGCTTTTATTATCTGGCTTAGGCGATCTTTATATTATTATTACTATTGCATTATTATTATTATTATATATTTTGGATTTCCCGGCTCATGCCGGATGAACACACCAACCCAGACCAGAGTCAAGGGTATGGTTCACTTTATAATTAATTTGGAATGTTGAGGAATTTTCTGACGAAGGTGGCAGTTCCCAGCATAGCCACTTTCTGCACTTCTTAAAGTTTCCAGCTTATTTCGAGCTTCTTCATAGATTTGATTGTTTCTTTAGGAATCAAACCATTCCTAGATACGATAACCGGTAGTACTTAACTTCGATGATGGTGGCTTTTTATTTTTTGGCCCAATGATGTTAGGTATTTGGGGAGAGTTTATCGGAACGATATTGATATGGTTAGAAAAAACTGCGTTTGGTTATTCTGGCTGTAGAAAAGGCAACACTCCTCTGCCCATTCTCATTTGTGTTTCCATTCAAGAAGACCCAGGAGTAGAGGTGCCTCTCGAATTGTGCATCCCTTTTATTCTTAAGAATGCATAGAAATAAGAAAATGAATATTGTTTTCCGAATTCGATACACAAATCCCGATTCAGTAGTTAGTGCCCGTTTTATATTAAAATATTATATACTTCTTCAAAGCACTACTTCATTTTAACAAACGCTCTGCAATCACATGTATGGATTTTCTTCAAAGATTTAATCATAAAACGAAAGATAAGGGTTAAGCGTTATAGTTAGCGTTTAAAGTTCATCATCATCATCATAATCAATCCTCTTTACCGCCTAAGCAGTGTGAGGAGGAATTCTCAACAGCCTTCTCCAGCTCTGCCGGTCTCCCACCAACTGTGCTTTTCTGCTGCAACGGAGTCCCCTCTTCTCAAAGTCCTTCCTCACCTCTTCTTCCTAGTTCCTCTTAGGTCGTCCTCCTCCTCGTTTTCCCTCCACTTTGGCTCGATAGGTTTCGTTAGTAATTCTGTTAGGACCCATCCTCAGGAGGTGTACAAGCCTCTATTAGATCCAGTCTGTTTTCCTCTATTAGATCGTTGGCAGATTTAACATTCAGGTTCGACCTTATAGTGTTGTTCCGGACTTGGTGTCTTGTTGTTTTGCCCTATATCTTCCTGAGAAATCTCATTTCTGCTGCTTGTATTCTAGAATGGTGTTTCTTTGTCAGCACCCATGATTCTGAAGAGTACGTGAGGATACGGAGAAAGCGTTTAAAGTTAAAGGTTGTAATTAGAAAACTTCATAACAAAATTTTCATAGAAACTGGAAATATTAATTATTGTAAAATTCTTTATTATTGCTACTTTTATTTTATCTTATTTTTATAAAAAAATTAAAGTTAAGCAAAATACTGGATCATGAAACAACGACCAAACTCTACTAATGTTAACGACTTAATCTCTACAATAACGTATTTGACGATAAATTTTAAAATTGATTAATCAAAATCAACCCCCCCCCCCAGTAATACGAATGTAAGTGCTATTGAGTCATATGTTTATACTTGTCTTCTAAAACATCAATACGATTTCTTTATGTCGAAATATGTATAACTTAATTCATTCATCATGTATCATACATATGTACTTGTAATTCTGACGGTTGAGTGTGGTCTCGGCCTAATTACCTCTTTGCACAAATGTTCGCTTTGCATCCAATTAGTTTCTCAAGAGGGCTATACCCTTCTTGTGTTTGAGAAAAAAAGTCTATTTCACCCAAATCTTTTAATTTATTAGTCTTTTCTTATAAATTCCGTCGAATTCATTTCATGGAGCATACATTTCCAAATGCAAACATATCACAATAAATATATTCAATGCAGTAAGTCAAATAAAATATCTAAGTTGGAACCATAAACAAAATTTTTCAGTAACAACCCGCATCATTAGGTTTTGGGAATGACAATTATCGTTCTTATATTGACATTTCAAAACATAGTTGATCTATTTGGTTACAAGGTTCAATTTTGTTTATTTATTGATGTTTTAACATTTAATTCTATCTTCTAATTAATCAAAATGGGAGCGGAGTGGCTCAGTGGTTGAGCACTGAGTTGCCATGCCGGAAATCCTGGTTCAAATCTCGCTGCGGCCAGTTACTTTTATTTAGTCTGTTTGCAACCGCAGATGGATCATACAGGATCTAGGACTCTCCTGGGGCCCACCCAGCCTCTATAAAATATTATAAAGATAGGGCACCCATAATAAGGGGGAAAAAAACTGGCGGTTGAGCGTGGCCTAGGACAAGTCACCTCCTTGCAGAACCGTTGTCCATGAAACAGTACAGTCTCAACCATTTACTGAACCCCCAGACTCGTTCACGGGTCGTAATGGTACAGGTTTTTTTTTTGTTTTTTTTTATTAATCAAAATCAATGAAGGATTTGAGTTAGTGAAGGAAATTTCTGTGTCCACTTCTTTTTAAAAAATAAATTTAATATTTTTAAAGCTCTCCAGAAAAATTTTTAGGTAATTTTTTTCCTGTGAATTAAGTTTAACTCCCTTTTAGACCACATTGGAACTGTTATAATAGCGTTAAGTCTCAGTTTTCAGGTTACATCGAGTTTTACCCTTAATTCATTGCATTGGTCCAGACGACGCACAGTGGTGCAGGGTACCTAGAAACCTGGCATTAAAACAAAAATTAAAAATGCACATTTCCTTACCGCCATCTGTTGAAACGACAGAATACTACTGTAAGCGACAGTATGATTGTTAGGGGCTTGGTGTTCATCGTGGGGTATTAAATGGTATTTCGGAAAGGAGTCGGGCTAGAAGGGAAATGAGTAGTTTGATGGTATTTTTAAGGTCTAATAAGAAGGTCGAAAGGATTGTGCTGATGCCTACTGGACTTTAACTAGGGATAGGATATTGTTCAGAAGGTTGAGGTGGAGGATTAGTTTGTCTTGGAAAGTTGGTTGGGACTTGGACCCTTCTTGGGACACTGGGAGCTGCAATAACTTTCAATGGTGTTTGGGTTTGGAGGTTTATCATGGAAGAAAATTGGGATGGAATTGTGGGTTCACTCTGAGGTGGAAGCTTCACCCGTAGAGGAAGATCCAAGGGTACCTAGAAACCTGGCATTAAATAAAAAATTATAAATCCACATTTCCTTACCACTATCTGTTGAAACGACAGAACACTATTGTAAGAGACAAAAATGCACACTGCTAACCCTTCCTGATCCCCACTGCGCTCCCGACCACTTTCATTTGTAGCTAGTTTTTGACCGAGTCGAGACGCCTGCGAATTGTTTACGTTATTGTTGTAGTTTTGCAACGTCACTCTGTCAACAGATCACAATTGTTACGAGTTTTTTTGATGGCCGCTTCAAGTTCAGGTATGTGTAGATAATTTAAGAACTTTGTATAAATAAAAACTTACATTAATTCCTGTTGATGTTGTCTATGATTGAATTTTTAATTTTCTCAGAATCATGAAGGTTTTCAGTTATGATCCAGGACCATCCAAACTTTGATTTTTACAGTTCTGCGAAGCTTATTTTAAAATCATGTAAATTTGTTGCCCATATTCTGCTTTTTTTAAGAAAAATCAATTTTAGACAGCGAAGTGGGCACTACTTTAAAATCAATTATTTCTTTATAATTTATTGAAAGTGTAATGTAATTTATTTCTGTTTTAGTAACGACTTCGAGTGCAATGCTTTTTAAAAGAAAAGAGCTCATAGACACAATGAGGAGTTGCGGAAACAGTGAAATTGGAAAACAATTTGATTATTTGTTTAAGGAGGTTCTGAAAAAAAATTCATATTTGATTTCAGCTCAGAGAGAACAAAACGGTTAAAAACTAAAGAACTTAAGGATACGATTCACGTATCTGTACTGACATATGCAACAAAGATGAGTTTAAGGTCAGAAGGGCAAGTATATGCATCAAAAATTGTTCATAAAATAACTTATACGTCTCCAAAACGACCCACTAAATATAGAAATGCATATACATCTTCACTGGACTCACAACCAAATTCTATGGAGAAGATGCTGTAGCTGTTTTGATAACAGCAAAGTTACCTCGACTTCAATATGGAGCTGTGAGGAATAGTGCTCCACAAATATTCCCTTCCTACAAGACTGTCCAAGCAGCAAAGAAGCTCTGCTATCCAAATAATATACGTGTTAGAGAAACTGTTGCTAGCGTCCCACTACAGGATTTAATTGACCACGCAACACAACGATTGATCCAGTCATTTCAATCTGTAATATTAATACTTCAAGCTGCAGAACTAGACCGACTATGTCTATTAACAAAATGGGGTTTTGACGGCTCCTCAGGCCGTAGCTCCTTCAAGCAAGCCTTGCATGGACCTGACGCTAGTAATTCAGCTTTGTTAATCACGTGTATCGTTCCCGTTCTTACGGAGTGTGATACAAAGATCATTTGGCAAAATCCGAGCCCAGCTTCGGCAGCGTATTGTAAATTCGATAAATTAAGAGTCTACTCTGGTATCGATTGCAAAGAGAAATGGGGTAGAAAACGAAATAAGAAACTTTCAGAACACTACTTCTACAATAGAGAGCAGTCACGTAAATGTAAGTCACAAATTGATATTCGCTATAGCGGATGGCTATGTTTGCAATGCCCTTACTGAAACGACATCAACACAGAAATGCTTTCTTTATATGTGGGGCTACCTCCAAGCAATTCAACAATGTGGAAGAAATGGCCGTTAGACGAATAAATACTGACAACTTGGAGTGGTTTCTTTCATATCTTACACATACGTATCTTACATGGATGGATACGTATGTGTGAGTGCCTTTTTCACCTGACTTATAAATTACCGATCAAGAAATGGCAAGCACGAGGTAGTGACAAACAGATAGTAGCGGCAAACAAAGCTCGTATACAAAAAGAGTTTAGAGAGCGATGCGGTTTGACCATAGACACGCCCAAACCGGGATTCGGTTATACCTAGATAGAGACACTGCAAGAAGATTTTTTTAGAACGCAGAACTATCGGTGAAAATCACGAATCTTGGCCTTGAACTTATAAAAAACTGCATACATGACTGCTGCGATACAACTGAATACATAGTTGTTGCCAGTGGATATGAAATTGATATTGAAAAATTTGGAAAATTAGTTCACGAAACTGTTAAGTACTTTGTTGAAAAGTATCCATCGTACAACATGCCACCAACTGTTCAAAAATACCTCATACACGGTCATGTAGTAATATCAGCTTCCTATCGGGCAATTAAGTGAAGAGGCACAAGAGGCGCGAAACAAATATTTCAAAAGGTATCGGGAACATAATTCGAGAAAGAGCAGCAGAGCCAAGACAAACGAAGATGTTTTTAATTTATTATTGATTAGTAGCGACCCATTCATTACAAGTAAACGCAAAATAAAAAGGAAAAAGCCTCACCATTTCTCCACAGAAGTGTTATCAATGTTGAAATCACCAACAGTACAAACAGATACTAGGATGAATGATATTGATAAGGAAGAAGAGGACTTGGAGTCATCAGAATATTCCAGTGATTCCGATTTATCCGAATAATTAATCGAAATCATCATCCAAAAGAGAAGACAATTCAATCATGTCTGATGATGTGTGATTACATAATTTCAATTAATTCAATTACAAATATTTGTAGGATCGAAAATGCCTTTTATGTATACAAATTAACATATAAAGAAAATAATATATATTGTATTTTAAACTAAACAAATACCTAAATAATTAATGTCAGGTTTCAAGGTGTCCTGCCCCACTGTGCTACGTACGTAAGTACATAGGACGTCCTTCGTATCCCGCATATTTAAAAAAATAGATAGCTGCAGATGCTGTTTGTCATGTGTTTTTTATATTCCTTAACGAAATCTTTTGATATCTCTTGATAGTATTATTATGAATGAAGATAAAAACGTTAATTTCCATATAAATTAAATTTCTGAACTTCAAGTAAACTAACAGTCACTGAATACCAATGAGTAAAGGCGCCAAGACATTTTTTATCCTGATAAAATTTATTTAAGATAATATATAAATTTTTTCCGGTTACCACTTTAGAATTCTGACAACTGATGATTTCTTCCAAGACGTTTTAAAATCTTGAGATATTCTATGGTAGAAAATGTTTTCAACTTACCGAAGAACTCTTAAGTATCCAGGAAGCCACAATCGTCGAACTTCTAACTGAGCGTGGACTACGTTGTCGCTCCGCAGTGTCCTGAAGTGTAGTGAATTGATTCCACGATCGCGCTGGGTAGTAGATCTTCAAGGCAACCCCCACTTCGCGAACTAGGAAGGGTGTACAACATCGTTCACAATAGCTCAATTAGCAGTGATATATGTCTAGCTGATAGTCAAGGGAATTTCGTCTTTTTTTTTATGAAAAAATAGATAAATGGACTTCAAAAATAATAATAATGCGCATGGCTTTGTTGCCTCATGTTCTCATTAACATTTGTACTTTTTTACAAAAAACTACATTTTTTAACATTGAAATAGTTTCTGTGTCACATAGTTTCTGTGTGACATAGTTTGTCAGTGGTCAGGGAATGGTTTATATACTAAAAAAAAAACAGTACCACTGCAACCCATGAAGGGTCTTGGGTTCAATAGATATTTATTTATTTAAACATCCTTCCATGCCTTACGGCAATATGGGTTTTGACAATATTAATTATCCCAAAATATGAATAGTTGGGTTCAATATGTGGTATTGACTTTACTTTTTCTAGGACAAAGGTTATGCAGGGAGGTGATTTGTCTACGAACATGCTCAAACGTCAGGTTTCCCTCCTATGAAGTCTTGGTTGTTAACCAATTTAAAAAATATTTGCCAGAGCCGGATTTGAACCCAGAACTTTCGCTTACCAGCGCTCACCGCTGACCTACCCCACTCCCATTTAAATAGTCGATTATTAATAATCTGAATTTTAGATTAAAACATGAAGTTTAACTAAGGATGGTTATCATAGAAAAAAAAGATTATTGTTATTGATAAATATTTATCTGACTAGTAGATGATTAATAATTTTATTTTGATTATAATCGTCTATAAGCAATCGGGAACAATCAAGTTTTCATGAGTATTAATTTTACACCATTAAATAAAAAAATATGGTGCAGATCATGGATCTTTCACAGCTTCCACGCTACACGAAACAACTTTTATTTGTTTATTTAATTTTCACAATTTAAATGATTAAGTAGATCAATCAATTTAATTTATGTGCATGCGTATTATTACTCTAATTTCTAGAACTTGGCCTGGCTGTTAAGCGTGATCTCGGACAAATCATCTACATGCCCAGCCATTGTCACTGAACCGTACAATCCCTACCATTAGTTGATTCCAAGACCCTTCATGGGTTATAGTGTTACAGGATTATGTACTAAAGAAAGGTTTCGTTTTTATTTAATGGTCAAATGACCATTTGATATTATGAAACATAATATATTAAGAATAAATGAGGCTTTTACCTCAGCGCAGCAGCACTACGATAATGATAAGCGAAGTCAACATTTTATAATAAAAAAATAAATACAATCCTCACTGACACTATAATTTTTAAATTTTCTGGTGACTTATTACACCACTCGATAAGTAGAAAAAAAATTCGTGTATCTTAACCAAATATTAACCGGATCAAGTGGTTTTTTTCAATGTTTGTGGAATTTTGAATAGTTGCTCACAAATAGTATTTACTTTATGGCAATAATATTTACTGTAGCCCTCAATTTTTTTTCCGGCGATAACTAAATTTAAAACAAAGATGATTTCAGGCGTTTCATCAAGCCCTTTACCCCATTGTAGAATAGAATTGAATAGAAAAGAAACTTCATTCTGGGACCAAGTCCCTTTAGAATAACAAACATGAACAGAAAAACAACAACATAATATACATCTGGTCAGATTCCTAATAATAATATATATATATATATATATATATATATATATATATATATATATATATATAATTTATTATACTTTTTTAATCATTGCTTTAATTTTTAAATATTTTTATTTTGAAGAGAAAAGATTTGCCCCAGCCGGGATTCGAACCCGTATCTCCGCATTACCGTGGCAACGCTCTACCAATTTGAGCCACTGGGGTCGCTCCCTACATAGGACAAATCTGTTCTCTTCACCGATCCCATATCATCCGTGTTCTCGCAATTATGCGATGTATAAACGAGATAGAATGTCCATTGAACATTACTTTTAATTTTAGGATCTTTTTGACATACGTCATTATATTATTTATAACTTATTACAATTTTTTAATCATTGGTTTAATTTTTAAATATTTTTATTTTGAAGAGAAAAGATTTCCCCCCAGCCGGGATTCGAACCCTATAATATAATAGAAATCGTGAAGTATTTAAAAAGTGCCAACAAAAAAAAGTAAAATAAAAATAAATATTTATTGTAGTGATATAATAAAGGGAATCGGTGTTTGAATGGGTATGAACTACAATATATTCTCACTACATATCAGCGTTCCTTTTGTGAGACCGATGACAGTCGGCACTTCAAGCCTTCAAAGAAGGCTTTCTTCAAGCCAAAAAGAAAACAACAATTAACACTAATGATCAGGCCATATCAGAAACGACAGTGCATGAAGAACTTATTTATTTTTTTAAATAATTTATTTAATGAAACTTACAACTGTATTAAAATATCACCACAGGCAAATATACTGATTGGTACATATTAGCATGAAAGACAAGTAGAGAAACTACACAGCGGCAGTACTCAACAAAATTTCATAACAATAGTGGACCCAGTTTATACGTCCGGTAATCAATATAGGAGAAGAATGCTTGGGAGCGAAACTTGAATGCGATAAAAGGAGAACTGGGCTATGATCTGATGAAATGTCGTACAAGGATTTGATATTGGGTTGGTTTGTGGAAATCTGGGAGGTGACAAATATACCCAGGATGTCGGGACGTTTTTTGAGGGATGTACTCCAATATGAGGGGTTATTGGGTGCAAGCATAGAGCAACCCATAGTGGATGTGACAGAGGAAAGGATTTTTCCACGGGAGTTGGACGATCGACAACTCCCTCGTTGGTGTTTGGGGTTGTAGTCTCCTCCAGCAATGAAGCGCGGTCCAAGAGAGATTGGAATAAGAAATCAAGGAGCTTATAAGAAAGAGAATTCCCAGGGGGACAGTATACAGCTGAACATGTGATCTGGAAAGGAAGAGTCGTTATGGTTACTTAGGTTGATTGAATAGCGTCATATAGAGTGGAAGGAATAAGGGAATGGGATAAGTTTTTATGAATAAGCATACAAGATCCGGCATGTGAAGTATTTTCTGGGTGCTCTGATCTGTAAGTGATGTAGTTGAATTGAAAATTTAAATTATTTTTTTTTAATTTAATTTATTGATATTTACTACTATAATAATATTACAAGTAAATCTGCTCATATGTATAATATGACATGAAAAACATTTGTGGAGAAACTACCCATCGGTAGCACTCCAATAAAAATTAATTTAAAGTTGAATAATGTAGTCTTTGAGCAGTATAGAAACTTCAGATGAACCTGTTCAATTGTGTGTTCCCAAAGTCAATATATGATTCCTAGACTAGAGTGAGAACGTCTGTAATCCTGGATTTTCAACGAATCCAAATAACTACCCCCTTTCAATTGTTTATTGTAGTTTATTCATTAAACGTTTCAATTTAAAAGAATTCAGTTTCTGATTATTGTTAACAACAACCATCCACTAATAAAACCCAGGGACACACGTGGCCCATTTGACTTTCGGACTCTACCTCGCAGCCTTACCCAATTTCCATGAATTCTGCCCTGAGGATTGCAAAGACCGAACTGTATAAAAAACAAACACAAAAAACACACATTGAAATAATTAATACGTTAATTAAATTTGATAAAAGTTATTAACCCTTAAAACATATGCATTAGCCTTGATTCTACATTTCTTTATTTAAGTTTAAGAATTAGTCGATAAACCATTCGATTTCATAATGATTTATGGAAAACTTGTACAAGCGCAAATTAATAATATAAAAAGAATAAAATAGGGGTTACTCACCATTGATGGAATGCAGTAAAAAAAACTAGTTTACCTGATTCGAATGGAAAGGTGGTTGGAAAGGAAAAAGAAACTCCTTGAGATGTGGTGCTGCTTCATTTGTTTCCGTAGTTTTCCTTTTTCATTCGATTATATTATGTGATATTTGAAGGTAACATGTCGTACATTGTCAGTAAAACCGAAGGCCACGCTGCCTATTGCCTATCTCGTTTCCAGTAAATTAAATTGATATCCTCATGACCAAGATTGGGTCTGTTCCCATCTTATAACAGAAAGTGAGTGCAGGGAAATAACATTGTACAAGTTTCGGAACGGGCATAGATTTATTGGATATAAATATAGACACACGCTACATTCCAACGGTTCTAACACAGAAAGAGACAGGCGCTAACTAACTATACAAAGGCTAAACAGAACAACATAACAAATGCCAACTTATGTTCGCAGGATTCGATCCTGGTTCATGATGGGATAGAATTCAATAAACCGTTGAAAATAATGATGGCTTATGGTACCCAGGTAAGAAAATTATACATAAGATCATAGAATACTGAGCAGTATGGTGTTCTTCCCAGGTTTTTAATCATCTAAAAAAAAACCACTTGGCTACCATCCTGGGACTGGTATTTCTACGGTTTATCAACCGTGTAGCGTATAGGTATTACGATAATAACCTTCGAGAATATCCCATCCACTTCGTTATTAAGAGGCAAACACTAAAATCACTTCGGAATGGACTTAAGGGAGAAGTTGCAGTATCGTGATAAAACTATCCTTACTTTTGGTGTACCGAGTACCAGGCATCGAGTCTATCCAGGAAATCCTGAATGAACGTCGTCCACTGAGCTGACTTCCTGAGGACCATACAGGATTATGAAAGGTGATGGAGAACTGGGATGGTCTCAAGGAGCTAGGGTGTAAAGGGAGTAAAAAAAAAAGATCAGCACTTTGTGTTCAAATAAAAAATATTTAAATTTTTCATAAAATTAAGTACATTCACAAAATATTTGCCTTAAAATAAAAACAAAGTACTTAAACTACTATATTATTCTTATTGACTCAAAAATAAAACTTATTTAGCAAGTGCTGAATTAATTTCATAACAGTTATTTAAAAAAATTTATGATCTTTTTTTTACAAAGTTGTTTACCGAGAAGCACAACTATACTCGAAGAACGATTCATATTTAGCAAAGCAGAATTATCAAAATGATTATGGTCATATAAAAAAATGTTTTTAAAACAATTACAGGCCAAAATCTATACATAAAACATTATAAGACAAAATAATTTGAAATTATTTTAAAATAAATTTATATCTTTGAAATTCTATACACAGTGAACCTACTAGAAAAACAACAACAAAAGAGGTGTCGATATTGATGTGCAAGTTCACACTTTTCCAGATATGTAGTCGGGTAGGCCTCTTTGAGGTAGTGAGTATTGAATGTTCTCCTCAGCGTGATAAATGGTTATGCTGTTAGTCCCATGAATCCCTCAACTACCTTCCCTGTCCTTTCAGATCACAAGACATCTGCATCTGGTTTTGTATTAGTCGAAAAAAAAACTTGCGGGTTACTGAAAAATTTATTGGCCAATGATGTAATTGGACATAAAATAATAATTTTTGTATGAATCTACTTGCGTTTATTAGCTATTATTTTTTATTATCATTCATTTTGGTCTACCTCAATCTTTGGCTAATTCATAATTAGATATTTGTGTTTTATGGTGCACATTAAAAGTTGAACTAATTTATTACACAACAAAAAATAGATCTTACTGATTGAAGTATGGAAAAGAAATTTTGTCAAAAACACTTCTAATAAATCTAATAAAGTTGCATCCCAGTTTAAGCATTTATTAATGGATTTTCTTTGTTCTAGATTGCAATTAGACAAAAGGAGGATTGTAATTTCACGATCTCTGGACAAGTCGTGATTCTGTCCGTAACACTAGATTGTTAAAGGAACGTCCCCTTGTTCCTTGTGTTATGTAAAATAGTCAGATATCTTCTGTTTCCAGTTATCCACGTGCCTATAAAGCAAGCACGACTAAGAATGAATGTAGTAATAGGAAATCAAAGGTTACAAAAATAACTTAGAAACTAAAAACAGACCAGAAAAGGAGTTGGAGAGAATGATAAAATTGTTGGCCCCCCTGCCTATCCCAAGTTATATACAAATAATATGCCTGTGAAAGATCAAACTGGAAGAAGAACAGGGAGCTTTATTAGGAATCGAGACCATACCTCGCCCGGAAGACAATTACAGAATAATCGAGGAAACACTACAGATATATTTATTTTGCCTTAGCAGAAATAAAAGCGTCTTTTGATTCAGTACCAATATAGTTGATAGAGTGATCAAACAAGGAAATAGGCTCAGACTATGGATTACCTTTATTGATGAGAACCTGAAAATTGTTAAGTGAACACCGTAAGAGCAATCATAGGCAAATCTAATGTAAGAACAATACGTTCCTAAGCTCTTGTATATTATATGATAGTGACAGAGCAGATTCAGTTAAAGCATTACAACTAGCAAAGAATGAAAACTTGATCTCTTAAAAGGCGGAATGGTCATCGCCTGAAAAAAATAAACTTAGCAGGTAGTGCGGAAAGACCTTCAGACAAACTCTGTCAGTGTAGGATCCAAGGGATGGCTGTTGGATGAAACGACATAATAGATCAGAAGATATCAGATACAATATTAAATGTAATACGAAAATGAGACCTGTAACTCAGTCTAGAAGACGCAAGAAATTAAAATATATATAAATAAATGATATAATGTTATCCAATCCTACTGCTTGGAAATGAGAATTTGGTCTTTATAAGACAACAATTCAATTTGAAAAATTTAATCTGAATCGTCCATTATCTATGAACAAAGAAAAACTGAAATCGTTTTGGTAATAGGTAAACATTTTCGGGTATATTTTTTAATTTTATGTTCCCAAAAGGCTTCCAAATAGCACGAAAAAGAAAATTGTAATTGTCGGACTTTAGCGGCCCAGCCATATCACTTATGCTTTAATTTCAAGCCACTATTACATAGTAAAATTAAAATATCAATAATTTATCAATATCGTAGGAGGATGTTAACAATGGTTTGAAGCAATATGATATTAACGGTTATTTCTTATCTGTTATATATTATATTTTACTTAGATTATATAGTCACTTTAATTCAAATTATGTATGAAATATATACTAATATTACAGAGATCACGGTAAATGTTTAATCCGTATTTTCACAGAAAAACAGACGGTGTTTTGATTGTTCTAAATGAAAGTGCATGTATGTATGTGTGTGTGTGTGTGTGTATATATATATATATCTGCAATGTAGAAAGCGCTAAACACGTGTTTATTTAGTCAGAAGATTTTCTATCAACTATCCTAACATCCTATTTCTATCCGGGTCGATGATGCAACTAATCTAAGTAGTACCATTTTTTTTTTTCCAACTTTCCATAGTTATGATTTCACAACATATAAAAGGCTACTCAGGATTATCCGATTAGAATTTTCCAAAATATAGGATAGCAAAGTAGAACAGCTGCCTATCTAATTCGTTCCAGTTTTTAAATTTCCAACCCGAACCGGTACGTATGAAACCACTTTATTTTTATACTTCAATTTAATCGGCCTCGCTTCGTTCTATTTGTCACAACATCGCCGATCTATTTGCCTATAGCCCAAGGGGTCAATTGCCTAACAATGGTTTAAGCCTTTCCCATCAACTTAACCAGTCTGCACCAGACACCGACCTGAATGAAGGTTCTAGCATAGTCTGGATTGTCAACTGCAGCATATTTTAGATCAAGTCTGATTTTATCTATTAAGAACCATTAGATCCCTCTTTAATTAAGACGTTCAGGATCAAAAACTCCGTATCCTTCACTATCCACATTTTTCGAAAGTTTAGTCTAGCAATTTGTTCTAAAATTGACACATTTCCGCCTTTCTCGTAACCTAAGTTAATCTGAAGTTTCTGGAGGAAAAAATTTGCTCGTCTAAGCCAGCGAAAATGAAAAAATTGTCAATTTTTGAAATTTTGGAGTTATCCACTTTTGATCCTGAATGCCTCAAGTTATAGCTAATTCAGAGATATACATCACTAAGTATTGACAGTCGATTTATAATTGCTGATAAGTTGATCTTTGCTGTCATTGAAGGGAACGATGGAAAGAGAAAAAAATCCAAAACACTTTCAGAGGGCCTGTAATATTCTAATATTATTCCATTTTTAGAATATTTAATTTTCCGTTACGTTTATACTTCTTGTTTTATCTTAGCATTTATATCTATTTAGTGGAACTGTCTCTATTTGATGAGTCTGTTTGAACTGTTGCTGTGAGATGTATTTTTTTATGTGCTTTTCCTTCGATGTGTTTCCTGATTTACGGAACGCCGACATGTTTGTTTTTTGTCCTTAAGGCATTTTATTAGGGATTTTTCCCATTGCAAGCTATTTATAATTTATGTATCTTTTTGAGTTTTTGATTACTTTTATTTATTTATATCTACTGTTACTGTTAAGATTATTTTTAGGTATAAGTATCATTCAAAATGTTATCGTAGGCTCTGATTCCGTTTTCACATTGTATATTTACAGACCATGTAGCTTATTACCATTGTATTTGAATTAGTACGAATTTTTCAATAAACTACACTTACTCAAAAAAATTTTATTTCAAGGTAATTTTAAATACGAATTCTTGATTAAATTCAATTAAAAATAACTGCATAAGAAAACTAATGCAGACGGAGAAGCATTTACAGATGTATACAACTTATACTTGTACTGAAAAAAACTGTAATTGCAATTCGAAATGCATTTGCTCAATTAAAGCCAAAATCCAGTAAAAAAATAGAATCAAGAGGCTAATTTACCCAATAGTAGACACTTTATATAACATATATTTATAGTTTACAGGATATTAATATTACTATTTTAATTTTTATATTGGCGGTACAACCCGCAAGCGAGTCCTGGCCTCCTCTAACACCAAACACTAGTGTTATTCTCTTCTTTCGCTGGCTGTTGTCATCCAGCTTTCTTAGCACTATTTTCTATGCAATCTGCCCATCATAATCTTGGCCTACCGACCGCTCGACGTCCCTGCAACTGTCTTGTCAACACCATCCTTGGATTGGCACTTATTTGCATCCAAGCAGCGATATCGATATCAGTGAGCATCTAACTATATTAACTATTCCTAGATCGCGGTCGTGTTAACAAATATCAAAACATGTTAAACTAATATTTATGATTGATGATATTTGTGATTTTACAAAGAATGGCCACTCATCTATAAGTTAATCCGTGAAGCGCTCTGAGCAATATATTTTCTAATCTAACTTTTAACTATCATTTAAACAGTACTATTATATGCTGCAAGAGATTTAAAATAGAAAAATAAATGTGGTAATAACTCGATCCTTGAAACAAAGCCAACAAAAAGGCCCAACGCCTTTGATATATCTTATATCGTTAATCTAGAAATACCTGCTGTTGATTGAAGTTGATCTCTTATTATAATGATCAATTATACATTCACTTATTCAATGAATTACATAATATAAAAAAAAATCATTAGCATTGTGGAGTATTCTGAAATGAATAATTTAAAAATAGATCTGAACTAATTAGAAAAACGGACATATAGTGTAGGTTTTTTACCTTCCTTTATATTGTTTTAAGCCTTGTTGGTTGCTTCTGCACCTTCTTTGGGTTAAAAGGAAGAAGTGAAAAAAAGTTTGATCAAGATCAGCTTAGCCGTTTTCTCCTTACGATGAGATGAAAAAAATCTGATAGACAGATAAGGTCACCTCTAGTCCAAGGACTTAAGTATTGAGCTCCTCTAGTAATCTTTAATAATTTTATATAGTAATAAATCTAAGTAATTTCGACAGACTAATAATTAACTATTATAATTTCTGTATTTTATAAGTTAAAATGATGATTAATATAGTGTGACAATCCAATGGTAAAATGAGAATATGACAATTTTACAAATGAATTATTGATAATTAGAAACTATTAATTTTATCAGTGCAGTCGTTTAAAATCAAGATAGTTTTCATAAAAGTTAATCACCGAACGATTAGACAAAATTTTCCATATTAACTTCGATTAATAAAATTAAATTATCAGTTTTAACATAAGCCTTATAAATTAAAAATAGCTCATAAAATTCCTATAAAAACTGAATATTTTTTTTAACATATCGTCGCTGTCAAAACAATACCGCCTATGTGTACGTACATAGGCGGTATTGTTTTGGCGATTTTACAGGAGAGAAAAATAACCGCACCGACTGTAGACTTGGCAATTTTTTCAGAACTATTGAAGAGAAGTATCAAAAAATCATACTCTGCCATGTCGCTGACCTTAATATGTGGCTTCCTTAGTGTGTAATTCAACCTGTGGAATGCATAACATTACTAACTTATTTTTATAAAAAGTTGTAGATAGGCGCTATGGTTTTGACAGCGACGTTATATTTATATAAATGATAAATATATTGTGACCGTAGGTTTTACAAAATTTTAGTTTATTTTTTCAGCTGGGGGTAGTAAGAATTGTGAGTATATTTCTGTAGTATATGGATTGTCGAATAGAAATGGTTGATGGTTATCTTGAGGTCAAAATCACCTCCCCATTATACAGTCTCTATCAAGTACTGAACCCAGTTGAAGCAGTACTATCTTTTTTAGAAATTAATTCTGCTAGAAGGAGGAAGTGGATCGCCTTTTCCTTCCTTCTGGCATTCCATAATACATAAGGCATGCTCCTTAATGCAACAGTGTCAGTTTTCTAAAACCTTTTGACTTCTTTTCTGGGTTGGTGGGCTATTCTTATAAACTTGTTTACTTTGTGGAGCTGCGGGTTGAAATGACCTTGAGGCGGAAGTGCAAAGACGTTAACAGGTATTGGAAAACTGACGTTGAGGCGTTTAGGGTCACGACGGATAAGATTCGACACAAAGACTTTTAAAAAAAAAACTGAAGCACTACAATCCATAAGGAGTCTTGCGTTCAGTACATGATAGGGACTGATGTCATATTTATAAGGTTGTGCAGGGAGGTTATTTAACAGAAATCACCCTCAAATACAAGGTTTTCCCCTATCATCCCATTTGCCTCTTTCCTTTTTTTTCAATTTCTACCTCCTAGGATTCTGAAATCCATTCTCACCTTATCCTCCATTGTGTTCAAAGCCTCCATCTCTTAGCGTTAATCACTACTTCCACAACTTTTCCGTAGAATCAAAACTAATTTTGTGATGATTAATCGTGACATAACAGTTAATAAACGTAGAACTTGTTAGTCAGTTCATAGAATGAATATTTCCTTATTTTGTTGACAACTTCTTTGATGCAAGCAGGCTAAAAATATATTAATAGTAAAACTAATACTTCCTTGTAATTTTGAAAATCACTTTTAAAATTCTAAATGCTGTTAATGGCTTTTTCAAACCTTACTTCTTGTCAGCCATGCATACAGGCGCTTAAATTCATGTCGAGCAATTGACCTGTAACTGACGTTTATATAATTTACTTGATAACACTCTAGAAAAATTCTTGTTTATCTCTTTAATTGCACCGTTAGGATCAAATATTCATTGTATGATAAGATAGGGTACCGAGAGCATCTCTTCCCAACGAAGAATCCATTAGTTGTATGATTAACAAGAACTCGTCATGAACAACTATCTAGTCAAGTACTCGCGTAAACCATGTTAAATTACCATTTTCTGAACATAGTAAGGTGGATGTGTTCGAAATAGAATAAAGCAATATACATCGGAAGGTAAAATATTCCAGGTCCTAGATAGATTGTCATGGATGCCAAGCCACAAACTTCTGAAGTATATTCATGAGAAGGCTTCATGAGGTTTCTAAAATCGGAATTTTTTTAACTCCAAATAGGACTGACATCCAGTCAACAGCATCTGATTCCGATTCTATACGTCTAGCAACTTCAATGATTTTTTTTCTTACCCTACTAATTTATTTATTTACAATACAAAAATATATAATATACAATATAACACTTGTAACTGAGCCCTTCTTTTACCCCAGGGTATTATAAGGCAGTTGTGCTCTTTCCGCTGTATGCGGGAGTTTTTATTTTGTGCATTTGCCTTTGCCTTTGCTTTTACAATGGGGAGGGACCATTTTCGGACTTCGCTTAAGGGATAGAAAGGGATGGAAAAAGGAAAGGTAGGAAGAGGATGACCAATCCATTATGTCTATAAATTCCATAACAATCTTTATTAGTGAGAAAGTATATCGGAAATTTTTTTATCAATTTAAATCACAATAGGACTATGACATTATTGTCAATTTAGTAAACATAGCACTCCACAATATTTTATAAAACAAAACGACTCACTATATACTAAATTTTTCAACCCTTCGCAGCTTTTCAGTCCTAAGTAGTTCTTATTGTACTAACAAAACCTGTGCCTCTACAACCCGTGAATAGGTCTGGAGTTCAGCGAATGGTAGAGACTGTTAATTTTTGTGGGCAACGGTTGTGCAGGAAGGTGATTTGTCTTATCGTACTACAGTCTAAAAAAAAACTACTTTCATCAATGAACTTGAGAAGATGTTATAAGTAGAGCGGTATCTTAATGAATGTAGACTATAGTGAACAAGAGTTACAGTTAGATGTCATTCATTAGCTTGACACAACAAATGGTGTGTGTCAATACGAAGCAACAGATCCACACAAATGTTGTGTGTCAATACGAAGCAACAGTCCACTCTTGACATCAAATTTTGATTGCGATTTTTTCTTTAATGCGAGATTTTGAAGAGAATACATTGCTTCTTCTTCATGTGCCTAGAAACGTGTGTTCTTGTAACTCCTTATTGGTCTTCTATATTTCTCCTGATAATCACCTGCTAGATCCGATAATGAGATTCCTGCAGCACATGTTCCACTTAAGATATTCTTGTATATTTTACGTTCTTTAGTAATTCCCTGTCATTTTGATTATTCTTAGCACTTCTTTATTAGTTTTGCGTGATGTCAAAAATGGAAAAATTAAAGGCCTTTGCATCCAATTCTTCCATTGCTGTAAATTTAAATCATAAGATGAGCTGAGAAGACTATTGAGGGAGATCAGGCAGGCTTAAGAGGAAGATTACGCAGATATAACTATTTTGTTTTTGAATCAGAAGCTTATAAAAGCTATTATGGAAGTAGATTTTTTTCCATGATGCGTTGTGCTCTTTACTCTAGGCAATCCTTTGCTAACCTAATCCGTCTAAAGGGTTAGTTGCTTGGACATTATTATGTTTTATGACTTAACAATTGCTAACGTATCCAGAGCCTATATGGTCAGCATCTAGCCCGTCCTTCGGATTTCATGATACGTCCAAGGTATAGGCCGGCCCCGGAAAGTAGAGTTGATCACTGGAATTAAGGATGTAAATAAAATAGGAAAAAAGAATGTCAACCGTGATGAAGATTCAAGGTATACACCATGCCAACTTAGGTTTTCTTGACCGGGTAGGAATTTTTAACGAGTTAGGGCCTCTGGGTAGCGTTGTAAAGTAATGATTTGTTTGTTTATATATTCAGCATTACCCTGATATGGCTAATCGGGGGATTGTACAGTGGGAGTCCTTAATTTTGCTTATCCAGGTATATTTAGGATAGGGATCTTTAACGAGTGCCTGATACCGTACAGGCTCGGGACCCCCAGTTTACCGCCATTCTGAAGGAATGCATAACTAAGGATATTTTAGTCCTTTTCAAAAATGCTAAGGACAACCGCCGGGCTGTAAATACGCGGTCTCAGGCATAGTTGACTGAAGCTTAAGTATTACAAAGCGTTTCGATCAAGTCCATAGAGGAGAGAAAGATAACATGCAACTGAAAAGAAAACAGAAACTCAGTGTGGAATCGACAATGAATTGGTGTCTTCACTTGTACTAAATTTCATAAATATTAATATTAGGTTTAATGTGTTTAACTTATGTTTTGGTAACGTTCGTGTAAAAAAATAGGATTTTACAGAAATGTTTCCTCGATTAGGTTCATCGCTATTCCTCGACAGATAAAACATCAACAAAATTTTAACAACAACGAGCGATCCTTTCTCGCCCTCTCCACCACAGTGTGGAACTCAATCTCTTCTATCATCCGTCATGCTTCTACACTATCATCATTTAAATCCTTGGCTTCCCGAAAAGATGCTCTTTTAGCAGGTTAGTCATTTGCTTAGAATTAAATGTATTGAATAATTTATTTTGTTATTTATTCGTTTTAATTTTGTTTTTAAGAAGATATACGTCAGTTTAAAAAATTATAACTCAAGTCATGGACTCAACAGTTGTTATTTATTTATCTATTTTCTCTATTTATCAGGATTCGTACTTTTTATTTATTTATTATTACTTTTTCTAATTATTCTTTTTTTTTACTTTTGCCTCTTTTTAAACACTTTATGATTTGTATTAAGTAGCCTTCTGGCCAATTATACATTATATATCTTTTTCTATTTATGTTTGTTACTCTAAAGGAACTTAGTCCCAGAACAATAATATTTTTCGACTCTATTCTTTCTGGTTTTGACCGTGTCATACAATTCGTTGTCGTAGTTTCTCTATATCTACTGCTAACTTCTTCAGCGGTCTTAGATTAAGTCCTGACGAAGCTAGTATGTTTAGTGAAACGTCGGAAAATAATTTGAAAACACGGTTGAAACCAGAATGAATACTTGATGAATGGATTGAAAATATTGGTCGTGTCAATTTAAGAGTCTATTTAAGAAGTATTTTATTAATTGTCTAAAAGTACAACCTTTTAACATGTTTAAAGAAGTTTTTAATTTTTAGTTCAGAAGAAAAATATTGATACTTTTTAGTTAGTTATCAGTCAAACAAAGTAGAACATTGAAAATAATTGATAAGTTTCTTATTAAGGGACTCTAATGGAGTTTTCCTCTCATCACTCTTTAATGAAAGTCGCAACTGTAAACTCATAGGAGCTAAACATTTTCAAAATATTTTCATTTCTGTAAATATTGAAACTAAAAATCTCACTTATTTTCAAATACATTTACGACCCAGAAAACTATTAATGCAATAACTAATAATTGTCATAAGTATATATATATACTCTTCTTTTGGAACTATAAGGCCTAATGAAGTTGAAAACTCGACACGAAATACTCCAAATTGCGTTCATCACTTAGCCCGGTATTCAGATGTGACACAGATATATTCACTCGTATGTTATTCAGGGACTTCGGTATTATTTTTCCATTCTTACTCCTGAAATAAGGAAGACCTTGGTTATGTTTTGGAGTGAGACGGCGTTGCAATGTTTTACATAACTGGCAGGTTACGGTGTAAGGTCAGCGCGGGCATTTGTGAGAGGCCACCATTAATATTAGGTCGTCAAACTCCAGTTTTTGACAAATTGGCTACCATGTGTACATAGAATACTCAATTAGAAGTTTAATTTCAAACGGTTGTTACTGGTTTTTACTGTCCTGAGCACGAAATATTTGGATAACGTTATTTCGTTGTACTACGCAATTCCAAAATGTTGTATTTTCGAACTTGAGAAATATATCAACTAGCAACATTAGTTAATTTGTATTTATTTTTTAGTTGTACATATTTATAAATTGACTTGAGTTTATTACAAAACTGAATAGCAGCTAAGTAATGTATAGTCGTAGATTCAATATTTGGTTATGCAGTATTCAATGGATCTGTACCTTTCAGAAGGAAATGTGAACACTGAGTGTTCCTGATTGGGTTCAATTAGACTCTATAAACTGGGTACCCTTTATTGAGGGACAAAATCGGGCAGTAATCTTGCCAATAAGCTGACAGTATTCTTTGACAAATAAGCTCGCTGCACAACAGTTGTCCTAAAAACAGTGAAGTCCCTATCATGTACTGAACCCAAGACTCTTGTTATAGTTGTAGAGGTACAGATTTTTTTTATTTATTTAGCTCTAAAGTATTTCTATAATAATCATGTAATGAAAAAAAAATTAATTAATCACAATTTCATATTACAAGCATCCTTGTATTGCTTAATCCTTCTTGATAGCTGAAATATGAATCTAGGTATGGCCGTACATACGGGTACTATTAAATATAGATTAATTGAAAATACTGTTTCGTGATTACAGTGCTTCTTTTGCTGAATGTAAGGAATTTAAAAATGATACAAATACATTTAATCAAAATTAAAATGAAACAGACAAACAAATCAGTACGTTTAGATTATAACAGGAACATTAAAATCAGCTGAAAATTAGATATCCGGAAATGATGTTTCGTAATTCTGAATAATAAGATGACTTTATGTTAATAGATTTAATTTATCCGAGAACCAGGCGATTGTCCATCGTTCTCTTTGCACGAAGTCATTAATACAGCCTCTTGTCGACATTTATCTAAATTTATGACATTCCATGGTTCATACATATTACATGTGCCTATAGCCATTATTATATCTGTTATCAGTAGTGAAATGTATTAATATCGAAAAAAATGCGTTTAATTAATGATTAAATTTGATGAAGTTCATTGTAAGACCAGATAATGGTTAAATATAGCATATCAATATTATTTATTCTTGTTTTTCTTTTTTAATATGGTCCGTGGTAAGCTCTCTGGTAAACTAGTTCGTCCTTACCTGTAGTTCCCGAAGTCAAAACGGTAGTTAATTATCTATTCTGGAGAAACTCCTTAGGGTTAAGATACTCCCGACCAAATCATCTCCTTGCGCAACTATTGGTCTAGAAAGGCCGTTTTAACCAAGTATTGAACCCAAGAACAAATACTATTTTGGCAATAAATGACAATGGTTAAAGGTTAAGTTTGCTCAGTTGGCACCAAGTTTTTTTTAAATGTATTTATCAAACATCAAATATAAAGTTGCTGATAAATACATAAAAAGTTGATAGTAGGATTTTTTAATACAAAACATTATAAGGTATAATATAGGTTCCATTTTACAAAAGGGTGCCTTCTTACAAATCTTGAATCTATTTTTATGGCTCATTTTAATTATTAATTTTTGAGAACATGTTAAAACCACGAGGGGCAAATGTTTGATATATTGAACCCCTAAGAAAGTATAAATGTGAAAATCTGTATCTCCTCTAATACAGTTTCAGGAAATTCTACGAAGAAGCAAAGAGAAGCTGGAAGGAAGAGTCACTGTCGACAACTTGTGGTATCATAGGTGGAAGGGAAAGAAGATATAAATTCTAGTTTATTAAATCCCCATAAAATGTTATTATTAATATTTCAAGATACTTATAACTCAAATATAGAATATAATAGTTCGTTGATCCGCGGCTTTCTCGGTGAGTTCCTGAATTTTCTTTTAGATTTGGCACCATCATAGATTACTTCAGAAACTTGACATTACCATCGGTTGATTCTTTTCAAAGTATTATATATAGGTTTTTTCAGCCTATACCACCCCAGTTCGTACACGGGTCCATACCCGAATCCTCGAACTGGAAGTCCGAAGATTTCATATGCATGGTTAATAAATTAATTATGTCCATTGGAAATGAATAATATATTATTAATAAGGATCTATCTATGGATAACAAACCACATTAAATACATTGAAAAGGAAAAAAAGAATTAATTTCTTTAGTACTGCCCATAAAACCTTCCAATTAATTTATATTTATTGCCTTGGAAAACAAATAACAAGAAAATGCATTAATGAGTCATTTACTTAGGCAAACCTCTAAATGACACGCGAGTTTTACCTATGACATTTGTAATTATCGTTTTAATAGTCGTATTAAAATAACAATAATTAGCTTATCTCTGCCTTCAAACACTGGATAGTTACTTTCAAATTATCTCAATTACCGATTTATCAATGCTTAGTGATCCATTAAATGCTATCGAGAGCATAATTTATATTAAAAAATACACGTTACCATAATTTTGGTATAATTTGATCATTTGATTTTTACAACACGTGACTTCCTTATATGCATTTATTAATCTATTAATCAGTGGTCCAAACAGTCATCTGGCTAGATCAAATGGCTAGAGAGAAGAGGTAAACATGGAAAAAGAATCTATTGTGTGAAGATAGTGAAATTTGAAAACTAAAATTAGATTGAGAATAAAAAATGTTAATATATAATCTGAAACTTAATAAAATATGAAAAGAAATTATCATAATTAATATCAAACTTCAATAAAACCAAAATTACATGAGTAGTCATTTAGCAATTAATAATGTAGACATTTAAATAATGAAAATGAGAATAATGCTAAACTTAATTTTTTATTTATTTATTGATATTTACAACTGTATTGCAATAACACATCAAGTAAATGGGCTAAGCGATACATAATGACATGTGAAAATGACAAGTGGAGAAATTCCCCTCTGGTAGTACTCAAATCACAAGTTCAACTAAGAAGTCACGGGGCCATATTCTTTTCAGACGCCTCGGAGGATTATCGGGAATTGAAAAGGAAGCTAGGTTTGAAACTAGAGGGTTTGAGTGGGAATGAAGTTTGTTATGAAAGGATAGATAGCGGGTTCGGGCCAAATCAACAAATGGGACACTAAGGTCATTATGGATGCTTTATTGTTAACAAAATAAGGAGCATGAAGGATTTTGGATTGTAGGAATACGAGAGGAATTCGATGGCTTAGTGGAGTCCCAAAGCTCTATTCCGTAGGTCAAAATAGGTCGTATGATGATCATGTAGATGAGTCTTTTGTAATTAATTGGGAGCTTAGTACGTTTGTCTAGTAAGTGTTGAAGTAACCTGAAACGTCGAGCGGTTTCTTGTCTTTTCAGTCTCGTATGAGAATTCCAGGTTAATCGTTTGTCAAGATGCAACCCTAATTATCGGATCTGTTCTACAGGCATAAGTGGGATATTATTAAATGATACTGAAGAGCAGGAAGTCATTGGTTTACGACGTAAGGTAAAAGTGATTTGATGGTTTTTTTAAGAATTTATTTTAATTCTCCAGTTTTGACACCATTCTTCAAGATCAGTGATATGGGATTGGAGGCTTTGGGATACAATAACTGGATTGGTGTTGACTGATAATGCACATGTATCATCAGCATGCGTGGTAAGGATAGTATTAGGATGAGTTGGGATGTCAGCTGTATAAACTGTATAAAGGATTGGGCCAAGGATACTACCTTGAGGAACACCAGCAGATTGAGAAAAGATGGATGAATAGACATTATTATGATTTACTTGGAAAGTTCTGTTTGTGAGATAGGATTGAAGGATGAGAAAGTAGGTAGGCGGTAGGAATTGACGGAGATTGTAGAGTAATCCCGGATGCCAGACTCGGTCAAAAGCCACATCAAGAAAGACGACCAAACAATATGATCCACGTTCTAATGCAGAGGAGACTACATCCACCACCCGATGACATTGGTGAATAGTGGAGTGGGATGCTCGGAATCCAAACTGGTGATCTGGTATTATTTGATTTGCATGAAGGATGGGGTACAATCGTTTGAGGATGAGTTTTTCTAGGATATCACCCATGCAAGGTAGAAGAGAGATAGGACGGTAAGAGGAAGGGTATTCTGGTTTTTTTTTTAGGTTTGGGTATCATTTTGACAATGGATAATTTCCAGGGGTCAGGGAAATATGTGGAGCGGATTACAGCATTATATATATAGTTATGGGAGATTGTGATGAGGTCGTGCCCAGGAGCTTGGCGGGAAGGTAATCTGTGAATAATATTGGATATTTCTGTAGGATGAATCCTTTGTGTGGAAGGGACATTTGGAGGGGAACGTCTATCGCTGATTTTATATATTCAATATGAGTTGGGTTAATGATATCAGGATGTCAGTTATTTGGTCAATACCTTTCCAAAAAAGATTTTGGAAAGGTATTGACCAAATAACTGTGATTTTTCTCCGTCAGATCTTGTCCAGTTATTCGATTCAGTAAGTAGTGGATGATTAAATTCTTTGAACTTTAGGAGTTTTTTGGTGGTCATCCACAATGTTTTGTCAGTGGTTGTGAGATTTTCAGTCCAGGTAATTAAATTTTGAATTTTGAACTTCTTGATTTCTGCTTTTAATTTGTTAGTTAATTTTGTATAGGTAGTTTTATCTGCTGGATATCGAGTTCTGTGCCACTTCGATCTCGCTCTGCGTTTTTCTTTTAATAAGATACGAATACGCTGTGGCAAATCAGTATGTTGATAGCTATTTGAGATGTTATCATGTAAACTGCTTCTGATTGATGTTGTAAGTTTTTCTATGGCTGTATCAATGTCTTGTTTTCTCTTAAGTGAAATAAACTTAATTTAAGTAAAACTATGTCCTTGTGTAATGTTTTATTTCTTTTATTTATGTTTTTCTCATTACTATTTTTTTCTTCTATATAATTATTTGTTATTTTATTTTTCTCATTTAGCTTCACTCTTTTTTCTATTCTCATTCTTGTAAAAAACGATTAATTTTCTCTATCTATAAATTTACATAATTCGTTATTTTATTCCTTCATTTGGTTTTGTTATATTTTTTTCTTTAGATTTTTTCATAGATAGACAAAGTATTATAAAATAATTTCTTCATTATTGCTCGTAAAATTATTTCTGATATACTTATTATTTCTGTACTTTTGATTTTGATATAAGTTGATACTACTTTCTGCGAATAAGCCAGCTAGGGACCCCGATCTAATTTCAATTTCTCATTCTTTTCTTTTCTTATATTCCTTCGTCTGTTTACTATGTTACCTCTTCCTATTCTCAGACCACTTTGGACTTGTATTTTTCGCTATTCTGCCTTGGAATCCTTCAATTTTCAATACTTTAATAGTATCTATTCCCGAAACTATAATAATATTACCGAATAAACCATTTGCTTACTCCCTTCTTATTAATATTTATATTTTAAGAAAATTAATACTAGTTAAGCATAAATGAAATTGTAAGGTATTGATACTGATATTTTGTGCCATATTTTATACAAATTATTATGTTTCTCATATCGGTTATTCGGCATCACTCTATAAAATCCAAATAAGAATTTTACAACCACAGTAATCATGAGTAAACCTCTTTTAAGTTATGATCTTAATATTTATATAATATATGTACATATAACCAAATATTCAATTGCTTTTATTTATTTGCGGTGATTTATAATTGTATTTCATTGAATTTATTTATTTATGATTTGTAATTAAAACCTAGGAAGATAATTAAATAAATTTAAAAACAGTTGTCGCATAGCAACAGTCGAAAAGACTATAAATAAATTTAATTAAACAAGAAGAACATAAACCACCATTAATAAATAAATACATATAAATATTCGTGTTTATTTATTACATTTCCAAGTAATATTGAACAGATAAAGAAATGTAACTTTTATTTTTGTAAAATAACTAAATTCGAAGTGCAGATATGTAACATGTAAATGAGGTTTGAAACACTAAATGTAGAAAAAAAACATGTAAATTATGATAAATAAATTGATATAAATATCAATAAATGCGATAGTTAAAAAAAAAAAGGTCTATGTTGTTTTACAAATAATAAATTACTTGAAAAAATAATTACCTATGTTGGTGAGCTTCTAGCCTATTATTACAATCAACATACTGCACTCTAATAAACTAAATGAGCAAAATGAATATGCATCGAAAGGTGTGAGAGGAGTTTATTATTTAAAGATTCTTCTTATTAAAATATAACAAAAAATGTATCCATATTTTTATGGATGACCTAAATGTCATGTAGCCCAGATGCATTTTCAGTCTTCCTTTTCATAAATTTACTGATAAGATCTAGAAAAGTGCCTCACCTAAGTGAAATAAAATAACCCGACCAAGTTGGGATCTACTGATCATTATTCTGTGTTTTTATTTGTTGTTGTTTTATTTTTTTATAGATTACCTAATGTTGGAAAAACTAAGCGGTTTATCGAGAAGGAACTGGCTGTGGTTACGAGACCTTCACTACAATGACAGAAATTGTTTGACAAGTGGAGGTATCCTAGGAAGTCTTTGAGCTATCGATTGATCGAATTAAATACGACGTCGTTCATTGAGCAGCCTTTTGTTACTGTAACGTTGTTTTTTTTTTGTTTTCTTTTGCATCAATTGTGTAAGTTCTCATTAGCCTTACATTATTTAACTTACAAAATATTATAGTTAGATTTGTTTCACTCCGCTAAGCTTTCACTAAAATATTCCTGATAGAAATAATGTTTTCTTAATTATATATATTCATCTGTTCTTTTGTATTTTTTTTTTGTGTTATTAGTATACTAGAATGAATCTTCAAAGTTAGAAATACTTTATTATTACCTTAAATTTTTTATTTCAAATTTTTAATTATTAACAAAAACAAAACAGTTTTTAATATCCGACTTAAAAATTATCTTGATATCAATAAGTCAAGTGCTAATTTCTATCAGTGAACAATTGAGACAAATAAATTCCATTTCGAATTTGCCAGCATCATTTTTTAAAAAGCCAATGACAACTTTTTAAAATTCAATACTTAATTAAAAGACGTACTTATTTCTATTATTAACTTAAATTTTGTTTATTTCAATTTTTATTGTCATAACATGGTAATTTTGCATTGAGTTAACATTAACAAAAACAAAACATTTTGTAATTCCACATAAAAATTTATCTTAATATCAATAAGTCGAAAGCAAATTTTTAGCATCGAACAATGGAACAGATAAATAAAATTCCCATCTCGAATCTGACATTACTTTTTTTACAAGCTAATGACAATTTTATCAAAATCTTGTCAAAGACCCCAGAACTATTTATTATGAGATTTTTTTCTAATTCGAGCGTAAGTAGAGCTGTTCTATAAACAGTTAAGGATAAGCGTGCCTTGAGGTCGCGGAATGTGGTTAGTTCCATTTTTTACGCTCTCAGAGCTCTCAGAAATCAAGCCATATACAAAATAAGATCTGTCATTACTGTATTTTCATGTAACATTTCCTTACAGAATTATATATTTAATTTATGATTAACGTTATGCGATTTAAGTTATGTAATTGTCTAGCCTTATATATGATTTGTAATGCTAGCGAAAAAACTAATCATTATTACAATATCCTAATCGACCGAAAAGTAAGAGGACATTTCTGTCATTCGCCGTCTTATATTATTATATATTTTCATTTTATTTATTTTTACATAAGGATAACATTATATATCAAATTTTACTATTCAATCTCAACTAGTTTTCTTTTTAAAGCCAATCCAGGTTAAAGAAAAAAACAACACTGATTTCAGAAAATAAAATCTTTAAATTATGCTCCTCGGTATAGCAAAACTTTACATAAAAATTGAAAAAAAAAATATTAAAATAAAATACGGAAGTAAAAGTGAACATCAACATATACAATTTATATTTTTCCTCGATTTGATGGCAACGTGATTGTAGACATAATATAAATATTGTAGAAATATAACATTCAACATTGCTTATTTTGAGAAAATGGAGTCATTTTTAGTTATTATGTAACAACAAATCAGTTTCAAATTCATAGTAATCATTAATGGAGTATGAATAAAATAATAATTCCGAGGGTAAATCTTAGGATGTTCAGTTTAACCTAATTTTTCATACAGAAAAATTAAAAACAAAATTAAATTTGGTTAGAATCTCACATAACAGGCTACTCAATTTTTTCTTTAATCAATTTAATTTCAGAGAGATCATTTATTTTTCCTCATTCTGTATAACAGGAATTATTTAACTACATCAGTAAATGTAAAGGTTCTTCGTCTCTCCATTATTTTATTTGACTTTTTAAGCTAGAAAATATATTTTCCAATATATATCCAAATTTATTAATTATGTACCTAGCAAAATTTTAGATCCCTATTACTATTCTGATATACGGAGATTTGTTTGAAAAATTATAATATAAATTAATGACATACTAAAAAACATGGGCATTTTAGGAAATTAATTTGGATTTTTTAAGATATCCCTCAAAAATAAATCAATTAGATAAAATGGCAAGCTACAGTTTCACGGTGCTCGAACAGAAATTATGTATAGCTGTATTTCCGGACGTAGCCAAAGCTTGTGCAGGATTAGGCAACATAGGTTTGTCTAAAAATTACCTTTTATTATGCCATATTTACTATATTATTATTATTCTGTCCCATTATTCAATCCTTCCTTTTCGATACTGTTCGACGCGGGTCAGACTTCAGATGTAACGCTGCGGGAGTACTTCAAGGTCCAGTGCTCGCTCCACTACTCCACATTACAAGCTCTCACAACATCTCTTGCTACTTATTCAATCAATAGCATATGCAGATGAAATTTTAATCTCAACCATGCATATGCCTTATAAATCATAAAAACGTACAGAACTTATATGAAAGGGTTTAAATTTTAGAACATCCGACTAAATCATGATTAATCACGTCAAATCACAGTCATAGGGTTCAATTGACAAATAACAAAAAAGTATTGACTATATCTTTATTAATTACTCCTTTCGAAACATTCAAATCTAAAACTTGAAAGAAAACTGAACATCTGTATTTACTGACACCTATTTGAACCTACACAGATAAAAATGAAACATATATAGAGCCTAGCATTAACAAATATCAATCTCCCAAAGACTTCTACAAACGATTCTTCTCTACAAGCTAGCAAATTCGATTTTCTATAATAATGAATAGATTTTGGAAGAATTTCTTTTTACAATAGGCCTCAACAATGTTTTTTTTTCTTGTTAGTTCATGGAGATAAATTTGGCTTTATTTTTAAACATAACATAGAATAATTAAGCTATAAAAATCAAAGAATAATGCCTCACTATGCAAAAAAAAATGCTTAACCCCGCCTTCCAAGGACGAATAACCTCACCAGTATTACAAAACAAGAAATATTTTGATTAATTGATACTGATTTTTATTTCTTCAATATTTTTCTGATGGAATTAAACGAAAAACATTTATGAAATGATATAAAATCTGTTATCATGAAAAAATTGTGAGAAAATCGTGATGAAACAATAAAAAAAAAAGAAATGTTTTCGCCCAGGATCGAACTGGGGACCTTCTGCGTGTTAGGCAGATGTGATAACCGCTACACCACGAAAACTACATGGCAGATTAATGTGGCTTATATTTTTTTAAGACCGGTTCTCCAGGTTAAAATGTTTTGTTTACTAGCACTCCTCAAGAGAAAGTCGGTCTACAGGAATACGTCGTAGCTTTAAAATATTCTTGATAGATTCATAATTCATTGTACATCATTGCGGCATGAAGAATATAATAGTTATTATGATCAGTCCACATTTAACAGCTTTAAAAACTTTCATATGGTTAAAATTCAATAAAAAATAAAAATATAGTTGAAACTCGACCCAGTTTATCATAACCTCTAAAACGTATGTTTTACTGAATTTTAGTTACCATTAAAAATTAAAATAAATAGGTAAAAAAATAATATTTTTTTTAGTATATGCTTTATTAATTTACATACTGTTTATTACAAAAAAAAAAACTCATTTGTTGTAACTATATCCTCTAAAGTAGTAAATATAACTCTGTTTCCCAACCATTTAAAGGATACCTTAAGTTGACTAGGACACTTAAAATTTCTTAGTAAAACGTTATTGTTCAATTACCCCTAAAAAAAAAAGTGATGAATTGATGATTTTAAAAATATTGTGGCAAGGAGTCAAGTAGTCTATCAATACTAGAATAACAATCACCGTAACAAACAAAATTTGGATGCGTTGGATACTTCAGCGCTTGGTTCATTGAATGACATTCCAACGTTTGATTTACACTCCTAGGTTTTATTTTATTCCTTATAAGTTTATTCCTGTCATTCCTTGTGTATATTTTTTACAATGGACGAAGCAATTCTGATGTCCTAACATTAAGTCAGTATTTTTTTGAAAATTTATCTTCGAAAAACAATTATTTCTCTCTATTAAGTTTTATTTGTAATTGAGGTTGAATATAGTTTCGGGGAGTTTACTGGTATTTAGGTACTTTAATGGTGTACCGTCGAGGACAATCTAGGCAGAAGTAGATATAAATCTATTGAAATATAGTGGATAATATAGACCTAAATAGATATATGTGACTTGAGTACTTTCCAAGTACAGTTTTGTACAATAGTTTATTGCTAAACCTGTTTCAGCGGAGATACTTACAGGGTAGTTCTGAAAGCTGCTTAAGTGATTAGTATTGCAAAATTGTGTGCTGTATTGAGTTGAGTAATAATGGTTTTTCGGTAAGAACCATAAAGCCACCATGGTCCATCTTCTTCCACCGGAGCAATCTTGAGCTTGGTACGTGGGAGCTTCTCGGTAAGTTCTACCAAGGACCGTCCTCAACTAGAGTTTTCCGAGTTACTTTTCTGTAAATGATATTCAGTGTTGTTTCCATCTGAGATGTTAGATGAATGTTAATCCTATGAATACAAAACTACTATCCTAAAGTAAATAAGTTAGTTGGAGCTCTGGTGAGGAATAGTTCTTCTTTGTCTGAAATGGACTCATCTTTTTTTTTTATTCTTTTTAAAGCTTTAGTACTGTGGTTTTGGACCACTGGCTGATACGATTTAGTTATTCCTGGGGAAAACCTGAAGTGATCATGGAAAAACCTACGTGCGCAACTAAAAGCAATGTTGTTTGTAGATAATTTAGATATGCTATATCTTATTAAAAATCCTACGCCATGCCGATGGAATGCCATTATTTCTATCATGTAAATATCACAGGCTTTAGTAATAGAACAAAAGCCACTAAAATCACTTTCGGTACTCTTAATCCATCGTCCAGTGAAATAATCTTTAATTATAAATTAATTCATGACAACAGTGTTAATTGAGGTAGTTCTTAAAGTAAAACAAGATGATGTTTGTTTGGGTCTTGAATTGAGTTAGAACGTTCTGTTTTACGACCTTAAGTTTAATACTTATTCCATTAAAGTATTAAATATTTTTAATAACGCCCATTTTTATTAACCGATTTATCCGCGACCCATTGTTAGAAACACAATAGTTTCAATCCTCATTTCCCTTAGAATATCAGATGTCTCTGAAAAATAAATAACTATGTAATATATTCCTTAGAGCAATCAAAAGAACACCAGGAAACATATTTCCGTGTATCTGAATACTTTTACCACTTTACATTGCCAAAGTGAACCGTTTTTATAGTTACGGGTCATCTATATTATTTTAAAGCAAAACAAACTGAAACTTTTATAATATCTTTATGATAGAAATGTGTTCGTAATTAGTTCATATTTTTTATTAGCTATATAAATATATAAACTATATGTACTTATATAGAAAGAAAGAAAGAAAAATCTTACACAGCATACTTGGCCCGAACTACAGAAATGGCATCTACATCAGAAAATCCAAGCAAGAAATATACTCTAAGATAGAGAAGATCACGAGCACAATGCGTAAACGCTGAGTTCGCTTGTACGGTCATATAGGACGGATGATCGACTCTCGGTGGACGAAACGTATCTTCAGTATCTTTGACTCAAAACCCAAAACAACAATGCCGTGGTACATCAACGTCAAGAAAGGTCTTAATCAAATGGGCAGACGAGAGGAAGATGTACATGGCCGAAATCGTTTTAGAGCAGCCATCAAGACTTTTGGGACTTTCCGAGATGAGAAACGGGCAGCTGGTGCCAAATGGACAGAAGAACGTCGTGCTAAACACAGTGAGCACATGAAGACGATGTGGAGCAAACGAAAATTGAAGAAATACCAGAATGTAAAGTGAGGCTTATCGTGGTCCCTAGTTGCCCGATTAGCGAAATTGAGAATGATGATAAACTATATACCCACAAGAAAATTTTCTTCTTGACAGACAAATATAGTGTTACGGTCCGAGATAGAAAGACGGGAGGGCCGGGCCGGATTAGGACGGCTGGAGGGATTATGAGATTAGAAAGATCGAGAAGGATCTCGATCTGGCGAGACAATTCTTGGAACTTCTAGAAGCAGTGTGAACTAGTCAGTGATAAGTGAATGTAATAAACTGTGTGTCAGTTTGTCATATTGGACGAGTCTTACAATCGGTGGACTTTAATTAGAGGACTGTAAGTGTTAATTTTTAGTTATAAACTATAGTGTAATTTTATTGTATTTGCACAAATTCATGTAAATAGTTAAGTTATTTAGTATTAGCAATATCTTATATTATTTTAGTAATTAGATACCAGTTAGGCCTAGGTTATAATCTTTAGGAATTGTTATTGTAAATTTATATTAGTTTAATAATTTAATTGTTTTAAATAATTTCATTGTATTCTTTTTAATTTGTTAATAAATATAAGTATCTTGAATTTAGTAATAGTCTAATTAATTTTACACCCAGTAGCCCGTAACAATAATTTCTCACGAAAAAGACAGTCACTGCTAGCCGAAGATTGACAAACGGATTGTAATATCATTTGGAGCGTTCTCTGAGTGAGATCTCATCTTAACGATTATCTTCTTTATCTAGAGCGATTGAATTTGTTAGAGTTGTCTGTTTTGCCGAAGTTGGCCAACAAAATGAAACTTATTACAGACTTCGCAGGTCGAGGTCTGATCTTAACTTAACAATACACGTTCTTTAGAATAGAATCGGATCAACTGTTGGCATCTTTAATAAAATTGTTAAATGCAGAGGACAATAGTAGACTAAAATATCGACAGATAGAATTCTTGGAATTAAGGTTTATTTCTATATATATAATATATATATATATATATTGAATATATATATATATAAGATAATCTATAAGTGTCTGAACTGCAAATGTAAAACCTTTATCCCGTTTTGATTCTTATTCAACATCTAAATATTTCAATCTTCTTATCAATATATATTTTGTTTACCTTTTATTTATCACCCACACAATAGGAAATTTACAAGATATGTTTCTTTTTGAAACAGAATACTCTTTGCTTTCTGATAAGGATAATACATTTAAACTATTGTTGTGGTTTTTTTATTGACTTTGACATTGATAATTACTTAATCATTTAGTCTAATTGATTCTCAAAGCATTTGGATAATTTTAAATACATTTTTTCACTTTGTATTCTGCTACCTTTCAAAGATTACTTGTCATTTTCATATATAATTGAGTTATTTTGATTTGTGGCAAAATGAAAACTCAAGCAGAAAGTTGCAAAAAATAGTATCAGGACATTATCCGAAACATTAAAATATTATCAAGGCTGATGACTGTATAAATGGTTTATTCAATTTTTTACGCCTAAAGTTACTATGTTTTGCTCCCCCTACCCCTACCTGATGCGGACGTCGCCCGCTAATAATACGTTCACACCTTACAATTGTAATAGTCATAACCAGGAATCTCCGCGAAGGGCAATCTTACGACATTGAGGAACTAACCAGTTTGAACTGGTACCAAAGATTCAAAATTGCGATGGCAGTAATGGGGCACGAAGAGTTATAGGACATCGAGTTTAGGACTTATTGCGAAGGTAATGGACCTCGAAAATGCAAAATAATGAGCACGTATATCACTATTTCAATGAAAATTTTAGTGAATAAATGAAGCTATATAAAAAGTGTATTCAAACTAAATTAAAATTGTTATTTTATCATTTTATTTGTAGTTATTGCCTGGGTTCAAATCCCGTTGCTTAGCAGACTTTTATCTGATCTTTTAGCGACCCCAGCTTCTATAAAGTGGATACAAAAATAGGGGAGAAAATCTGTTAAGCGTGATCTTAACAAATCACATCCCTGTACAACCGTTGTCTAAGAAATAGTACAGTCTCTACCACATGCTGAACCCAAAACCCTCCGTGGATTGTGTGAGGAGTGGTACCGGATTTTTTTTCAACTAATATTTGTTTCTAAATATTCTTTTGTTTTAATGTGAGGGAACTTAGAATTTTATTATTATTCAAGGGGGGTGTAAACAAAGTACTTTCAAAGTTCGTCGTTTAAATCCTTTTCGCTGCAAAGAATAGTCTTTCCATCTCATACACCCTAGGATTTTTAAGTTTAGACATTAATTCGGATTTTAATTACTAAGTTCAGTCATGTTTCAATGAAAATAAAGAAAGCTGAAGTATTTTGGGTTTTATATTATTCCTCAATTTTTCATTTTAGCCTTTTGTGTTTGGAACACTCGCAAAAGCTTTGTTTTCTCAAGGAAACTTTATTTCCCTGTTCTTGTCGATGCACCAATGTGCAGGACCCTGACTCGGATGAACTTCATTGTTGAGAACTGTAATCAGACAAAGCTACGAATAGATTGCAGAACCTTGACAAAGAGTGGATCAATTATTTTTCCAGCCGAAGGACTCAAATCTGGCCAATACCCTTTTTAATCCTCTTACTTTTCTATTTACTTGTATTCCACAGTAAAATGACCGATAAAGGAATAAAGATCTTATACAGCTAAAATTGGCTTGGAAAGTTTTTCTGTAATGCTTTAAGGGATCAAAAGATTTGTGTGATATGTCAGGACGAAGTTCAGGGATAATATACTTGAGCAAGCTTCAAATAAAAACTGTATTTATATTTATGAAAAATGAAATATAAAAATACAACAAAAAAAAATTATTACCACAACTGTGGACGTCATAACGGTCCAAGTATATATGTTGAATATATAATAACAAGAGTACATTTATTTTCAGAGAAGACAAAACCCTTTTATCCAATTTAGCTCTTGCCAGCATAAACAAAAGACATGCCCCTATTTAGGTTATTAATAAATTCCCAATTATACACATAAACTCTTTTAATTACTATAGCTAAATGTGAATCTGATTTTAATAGATATACCGCTCCTTCAAAAGAACAACTTCATTACCCATAAAACCTAATTTTTCAATAGAGGTATATGAATGTGTTCCATTTTTATTGTAATAAGTGTACTGGAATTCGTTTATCAACCATTAGAAAATCTTTAAAAGCTTGAAACTTTTTTATATCTCAGCTTATGTCATTATTCCCATAAAACTTCAAGTTAAAACATGATAGATTAAAAATATGACTTTATTAAAAAAACATGTTGGAAATGGATTACCAGATATGTCATTCCTGAATTAAAAACCTTTAACCAATAGAATTGGTGCTGAAGGCTTAGCTCAAAAATGCCAAATTTCGAGTTTTGTCGCTTGAGTGATATACGCCAACCATGATGAGGATACAAATTTTGTAAACAAACTAAAAAATACTTAAATCAGCTTAACTGCTCGATACGAACGGATAAACGTTTTTTTGTATACGCAACAAAATATGGATATGAGAAAAAAATATATAAAAACGTATTTTTGCAGACTAGACAATTAAAATAAGGAAAGAAATATAAGTATCAGATGACAATAAACAATTAGTCTATTATTTGATCTCAGCGAACAGTCGATACACCGGACCTAACCGCCTGGAACCAGCTGCCATGGAAGATAGCATCTCCGCCAGCCTGGCATTGAGAGATAGTCGTCAGCAATATAAAGGACAATTAAACATATTGTTCAATCAATTGAAGCATCATGTATTTATTTATAATCATGAATACAAAGGATCATTTGATATAATATCAAAGAAGTCTAAGAGGAAAATATGGTAAAATTAATTATCAAAGTGATAAATTTTATTGGTCAACAAAAAAAAAATCAATTATTTTATGTTGTTGATATTACCTTATAATAAGATTATAATAATCGTGTACAATGGTTAGGGGGTGCATTCAATGAATTACACAAAATAAGAATGACTTATTTAATGTACCTACATTTCTACCTAATATTTAGGCATCTTATTTTTTGTTTTTCATTGACTGCACCCCTGACCATTTTACACAATTCTTAGAATTATCCAGTCAACTATTTTCATTTCAACAAGATTATAATGAACGGAATTACATTTTCAAATTAGAAAACAGTATTGAAATCATTGAATTTGAGCTCTACTAATTTATCATATCTAACCAATATATTCCATCACCTTTTACATATCTGACTTGGGGTGAACAATATGTTTCATTACTTATTAAGTGATGGGCGCCATGGTCCTACAAGGACTTGGACCTCCTCAAGGACTTTAAGCCAGTCATTTCTGCCCTGTGCTCGCTCTCTCCATATCCTTATTCCAAGCAACTTGAGGTCTTCTTCGGCATCATCCAACAATATCATTCTTGGTCTTCACATATGTTTCATACCATGTGTCATTTGTCCACTCCTTCATTATCATTCTGCTAGTTATCATGCGCACATTATGAGTAGAACCTCTCTGGTATCTTCTTATGTTCGTGATGAAGGCTCAATAAAAGTGAGAAAAAACGGATTTATAATTTATGTTTCTCAAAAGGAGACATAAATTATAAATATGATAAATAGGAAAAATTCCCAAAACAAAGCCTTAAGTCTCCAAAACACTGGAACAAAAACAACCAGTCAAAGTTTCACCTGTTCTGGCATCACTAGGATAACGGAAATCACAAAAAAGAAGACAAACTGCAGAACATCTCATACCAACAGTCCAAACAGTTTCACCATGTAGAGACACCAACCTTCCTCCAAGACTCAACCTTACTCCACAAAGTTATTTGGGGACTAAATTGTTGACTGGATATATTTTGAGAAATGTTGAAATTTTTCAGAGAAAGGGAGGCAGTACATTCAATAAATTTATCCAAATAAAACAAAATTTGGATGTAGGTACCGTTTATCTACTAATCTACTGCGTCTACATGGTAGATTTAAACTAAATTAACTATTCAATAATAAATTCTAAAATTAAAAATAAAACAAAAAAATTTATTTTACTTAGTATTTATTTTCAATATAAATTGTACTTATTATTGTAATATTTATTGGCTGTATCCCCAACCATTATTAACATTTCTCATTTATCTTTTCATTTCAAAATGTATGCCAGTAAATAAATTTAATAAGTGAATAACTAGGTTATTTATAAAGATAGAGGAAAAATGAAAACTGTTTTAAACCTGTATACCATGGTCTCTTTAGCCTTCTGTTACCTATTTCAGACTCTCAAATTCCTCACATCTCACTTCACTTCATCCTCCACTTCCACTGCTCCATAGGTAACTAATAGTTTTATAAGTGATTATAATATTCATTAATATTATAATCACTTAATGAATATATTAATTCCTTTTGACAACAAAAACGTAAGAAGTTTTAGATAATTATAAGTGGATCAGCTACCACCATTACTTTATACCTTATTTGTTATACCTATATATATTGACATACCTTATTTGCTGGAAATATTGGATTGGTTTCCTGCAGTATTTTGCAGGTGCTCCTATTTGAAAGTGGTTCATATTTGTTTTATTTATTTGGCAACTCAAAAAAGTTATGTTTCGAGGAACATTCTTGATGATCATTTGAAAGATGCCTTAGTTATCAGGTATCTATACCAAAGTTGTAAGAAAATTACTATGAACAGGAACATCTAATGTTTTTAAAAATGTTTTATTTTGATAATAAAAATGATCAATTTTGTTGTTTAAAATTAATCAACTTTGAAAAATAAAATTTATTCCATAATATCTAAGTATTATTTCTATGAGCAACTATGAAAAAAACTTAATGAAGAATATTGGTGTTTAGTTTAATAAAAAATGAATATCTTAAGCATTAAACAAAGGTCCTTCCTAGTTATTTATTCATTCTACCAACAAATATAATTTAATTTAAATTAAATTAAAACATTTTTTTTTGTGAAAAAATAATCTTTGGCACTAGTTCATACCTTTTCCAAGCTAAGGATAGGCAAGACCAATCGCATATTCAAAAGTTTAAAAGGTGTTTATAGGAGCTTGGTGATGTAGCCTGTTCTCTTGCTACTGTTATGGCTATCAGAACTTTTACGGGCTGTTAATTTTGGTTTAAACTATTTTTATTTTATAAAGAAACAATAAATATATGTGAATAATAAAATTTATATAAATACATTAATACTTAAAAGGCAACAATAGCACTTTTGTGGCACAATGGATTTAATTCAAGCACTGTCAATTTTATATAGTAAAACTATAATTTATATAGAAAATAAATGTATTAGATTGTTATTAGATCAATAAAATGCTATGAATCCCCACTACAAGACAACGCACATTACCTAAGGAAAATCAATAACAACCGGGAAGATATTCTTTAGTAGAATATTCTGAGTAGGATTCTTTAGTAGGAAATTCTTTAGTACCTTAGACAATGATCTTGAAATACTTAACAGAAGCAATAAAACCACATTTGTTAATTAAATCAGATTCAAGATAATTGATATACCCTTAAGCGCACACTGAAAAAGCACGAAGAATCATGTGTGAGCTGGCTTATCTGTGGATGTGAATCATGATCAAACCATTGATACATGATATTCAATCTATCTCTATATTGCCTATCAACATTCATGAATTAGCATTCTTCTTTTGCACAGCTCGAGAAAGAAAATGAATGATGTCCAAGGTTATTTATTCCTTTGGCAGTGGTGGATCGAGAAATGTTCTGAGCAAGGGTCACCTGTGTACAGTGTCCACCCCTCTAATCATTCCAAGCTCCCTAGAAACTTAAAATATTAAATGCTTTGTTCCAATTTTAAAATTCAAAATTATTCAAACAAATTTTAATTATTATAATAATAAAATTTCCTATTGTATACCAATATTTTAGGATTTTTTTTTCCATCTTAAATTGAGAAAGGTTGCACCCTCTCATCTGGAGATCTACTATTATTCTAAGGCTAAAACACTTGGCATTTGAGATTTCTCAGTTCATTACTAACTTTGACATAAATGTAATCATTCATCAATAATAACAGTCTGTAGTTCAAGCTCTAATAGGAATGTCACCTCATGGAATAGTTAACTTAGCAAGCTCAGAGCCTTCATAAAAAAGCCTTAAAAGTGTTGTACAGGCTTATGTGACACTCAAAAATGTGCACTCACTGAATATTCAAATCAGTTTATTTGCCTAAGGATTTTTTTACATCAATACTAAATCCATATTTTCTTGTTTTATTAAGATGAAGTTTGGTATGTATCTACATTCCATATAGCTGGAGAGTGCCTAAAGTGTGTTACCTACCAAAATCTGAGAAGGAGTCACATGAAAATCCGTAGATCTCAAACATATGTTTCTATCATCGCTGAGGAAAGCATTGTAAAAAGTGATTCAATGTTAATTGACATATTATGGACAGATTGCTGGCAGATAGAGAACTACATATGGCTCAATTTTCTAAACAGGAAGGTAATCCTGTAAAACAGTGCTTCATTGGCAGGTTTTGAGAGAACTCATAAATAAAAACTGTAGAAAAATTAAATGGGATATTGCTAATTCTGAGGTATTTGCTTTTCATAGCATTCTTATACTATTTTTATCATAAACTGCATTAATATTTGTTAAAATTATTAGCTTTTATTACTCCCAGAAAATTTAATTGAGGCTTTTTGAAAAATAACAAAATTACAGGTTTTAGTTGCATAATTTTTTTTTTAACTTTTCTCATTTTTACTCTATTTTAATGCACTTGTATTTTCATTAAGCATGGAGGGACAAAATCTTGAACCCGAAGTTTGCAATAGTATTGTGAGAATGAGCAATCAAGGTCACCTACAAGTTGATATCACAGAGGCGATTGGCATTTCTCAGAGTGGTGTCCCCTGTAATAATGCCCTTTTCCGAGAGCTGGGAAGGTCAATAGAAGCCCGGGTAGTGGATAGCAGTGCATAGTGAACCCTTTCTACAGTACTCGCCAGATCCTCAGTATAATTCAAGGTATTTTGGCTAGGCTTTTTTTGATACAAACAATTCACAATTGTTTGAGAGAAGGTTCCCTTTTACTTTATGCACCTTTGAGATGACCAGCAGTTCAGAAGAAAGTGGTGCATTGAGCATCTAGAGGAGGGTACCAACAAACTGCACTGAATGGAGCATAAAATGGGGCATTAAACGCAGCCCATGTTCCCTGTAGATTCTTCGGCATCTGCTATCACTATACAGACAAAAACACTACTTGTGAGTAAACATGACAGCATTGGGTTGATGGCCTCATCTAGGAGCTTGCTGCACCAGTCTTTGGGCTGTTGCTGCAGGTTGATTCAAAGGAGCATCGGTTGTAAGGCCAACTTCCTACAAATGGTTATGAATTATTTGTTTTGGAAAAAAGTTAGCACAAGGAACAACACAGAAGGAACCCTTTCTATATATTTATTTTTTATTGGGACATTGAAATGATTTATAGCCTAATCTACAGTATCACATGATTACCATTTAAATTAACTTTTCTTCCTAAAGAAAAAATCACCATCTTTAATCAAATCTGATTTCTTTTGTTGTAAAGTGACTATAACATGGAATAATTGAGGGCTAAGAAATCCCAATACCCATAATCTTCGCTCAATTCATTTAAAATAATTATACTAATATACTCATCATTAATGGGTGAAGTATCCTCTTTAATTGATAAAGACATTACTTCATTTAATGAATTTCAATATTATTATACTGACTAGGCTAACCCTAAAGAGTTTACTTAATTTATCCTCATAGGTTGTTTTTATCTATAGTTCTTTTCAATTCTTCTATTATTAAGATAATTCTTAATTTCACATAAGTATCTTTTGTTGTAATATTTTCTCCACCAATAAAATGTCCCCTACGGTCAGCCTGGATTTGGCGGCATTTAATATTGTTTATTCAATATGCAAAATTATTTCACAGCACTACTCCCAAAAAACACATCCCCTGAAATGTTGATGATTTGTGTTTGATCATGATCTATATTATGGAATAAATAGTCCAGATGCAGATAATATTCTGTTTTTGATTCTGTAGGTTTAGACCCAAACTTGTAACCCATCATCAGGGCTGAAATAATACTAGATATAAATAGGGGTAAGGAGATACTACCAAAGAAAATTACCTATATACAACAAATAAATAATCAAAGTGAATTTAAGATAACTTAGTGAAAATTATTTAAAAACAACCTAACATAGTGGAATTAAAACAAACTGATATCCTCTATAAAAATGAAAGAACATAATTGCTGTAGATAGCATGAACTGAGGTAATGAATAAAATGACAAGCTGCCAGTTTGTTATGTCTAGTAGATCTAATTTTGACTAAGTTACAAAAAGTAATGTAAAAAATAATAACAGAACTGAAAGCAAACATAATGAGGCGTAAATGAATTACATTAACATAATTAGAATGTGATAGTACAAGTACTTAGAATAGAATAGAAAACAAACTTTATTCTGGTACCAAGCCCCTTCAGAATAACAATCATGAACAAAAAAAATAAACATAATATACATCTGGGCAGAAAGCTAAATAATAATACGAATCATGAAGAAATTAAAAGTGACAAAAACATAATAAAAATCAATCAATCAACACTGGCTCTAAAACCCAGTAGTGGTCTTGGCCCCATCAAGCCGTCGCCTCCACTCTTCTTTGTCCTGTGGCAAGGTCCTCCAAGCTCTGGATCCAACAATGCTACCTGCATCCTTCTCGACCTCATCTGCCCATCTAAATTGTGGCCGTCTACATTTCCTTTTTCTGTCAACGTACCCAAATAGCAGTCTCTTATAAGTAGTGATGTCCTCCATTCTGGCCACATATCCAGCCCATCAAAGCCTAGCTATTCTTATATACTAAACCACGCCTACCTATTGATACATCCGATATATCTCTGCATTCTGCCTGAGTCTAAATTGATCGCCAACTCTTATATATGGATATACTGCTCCAAATATCCTTCTTAATATTTGGATCCCCTTGTCTCAGATCCCTAGTTGTCTTGAATACTTCAGACAAGTCATTCTGGATTTTGACCTTGCTTCTCGACTCCCTCATCAGCAATTCCACAAGGCTTATCAATTCTGTGGGGACATTCATATATATACAATTTCTCCCTGAAGATACTGTCATAGGCATTGCCGAAATCCACGAAAAGGTGGTTGGTTGTTATATTGTACTCTCTGCTCATTTCCATAAGAATTCTCAGCGAAAATATTTGTTCATAACAAGATCTACCATTCATAAAGCCGCATTGGTACATTCCAATCTCTCTTTGGGCATGAGGGAGTTGTCTTTGGTGCGCCACCTTGGAGAGGACTTTGTAGGCAGAGCTAAGGAGTGTTATGCCACGATAATTATCACAATGCATCTGGTCTCCTTTCTTGTAAAGAGGGAGGATAACGCCAATGGACCAGTCAAGCGGGAGAGTTTTGTTTAACCAAACACTATGTAGAAGATCTTGGATCACCTTAATCACTTCATTTCTACCAGCCTTCAGAAGTTCAGCTTGTATGTCATCACATCCTGGCGCTCGATTGTTCCTAAGCTTCCGAATCGCATGCTCGACCTCATCATCTGGTGGGTCAAGAAGCTCAAACTCTTTAACACGAGTATTTGAATCTGAATCCGAGTCATCTTCCAGGGAAGGGTTTTGAACATTTATCAGCTGAACAGTTCAGATGGGACGCTATCACATCCTGGCGCTCGATTTTTCTTAAGCTTCCGGATCGCATCCTCGACTTCCTCATCATCTGGTGGGTCAAGAAGCTCACACTCTTTAAAACGAGTGTTTGAATCTGAATCCGAGTCATCTTTCAGGGAGGGGTTTTGAACATTTCCCAGCAAACTTCCGAAGTGTTCAGACCACCTTTCTAGGATCAGTTCTTTATCGGTGATCAATTTACCATCCTTACCTCTACAAGTATTGGTTCTTGCTTTGAATCCTTTTCTCTGGGCGTTAATTGTCTTGTAGAATCATCTGGTATTATCTTGTCTACTTAGGACCTCAATCTCTCTCATTCTTTCTTATTCTTTCTCCCTCTTTTTTCTCCTATGCAGGTGTTTCTCCTCTAATCTTAACACTCTGTAGTCAGAAACAGCCTGACGAGTCCTATGCATATTGATCATTTTCTTGTAGGCTCCGTTTTTCCTCTCCGTGGCTTCCTGACATTCTCGATCGAACCATTCAGACCTCCGTGGTGGCCCTTCCAAGCCTAACACTTCTTCGGTGACATTTTTAATTGTGTCCTTACACTGGTACCATATTTCGTCAATTTCGTCCTCAAGCCCACGTTCCAAAGCTACAGTGTTGGGCGAACCGTGTTTTATACTCCTAGCTACGATAGCTCCTCTGTACGTTCTGACCGCCGTTAGCGTAAAACGTGTCTTTTACTTATAAGAACGCCTATTAATAAAAAAATTGAAATGAAATAACTAAAAAGTACGAAAGTTGACAGGATTCTAACTAATTGTCTAAAATAAATATATTAATACCAACAAAATAATTATAAACAAAATTAATAAAATAGTTAATAACAAAATTACTAAATAAAATAAATGAATGAGAAAGCATCCAATAAAGTATTTACATATTCTATATCTTCTTTGGGAAAAATAAACAAAACACGTAGGCAATGAAATTGATAATTGAATACTAATTTATTTAAGCAGAATGATTGACCTGCTTAAAGAACATCTTTTTGGGATGTCAAGAGATGTTGGAAAAGAAAGAACTTAAATGAAGCCATTGAAGAAGCATGACGGATGAAAGGAAGGATTGAGTTCCACACAGTGGTGGAGCCTAGGTTTATGATAGAGGAGTTGAAACTGATGGGGTGGTCGTTTAGGATTAATGTTGGGAGGGAAACTAGAACAATGGCCTGAGTTCTCAATGCATTCAATTCCAGTTTGTTCAGCTTTACCCAGGCACTGATCCTATCTAGGTCTAGCTGAATACTGGCGAACAGTTGTCAGTATATAGATAAGTAGACTATTATACTTATAGATGCTATATCTTGTAAATTAATGTGTTTTCAATGATATATGATAAAAATAACATGAAAGCATATTTCTGTTTCCATAGATAGTAGAACTGTTTCCATAAGATGAAAATTAGACAAGCAATAAGCAAAGTCTATGTTTACAATTTTAGGAGGCTGAAAGGTGTAGAGAAGGTTGGCATGATCACTTCTTTGCCTCTTTTTTTTTTTAATGGTTAATGGGAGTTTTAATTGTTTAATATATAAATATTATTGAATATGACTTCAGAGAGTTGTTCTTTAGGGTTTAGTACAGTGGCCAAGACTGAACAGACAATGGGAGAAGTGGAATGTTCTGTTAATTTTAAGCCTAACAGGTTTCAGACGCATTCCTGTATTTGATTTGTTATAGATGTACTTCTCCTTCTTCTTCTTTCACAAGACCCTTTTGAACCTCTCAGCATAGGGGAGCGTTTAGCCATTTGGAGACTTTTTGCTAAGTTTCTCTGAATCAAATGTACTTTCTTACAGGTGATTAGCCCAGCAAGAAAGGCCCCGTATCCTCGGGACTGCTGGTTGTACCCTCCAAACTTGGGTCTCCCCTGGGAAGGTAGCCCTGAGGTGTGTACTCTACGTGACCTTATGCCAGAATAATTGTCGAGTCTACTGTTGTGTACTATGTGTAGCCGTTTAGTGAACTCAGGAGTCCGGGAGTTCGTTAATCCCCTCTTGCCTGGTACATAGACAAGTTCCTGCAGACATAGATGTCCTTGATGTTTAAAGTAATAAAAAAAAAAGGAAATCCCTGGTATGAAAATGGGAATTATCTTCTTCCTCAACAATCTTATTGATACCATAGTACCTACATTTCCTAATAGCATTTAATTAATTTCAAAAATGCAGAGATTACTTATAATATCAAGAGTATTACAATACCCTGTTAGATTATAACAGCTCATTACAATCAAAAACTTAGAATGTAGAAATAATAAAAACAGACATTTCTTAAAACAACCTAGTATTAGTGGATGGCTTAATTATTTTTCATTTTCATTTTCTGAAATGTATTTACATTTCTGGTGTGAGACAACTATATCAAAAGATGCTCTAAAAATCAGATAAACCTAATATACCACAATCATATTTATAACATATTGCTATTATATAACAATAATTAATTATTTCCATTAATAAAACTATTGTCATTTAAATCAATAAAAAATTATCTTCCTGTCAGAATGTTACCAAAAACTTGGCGATTAGTTGTTTTCATAAATTTAATATGTTTAGTATAATAATATAATTAATATATTATATTATTAGTATATTAATATGTATAAATATATATATGAATATTAAATCAGTAGGAAAAAATCAACAGTACACATTTAGTTGTCCCAAAATGTATATATAAATCACTTGTTTTATATTATTAACCAATTAACTATCAATTCTTTATTTCTTGTTCAAAAATTTTAGTTTAAATATGATTTGAATCTGAAAGTTTTATTTAAATTACAATTCTTACACTTATTACACTACACTGGTTTCTTTGATTCTTACTGATATTGTTATTTGTTATTACTGCTTTTTGTTATCTACATTGAGGAAATGTAAAAAAACTTGTAAAATATATGCCCACAACATACATAACAAAAATCACATTTTAATCATAAGCTCTGATTTACTTATCTCCCATTGTCAGTTTTACAGTAAAATTAATAAACAATAAATGGAACCAAAAGTAAAATATTTCCATTTGAAGAAGCCAAAGCCTGTGGCATTTACCATGCTGCAACAGACTACAGTGAAATACCTGGTTCACAGTTAGAGAAGTTATCCAAACCAAAGAGGAAAGATATCTTATAAGCGATCTAAATAAAGAAGCAGCAAGTCTTTCAAATGTGTAACAAAGGATATAATAAATTAAGAATAGTTAGAACTACCAAGAGGGCTGTGACTGATCCACTATACCTTGTTTGTTAAAAGATTGCAACTTCTTCCAATATAGAAAAAAAAAACTTCTTTCAGGATTCTAATTATTTATTTTTTAAATATTGTTAATAAATATTTTTCAAAAATTCTATGATAGAAAAAACATTAAAACTATAAGAGAAATCAAGCATCAGAATTATATGGAATGACTTTAGGAACTTTCAAGAAGAAATTGATTTTGTCTAGGTCTAGCATCTAAACCATAATAGATTCAAGACAGAATGGCGAGAAGAGAATTCATGAATCATATGAGGTACCATTTGAATAGAAACAAGGTGTTTCCAAAATTCGCATTCGACTAACATAACTCTAAATAAAAGTATCCTAGAGATCAAACCTGCTGTCGGGCCTCCTGCCCAAGGTCTCTTCTGATCCATAGAGATAGCCTTTAGCTCTTTTCATAGTGGTTCATTTAAAGCACATGTTTGAATAAAGTAATTTTAATAATGAAGTCACTGATGTCATAATGAATATATATAGAATGTCTAAATAAATATATTATATATTTAAATTAGATTAGATTGATACAAGTGTGAATCTGATATGTAAATGAAAACAACCCACAGTATTTCAATAGAAGAAAAATAACTATATTAACCATGAACAACATAATATAGTTAACACAATTTATTTATATTGATAAAGATTAAATGAAGATGGTTGAATTAGTCTGGGAAAAAATTTAATTTTGAAATGGAAAAAGTTTAATTTTATAATAAAAAGGTTTAGTATAACTTCAAATGGGTAAAATAAATACAATGCTACTAAATACGACTCCATAAAGAGTGGTACACATATCCACACACATGTGTAACCTATCTGATACAGATTTGCAGCTTAACACACTAGTAAAAGAGCACATGCTTACATACACATAGGTTCTAATTATTCTGCAAGCATTTAATCACCCTAGTCCATCTGGAATGGGAGCGGAGTGGCTCAGTGGTTGAGTACTGAGTTGCCATGCCGGAAATCCTGGTTCAAATCCCGCTGCGGGCAGTTACTTTTATTTAGTCTGTTTGCAGACCCAACTCCCTTAATCAGAGTTAGATCAATAATTATACTTTTTTAGGAATAATTTTGTGACTTTCAGAATTGCAAAACAGTAACTCGAGAATTTGAACCAGAAATAGTCTCCCTTACCCCAGAAAAAAGCTCATCATGCAGCCGCTAACCTTGAACAGCCATAACCCACGGGTTTAGAAAGTACATTTCATGGCTCTTCAATCTGAGATTATGTCGGGGATAGGAAACTGCTCCAAAGGGTATTGAGCTATCTGCATGCACATGCGAGGAGATCTTCCAACGGAATAAGAGGTTGGGAGATCTCCTTAGGGTCAGGGATCATCCATCAAACTTCTTTGATTTTAGTAGCCCTTTTACAGTTTTTAAGTCTTTTTATGCTCTATGCATCAGGTGCCAGCACATTTTTTTACAGTTGGAGATACTTAACTCCATTATAACGCCAGGATAGCTCAAATGGTAGAATTTCAGACTAGCGATCTGGGCGACCCGGGTTCGAGTCCCGGTCCTGGACATGTCTTTTCTTTTCAAATAAAAATATTTAAAAATTAATAAAATCAATAACTAATAAAATATAATAAATTAACTCCATTTAGTTCTTTTTCTTACATTTTTCAAAATATGTTTCATTCAACATTTGATTTAATTAAATTTTAACATTATAATAATGAAAAGTGTATGGTGACTGTAAAAATATATTACCTATAATCAACACCCACACTGTAATTGTTTAAAAGAAAAGAAATTTTTTCATTTTTACTATTCTAATAATTACATATGGTCACAATTTGTTTCAATTAAAGACATTTTTTCTGTAAATAGGTTTCTTTTTAAATAATTATGTTATTGCTATATTTATATGTAATTTCTATTTTTATTTTTTTTTTGTTAATTACTAGAATATAAGCTACTTAAAATTGTTTTTTATTGTATTTCCTCATTTTTTCTTTTTTTTTTTTTTTAGTTAAAGTATAATAGGCCAATTCCTCTGTATATCTTTGAATAAACCAGATGTAAATAAATACTAAAAATAAATATTTGATCAAACAAACATATCACTAGAACTTATTTATGTCCTAAGTACTGCAATTCCTGGAGATGCTATGTTGGAATTTCAAAATACTACACAGGTCAAAGTGATATCACTTGCTTTCTAACTCCCTCGAATAGCTTATCTTTAAGAGATCTTATCTTATGAACATTTTATTTATATATTAGTTTTCTAAGGATTATAAAATCACATGTATTATGTTTTTATTATTTTTCTTCAGTTTTCATTATTTATATTGCCAATTAGGACTTTTATTTTCATATATAAATGATTATTTTCCATCCATCAAGTAATAATTATTAACTTATTTTTATCAACTTTGTTAATATAAATTTTTTTTAAAATATGGTACCACTAAAACCTATATAGGTTCTTGGGTTCTGTAGGTACTCACTTTATAACCCAACGTTAGGGCAAGGATGTGATTTGTGCCATCACAGTCAACTGCCAGGTTTTTCCCCTATTAAAAGTACCCACTTTATGCTCGATGAGCTCCAGCAGGCTCTCAAGATTCCACAGGATCCATACCCAGCTGTTAACAGATTAAATAAATTATCAGCACAGCGGGATTGGTAATTGGAACCTTTGGCACAGTAACTCAGACTCTGCAACCCAGCCACCGCACTCCCATTCTTAGAATTTTTTAAAAGGTAAAAAAAAATACTTCCTTAAGCCGTCCTTCGGAAGGGAGGTAAAAAGGGATCCCGAGCCTATGCGATGTCAGGTACTCATTCTTATTCTTCTCCTGTGCCTTATCCGTTTCGGACGTGGGCTATTAACATGGGGACGTTAATTTTGTACTCATATGCATAGGGAAAATCTAGGACTCCCGCCGTAGCATAATCCGATTAGCCATAACAGCATAAAGTGAAGTAAAAATAATAAGCAATAAACAACTTTGTAAATGTAGGTATTATAATTCCCAAGTGATAGATCAATCATTGAGACAATCAGGCATTAATCACACATTCAGGACTAACTGCAGCTTTAAAAACTTCCAAAAATAACATTATAAATGTGTATTATTGAATAATAAATTTTGAATACGTTAAATTAAACGAAAATATCCTTTTGTCATCATATAACATTCTTGACTACACGAATAAAGACAAACGCAATTCACACTCCAGTCATTTCAAATCGGGGATGAAGCTGTCAACGATGAAAGAAGAAAGAGCGGCTTACGAATGGAGATGAAGCAATAATAAAGGGTGAGAAGGAGATATAAATAAATACGAGTATATAAAAAAAGAAAGACACGAAGGACGGGTGCCGCATTCTCCATAGCGGGTGACATATGTGGTTAGAGCCGTCTAGACATTGTTTTGACAGTGCGGCAGGTGGTGGGGGCATCATGAAACACCGTCGCTTGCTATTTCCAAGTCTAACACCATGCTAATCCTCAGGATTCGTACCATCAGCTATGTGCATGTCTGAGCGGGCCCTCCAATTAGCACCCAGTCGGCTCCTCGTCTACGCTATAGCATGCTAATATTTGACCCTGTATTGTCCGGGGGTTACCCCTCCTAGGTAGCAGGAATAGGAGAGGCGTCACGAAGGATTGGGAGCTAGAGGTGTTTGTTATCCAAGAGCATTCCCAAGAACAGGAATACTTCTTGGACTTGGTCAGATTTCCAACTCGCAAATTTTTTTTCTCTCCAAAATAAACATGTTACAAATAACACAACGATTTTTATTTTCCAGTTAAAATCCTTTAATTGTATCAGTTTCTTCATTAAATATGATTAGGTGCTACCCTTTGTCTAGATATTTTTTATTACCATCTAACCCCATTCATTCCGATTTTTTTTGGTCAGAGCTATTATGAATAAAAACGGAGATTTGAATCAGCAATAGAATGGTCAGAAAAAATTAAACTCTGGGTATTCGTAACAGTTAAATCTCTACAAAACAAAAAGAAAACAGAGAATGATATTTAGTAGAGTTTACAGGAAAAAAAGCAATTCTGTAGCATTAGATGGCGCTATAATTTACTGTTTAGTGCCAGAAATAAACTTACGAATACAATTATCATCATAGATTTGTTGTGTGTGTTTGTATTTGTACTCATGGAATAAGATTCCTCTATTATTGTTAATATGAAATAACTAATTTAAATTATTGTTTGTATATTTATTCCTCATGTGTTATTTTACTGTTTTCTCGTGCCTTCTTAAACTTGACTGGGTTCACTATTAGATATTTGTCTTCAGCTATTTTTATTACCATGTAATGAGATTATTATTATTTTTTTAGCTCCCTACCTCTTTTTGTGATCGGCTTATAGTTTCAGCAGTTTTCAAAATGATTCATAATTACTTCCGATTTCAACTCCAGATACCACTAAAACAGGTATTTGGGATACCAGAGAAACTTAACAAAATTTAAATTTCAGAACAAAAAGGTCTCTAGCAACATCGAAAGATGAAACTTTTCTGTAACTGTTTACAATAAGCCTTTTAAAAGTGTATATATATATATATATATATAAAGCACATTCACGAGAAAATGCAGGGAAAATAATGAAGAAAATAATTTTAATAAATTATAACTACCTTTTTTTGGTTCATACTTAACCTGAAAAGTATGGTTTTCTTGGCAAATTTGGTAAACGAAATATTTAAAAAAAACAATAAAAATTATTTTGTATTAATGTAGATACTCAAAATAGTTATTCTTCAACGTTAATTTACTTATTTAAACGGTTATAAATATGAGTAAGCACAAGATTCAAACTAGACAACAAATGGATTATTGTCTATTTCGAAGTATTTTTTTCCCCATAGATTTCCATTGAAAATACCTCTAATAACCACTACGTTAACTGGACCATTGAATACAAGTATCTTTCACCCAAGGTTACTCTTTCGCAAGTACATAATATTTTTGCACGACCCATTTTCATATCTGGGTTATGTTAATTTATCGATAAGAGGAAACTGTCAAATAAATTGCGAATTCTGAGGAGACTGATCTAAATTTAAAATGCCCTATACGATCTATCACCGTTTATGACAAATAGATGAGACGATGTTCCAATGGAATAAAGAGAAGGAGCTACCAAACAAGCCCTATATAGAGCTCTGTTGTGTCTGCTGGTTAGATTAATGGCTTCCAGTTCTAGACCTAAACAACTTGTCTGTTTAGTCTGTCTTCTGTTTAACCTCTCCGTCTTTATCTTCTTGTTTGATTCCACGGATTGTTACTGATATTCCTTTATTCGCGATTCTTTTAAATTCCATTTGCAAATATTGATTTGGTGCACTTCCATTCTATGTTAGCAGACAAATAAGTTCTCCGTAGATTGTGCCCAGTATTAGGGAGTAACCTGATCTCAGGTCGCCTTGTTGTAGCTTTAATGAACTTTACATTCGTAAATTGAGGGAAGCCTTAGAAGCCAAAATCAAGAATAAAGGAAGGATGATGAAACTATATAACCACAGTAACGACAGTACCTATGAAATGTTTTTGTTTTGCTTAGAATTAAATTAATAGGAGGAGCGGGATGGCTCAGTGGTAGAGAGCTGTGGCAAATTTTATTAAGCCTGTTAACAGCCGGGGATCGATACTTTGGGATCGAGAGATCTCTTGTGGCTCTCTCAGTCAAAGTGGGTATCCAAAAACAAAGACTTGGTCGAGCGTGGTCTTGGACAAATCACCGCCCTACTCAACCGTTTTCCTAGAAAACGTTTGCTCTACACGTTCCGAACCCAAGAATTTTCATGAGTGTTAGTGGTAGAGATTTTTTTCATCTATGGATTCTATTGTACAATACATTGTAACATTTTTTTTCCAAGGGAAATAAGGATTTTTGTCATGATAGACATTTTGAAACTTACCCTAAAGTATTTTCTACCAGATATATGGTACTACTTACCAGAAGGAAAATAAAAAAAGTTTTATTCGTTGCATGAAAGAGCAGAACCTAACCTGGTATAAAAGGTTTCTGGAGCAATTCGACTAATTAAAGATCTAAGTTTATCATTTCCAATGGTGTTTGACAGAGCAAGTTGCCTAGTAGAGTATTGACCTTTTAGCATTAAATGACTCATCTAGTTCTCTTTCTCAGTTGTTAGTACATTTGAACTAAATCGCAGTTTTATGAGCTTGGTTTTCATAAAAAATATCACACCAAAATGACTTTTAACTACTTTTTGACCCTCCCTACATTGCTACCTGTCAACAAAGATTTTTTCGGGTTAACAATCTGCATGTATAAGCTATCTCTTCCAAAGCTCTAGTGAAGTAAAGGCAAAATTGTTCTTCTACCACTTGCACATTCCTTCCAAACATGAACTTTCGAAAATACGAGTAGTTTCTTTCCTTCATGAGGAAGGAAAGTCGTTCTCAGTAAGCTTTATTATTTCAAGCAAAAGACAGATTCTTAGACTTAGTCTGGTCCTAAACGGCATGGTAAACGGGCCTAAACGGATCTGGTAATTGGCATTTTATGAGCGCTAAAGCGGAGGTACTCCTTCTAAGAGGTAAAATTGTCTAACTCACAAGTTCAATCCACCCAAGTGAAGTGATATCTTGGAGTATGATTTGGAAGAAATTTTAATATTACTCCTCACTTGAACTACCAAGCAGGGTATCCTGCCACTGAATGGGCTCAGATATATACAGCGTCTGAAGGTTTGTTTATGCTAGTGGTTGTTGGTATTTGAACCAAGTACTTTGAAAACGTAAGAAGTTACTGAGATGGGTGAAAAATAGGAGGACACGCCGAATATAAATATAAAATGACAGCTCAAGAGAAAAAAAAATAAAAAATAAATATTTATTAATGTTTGTAAGGTTGGCTTATGCAATGTTTCATTTAATGATTATATTACAAACAAGAAGAACATCATACGAGAGTAACACTAGTTCAATTACCAAGATTCATAATTTTCTTAGACAAGATAAGGACCGCTTTGAGGTTACCTTACGAAGATCTTGTTCATCATTCTGGCTAAGACATCCGTGCGGTCCCATATCAATTACAGGTTGGTTTATTGCGGCTATTAGGCCAATTAAGGGATCATAACTGGCGAGAACAGGCTCTTGGGGAATGTCGTACCCTCAGACGACAAAATAAGAGCAAGAGGTGTCGTTGCTGACCTCGAGACGGCTGCGTGCAGGGGCAATTAAATTGTGGCTACTCACGCATGTTTGATAGATCACTCACTCACACACACACTCTCTCACTCTCTCTCTCTCTCTCTCTCTCTCTCTCTCTCTCTCTCTCTCTCTCTCTCTCTCTCTCTCTCTCTCTCTCTTTCTCACACACATACAACAGTCGGGGAGAGGGATCTCTCTCTCTCTCTCACACACACGCACACACACACACCCTCCTTTCTCTCCCCGAGTAAGCAGGCATCGGCTTCTGTAAGTCTAATGATTCCTTAGCCTGGTAAAGAAGCCCTAGGCTCACAGTCATTCCTTACCCTGTTTGCAACTTATATTTTTTTTACAGGCCATCACAAAAGGATTCTATTAAAATACGATGAGGTGGTATAGACTCCCCAGCTACTTCAAAGTGTAGTGTGTCGAAGGCAACGGAGTTTTTTAAGTTGCCAAGTATATTAATACTTTTTTTCCAATACTTACTTCAGACTCAACTCCTTTTGATCTGCTTAAATTTTTATGTAAGAATAAGGAAATTACTTAAGCATTTTATTTAAAAATACTCCACCGGGTCAGGCTACTGCAACACTTACAAGAAAAATGCTCAGAGCTTCCAATTAATTACAAAAGACTCGTAAATATGACTATTATAAGATCTATTTGGACTCAATAGTGAGCTGTGGGACTCCACTAAGCCACCGAATTCCTCTCGGATTCAACCCTTACAATCCAAAATCCTTTATTATGAATAAAGTTATATAGAATGAACTCAAAACCCCATTTGTTGCTGTGTTGGCCAGAACCCGATACCAGCCTTTTCATTACAAACTTTATTCTCACTCAAACCCACTAGTTTCAAACTTAGTTACTTCTTCAATTCCCGATAATCCTCTGAAGCGTCTTAAAATAAGATGGCCTCGTGACCTTCTAAGTTCAATTTGTTATTTGCGTACTACCAAAGGGTAGTGTCTTCACTTGCCTTTATCCATGCCACTAGGTATCATTCATGCATGTACATTTACTTGTAGCATTGTTGTTGTTTTTTTTAAATACTGAAAAAAGAATGAAATAAAAGTTGTAAACATAGCACCGTTTACTATGCCGACTCTAATCAGTATACCCCGGAGCTACTGTTACATCATACTCTGTTGAGGGGGGATCTGCGATCTAACCCAAATGTTTGGGAGAGGGTTGTTGGCAGTGAAATTCAAATGAGGCCCGCTGCCCAAGTAAATTTGTCTGTCCTTCGAGACTTCTTTGGAAGTCCATGGAAAAGAAACGTTGGTCATCCATCAAGAGCAACAAGGGGAAAATAAAAGGCTACATGCGCCATATCTTAACATTCATGAAAGTGTTTCTACAGGGTTTTTCCAACCCTGCTAAGAGTCCTTCTCTATTATAATTCATTATTTAACTAATAACTAAACAAAATTATAAGCGCGCACATTATAAATTTATAATATATGTAGTAATTCCCTTTTATTTATTACCAAGTGATGTTCCTCACGATTCTTAATAAAATAATTACATATACATATGAATCAAAATAGTTATCCCCTTATTTTTTCAAATGTGTTATAGTGTGGATTGAGGAAAGTTGTCTAATGGTAATTAAAAAATGAATATACAATAAATACATTTTTTATTTATTTAGTCTTCTCCTCTTCTACCACCAAAGGTGTGAGGATCCTTTCTATAGAGTTTGATCCATATATCCCTCTCCTGTACCAATCGTCTTCTCATTCTCCATTTCAAACCTCTTCTGTCAAAGGCCTCCTGGATTGCACCTTCCCAAGTCTTCCTTGGTCTTCCCTTCATACCTTCAACCTTTCTCTCATACACGGCCTTCACCACTCTGTTTTCCGCCATTCTGGAAACATGGCCGAACCATCCCAATTGATGCACCTCGATAAAATCCCCAGCTGGCCGAAGTCCCACATTTGACCGTTTTGTTGCGTTTCGCACTCGGTCTCTTCTGTTCTTCCCTTCCATTCTTCTTATATATCGCAGCTCCATGGTTTGGAGTTGGCTCTTGTGCTTTTTGGTTAGTGTCTAAGATTCACTTGAATAGGTCTGAAAGTGTTTTAAAGTGAAGCTTTTTTTGTATCGCCCCAAAATTTTCAGTTTCTCTATCGCATGTCGCTGCTGGAGTAGGGGAAACGTGAAAGGCGCATGGCAGAGCAGCCTAGGCCAGTATGGTGGCGCCCAGTCAGGTGACTGTGTTGCATTTATATTCTCACTTATTCGTGCAAGTGTTGTTATTGTGTGTAAAAATGTAAATGTTTTTATTTACATTATCGTGATGGATAACGATACAGCTAGTGAGTTAAATAAACCGGTCAACGAAGGAAAAACCAAGAATAGTGCGAAAAGATCCGACGGTGAATTAATTTTAGGCCGTAAAATTAAAACTCTACAAACGATAAAGGTTATTGGGATTTACGCTACCAGCATCAGAACCCCACATGCCCTTAACAAGGCACAAAAGGCGACTGAAACCATAGTGAACTAGCTGAAACTGATTGGCATCAGGGTGAATCCGTCTAAGACGGATGCCACCGTGATGTCATTTCAGAGTGTGAGTAAGAAACCTCTACCGAAGACAGTTAACACCACCATCCGGGAGGAGCTTCGGCTACCCTCGGTGCCCGAGTAAATAGGTCGGAGACACATCAAATTTTTTGATAGGCTGAAGACCTGTGCGAACCCCCTTTTTAGGGACTTAAAACCATCCCCCAGACCTGGGAGATGGCAGGGCAGTGTCCCCTTGGTCGATGTACTTACATTTGATCTAGGGATGGGGTAAGTACTCCTTTGTCCTTATCCTTCCTTCCTTTTCCTTTTTCCTTCCTCCCCTTTCTTCTTCCTACAATTGTCACTTGATCCCGCTAAACGGTCCCTCACCGTTTTGTATTGTATAATGTCAGCGGCCTCGTGCCGGTTCGAGTAAAAACCGCCTTCAGCGGACTCAGCCCGATGTAAAGCCTTAAAATACCGAAAGGTAGCAGAAGGTTTTTATTTATATAGAAGCCGTAGTTTTTAACTATTTGTAATTGTAATTTCATATAATAAAGGCGGTTCTGAAAAAAAAAAAAAACCGGCTCATTCAATATATTTAATTTTATTTAGGCATTCAGTCATCTTAACAAGCTGAACTATACTCTGAGCCGCCGGAAAAATTAGTAGACTCCTGACAGATGTCATGCCAAGTACTAGTAGGGGTCCAGCGTCGAGTGATGGATTTAATACGTTTATCGTTCAAAGTGGCGAACCTATATCAGAAAATATTGTTACCGAAAAAATTCTGCATCGAAAGCGACTTAACCCGGAAAGATGCCGCAGATATCGTCTGAAATACAAGCGGCTAAAATCGGGCGCCCTTTCTAATCAAGGCACGAGCGGCACACAGTGGAACGAACCAACGCATTTGTTGGACATTGGACCAATTCTCAAATAACAAAATTTGTCCTTTATTTTGATTTTAAATTATACTTTATACTTCATCTCAACAAAATCCATTCCTGCAGCTTTTCCCAGTTTAAGAGACGCTAATACTTCTGATATTTCATCTTCATTAATGATGTCTTCTTCTTTCCAGCATGATTGTAGAAGATGGTTTAGTTCTTTGGCTTCCTGATAGCTGCTATCCATCTCCAGATGCTCCCTGAAGTAATCGGCCCATCTGTTCATTAGGTCTTCCATTACTTTTCATTATATAATATAATAATGCTTGCAACTTCCCTACCATACATATTTCATGGGTCCTCCACGAAAAAAATATCAATCTTCCTTTTTTCCATGAGAGGTATCAGGGAACTGAGAAAAGTAACCGACTTGAATTTTGGTTTACTTTGAAGGATCTCTGTGGAAGATGGAACTGATCAATAAAAAATGTATTGGGGAGAGGAAATGGCTAAACTTGTAAAACTGTCTCTAGTTCTTGACTCAGTGAAAAGCCTGTTGTACGTCAAGAACGACGGGCTATAATAACCACGATGTAATAAGTAACCATCCAGATTCATAAATCAGAATTTTCGAAACTAACCCAATCATTTAGCTACTATTTGTTTTAATAAACTTAGCAGCCACTAGTGTTACATTTTTTTTTAGTGCAACAGTGAAAGTATTTTTTCAAGCGATGGTTATGTTTAAGATTTCACTTTTCGGGCTCAGATAAAAGTGCAATAAGTTATTATTTATTTAAATCCGATGTTTCTTCATAGCATTGACTTTCCATTAGCAACGGATTTCCACTGTCACAGTTTAGAGAAACAGAAGGATTCGCTCAATCCAAGAGATATTAGATGAAGAAATGCTCATAAGATAAAATGGAATAGTAAGGAAATAATAGGTCCCATTTCCTTGCGGAGAGTTAGCAAAAAGAAATAAAAATGAATTTTAAGTAGAGCTAGGCACATTGAAATTAATAAGGGCCCCTCCCAGATTCCAAAAGCCCGCGCTACTGCTCAAAAGTATGGTAATGACAAGCTACCGCCGTCATCTCGATAATTTACGTCCCCTGCTCTGTGAATTCCTAGAAGGAAACTGAATCATTCGTCTGCGGCGTAGAAGAATGGGATACAGGGCATCGACTTATCTTTCTTAGAATGCCGAAGGTTTCATCTGTTGGTATGTTGCTTCCGCCCTAACCATTATTATTTATTTTAATTTTTTAAAAGAAAGTAATGAATAATTGAAGGGCAAAGCTAATTGAATTATTAAGATGGAACAGGGTGACTGAATCCTACAACTACTTCGGTCCAATCCCAGACTGCACACCCGCAGTAGATCCTTTTTGACTGTTTTTCATCGGGATAAATAATTGCCGAAAATGTTTGGCAAAGTTCCAGGATGCTTGATTTCAACTATTTTTAGCTAGTAAAAACGTACACTCCCTATTATCCCGCTAAAATCAACACAATTGATTCCCCTTGTAACCATGAAATAATAACTAAAATATAAATTACTTGTATGCTAACTAGTATAATATAATAAAACAATATCTTTATCGTCCAACTTTTACCATGTGCTATGGAATCTATTTTCGTTACCGCGTAATATTTTCGACGACGCACAGTGTTTCGATTAGTAGGAGCTAGATGGACAAAATTATTTTTCGGCTGTTTTGCATTTCTTTCAACTAATTAAGTATTGTAATTATAAAAAAATGGTTTTTAATTATTTACCAACTGAATTTAAGAGGATTCCTAGGATAATAATTAGAAAAATAAAAATAAAAATAATAATGCATAATTAAGACAATATAAATAATAAAACTGATAAAAATCCGTATTTGTTCTGGGATAAGTTCCTTTAGAATAGTGATACGAAAAATAAAATATAAACTATAATGTCTTAGAGTAGAATACAATTACAATTTAATTAATAAATGAAAACAAAAAGTTAATGGATATAAATTAGGAGTTAGCTCGCAATAACGAATTAAATGAAAGAAAAAATATAAATACGATAACAATAATTATAAAGAAAGAAAACTATTAATATTTACATACATACAAGTTTTATGAAAAACAAAACAACAACAATATAATTTAAGAAATTAAAGAAAAAAACTAATTATTTTAAAAATAAGAATGTGTATATACACACACATATATATATATATATATATATATATATATATATATATATATAAAACATACACACACCTGTTTACATCATCATCCATCCAACAATTTTTAAATTTGTTTCGTAGTAAATAAATGCTTTTTTTTTTTTATTTAATTCAATGATATTTACAACTATAATGGTATTATATCAAGTAAATGTGCAAAAATGTAGAATATGACATGAAAACACTTGTGGAGAAACTACCCATCGATAGCACTCCAATAAAGTTCTATAGTAGATGATCTCGAGGCCATCTTCTTTTCAGGCGCCTCGGAGGGTAATCAGGAATAGTATGGGAAGCAAGCTGAGAGACTAGCGGATTTAAGTGCGTATGGAGCTTGTTATGGAAGGATAGGTATCTAGTTTGGGCCAAATCAGTAACATATGGGATATTAAGATCATGATGGATGAGTTTGTTTGTGACATAATAAGGAGCATTGAGGATTTTACGAAGGATTTTGGATTGCAAGGATTGGATACGAGATGAATTGGATGGTTTAGTAGAGCCCCAAAGCTCAACTCCGTATGCCCAAATAGGTCTGATGACTGTCATGTAAATAAGTCTTTTGTAATTAATTGGTAGCTTAGAGCGTTTGTCCAGTAAGTGTTGAAGTAGGCGAAAACGTCGAGCAGTTTCTTGTCTTTTCAGTCTTGTATGAGGATTCCAAGTGAGACGTTTATCCAGATGGAGTCCTAGGTAACGTATCTGTTCGACAGGGTTCAGTGGTGTATTATTAAACGATACAGTAGGACAGGAATTCGTAGGTTTACGACGAAGGGTGAAGGTAATTTGATGGGATTTGTTAGGATTTATTTTAATCCTCCAATTTTTACACCATTCTTGTAGGTGTGAGATATGGGATTGAAGAGATTGGGATGCAACAAATGGATCCTTATTAACTGATAACACACATGTGTCATCAGCGTAAGTAGTGAGGACAGTGCTTGGATGGGTTGGGATGTCAGCTGTATATATCGTGTATAGGATGGGCCCCAGGATACTGCCTTGAGGAACACCGGCAGACTGGGTGAAGAGGGAAGAGTAGGAACAATTATGGTTTACTTTAAAGGTTCTATTACTGAGGTAGGAACTGATAATAAGGAAGTAAGTTGAAGGTAAGAATTTACGGAGTTTGTACAGCAGTCCGGGATGCCAGACTCGATCAAAAGCCTGCTCTACATCGAGAAAAGCTCCCGTGCAGTACATTCCGCGCTCTAATGCAGATGCGACAACGTCCACCACACGATGGCATTGCTGGATGGTGGAGTGTGATGTTCGGAAACCAAATTGGTGATCTGGGATTATTTGATTGGATTCTATGATAGGATGAAGACGTTTCAGAATGAGTTTTTCAAGTATTTTCCCCATTATGGGCAAGAGAGATATAGGACGATAAGAGGATGGGAGTTCTGGTGGTTTTTTAGGTTTTGGAATCATCTTAATTATGGATAATTTCCAGGAATCAGGAAAATATGTGGTGCGGAGTACGGCATTGTATATATATGTAAGGAGTAGGATCGCTTTCCGAGGAAGGCGTTTTAGAATCTGGGATGTGATTAGGTCGTGTGCAGGGGCTTTGTTGGCGGGTAATCTATGAATAATGTTTGATATTTCGGAAGGATGGAATGCTTTAGGAGGAGGGGACAACTGAAGAGGAATACTTAATTCTGCTCCAATGCATTCAGAGTGGGTTTGATTAAGAATATCTGGATGAGGGTTAAATGTTTTGAATAGGTGCTGGCCGAAAATTTGTGATTTTTCTTCATCAGATCTTGACCAGGTTTGGGATTCGGTTAAAAGTGGATGGTTGAATTTTTTATAGTTTAGGAGTTTTCTAGTGGTATTCCATAAGGATTTGTCAGTAGTACTGAGATTTTCTGTACGGTAATACAAATTTTGAATTTTGAATGTTCTGATCTCTGATTTTAATTTGTTGGTCAGTTTGGTATAATGGCTCTTGTCCGATGGATATCTCGTGCGGTGCCACTTTGCTCTTGCCCGTCGTTTTTCTTTTAATAACTCGCGAATATGAAGTGGCCAGTTATTCTGTTGATAATGATTTTTACTTGGTAAAGTGTTATATTTTATATTGACTTGTATTGCTTCTGTTAGTTTGTCTATTGCAGAATTAATGTCTCCTTTTGTTTTAAGCGGAATTTTGAGGTCTAAATTATTTTCTAGATTTGATCGGAATTTATCCCAGTCTACACGTCCTGTAATCAGTCGGGGAAGAGAGGGCTTAGGAATGGGAATCGAATGCACTTGAAGCAGAACTGGACTGTGATCAGAGGAAAGGTCATCCAGGGATTTTATAGCAGTTTGATTGCAGGAAATCTGTGAGGAAACAAATATATCTAGAATATCTGGACGTTTTTTGAGGGATGTAGGCCAATAAGTAGGGTTTATGGGTGCGAGGATAGAGAAACTATTAGAGGTTGAAATTTGGGATAAGATGCTACCACGGGAATTGGATGTTCGACAACCCCATCGTTGATGTTTGGCGTTGTAATCTCCTCCGGCAATGAAGCGCGGTCCGAAGGATTGGAATAAGGATTCGAGGAGGTTATAAGAAAGAGAATTGCCAGGAGGACAGTATACAGCTGAAAATGTGATATGGAAAGGACTAGTCGTTAAGGTTACTGATGTTGATTGAATGGCGTCAGTTGGAGTAGAAGGAATAAGAGAATGTGGTATAGATTTATGGATAAGGATACAAGAACCGGCATGTGCTGTATCGTCAGGATGATCTGATCTATATGTGATGTAGTCCCGTATGTAGAAATGTGTGCGGTGAGTGAAGTGTGTTTCAGTAAGTAAAGCAATATCTATTTAAATAAATGCTAAATAAGATATATCATAAATTGGAAGAATTGCTTGCCAAAATCATTTTATTTTATTTTTTAGATTTCAGAGTCCTTTGTAATGTTTTCAAAATTAATTGTGGTCGAAAGAAAATATAAGAGATAAGATTTTTTTTCTTCTTTTTGGTGCATCAGCCATTCTTCAACAAAATATCTTCCCGAAATAATGTACTAAAAAAAAAATGTTATACTCTAGTGTGCAGGCTAAAATGTGTCTTATTATTCATAGAAAAGGTGTAGCCAGTACATATAGAAGCCCGGATATAAATGGGTAACATTTTCTTCACTCCAAAGTTTCAAAATAAGGAAAAATTGTTCGGCCAATTAAAAAAAATTAATATAGTTTGATAATCAGAAGCCCTTTTTTATTTCGAAAAATAGCACTTATCAGAACAATTAAAATCCATATTTAACGATTGGTTCGATAAAAGTAGTTAAACTATAAATTTTTGAGGTTGAAATGATGCCTTGAATTCCACTGATTTATTCTATTGCTATGATTACTTTGGGCCATAACCCTCAAGCTGTGAAGTGTGTCAGACTTTAACAAATATTAGATTACCATGTTTTGAAGTATTTTTTACAATATTCCAATACCATATTTCAGATTTCTAAACATGACTTTTGTCCTAGCTAGTACTAATCGAAACACTGCGCGCTGCTTTGATTTTCCCGCCATTTATCAGAAATTTTGGAGGAATAGTTAGCCAATCTTGTTATAATTTTCCTTTCAGAGTCCTCTGCGAGGTTTCTAACATTTAATTTGGTCGAAAAGAACTATAAAATAAAAAAAAAGTGTGTTCCTACCATTCTTCAAAAAAAACCTTTCTCGAAAATAAGTATTCTAAAATTAAAAAAACAATGTTATAGTTGAGTGTGCAGGCTATAATGGATCTTATTATTACTGGGAGAGATGCAGCTATGAAATATAAAAAATATAGGCCGGATACAAGTCGTTTCCATATCTTGAAAGTTTCAAAATGAGGAAAAATCGGTTATGCATTTTTAAAAAAACAATTGATGCACTTAGATTATCAGAAGATTTTTTTAATTGGAAAAGGTATTATATGGAATTGAGTACATATATTATCGATATTCAACAAACAAGATTCATATAAAATTAGTAACATTTCAATTTTGTGCTGTTGAAATGAAGCTTTGAATACAACTGATTTAGTCTATTTCTATGGGTTCATGACTTTGGACTCTATTACTGGCGAGATGAAGTGTGCCAGGTATAAACAAATATTGGATATTCGAAATGGAAATAAAATGAATTTCTAGATTTTGAACAATTGTTTACAATATTCCAATAAAAAAAATTTTTGAACATGAATTTTGTCCAGCTAGCTCCTACTAATCAAAACACAGTGCGACGGGTTAAAACTTCGATTGTTGAAGTTGTCAACAGACCAGAGTTTAAGTTCGAAAAAAATGTTTAACTACTTAAAAACTAATAACGGAAAAGGTGGAGCAAGCCCGAAAAGCTACTTGAATGCCGCATCCGGTCCCATGGGACACAGAGATGTATAAGGAAAATAAACGCCGTATTTTCACAACCATTGCCGAAATTCGACAAAGGATGGATGTGAATATATCAACAAATGAAAGAATCGGGACACGCCGCCTAAGGCTACACCTACATTGGATCCGGTGTGATACGATGAGACGTCGCTAGCAAACCATATGACTGAAATATATCGAGAGTTATAACATTTGGTTCTTTAAATTTATAAAATTAAGATTATTTATTAATTATTTTTTATACATTTATATTTTCCTATAATGTATAGTAAAATATGTATAATGTATACACCCCAGCATCGTATGTGATAGAATCACGTCGCACCGAATCGGATCCAATGTAGGTGTAGCCTAAGATGGTACGGCCATGTGAAGAGAATGGCATTTGAATGTTGGACGAACCGAGTGCTGGATTGGGTTCCACCAGGAAGGAGAGGACGCGGACGGCCCAGAAGCAGGTGGATAGAGGGAGTCCAGGAAGAGATGGCCGGTAGGGGTCTCCAGGAAGATGATTGGGTGGATCGAGAGGTGTGGAGCTCTGCTCTGACAGGTTGAGGCAATCCATGTTGGAACGCCAATAATAATAATAAAAAAGCTAATAACAAAAAAACCATCAAAACAAATTTAGCTAGGAAACACCGCATTCAACATTGGGGCTATATTATTTATATATTATGCATTATGTACAAGTTCCTTAGGGTTTAATGTTGTATCATTCATTAACTCGAAAGCCATGCATCTCCCAGAAGAATCTAGGTGATGTTAAAAATAGATAAAACATATAGTTACGACTAAATAAAGCGACGCACACATATTTTAAGTTAATAAATGAAAGCGGACTTAAACTAGTTATGTGATATGCCATAGACATATCTTCCTGTTGTACTTTGAAAAGCGATAAGCAAAGTCTTGTAAGTGGTCAAAAGATATATTTAAGTTACCGCAACGATTTTATTCAACTCTAGCAACAAAAAAGAAAATGTCTTAAACAAATATATAACGTATCTTTTTTTAATGTAATGTAGTCAACATTTTATTTACAAGGGAGTTACGTCAGATGCCATCAGGTTTATTTTTTAGCAAACCTCTTTTCTGTTGGGAATGAAGATAATAGTTCTGTTCCACATAACCCAATTTATGTTAGTAAGAAATTTAGATAAGTAACAGTTTTTGCTTTTATTTAGTGTTGTCATAAGATATATCTGAATAACGGTACATCAGTAGGTCTCAGGGAACTAAATCATCAGAAGATGGTTGAAAAAAAACTAGTTTAAATGTGAAAAACTCCATAAAGAGAAACAGGACTCCCTGTAACTTCGACGGGAAAAATTTCAAATTTAAATATCTAATGAAGATGATTATGACGCATATAATTGAAAACATATTTGCGCTTTTTTTATATTGTTTTTCATTTCATTACATAGATTTTTTTTCAAAAAATAATCTGTAACAAGCTACGTGTATCGAAAACATTATGTAATCTTTAATATATCTGAAAACCATGCGGTGAGTATTGATAAATAAATAATGTATTGTATCACTAAATCCCAAAGTTTGTCGGTTTATTTAATGAAATTCAATTGAACATAATTTTTGATGGGGGAATATATCTACAGCCCCGGTGATAAGTGGTTGTCAAATTTTGTCCAGAACTAGTTAACTATATTGAGAGTAGTAGAATGGTGTCGTACATGTAGTTTTTGGCTTGAAATGGAGTTTAATATAAGCAATAACTTCTTTTCTACCCATTGCATGGCTTAGCCCCTTATTCTTTACGAAAATGACACGATACCGTTTCTCTGAGCACAAAAAAAATCATTTTGGAGAAAATCTTACTTAACCACTTATTCACCAGGGGTGTATATATAATGTACTGAAACAGTAACTTACACATTTTAATATAGGACGTGTAAAAAACATAATCCTAAAGTAGTTTAAAACATTTATTTAAACTGCACTAAATTAAAAAAAAATACAGTCACAATTAGAAACTAAAATGATATTTTAGAACCACATTAGTTTCTTGTGGTACATAACAGTTACATTTTATATATAGTTTCATATTTATTTTGGTTAAATTTAATTACCTATTTAATTAACCACAACTTCTTTGTCGGAAAAACGAAACTCCAAGCTTCGTTTTTAAAAAATCAGGAACCAATTGCTGACCATTACCTAAATCATTTTAAACTTGATTTAGGCGAAACCGAACCTTAATGAGAGGAGATGCTTTCGTAGAAGTGGGAAATTTGTAGCCCAAAAAACATTCACTTGTATGGAAATATTCACCCGTTGTAATTTTAATTATTTTTTTAATTTAAATTTTCATTATTGACAGCTATGAGTATGATGCTTTTTTTAATTTATCAATACATACTAACTTGCATTAAAAATGTTTTATAAAGTGCGGCTTAGGTTATTCAATAGCTAAAAAACAAGTATATAAGTATAGTAGTATAAAAATACAATGAATAACCTCAAAAATAATAAATTGATATATAAAATATGTTATCTAATACAAAGAAGTAGCCCATTTGATTAGAGCAGTTTTAATATAAGTAGAAATAGTCTTATACTGGTTACAGTAAACAGGAAACTGCGCCGTTTCTGGAATAAACACAAGCAATAAATTAGTTCCTAGCCTCTTGGTATTGCGGGTTAGCGGAATCTTCCAACGCAGCTAAAAACCACTCTTCATTAGAAGTCCATTACGTATATCTACACTCAGTAAACGTTTTTGCACAGAACGTATGATAAAATAAGTCATATTAATTAACCCAATAACCCATTTTTTATTTAATTTTCTAAAATTTTAATTATCCATTAATAACCATTTTGGGCCGAAATTTTGGAGGTTTCTCCTGGAATGTTTCTATCTTGTGTAACTCGGCATCCTAACACCTGTTTGTTCTCTTGATCACCTCTTCACAAATTTAAGCCTCAGCATCTCTCTAGACTTCTTTCACCTATTATATTATAGCCTTGACAAATATTTGAATCTGTCAGTTCTTTTGATGAAAGATGTTTCACCTTCACATTTCTTTCTTTTTGGTGCCTAAATTCCATTTAGATGTCCATTTTTTAATTACTATAATGTTCCTTTTTAGTTATTTATTTTAAAACAAGTTATCAGCCTGTTGTATTTATCCTTATATTACATATCTTATTGTTATATATATATTTTACTCTTATAAAAACCACAGCGATTCATTTCTGTATAGTGTTTGGCTGAAATAAATTGGATTATTGACTGCTTCGGGGAAAGAAATATAGGCCTTCTGCGCTACCTGACCCTGAACAGTCATTATCCTTGGACCTACACTAATTTTGCACTGTCCTCGAACATCACGGCCTGATGCAGGGAAGGATACTACCGAATTCGACAGCATACAATCAGATTTTAGTTCGATTTTTGATACTGATATTTAGATTAAAAATTGGACAAAGAAGTCTTGTGTCTTCATCGTGTGTGTTAATGTTTGAATAGTTTGGAGAAGAAATAAACACATTTTTTCTCCATTATCTGTGTTACTTTTTATTATTAGTGAATTATTTTATATATTAAAAAAAAGTTAAGTCAATACGTTTTGGCTCACCATCGGATTAGCAGCTTATTTTAAATGGTATACCCATTCCTTTATATATTTACTCAGAAATAACTGACTAAATCACATTAATTTATATAATTGATAGATCTTTCTCTGCAGTGCATGTTTCTACTTGTTTATAAATTATGATGAGATCAATTTTTTAACAAATCATTTTATTAGTTCTATTATTCACTTATAAATTTACATAGGACTTTTAAGTACTTAATTATATATTGAGTCACAAGGGATTTCTAATAGCAATAAATTAAACTATATACAAAGCTGGTAAAGATAGGATTAAATTAAGAATAAACAGGTTTTAAATTCTATCAATTAATGAATACTCGTGACATTCTTCTTTATGTATGACTAAAATAAATAGCAGCACAGAAAAATTATTTAGCTAGGGGTATCTTTAGAGCTATGTGAGACAGGTATTTAAACCTAGGTAACATCACTCCAGTGGTCATTGAGTATATCGGACCTAACCGGAAGGAACTTCCAAGGATCTCGACCGACCATACTAACAGCCGGGTGGTGCGCTCCTTTCCGCAAAAGGTTAACTATTTATCATATTACAATAAATGATTTTTATTATTTCTGAAATTATAAATGATTATATTAAATAATCCTTAACCAGGGACAGATTCTTCTTTAAATATAGTATTCTCTTAAGCGGTATTCTCCTGAAAATGCAATGATGCCAATATGTTATTAAATTTACTTTTTTTTGGACAAAGCGATACATAATACATTAGTTTAGGGATTAGAAGAGAGCCGAAGACAGACAGCCTCGAGGGCGGGGCAGAGACGAGCGGAGGGGCTTTGCACCGGCTGTCGAATGCATTCCCCCGAGCGGTGCATGTGCAAGCTGTTGCTATGTGGGCCCTTTTTCGGCAGTGCAACCGCCGGGCCAAAAAAGTGACTAAAAAGATGAAAACAATGGGTGCAGCGGACTGCAGTGAGGACGGGTGTTGAACTCCCCGTCTAGACGCCTGTGCCCCCCACTACGCCTCTCACCTTGGTCCTCTTACATCCTTCCATTCTCATTTAAATATCTTAGCTCCATGGCGAGTTGTGCATCCTATCTCCTAGGGCAGCCGCTTCATCATAGTTCCCTTCCTACTTCTCTATTTATCGCCCCTTGTCAGGGAACCTTGTCTGGCCTTGCAGCTCTGGTTGAGTCACTGGCTCCCACCTTTCTCCAGCATACTACAACCGTCTCCATATATCTGCAGAAAATATATATATATAAAATTATGAAAAAAAAAATTCGGTATCAGTTCCGCAGGCTGTCGCTTCGAGTTATGCCACGACTAGTTTTAACATTCCATTCGTTTCGTTTTTAAAATTTTCGAAAATAAAAACAATCGTGAGTTTTAGTAAATAAAAAAGGTGTAATATACTTGTTATATAGCGTCATAAACTTATTATATTATACAAGTTTTAGTATATTTTGAAAAGAATGTAGTTATGTTAAATGTGTAAATTTCGGTAATCATTTCATCAAGAAATGATTACCGAATGATGATATATGGTTGTTAAGGAAACGAATGAAAAGTTAAACTTTGTTGTGACTAAACATGAAGTGACAACCTGCGGGACTGATAATAATTATTTTTCAGACTCCGATTCTCAAAGCGTTTTTAGGTTCAATTTATTTTTTCGAACACAGGGAATCTACAACACTATGCTAAGACTTATTTGGACATATGTAGCAGAACTTTGGGATCCAGCAAAACACGTACTTTAGATAAAACTATCACAACCCGAAATTCTAAGAATGTAATGCACCTTGGTTTATTTCGAATACGTGATCCTCGGTAAAATCATATATTCAATCCACATACACAACATTCCATTCGTCAAAACAACATCACTAAAATCCTCTCGTTCTGTTTCTTTCCTTTTCCTAAGAATAATAAATAAAATTCATTGAATACCATTTAACTATTAAATATTTGGTCTCAATGATTTTATTTTCTTCTCGGTTCGCAGGAATATGAAACTTTTTAACTGATTAATGATTTCTGAGCGGGCCTTTTGGTTATTATCTATTTAATCTTCTCATAGGAAGTCCATGTATAAAAGAAAAGGTAAGAAACAGGACAAGAGGATTTAGGTTCGAGACAAAAAGTTAATTAAGAACCGCTATTCATAAATCACTATACATGTAAATAATGGATTAGTATTTGAGCTGAATTATAGGTTAAAACTAGGCATCTTAGTCTCGAAATAAACCTTATATAGGTCAAGAAAAAAACTGTTTAATACAGAAAAGAACCCCTGAAAAATATTTTATCTCACCGATATAACTTCTTCACTATCTTGTTCTATCTCAATATTCATTTCCACTATATATTTGAAAATTTGTAAAAATATTAACTATTGATGAGATGGTGTGGAAGTTCTAGGTCATTTACATTAAGGCTTTATTTGCAACTCCTATAAATCATGCCACACCAACGTTTCAGGGTTTTCCACCATCCTCAAGGATTTAATTTCTGTAACATAATACAGTGTTTGTGTCAGTTTTCGCTGAAACGTCTTATAATTTTTTCATATCATTGTCTGTTCTGTGCATGTTTAAATGATCCTATGCATAAATACGTAGAATAAAAATAATTATTGTTTATTTGCTATTCAGCTCTGCCTCTTTAATATACAGATATAAAAATCTACTTCTTGAATTTCTAATGATTTCATCATGGCCAGGACATTTTGATCGAAATTTTGGCTTAAGCAATAAAAGACTTGTATTTTATAAGCTTAATTAGGAATATGTTTTTTTAAGGTGTTCGTTAACAAATTTCAACACCAGTCCCCAGTGGCTCAATGAGACCATATTTCGTAATCTCCAGTTTTCCACTTTAAACAGCACCCTTATTGCTAATTTTCCATGTTGTGACATACGAAGAGTCCAAATTTAAATTGCTTAGCAATGGCGCATAAAAATTACACAAAAAAAGATGAGGAAGTTTTTTGTTTATCTAAACTTTGTTGGTTCTTAGATACTCTGAATGTGTAAACTAGCCTTCACTACTAAATCACTTTTAAGAGACTAAGTCAATCGCAAAACCACAAACTATTTTTCATAGTCACTTTATTTTTCGTAACTCTGTTTTTTTTTCCATATTCAAGTCAATTCCCTTTGATCCTGGCAGATATTTCGGGAGGCGATAGACTACCGGGCAGAGATACTCGTACTGTTTACTGTGACGTGCGTTGAAGAGTTATTGTACGCAGTGTCAATGAACTTACGTGTTTGTTGTTTACAGGGTTGGACACATGTGGGGCCCAGCCACCGACTGGTGCCTCCATAACAAATAAGGAAAAGGATGCATCTCATTTCGACCATTCATCCTTCTGCCTCACCCAATGGCCTAGATAGTAGTCTTGACCTCCGCTGTTCCTGTCTGCATCCTCTGCCAAAAACGATGACGAAGGGTAAAGAAATAGCATCTCGCGTTACTCTGATGCAGTCAAAAAGATCATATTACAGAAAAAATGCGAAGTCCACTTCTCAATATTTCTTTAAATATTGAGAGTAAATGTGATGAATCAGGAGAAATATGATAACAAATAATAATAGTAAATACAAACTATAACAATAATTACTAACGCTAATTAGCCTTATACACAGTTAGCACAAAGAAACATCAATTAGAGATCGGATATTTTATTCAAAATTTCAGGAACAAATAAAATAATTTCTATCTTATTTTATAATATTATTATCAAACCTAAATAAATACTGCCATTTATCCATTTTAACCTAAAAAAAACAAAACCTGTACCACTACAACCCATGAAGGGTCTGGGGTTCAGTACATGGTAGAGACTGTACTATTTCATGGACAACGGCTCTGCAAGGAGGTGACTTGTCTTAGGTCACGCTCAACCGCCAGATTTTTCCCCCTTATGTTGGGTACCCTATTTTTATAATATTTTATAGAGGATGGGTGTGCCCCAGGAGGGTCCTAGATCCTATATGATCCACCTCCAGCTGCAAACAGACTAAATAAAAATCATGGCCTGCAGCGGGATTTGAACCAGGATTTCCGGCATGGCAGCTCAGTACTCTACCACTGAGCCACTCATCCCGCGCCCATTTTAACACAACTCTGTTTTGCAAATTTATCTCTCATGTGTCGGACACTATTTATTGTTCAATATAATTTGGGTTCTTAAATATTAATAATGTTCAGATTTTAAAAGACTTTTTTTTTCCAAATATGGGTGACATTTGTATATTCTATACAGCCATATTTAAGAAAAGACATTTCACATTAAAAAGTGCAAGAAACTGTTGAAGTGACGCTACTGCCACATGTAAATGGTTTGTTATATTCCATTAATATATTGTGAGATTAGGAAGATATAAATAAACCTATAACATAAATACATGTTGAATAATATTAGTTGACCTTGTATATATGAGGAAAAAATGGTCCGGGTAGAGGTCAAGAAAATTCTCATTTATGGGGATAACTTTGTATTGGTAAGCCAACGTTCGACCCACGTTTCAGGTCTTCTTCAGGGCTTGATGGACGGGGGTAGACTAAAAGTTGAGGTTGGAGAGAATTTTCTTGACCTCCACCCGGACCATTTTCTTCCTCATATATGCAAGGTCAAGTAATATTATTCAACATGTATTTATGTTATAGGTTTATTTATATCTTCCTAATCTCAAAATATATTAATGGAATATAAAAAACCATTTCCAGTGTGGAACTAGCGTCACTTCAACAGTTTCTTCCACTTTTTATTGGGAAATGTCTTTTATTAAATACGGCAGTATAGAATATATAAATGCCACCCATATTTGGAAAAAAAAATCTTTTAAAATCTGAACATTATTAATAAGTACTACTGGCAATATTTAAGAACCCAAATATTTAATTATATTGAACGACAATAAATAGTGTCCGACACATTACAGATAAATTAAGGAGTTGTGGTGAAATGGGAAGTATTTGTTTAAGTTTAAGATTAAATATTTAAATTAAAAAATAGTTGATTGTAGGAAAAGGTTGTTAAGCCTGAACGGCGTTAGTGACTCATTTAGTACTTATTTACCGAATTTTGTAAACATGCATGGTTGATGTCATAATCGAAAGATTCGAGTTGTTATCTTATTACTCACTATAGACAATTCTCAACAACAAAAGTTTTCACTGTGTCACTGTGCGAAATTTCATTCAAAGAAATACCTAAAAAAAAAAAAGGAATAGCACATTTCGTTCTCTTCAGCTTCCGTTTTTTTACTGGACTTGAAACTCCTATCTCGTCTTCCTAAAACAAAAAAAAAAATACAATAATAAGGGTTGTTAAGAAGTTGTTGCTTGATTAGAAACTTCATTAAAGGTTGAGATTATTTCAGTGGCGGAGGGAGTTGGTGGCCCCAGCCCCAAGTCATCTGACTGCAATTAGGCACTGGTCCTCTAGGTCGGGGGAAACCCAGTACCGGGGGGGGGGCATAGCCCGGTAACCCTTTCTCGCGAGGGGACATAAATATTCTGGACACTAGTTGTCCCGAGGATACGGGGCCTCATCGCTGAGCTAAGAAGCCACATATTAGAAAATACTATTCAAAATAAACCAAATAGCCTTGCTGGAGGCTTCTCGAAGCTAGAAATGGCATAAGTGGAAGCAAAAGAAGAAGAGATTATTTCAGGGTGCCAAACAAGAAATAAAATACGTGCCCTGGTGTAATTCTAGAGTTTGCCGAATCTGACTTGAGGAAGTCACAGTCAGTGTTTTTGATAGCGTCTAGATTGAAACACTGATGGAATGTGATAAATATAGGAACGTTTGAGGATTAATATAACACAAAAGTTGGAATTAGTTTATCTTTGATTATGTCGATCCCTAAAACTCTACAAAGCATTAAAATCTAATACATTTGGAAGACCAACTCCACCGCCATGGTCCAACTAGACCAACTTTAGAATAATAGACATAACAGTTCAGAAGTTCGTTGATAATCTGTGGTTCGAGGATAATCAGGAGAACCACTTACATATGTGGTTTTGTATACTACAGCTTAAGCCGAGGAGTAATCTGATCATAAGAGCTACGAAGCTTGCACAGAGTATTTATACTCCACGGCCTTATATACGGATCTAAAGCTTGAACGATGACTAAGATTCCTTTCTCGCATCTGTGGCGAATTATCGCCGAAGGTGCACTCTTCAGGAAGTATACTGACGAACCACATCATCTGACTCGTTCTTCAGGTTCGAACCTGACAAGGCAGGTGTGGACAAGACACCTCAGCCATACCTAAGAGGGTTTTAATCGAGATGCTCAATGGGAACAGGCGAAGAAGATGATCAAGGCTAAGATGAAAAGATGTTGTGGCCAACGATGCGAGAGGGTTTACCTGCTTGGAACTCGGAATCGGAAAGCGCCTTCAAAAGATCTCGACACCTGGCGGGGACTGATACAATGAGTGTGACCGGTCTATAGAAAAAATACATCCTGTGGCAGCAGACACAAATTCAGCCATTCTAATGTTAAGGGTCAAATCTCGTCGATTTTCACAAGGCACTGTGTGAAGCTATTTCATTTATGAAGTATAGGAATGTCTGTCTTTGGTAAGCACCTAAAATCTAAAATAAAATTTTCATGTCTCAAAATTCACCAATTTCAGGAAGCTTGGAATTTAACTACACTTTACTTGTTTAAACTACATCTTACTAAGTTTATTAATTTAATCACCGTCCCTTGCCTTACAGGAATATGGGTTTCGACAATATTAATTATCACAGAACATTTATATTGCCTATAATCTCCAAACACTAAGCCTACTATCTTCTGTCATTTTCATGGATTCATCTTCCGAGATCGAAAAGTGTTGTGCCCATTTCCGCTTTCCGGGGAAATCGCTAGGAGCTGAGTGAAGTCGTTCCCAGAGAGGACGTAAAGTCCAGTTCCCCTCAGCAATGTAGATCATTGCAGCTTAAGACGATATGCTTAGCAGACTCCGGAACGCCACACCTAGGACATAAAGGGTCCATTTCCTTTCCGTAGTCATAAAGTTTCGCCCGAAAACCTGTATGCCCTATGAGGAATTTCGAAACCAAGTAGTCCAAGTGCATTTTATTACATAAATGTATTTAGTTTATTGTAATCAAATGAACATTCTGTGTTGGCTTCTTCTACTTTTAATGAAGCGACAGATGTCGAAAGTGATCTTTGACTTTTAATTACCAAGCTTCTTTTTTTTTTCATACTGCAAATGTGGAGTACTCTGTTTAAAGGGATCTTCCAGGATGTTACCTGTTCTTTGGCTATCCAGTTCGTGCAATCTTCTTACCATCTTATCTTCATCCATTCTATATAGCACAGAAATTTTAACTTCAACGCCCAGGCAAAAAATATGTTGGCATCGATTATTCGAATTTAGCAAGAAAACATAAGTACTTCGCAGCTTACAATATCCTATAAATAATAAATAAATGGCAGAGACGGGCCTGCTAGATTTAAAATGTATAATACCTGGAAGCTGCTATCATTACTGAGCTTAGCCATGTTGAATTAGGATGGACTGAAAAAACCTTAGTCAAGGAGAGAATTGTAAACAAGTTAAAATATATAAATAAAAAGCTATTTTCGCGGCTTTGAATAAAACACCTAAGATTAGTATTTTTTTTTTTAATAGAAATTGTTAACAATTTGGCACAATTCATTTTTAACCAGTTAATCATGACAAAAATAAAAGAACCGATTTGTCATTTACTGGTGACTATATCATTAATTAAATTTGCAAAGGATGTGTCAACAAAACAAGATGAAAATGATATCATACTTTTGGTGTATTAACTTATAAAAAGATACTAGAAAATGGTATTCCAAATGAATAACGTCAATATGTCAAAACCTAGTAATAGATGTCGTTACCGTTTTATGCTATTTATCAGGCGTAGCATGTTTTTTCCTGAAACTTACTCACTTTGTAGAGTGGGAATTTTTTTCGGAAGTAATTGGCATCATTGGTTCCTATATTCTTGTCAACTACTCATTTTTTCTTCATTATTCTCTTAACAGAGCTCGGAAAAGGTCAAAGGCAGTGTAGGAGGAAGGTTTTTTAATTTAATGGCATTCATCTGATTGTGCTCTTGGTCTAGACCTAACTAGTAAAAGTTAAATTATTTATAAATTTTATGCTTTTTGCCTAATTTTCAGTATTTTTGTATTCGTAATGTAAACATTACTATTTAATTTTAAAATACCATCTATATTTTTTTTTTAGTCTTCATTTGGTAATAATGACCTTCAATTTTTCCTTAATTAAGGCTGTATAAGCCCTAGCAGTTTCCTAACACTTAAATTATAAATTTTATGCTTTTTGCCTAGTTTTTTAATTGCATACGATTTAATTTTTAATTAATCGTATTTTGTTTTAAAAGAAATTTCCGATAAAAACCTCCAAGTATTGCAATTAAAAAAGTTGAGTTTCCTATCGATATCCATTGACTCTGATAGTGCAGTCAATAATTATTTTCCATATTTGTAATCGAATCAGGTTCCGGGAGCTAATAATCCTGTACTCTACAAACGGAGCTACCCCGCAGTGTAGGCTACAGACGAAGGAATCCAATGACTAAAACATTTTAATTGATAAATTCACGGAACTTAAGGGCATAGCATTATGGGGACAAAGGCTTGAATTTAAATAATAAAAGAGTAAAAACCACATACGATTTAATTTTTGATTAAGCGTATTTTGTTTTAAAAGAAATTTCCGATAAAAACCTCCAAGTATTGCAATATCCTTAGAAATGGTTACAGTTCTGTTGAGTTATTCAGTTGAATAAAAGGATTGTGAAAATATATTTTTCAAAAGTTTTCTTTTCTAGTCTGGACGATATAAATGAACCTAGACTGTCAAGTTGCAATGATAAATGCATCAATGCAGTTTTTTTTCTTTTCGATTCTCGAGGGAGCAGACATGTAAACATATTTTGTTTTCTTCATCTATAAAGGTCATGTAATGTTAAATCAATAAAGCTTTTTGATAGGGATTTAGCAGACAATAACATATTTTGAAATAATTAATATTATTTTAATTTTATTAAAAGTTACTTTTTATATAAATTGAAATTATGAAATGAAAAATACTTTTTATTCCAGAATGATTATTGAATATTGGAGTTGCATTCGTCTGATCGCTTTTAAAATTATTTGATTGCCAATTGTAGTCTCCATGCATAACTATTTTGTTATTTCATATGCTATGGATGGAAAAATTGAACTTCTGCCTGGAGTTAAGTCTTGCACTTGCAGATTAAAGGATTTATATGAAAGAAGGCACGTAATCAAAGATTGTTGAATCAGCACTGATTCGCAATGTGTTTATTATTATTTTATTATATTATTTAGCTTTTCTTAACATTCATCTGTGGAGCTGGGGAACTCAATACGTGGAGTGTTGGATTACTAATATCAAGGTCCCGAGTTTGAGACCTACCGTGACTAACAAAATATTTATTTGGTTAACACCTCTGAATCGACTCTTCAGAATCAGGGGACCCAGTAAATATTTCAAGGCTCAATAAAGTGAGTGCATTTAATTAAGATGAAAATCCAGTGGTTGAGCATGATATCGGCCAAATCACTGCCTTTCATAACCGTTGGCTAGGAAAAAGTACTGTCCCTACGAATTAATAAACCCAATACACTTCATTGGAGGTTTCTACAAACATTCAACTAAAATGCAAAGATTAATCACCTAGGTTTGTTTGTAACAATTCACTATACATTTACATTCCCACTGAATAAGTGGTTAAGTCGAATTTTGTCCAAAGTGATTATCCTGAACTAAGGGAGGCGGAATCGTATAATTCTCGTAGTGCATAAGTGGCTAAATCAGGCCTTGGCTTGAAATAGAATTGTTGCTTACGCTATAACTTTCTTTGAAGCCAAAAACTATGAGAATGACAATTCCAATTACATTTCCCTTAATACAATTAACTCTCTCAGGATGTAATTCGACTTAACTACATATTCACCGGATATGCTGATATATACTTGACTGGACTAGTAATATACGTATGTCTACTGCAAAATTCTACTTTAAAAAAATCCTGGTATAACCCGTTGTTTGCTGTATTTTTTATTATTTAAGGGTTTTTTTCATAATTAATTTACTTAATATTAAATTTATAAATTTTAGTTTCCTCATGTGTTTATATTTTTTATCAGCCTACGAATAAACCAAAATGAAAATGACTTACAGCGTCATATGGAGAGTAAAAGTGAATCTAAAGGAGGCAGACGTATTCCATGAGGGAATATGTAAACAAAATTTATCACTATCCCTGAACAGGAACCATTGAGTCGGGCATTGCAACGACTGAATATCAAATAAATATGACGCAGTCTTTCGTTCTTGGCGACATGTTTAAATAAAATATTTTCCTTTTCCAGCACCCAAGAGAACCAAGAAGTCGGGCACCTTTCTGATCCGACAGTCTACAGGCTTTGGTTTTGTCCTTATCTCTTAATCGGTTCTGATATGTAATATTCTGTTTCCCAAAGTTCAGAAATGGAATTGGGTGGATTACCATCATAGTTTTTTTAATTCCAATAATACTTAAATCACTATAATAGTGATATAATACAATATAATAGACAATGATAAACAATATCTTCTCCCCTGATGAATACCTAAAAGTAAAGCTGAAACATTGGAACATAATAAATAAGTTTACAAAAATACAATACTTTACAATAATTATAAGAGAAGGATATTAAATACTAAGTTATTAAAGTTGGTATGCTTATCCAGATTATCATCACTTGTAATAACCATAAATTCGCAACGTACCTCAAGAATGATTCGTTGCAGGAAAATAATAATTTTATCAAATACATGGTATCACAAACTGGCATTCCTCACCATGGGTAATAAATAATCTTCGTATTGTAGTGGATAAATAGAAACTCTCCTTGCTCCATGACTGGATACAGTAAACGTGGTGATCTGAAGAACAGAATATTGAAGATTGTTAACGTTCAATAATTGCGAAGATATGGGATCATTTCCAAAAAAAAACTGGAAGTGTAGTTGTTGGGGGATGCAGGTGCTTAAGTTGTATACATCTACAGACTTTCTTCCTGTTATAAACAAGCAAGGATCTGAAGATTGTGATTTTAACTAGCTTTGGTCAGTTCTTACCAGCAAGCCTATTGCGAGTTTACCAGGGAAATACAATTCTGCCAAAAGAAGAGGAAATGGTAATGCCATACTACAAATTCTTGTTGTTTTAGAGGAAGGGACAGAGCCAGAAGTCAAGAATAGGTCGAAGTGAGATAGTTACTCTCCTTTAGTTCTGAAGAGGATTTAACGTGACTCCACATTTAGACTGCTCAAGAAATACAATGATAATATCTTTAAGCAACTTTATTCACTTGGGGGACATGTTTTGTGGTCAAAGGCAGTTTGGTGAAGATTCTGCTACCTTTGTCAGTAGATAACACGGTAGCAGATCTCGCAAGGCAGTGCAAGTTTTAGCATGAGGACTACCTCTCGAACTCTTCCTCAGCTTAGCAATCTACCGGATATCATCCCTAAGAAGATGGCCAACAGCCACAGGAAATGTAAAACGTTATCAGAAGTGATACCATTAATGGAGTCTCCCCTGAGTGGGACCGGCATTAATGGTATCTTCAGCATTGGGTAGCAGCCTGAAAAGCTGTCTTGATAAATTACTTCTTCACTGTTCGGTCACAGCTAGCAGCAAACTGGATGATCCGAGTCTCAAAATTCTTCAAATTAATTACTTATTTTTCCTGAAACATTTTTTGTTATTTTCCTGGAACGAATCATCCTTGAGGTACGTTGTGAATTTATGGTTATTACAAGTGATGATAATCTGGATAAGCATACCAACTTTAATAACTTAGTATTTATTCTTTATATATATATATATATATATATATATATATATATATATATATATATATATATATAGAAAGAAAGTGGATTATCATTTTTCCTTCTATGATTTAAAATCATTGCTGCTACACGTCCCAGTCTTTTATCGACTTTAAATTTACAATTTAAAAATTAGTCCCCTCGTCCGACACAGATTCCTCAAAATAATCAAAACGAATTCAACTACAATGTTGTTTGATTGATTTGTTTTCGCATGCGTGAAGAAATTTCGCATGCCAACTATGAATAATTTATCATGGGTTTCATAAATCCGAAAGGATACACAAGGACATAACGGCATTGATTAACCTCTTTGGGCCCGGTTAAATAACAACACGCACTGGGAAACGTCTACGCTTAATACGTCAACCATCTTGTATTGACTTTTAATACCAGTGACGTAGTTCCGTGAGAGGTGCTGTGATCTCCTGCAGTCCCGTTTTCTCTTCCATTTGAAGGAAATTAAACTTGGGTCAGATTTCCCTAGGATGTGTGTACATGAGTTTGTCAAATATGATATATTCTTTTTTAACTTCCTAGTAGTTTCTTTAATATTAAGCAATTGATTATTTTTATTTGTATAACATTGATCATTTTATTTATATAACATTTTTTTTTTAGTTAACTCAATTTTAAATTTATTTTTCCATTTTACTTCTCCTAGATTTGTGTAGGTCGAATTGATATATACACAGCCCTGGTGAATAAGTCCATTTAGCGGAAGGAAAATAGGAAAGCGGAATCGTGTTATTTCCTCAGCGAATAAGAGGCTAAGTTAGGCATTGGGTTGAAATGGAGTTATTGCTTATATTATAACTCCATTTCAACCCAAAAACTAGAAGAACGGCTAGATTTCTCCTCCCTCAATACAGCTAATTCTCTCTTCACAAAATTCGACTTAACCACTTATTCACCGGGTATATAATATTTATATCCATAGCCCCAGTGAATAAGTGATTAAGTCGATTTTTTTCCAGAAAGAGTTAGCCATAATGAGGGAAGCGGAATCGTATCATTCTGGGCTTGAAAAGGAGTTTTAAAATAAGTAATAACTCCTTTTCAAGGCAAGCCTGATTTAGCGCCTTATTCACTACGAAAATAACATAATTACGCTTCCTTAAGTACTAGAAACTAATTTTGAAGAAAATTCGACTTAACTGCTTATTCACCGGTAGTGCTAATGTGCAAATTTGTGTAATTTCATAATAAAAAAAATCGCTTATCTTTCACTTTCTTTTAAAAACAATGTAAAATCAAATAGCTGAATTTATATCTTCTTACCTAATCCCTTTGTAATGAAATATCCCAGATCACAGCAAAATTCGTATCAAAAAACCTTAAATGTATTTTTTCATAAAATGAAACATAAACTGATAACATCCAGCCAATTTTTTTCACGATTATTTTAGTATGCGTTATCAATCATTCCTCATAGCTGAAAGAGACTCTGTTTCGTTGTTGTTGTTGTTATATTTTAAGGGCAAACAACTACAAATGGTTATTATTGCCCCCAACACTAGAGAATATAAATATTTACAGTATCTACATAATTACCACTAGAGAATATACATATTTATATTACCTACATAATTACGTATATACATTCTTGTTACATTATTACACTTAGTAAAAAATATTGTTACATATTTAAATAATAACATACCATGCTATATTAGGCACATAATAGAACCATATTAACATATTAAACATATGATAGAAAGGTAACTTATATGAAGTTGTTCATATTAAAATAAACCGTTGTACATATTTATATAAGCTTTATGATATAATATAAAATTTATATTATTTATATAAACATTATACACATTGATAAACAATATACATATTGATAAACATTATACACATTGATAAACAATAAACATATATTGGATATATTTATATATATACATACACATACACACACACATACATACATATACAAATTGATAGTTACTCAGTTCACCAAGGAAGGCTTGTGAAATCTCTGTTTCGTTATCAGCTTTCTTTTGTTTACCCTTAAAAAACCTTCAAATTTGGCTCAGCCGTGTACCGTGGCGTCATTAAATACTAAAGCGATGTGTACCTGATGTTTATAATCTCACGGTTTAAAGATTTTTTTATTTAAGCAATGACGATTGGAGGTAAATGAAAACCTCATTTTTAAGCACGATAATTTAATTTACTCAATCGATTCCCAAGAATATTTTGAATCAATATGTGTTCGAAAAACTATTCGTTACGAATCCGTAACCTAATTTTCGTTCGGTGTGGGACCCTAAATTTCAATAATAATGTACGTCAATTTCATCAACAATTCACCGAATTTAATAGATTTACAAGTACATTCCTCATTTTAGTATAAATAGTGTTTGAAGATACAAAAATTACCTCGTTAATCGAAGATTTTATTGAAATAAATTTTATTTAAATAAGTTGTTGTAACGTTAAATAGCTTAATCTTTCTGGTTTAAGTGTTACTTCTGGTTTATAGCATGAAACAGAGACGTAATATGCTATTTCCATTTGTATTATATTATTAAATACTAAATTTAAAAATGTTTAGTCATCCAAATTTGTTTTAAAGCATCAATAAAACTACCAAATTCTGTTGGTTAATTGTGACTAATATCTACATACTGTACCCCAGGGCGAATAGAGCTGTAAGAAACAGAAGTTCTCAAATTGGGTTTAAAATTTGCCGTATACGTGCTCCTGGAGACCTTATCATGTATATTAGCAATTGATAGAAAACACTTTAAAAAGAATTAAAAAAAAAAAAAAATAGGCTTATGGATACAATTATTTGTATGAAACGTAAACATTTATACTCAGCTTAATTATTGTCTATTAAGGTTAATTTATTTGCCAGCCTGCTGTTTAGTCACAAAGCGTAAATTATAGAAATTTACAACGTTGATCAATCAATTAATCAACTGCATGAGCTCTGGAAATGAAGATGAACTACTTTTAATAGATTTCAGAGAAAAATTATGATAATGGAACAAATTCCGATAAATCCGTAGGCAACCATAGATGAAGCAGCAAGAACTAGTTAAGATAGGTTCATTCCTACTTACTAATTTGTAAACAACAAATTGGTGGCAGTTTAGTTAGTTTAAGTATAATTGAGTCTGTAAATTCCAACTTTGTAGTCAGTCACTATCCTAGTTGGTACAAGCCATCAACATATCGCTCCTTCAAAAGATCAACGACATAAAAATGCCAATTTTTTAGTTAAGCCTAGCACTCTATTTCCAACATTTTTATTTTATTTAATAAAGTCATATTTTGTGTTGTATCATGTTTGAACTCGAAGTTTTATGGGAATAATGAATCTTTAACATCAGTTAAAATTGCAAAATGCGGAATAAAATGGTCCGGGTGGAGGTCAATAAATTTCTCTTAAATAGTGAAAAAAATTTATTTATAATTTATTCCTATTTAAGAGAAATTTATTGACCTCCATCCGGACCATTTTATTCCACTTGTATACACAAGGTCAACTATTATCATTCAAGATAAAATTAAAAAAGTTTGAATAAAATAGAGTCAAAATTCAAAACGAAACATTAACATTTATTAGAATGCAAATGGCTGGTTTGAAACATAAGGCTTTGCTTGTGGTATTTTCAATTGGCATTCTAAAAAAGTTTCATCCTTTTAAAAATTGTCTAAAGGTTAATATTAATATTTCAATAACATCTTTACAATAGGAATGAATGCTTTGCTTTACCAATACACTCATTTTTATTTTTTTAGCTCATATGGAACTTTCCAATACCTCTATTGAGAAATTTATTTTTTTGATTGATGGCATAGTTACTTTGATTAAATGCGAACTAATGCTTTCAAAACTAAACAACTGTATAACCATATAATATTATCAAATGTTGTAATTAGGGCGGAAATTTTTTATGCATGATGTTAAGAAGTTATAAGAGGAACTTTCCTCATCGAAAATATTAAGAACAGGAAATAAACTGAGAGGAGCACTGTATAAAAATATATCGAGCAGTTCAAAGCTTATGCAAAAGATAAACTTAGTAATCCATGATTTTTCATGAGATACCTTTCAAATATTAAAAATATAGCTCTCCTTTTTGTATTATATACATGTACACACTCATATGCATATGTATATATTTAGGCACCCAAATACATGCTCGAATGCTTTTAGTAATACATCTGTTACTACATTGGAAGTCCACTTGATTAAACTCAAACACAATGAAAAACTTAATGATAAGACAGAATATAATATATTATATATATATATATATATATATATATATATATATATATATATATATATATATATATATATACACATAACCATACAAATAAGACGTCTGATAGCCTTGTTGATAACAGAAAACTAAGAAATGAGGAAAAAGGAGCTAAACGGATATCCTAGGTAGAATAAATAAAAATATCAAAACATTTTATTGCTCAGTGAATGCCTTATAGTAATAAATTCCAAAAGATAGATAGAAATGTAAAACGCATTAATGACTAATTGTAAACAGAACTCTTTGACAGAGGGTGTAGACACTATCTAGATCTCTTCGTTAATGAACCAGTAAATAAAGAGTGAAGGGTAAAGACGTACGTCAAGTCAATCAAGAAGCAGCTAATGAAGAGGAAACAAAATTGGCATTTGGTAAAAGAAGACAGGGAAGGGAGAACGTAACCCCGAATTGGGTTCATAAAGTTTGGTCACACTGAGCTCATTAAAGCACTACTGATATTGATATTGATATTTCACACTCCCTAGGAATCAAGATAATCTAGAAAAATTTGGATATAGAATTTTATTCAAAGGCAAACTAGTCTCTTAAATGTAACCTAAAAAATTGGCTCAGAAATGTCTCCGCTTTGAAAACTGGGTCCAGGATCATTATCTGATCCCATCTATATCTATATCTATATCATATGTGTTGCGATGATGTGCTGGAGAGACAGGAAGAAATTAAAATAAAGAAATGTTTACCATAGAGGTGTAGGACATGGGAACATGCTCGATGTTTACAAGTCAGTGTGCATCCCTACTTGCGAGGCCGAACAAGAGTTATGATTAATATGACAAGGATGACGCAATATTGACACTGAAGTGAACAAGTTGCAGAATTATTTAAAAAAACTGGAAACCACCGAGCAAGAAAGAAAAGAACGAAGGGGTACAGCTTAAACAGTAAATACATTATACAAACACACCGAGGATCCACAATAAACAGGATAAGGATGAAATTTTAAACTATCAAGATTTTTAGAAGGCGTTAATCCCTATACTTCCCCCCAACAGTTGTGAACTGAGTTACCTTCTCCATGGCAGGGCATTGGTTGGCGAGTACAGAATAAACTAAAATTGCTCGGTCTTTTAACTTGGAAATAGTGTGTAAAGCCACCTCCTACTCGTCTGGGTCTCTCATCCATCTATTTCTATCCATTGGCCTCCTTTGCATCTTTCTTATAATGCATCTCCCTTAATATTCCAAACAGCTGCATATTATAGACATTCAATAATTCGATAAGTCAGGTGTGTGGAATTATGACATGTGCTCTCTGAGCGTCTTAAATTGAGCGTCTTCGTAATCGTTCATTCAGAAGTGAGAAGAAACCTTTTTGTTTTTTATGTTTTTCTTTTTAAAAAATAAAAAATAATGATGATAAAAAATATTTCCTATATAAAAAATAATTTTAGGGCTTGGGATTACTGAGTTTATTTTTTTTTTTTAATTTAAGTTTAGTAATCTGGGGATAAATAGAAATATTTGTTGCTTCCTTTCATTGAGCAAGATTTAGCATCAATGTGCATTTTGAAGAGATTGTTACCAAAATTAAAATACTGATTTCTGGAGAAAGTATGCTTCTGTAAACGTGTTAAATAAAATTGCAGGAATATTGGTTTTCTCTACAAGAACAATAGAGAGTATTCAATTCAATGAATCAATTTATACAATTCTTCACAAATAAAATCTTACAGAACTTCAACTAAAACATTTCTGCAACCCAATATTGCTATGATTGGGGTGAATTTTTTAACAATAATTATTTTTGGCATGATATTCTTTTATAAAATTTTCAGTGTAGTAAAGAATATTCACGGATCCCGTGACTGACCAATAAGTGTAGTTTAAGATGTCCCTTTTCCCCAAAAGAAGGGGGCTTAAACCTATCCCTCCTCGTTTTGACTGTCGAGTAGGAATTATTAACCTTTCATCCCCCAATATTTAATGACCTGGCACCCCCTAATGAAGAAGGGAGCGGATGCTTATGGTTTGAACCTAAGTGTAAGGTTGTCGAGAAGGTCTCAGCCATTGTTAAAGTCACTACTGGGAAAATTCTGGTGATATCCTCAATGCTGAAAAACATAACAGATATCACCATATCTGTAATATAGATATTACCATATAAGAGAAGAAATTCGTTGACTGTAAGTACTATTGGATGATGGAGTTGGGGGTTCAGTCAAAAATGTACACAATAAATAAGTGGAAACTTATTATTTTTTATGTGTGCCAACCTACTTTTTAGGTCATCTTCAGGGCCAATAGGAATGGCTACTCGGTGCAAAAAGTAACTGGCAAGTAAAATACGTTATATCACCATATATATTACAACCTAAACATGCCATTGTTTTCGCGTTTGAAAGGACTAAAGAATGTTGACCAGGGTTAGACCAAGTGTTAACTGCTAAGTTATAGTAAAATCTCTTCCACAGTTCATGCAATTAGTTCGTAGAGTGCCGTAGCAGCCATAGTATCGATGAAAATCACCTAATCGTCGGCCGCATCAACCGGGCAACAATTACGTGATATATCAACGAAACAATGAACGGTCATATTAAAGTTCCGTTTTTGCTTGAACGATCATGGAGCAATTATTCCATGAATATATTAAAAAGCATGTTATTTAGTAACCAGTTTACAAGGAACAAGGAAGGTTGCTGTGGAAAGAGACATGGATTTTCTCCAGGTTGCAGTGGTCCAGCTGCTGAAATATTTCTGCCATGCTCTGAAAGAAAACGATTCCCATTAACATTTATTCCATACACGATTTACGACTCTGCTGTCCTCACCCCTCCCCCTTTGAGTTGTTTATAAGTTATATAAAATCAATTGCTGGAAAAAATTGTATCAACAAGATTGGCGCGGCAACCCGCTTAGAGAGTCTGGGCCTCCTCTGCAGCCTCCGCCAAACGGCTCTGTCTTGTGCTGCAGCCATCCAATTCCGGCTGTCCAGCAGGGCTCTAGCATGTGCCACCACTCCATTCAGCCACCTCCGTTTCTGGGCCCTCCCACTGTTCAACGATGGGAGGGTTCTGACCGACCCGTCGAAGTTTTTCAAGGTTGTTATAGCAAACTACATCTACATTCTTATAGACGTCATACAAATGGCATAAGCTTAATATTTGGGCAAACACGTAATCCGCTACTTGTTTCCAAACAGTTGTTCACAGATTGGATATCAAAATTAACAGTTTTAAAAACACTAACAAATCAGTGCTTGGTCTTAACATTTATGTAAGATCTTTTTTTTTAACTTTTTCAATATTAATATATTTTGTGGAATGCCATAAGTCCACTGGTTTCTTGATAATGTTCTTTTTTTCTTGCACTTTTACTGTCATTTTTTCATATGGTTTTTTGTCTTCTGTTCTTGTGTTGTATGTTACTATTATTTATTTTATTTTGTTTCCCTGTTGTGTTTTTATCAGCTGGAGTATTTATCAGCTATTTTTTATCTTACCTTATCCAGCTGGGGGTCTAGTAACCTTCCTTATGATTCAGTAGTTGCATTTGAGCCTTTGGAGGTGGTGGGATGTTTCTTGGGTGCATTATTCATGTTTTGCTTTGCTGTTATTCTCTTTCTACCCTGAGGATGCCCGAATAAGCGAAATATTGGACAGATATTTTCAATTTCTGTTTTTAGTTTTGGAGAGTTAAGGGCTTTTCGTTGGAATTTTTCCATGGTCTTAACATTTATGTAAGGTCTTCTTTTTACCTTTCCCTTTTCAATATTCATAATGTACCTTATTGTACATGGCTCGCTTAACTCTTTTTGACGATACTGTCTCATCTACTGTAGTTGAAATACCATTGTTAATATGCCTATTAATTATTATGTATGTAATGGAAGCACGTTCAGCCTGGGCAGGTCTGCCAACATCAAGTTACTAATCATGGATTCCAGCGTGCAGGGTCAGGCTACCCATAATTTTCTAATCACGGTTTATGAGATCGAATCCGAAGCGTACTTCCCTCTGACGTACACCCTGGTTCTAGAGAAGTGACAATTCGATCTAGATGCGTGGGTTATAATTTTTCGGAGTAAGCAGACTCAAAAGGACCAGTATTTCTTTCCCCGAAGAAGACCGACTTTCTCCAGGCGACTGGCAAACCGGAAAATCGCTAAGCTTACACGGGATAAGGCACTACTACGCCTGGTTTTTGTGAGTTTCTTCCAGCAGGTTGAAGAGCCTAACCTGTGGGTGAGATAGTCATCTGGAGAAACAAGGAAAAATTCAGGAAGTTATCCAATCCAAAAACTTATCATGCTTAACGTTTCTGAACTTTATTAACCTATTGCCAGCGTTTCGCCCGGTTATACCGCTGGTGGTGCTATGTTATCATAATTCTATGTATAAAATTAGCTCCTTTTTTATGGAAATATAAAATTCTAATAGTGTGGATTCACACAAGTCGCAAAGTAGTCTAGTGACCCCAGTTTGCGCCAATTATTTTAATAAAATATTATTACCACTTTACTGTGTCTCATTAGGGATCAGGTAGTATGTCCGAAGCAAGTTTCACACCTATTCGTCACATGCTGAGAAGATCTATGAGACTTAGAAAAATAGAAAAGTAAAGTCGTTCGATCGCATAAGCGCCGGTAACTGGACGCTTCACGCAGGCGGTCCACGTTTTGAAGTTTGGGGATTGTCTTGCTTATTATACCAAAGCTGTAAGTTACCAATGAAGTCTTGCGTGCATAAATTCTGTGAAATTCGTTTTTACGCGTCAGCTGGCTACTTACCGCCATTTCCTTACAACTTATTCTGCTGAGCATCTCTATCTTGATTATCTTTATGACTTCTTAAGCCCAAGTGCGTATAAAAGGTAGCTTCTGAACTAAGTTACAAATAACTGCAATCATTTACTTTCTCTTTAATTTCGTTTACAAGTTTGGTGTTACGTGAATGACGGATGTTTAGAAAACTTATCAATAAAGTCCGAATATGATCTCGCACACAAGTAGAAATGTATTTACACCCTAAAACCAATTATACATTTCTGTTAAAAGAATGATAAAATAAACAATAGAAGTATAAATTCTTCTTCTTCTTTCATGACTCTACAGGCCATCAATGAGCCTTGGCCTCCTCGATACGTTTCCGTCAGTCCTCGCAGTCCAGACCAGCGGCCTTCCAGTTCCAGACATATACGTATAAATAATACGTATTAATTATACTAAATGACAGACAAATAAGAATTCACGAGCCAAAGGCCATTATGTTTGTTATGAATTTATACCAAGTTAAAAAAATAAACGAAAACTAAAAACAAAATACCAATATTATTTATAAATCGTTGAATTTTTTAATCAAAATCTTCATCATCAACTTTTATCAATTTTTTTCAGCAGCTTTTGAAAAAAAAACTATTTTTTCTGACTAAATTGTTATAAAATTGTGTCGATATAATAAAAACTTAAAACTTGAAATAAAAGATTAATAAAAAAAACTTGGAATACAAGAAATTATAGGATCGGTGAAGAGAATGGATTTGTCTGGCTTGGTCACGAGTCTTGGTAGCTCAGATGGTTAGAGAACCGCGCTAGAGTTCGTATCCCGGCCAAGACAAATCTTTTCTCTTCAAAATAAAAATATTTAAAAATAATCACCATAAAAAAGAACAATAAATAAAAAATAAATTATAAAAATATAAAATTGACGTAAGTCAACGAGATCCTAATTAAAGTAATGTTCAATGAACATTCTTCCCCGCGTATACATAGCAAAAATTGCGAGAACACGGGGATATTGGATCGGTGAAGGGAATGGATGGCTTGATTACAGGTCTTGGTAGCTCAGATGGTTAGAGACCCGCGCTAAAGTTGCGGCCGACACGGGTTCGGGTCCCGGCCAAATCAATTTTCTCTTCAAATCTTTTCTCTTCAAATAAAAAGAAAAGAAAAAGTTTCTTGATTATAATATGCTAATTATTATTTTTTTCTCATTATCAATAAAGACATGCTATTAAAATCAATTAATTTGTACCTACTCGAAAAATGTACTTGATAAATTTTAAAAAACATCGTAGTGTCAATTTTCTGATGAAAATGTTGTGAGCGGGTATATTTTGATGATATACGAAATTTAACATCATTCGTTGAACTGAAGTCCGTGTAATCATCATTCATCTCTCATCATACCGGCGATTATAGAATAAAATAATTCTTATGGAGTTTTCTTAATTGCAGTACATATGAACTTTTAAATCATATGAAATGTCCGTGTTCCAAGGAAAGGTTATTTTGTAGAACAATTTTATGAAATCAAGACGTTGTCTAAATTTTAACTCATACAAAAAAATTACACCAAAATCTCATGTTTCTATTAGGTGACATACTAAATAGTAAATATTATTAAAAAAGAGAGGATTAATAACAGCTTATTACAGTCTGTAAATACAGACATAGTAAACAACAGATGTCCACTAATTCCACATTGAATTTTGGAATTATTAGAAAGCAGATATTTCATTTGAAACGACCCAATCATTAAAACTAAAGAAAGGAAATACAGAAATAAAGTCTGAATATCTTGTTCTAATTATAAATACAGTGGCACCATCCAGATATTCCTGAAAAAATGGTTCGGTTAATGCAAAGTGAATGCTTGACTTGGATGTCTTGAAATGTTCAAGAAAGTAAAGCTCGGTAAAAACACTTCTTGGGAGAGAGAATTGGTCCCAGCTCAACCTAACCAACCTCTGTTGAATTTTCGTTGATAAAGAAGTTTAAATTATATATTTCAAAAATCCTTAATGACCGAACGTTTATACTAAAAATGCTAGGTACTACATGAACAAAAAACAATGCAATAACACTACTGTTTGTTATTTAAATCTTTCTACTACGTCCTCAACTGTTTTTCCTTAAATAATACCTCAATAAAATAAAATAATCATTTAATTTGTTTAAAAACCATTAAAAATTTTTAGTAAGTAGGCTTCTATTTAGTAAGTAATTTTATATTTTCAATTTGAATTCAATCACTAAGTTAACTTTCAATTAATTATAGGGAAATAAATTTTCAACACATAAAATAAATGTCAGCATAGTTGTTTTATGTGTTTGCATTATGCTAGTTAGTCATGAGAGGGAGCGGAGTGGCTCAGTGGTAGAGCACTGAGTTGCCATGCCGGAAATCCTGGTTCAAATCCCGCTGGAGGTAGTACTTTTATTTAGTCTGTTAGCAGCGGGAGATGGATCATATGGACCCTCACCCAGCCTCTATAAAATGTTATAAAATTATGTTACCCAAAATAAGGGGGGGGGATCTGGCGGTTGAGCGTGACCTAGAACAAGTCACCTTCTTGCCAAACCGTTGTCCATGAAACAGTACTGTCTCTACCATGTACTGAACCCAACACCCGTTCACGGGTTGCAGTGGTACAGGTTTTTAGTTAGTCATGAATTTTCCAAAAACAAAATTCATCGGTCCCAGCTAAACCGAACCAACATTTGTTGAACTTTTGTCGACAAAGACGTTAACATTGTATATTTCTAAATTCCTAAATAGCCTAACGTTAATACCAAATATTTAATATTTAAATATTAATCCTCGGCAGGGGGTGTGGACGACGCGAAGGGAACAAGGGTGGGGCGATAGGGAGTGGGGATCTATATAAGGAGCTGTCGAGTAGCGGCCGATTCACACCCCGACCATGAAGGCTTTGCTCATCACCGTCCTGGCCGCCGTTGTGGTAGCCAGGCCTGCTCGCGACAAGCTGACCTCTGTCCTCTATCAGCTCAATGAGGAACAGCTCAGCATCCTAGAAGGATCTTCTTCCTGGGAGGAGATGCAAGGAGACTCCCCCCACCCCGGCAACGAGACCAAGTCCGTCAAGGAGAGGTGAGTTATATCAAAAGAAAATCTTAAAAAAAAAAAAAATATATATATATATATATATATATATATATATATATCATATATCAAAAACATAAATTACCAGATTAGGATATAAAATTGTAATAATAATCTATGTTATCTTATGAGGAATGTCGTACCAGCCATCAGCTCACAGCTACTACATTTTTGCTATCCTATTTTTTTTTTTCTAATATAACGTTTCACGATTTATCTATATAAATTTAATCTGTAAATACATATTTTAATACAGAGATAACAAGGATTCAACAATTGACAACAATGATGATTGTATTTTGTATGCTATAAATAAATGAGAGGGTGAGAAGTCAAGGAGGTACAAGTGAAAATTTTATAATTTTGTAAAAACGCTGATTAAAGTTCAAAAATTATCATGCTTATCAAGACTTGCACATATAGACCTTTCCTACTGTATTTATATTTGTATATAAATCAAAAAAGCCACTTGTATCTCTTGATTTGGAACTCATTCATATTTAACCTTTCCAAGTATAACTTTTTTTCATACAAGAAATCTGGTCTTATCTAAGCCTTTATCTACATATTTATTTCTGTACCTATTTTAATATTAATTATTGAAAAAATTAACTGTATAAGTAATGAATATTCCATTAAATTGTCTTCAATCGCTTTTTTGGGTAATTGGCATTTTTCTTATTATCTTCAATTAAACTTATTCTTTTCTCTAACTGGCCAATGGATAAATTTAAATAGTGACAGAAAAGACCTTGTACATTGGATACAGCAATTTTTTATTTTCAAATATCTAATAAAAAGATATTTTTAATAATTATCTAAATAATCCCCCACAATTTCTTTTATTACTATAATCAATGTATGATTGAAAACGTTAAACTGAAATGCCACGCTTTTCCCACTAGCACGGCTTGAAACATGAATTACTACGTTACTACGTTTGGGGTTACAACAATTTTAAGACATACACTCATCGCCCACGCATTATTGTCAAACTAAAACAAGTAATTCGTCAGAATGGGGCAACCATTCCATGGTAAATATGACCTGTATAGCAATGAAAAAGCACTTAATTTGGTACATTAAAAAAAACATCTGTACAATGTAACTAAAATTGCATGAACTACTTCAAATAAAGTTTGTATATAGCCTCACTTGAAAATACTTGTCATTTTGGTTATATTAATTAGTTATATATAATTAAAATGGTGCTAGGTATCATATAGGGTATATGTACATATAGATATGTATAAATTAATATTTTTCCTTTTTATTTTTTTTCTTTCAATATATTAATCAACACCAAAAGATCATAGGTAATTAATCTAAAGATTTTTGTAATTAAACCTGATAATTTAAATAAATAACTAAAGAAACCTTAGGGGAATATTTTCTTTTTTTATAAAGTGTAGAAAAGAGCTCGGTTGGAAGACGAGAACGGTTGTAACTGAATTTTGCCCATTAGGGTTTGATATGACGGCAACTAAATTGATTGTCTACGTTTGCATTATCTGTCTGGAATTGTCTGGTGTATATCAAACAGAAACATGCCGCTTGAATACAATATACCAGCGAAATTTTCTGTTAGCTAGTCCTGTATATTTTATATTTCAGTATAAGATATCGCAATAAATACAATTTAATATTTGCGCACATACAAATTTTTAATATATTAATAATCATTTTAATACTACAGCATTCAATAGTGACTACTTAAATATAATTTTATTTTTTGAAACCATTTTTTTTAATTTTTATCCATAAAGGAAAATAAATTTAATGACTTCAAAAAAATAATGTAGGTAAATGACATCTTACTACTTTGTTGTACATAATACTTAAGAAAATTTCCCTAATTGGAAATATGTTATTTTACGCAAATAATTAAATACCATTTCATTAAATACCATTAGTAATTCATGGACACGAATTTTCATATTTTATCGTGTTTAAAAAATTCCTGGGCGCTTATTTAATTTCCGATCAGTAAGTTATGCTAAATTTTGATTTGTTTTTATTTTATATTGTATTTTAATATCTTTATTATTTAATAAATTTTCAATTAATTTTATTTTTATATTAACTACAGATATATAAAGTCTTCTAAGTATTTAGAGCTGTGCGAAAATGATTTTTTCCTTTTTTTTCATAATTCAGGAATATTATAAAATTAAAGAGTTGAGTGAAATACAATCTTTTCGATCCACCACTACTCTTTAGTTCAGCGTTTTCTCACATGAATGTGAAAACATAATTGAAATAACCAGGACTGCTGTTAATAAATAGACGTAAAACTCGAATAATCGTTATTTACATATAATCTACACCTACGAAAAGAGTAATAGATATGATTACTGCATAGATTCATTGCGACCCACAATCAGCCTTCTAGGAAGCCTCGCTTTATCCATGATCGCTTCCCGGGATCCAGGTCTATTTACAAATCATCTCTATGGTTTGGTTACATAGGTCTGATAACACAATGTCGTTTCATGACAGGGGGGTATATCAAGGAAATTATTACAAATTATGTAATGTTTTTAATATTTATAGTTAATGAAAGAAATAATAATGTCAAGCAATTCAATATTAAATCCATTTAATATTAACTAAAAGAATCCCAAGTGAAATGGTCAAATGTAGATTACTAAAAGTTTATTTAATAATAATTCCGTTAAAAAGGTGAAAGCATTATTAATTCGTTTTCTTTAGACAGGTTCATACAAAACTATAAATATATAATTAATTTATTATAATTTATTGTATTTTATTTGTTATTAATTTTCAAATATTTTTATTTAAAAGAAAAGATATGTCCAGGACTGGGACTCGAACTCAGGTCGTCCAGATCGCTAGTCTGGAACTGTACCATTTGAGCTATCCTGGCCCAATCAAGCACGCTTCTCGGTAAACAAAGAAAATAAAATAAATTATAATAATTATAATTACGTAAGCCAACAAGATCCAAATTAAAATAATGTTCAAAGAACATTCTTCCCCTCGAATACATCGCAAAAATCCGAGAACGGGGGGACTTGGGATCTGTGAAAAGAAAGGATATGACCACGACCGAGAAGCGTGCTTGATTGGGCCAGGATAGTTCAAATGGTAGAGTTCCAGACTAGCGATCTGGACGACCCGAGTTCGAGTCCCGGTCCTGGACATATCTTATCTTTTCAAATAAAAATATTTAAAAGTTAATAAAATTTATAATTGATTTACTTCTTGTATAAGTAAATATAATCAGTAAAGACTTCTCAATGAATATATATATTTATTCAAGCTTTTTAAAGAATTTTTGGTACTTGCCAATATAGGGGCGGCATTATAATGGTAACACTGACTAGTCTAGGGACTTTCAAAACAAGAATCAAAACTCGGCCGAGATCGGCTCCCCATCCACCAACTAGTCGCAAGTGTCTATTCATACACCTTGTGTTGATAATTATTTTTCACGACTGTTTATATATAAAATACCTATATTTACACGGGAATAAGTAAAGCGCCTAGATAAAGCATTGAATGCTCTAATGACATTTGTTCGAGACAAACGCTTTGACCAGTTAATAACGTTAAGTACAGGAAAACTGACAACGAAATTGTTCGAAGTCAAGAAACGGTATAAAGAACCATCATTAAATATTGAAAATTATGACCGCATCGAAAAATAGAACGCTTGCAAGGTCATATCGCCATCCAAAAATACAGACATTTATACGATTAAGCAGGACAATACTAGTTGTAACTGATCCCTAAAATGCACCGAATGTGAAATGTCCATACATTCTTTTATATGCTCGTGCATAGGCAATGCGATAAAATGGAATATCTGTAAGCATATACATGCATTAGGTCGGCGCATGAAATGTATGCAGCTACCAAAAATGTATGCAATTAAATGTAAGCAAAAGGGCCGCGAAAAAGTGGTTAAATTTACAAAACCAATTCAATCAAATACTGACGGATGCGGAGGATGATTATTTTTCATTACTTTTAATTATTAAGGGAAATAAAATTAGACGAAAATAGACGTTTTCAAATATTGAAGACGTTTCAAAGGGGAATAAAATAGGAAAAACGAGGAATTTCTTTTCTACAAAAAAAAAAATAAAAAAACAAGGACAAAAAATAAATTTACCAACTCAAATAGAAAAGGATCGAACGCCTCTAACACTTTTGCTTAAGGAGAATACTTAAATTATGTCAATTCATTAATACAGTTCCTTCATTATTTATATTAAAAAATAAAATAAAAATAATATAATAAAAAGTGGAATGAAGAAGGTCGAAGGGAGCCGATCTCGGCCGAGGCTTGATTCTTGTTTTGAAAGTCACTAGATTAGTCAGTGTTACCAGTATAATGGCGCCCCTATATTGGACAAGTACCAATTTTTTTAATATTTTAATTGCTGAAAATATTAAAATATTATTATTTATTTTCCGAATTTAAATATAACCAATTCTATTTCAATAATAAATAAAAACTATGTATATATTCAAGGTGTTCATACTTTATTTATTTCTAGAAAGATGCTTTTAAAATATAATACTGTATTAAATATAAGGGATTGATCCGATGGATTTCTTCTGATATTATACTTAACGTAATTACAGGCACCTTGAAAATTACTAAGTCAGCGTCTGCTCTTCACTCTAGTCTTACATAAAAATTTTTGTACCGTTGCTATTTTCACCTCAGACTGCATGTCATCAATATCCGTAATTGCTATTCTAAAAAACATCACTATTTCTGAATGGCAGGAACTTATAAAATTGTCTATAAACAAATGGAAATGGATAAGGCATTATATGTACACTTAAAATTATTTAAAAATTCAACGATTGTAAATTTCCAGAAATAAAAGGGGCAAAATTCGGCAACCATATTTTTTTTTTTAATATTAACAAAAGTCAATAAAATGATTTAAAAATTAATAAAAAATTTTATTCATCAAATGGTTTCAATTAAGTGAGCAATTTTATATTTTCGGATTGCTCTCGACTACTAGGTTTACTTTCAATTAATTGTAGAGAAATAAATTTTCAACGCAGTTGTTTTATGTGTTTTTATTATACTAGCTGGTCGTGAACTTCCAGTTGACATTTCAAGTAAAACCATACCTCTATGTTTATTTTACTTCCCCCAGTTATTGCATTAATGCTATTTAACATAAATGATAATAATGATGAAAGCCAATTTTTAAAATAATTGAAAAAATTATCTAATTATATTTATAAAAATGTAAAAGTTAATTGATTATGTATCCAACCAACATTAGAAATAATCAGTTAATTTTTATATAATCTTAAATATATGATTTCAAACGCGGCTATTTTTTTTTTTTTTTGGCTAAAATTTCAACATACACAGCACTAAGTGCACCATCTTTTTTTCTAGACTTTATTTGGAGTCAGGATTCTTTAAAACGTGTATTTCCCTCAATATCTTCAATTTGAAATTTTTCACAATCACAATCATCCTTACTTTATATTTGATAATTAGGAAAAATAAATTTTTTTATTATGATTTTGGAAAATTTGGCATTTTTTTTTCTTGTTTAAAAACCGATAACTCTACAACCTATTTTTTGGTTCGGAACAAAAAAAAATATATAATTGTACCAACTTTGTAGAGGATGAAAGTGTGTCAAGACCTCTCTGCAGACCCCAGAGGGACTAATATAGCTGTTAACACCCTAAATAATCTGTCTACCATAGCCAGATTCGATACCAAGACATCCATCACAGCAACTCCGAGCACTACACACTGGTCCCCACTGCTCTTTTTTTTTTGTTTATCACCTTTGTAAATACTATTTAAAAATAATATATAAAATACTACCTACCCATTTAAACATCAACCTACCCAGTTAAACCTAGACATTTCACTCCATTATCAGCACTGAAGAAGGCCTGCAATGTGGGTCGAAACGTTGGCTTTCCAATAAACACTTCTCCCGACTTAAGGGATTTTTTTTTACTTCCAACCGGACCATTTTCTTCCTCATAGTAGTTAAACCTAGACATTTGACTCCATCATAAGCCCTGAAGAAGACCTGCAATGTGGGTCGAAATGTTGGCTTTCCAATAAACAGTTAAGAGATTACTTAAGAGATTTTGTTTTCGAAAATACTATATTTCATTGTTGATGCGTGGACTAATGATATTCAAAGCCGATGCGTACATATTGATCTTTCCTGCCAGATTTCTTTTATTTACACCACCGACGCAGATCTCAGGTGTGAAGAATCAGCTAATTAATTCGAACCAGGATGAAGATAAGACACGACCTAATCGAATTGCAGAAAGGATCCTCAATTTATTCATTAAAGACTGTAGCAATTCATTAAAGCAAGGTAACCTCAGGATGTCCATTCATCCAGTATTCGGAATAAACTGGAAATAATCCTTAGCAAAAGCCCCGTAGCTTGGATAAACAACGATTTGTCTCTCCTTAACGAGACCAGTATTCAGTGCGTCATTCCATTCAGATAACTTAAAGCCAACAGCGAAAATAGGGGATTATTCAGGAATTTAGTCATGCAATAAGATAACTTCTGTCTAGCCGTGTTTCGAATCAGTCAATTGGTTTCCCATTCATGTATTGATCTAATTACCTTCATAGAGACGTTAACATTCAGCCTACTGCTATCCTATCATGAAAATGGTTTTATTGAAACTTTAATGATAAAATCTTCGTGCCCATTTCTTCAATTAGTAAGAAGTTCAATTGGAAAAGGTCTAAAAGTTTAGGAGTTGACAAAGATAGAGTGATGTTTTATAAACATCATTTGTTTCTCGATCAAGAGAATATAAAGATGTTAACTTAGTGAGGCGACATGATAAAAAAACTGAGTACACTCACACGAATTTCCAAAGTTCCAAAATCAAAATTGTTTATATATTTTCACTGATTTTCATCTAAACTGCTCATAAAGGTATATAATTATTTTTAATATAAGCAAAGGTGAATAGGTTTCCAAAGAAAAATGTACAACGAAAAAATATTTAGTTATATTTTTCTTGTTTAGGCTTTTATCTAAATCTCTTCATGTTGTAATTCCAAAATACTGTACATTTATCCTCTTTGTAAGGATATAATCAGATGAACCTTCTAGTCTGCCCTAGATTAGATTCTAAAAACATTAATGGAACAATAAACCAAAATAAAATATTTCTATTAATTTATCCTTGATAACTATTTGATATTCTATTAATTCACAATTTTTAGATATTATCTGTACAACTCGACAGTGCAATTCAAGTGCGTTAAATTACTTTTCCTGAGTTGTTATCTTTGGTGTCACTTAGTAATGTTCTCGTTCACGAAGTTTGGTGAGAAAGAACAGCAAATTCGTTATTTATTCATTTAAATTTACAGTACTTAAGTTATCATTAAGTTACATCGATGTATTTACATCAAATCCTATAGTTATATTGCCAAAGGCTGATAGCTTATTAGAAGAGAAGCAGCGCATCCTGATAAAAAGCTTTACATGCAATTAACGTGTCGACAGAGGCAAAACTCATTACAAGAGTTTAATTAATGCCAGGCTAGAGTGAAAATTAGACCCAACTAAATAAGTCAAACTTCAAACGAAGGAAATCCCCTCAAAAGGATGAGATTCCCCTATTTATTGCTCTTGAATCTTCAAGTTTGGTGTATTTATTTCTAATTTAATATTAAATATTTAATCTAGATAAATGTTTAATATTTATCGTGCTCAAAAGCAATATCATCTCGAGCTAAAATGTGTATTAGTAGCTTAAACATTTTTAAAAATTGATCAAAAATATTTGTTCACATTACTAAAAAATTAGACCGAACTAAATAAGTATAACGTGAAAATAAGGAAAGGATGAGGTACGTCAATATCTTACAGAAGGTTCAAGTTTATTTGATTTATTTTTAATTTAATATCAAATAAATAATCTATGTAAATGCTTAATACTTATCATGATCAAACGTCATCAGCAGGAACTGTCCTACTAAGTTGAAATATTAAGAAAATTGATCAAAAATATTTTTTTCACTTGAAAATTTGACCCTATTTTTGTTAAAATTCAAAAAACAGAAGGTCTTTTCTAGAACAAACCTTTCATTTATTTTTATTTTATTTTTTACCTTGTAAGCATTTGTATAATTAGCGAAATAGTCTAGTTCCCCTTTTCAAATAATTCAAAAATAGAATATTCTATTTCCTGTTTTTCCCTTATTTTTAACATGTCTATATAGCTAAATTTTTTATTAAAAAAGCTTTAAAAAAGTTTCATTTAAATCATCTGAGTCTTTAAGGCGTTATATTTAACGGATTTTCGGCTGCTGCGTGGTCGCTATAGCTCTTAGCGGATATACGAAACCCTTCAAATAACGTGGCCACATTGACCGTAATAATATTGTATTTGATAATTATAAATTTTTCTGATAAAAGATGATAACTGGTCTTCTTCTAATAAAAAAGTTAAAGAAAAGTGGAAAGTGCTATTTCAGGTAATTTTCTCTAGATATGGTTTTCCCTATTTTCCAGTCCAGATACTATGAATTCAGAGTTTCTGTTCGTAAAGCTCTGGAACATAATCTTCAATTATAAACATTTTTTCTGTATCCTAAAGGCAATACCACTTACCAATGCACCCGACGCATTACTTACCTTCCACTTTATCCCGAGAAGAAGACGGTAACAGTAGGAGATGCTACTCTGGAGCCAGAGACGCTGATGCACCTCGGGTATGCCAGCGTACAGAGATTCCTGACCATAGACTACGCCGACGATAATAATATCGTTTTCCCTGTCCGTCGCGATAAGACCACAGGATTCCGAGTAAACAAACGTATTTTTAGTGCCCGTTGTAAAGTAGTTATCGCGCTATAGTCTAGCCGGCTCCTTATCTCTATGTCCTAGAATTTCTTTGTAGTACTTGTATCCCTAGGAAAAGTCCCCTGCTTCAATCAACCGCTCTCGTACGGAATAGAGTTATTACTGTGTCCAGTTTATATATTTATATGAATCTCAAAAAAATAGTTCTCATAATGTTTCGAATTTCTATGAAAGAAAGCACTTTTTTTCTACAAGCACTTCAACCAAACTTTTAAGAGAACTAAATACCAAAAGAATCGTGAGGTTTTTTCATATAATCAGAAACAATTAAACTATTATGAAGTTAAAATATTTTATTATTCTCATGACAATGCACTAACGGCATGCAATTTTTATTTATTTTATTCATTTTACGTACTTTTATGCATTATACTTAATACTTTAGGCAGCTATACTCAATCAGTCGATGCTATAGGGTGAGTCATAATTTTTGCATTGGGGCCCCCATTTTACGTACCTACCGAAGGACTAACCAAGGATTTTTTGCTCACTTTTAACTCCCGAGCTGCGGACCTGCGAACTTGGGTATAATAGGTTGTTATGCTAACCTCTACCTCACAGGTAACCCTAAAAAAAACAGGCAATTGGCAAATATTATTATCACAGTCTTTTTTTTTAACATAATCTTTCATTTGTCACCCAAAATAAGGGGGAAAAATCTGGCGGTTGAGCGTGACCTAGGACAAGTCACCTCCTTGCAGAACCGTTGTCCATGAAACAGTACAGTCTCTAACATGTACTGAACCCCAGACCCTTCATGGGTTGTAGTGGTACAGGTTTTTTTTTCATTTGTCACAGTGCAATTTACCTTCTTACTAATTTTTAAGCGCAATGTATGCATTCGTAGATGTATCTGTGCACTTATTTTGTTTCTCGTTAGTTAAGAACTAAAAGCAAAGTTTTAAAAAAACTTTTTACTATTCGTTCACATGTGTTCTCACCACCCTTTATACCTTTCCGAAAATAGCATATCCCAATTAAACCTGGTTCTAACGACCTATTGGAGAACACCCACCGTGTTGTAATGTTAGCTTTGGCAGACATCGAAGCAAACAAGAGACCTTAAGATGTATGTGTATATAAAAAGGGAATGTTCTAGACCAACTGGGATTGCCAGGTTTGTAAATAGAAGGAAGGCTGGCAGACTGCTTGTCGACTATAAACTGTCTCGCTTCCACAGGCCACAGAATTAGCCTAGTAGGCTACCAACTTCAAAGTAAACACCAAACGGTGTGAATAACCCCTTCTTAACGACCTCTAGGTTCTTAAAACACGCACCGGCTTCCGTATTTAGTACCCTCCTATTTCTCGTTTGAGGTCGAAATATCTGCGTCGTAAATCGTTTTCTTTAGGTACAGGAGTTTCAAATAAAAATGAACATTTACCTCTTAGGTCAGAAGCTTTAATAAAGCCTATAACCAAGCTCTTATTTCAAATTTCAAAACCATACAAACATCACGTAATATAAACACTTCCACAATAAGATATTCATACATCTCCCATGTTATTAAATTAATATATTACTAAATTTAATCATTTTAAGTTGAAATATGATTTTATATTTCAGCATTAAATTATTTATGTAGGTTTTATCCGAAAAAATATATAGATATATAGGGGCTATAATATGGATCTATTATGCTTTAAACTGTCGTTTAAAAACTTTTTTTCCTTATTTTGCTGCGATAGAATAAAATACTAATGTTGCTGACTTGTTCCTAGATGTAAACAGTTTAGGAAAAAAATAACAAACATGGGAAATTCGATCTAGACGAAGGGTCAACAAACCTCGTTAGCTAATCTCATGACATTCAAAGAAACGCTAAAACTATTAGCAATACAAAATTTGCTGAATTCAAGATTATGAATATTCGATGGAAAGGCAAGTTCAAACCCCTGAATCATGCTAAAAAAACAAATTATTACTTAGATTTATCGATACAAAGTCGATCATTATTCTATTAGACTATAGATTAAAAAAATTTAGCCTTTTATTTTTACTATATGATTGAACTTACTTTTCCATAATTCCACAGTAAGGTCGAAGGGATTAGGGGTTATTGGTAGAAAGTTTGTAACTTTGGGTTAGAAACTTTACGAAGCAATTCATGCAATCTTCATCTCCAATATTTTTTTCAAACATATTACTAAATTCCAAAATACGACCAATTACTTGAGTACATATAATACTAAACCAACGTTTTAAGTTCCACAAATTTTCATTTTCCTTAAAGATTACAAAGCTGTAAATAGTAAACCATTTTTTATCTCGATGGAAAAGAAATAATTTTTTGTTCACTTATTACAGTATAACAGCACACGGTAATTGAGTTACTATAAAAATTTACTGATGACCGTAAATCAATTGGCTAATGATTCTAAAGTAGAAAGTTGATAAATTAAAAATAAATAGAAAAAATAAATTTAAAAATCAGAAAGGACTTCATTTATTATTTCATGAATAAAATCAATAATTTTCTGTAATGTCAAAACATTTACCCAGCTTTTAAAATTTGTAAAAACAACATTTTATATTTTGAATGTTTTTTTTATTGATAAAAAAAAGTTTCCCACTATTTATCCTTGCAGTAAATCATATTTCTTTTATTTTTTATATATATACACGATCCAAAAAAGCGGCTAACGTATCCAAATTGAACAAGAACAACACTTAGAAGTAAAAATTTACAAATGGTATTTATAAATTAATTTATAAAACTGTATAAATTATCCTTCACTTAGTGATGTCGACAGACTAGCAGGAACCACAATAGAGCCGGTGGCTGAGATGCAGACAATGTCAAGGACGCGGCAGATACAAATTAAAGATGAGTAGGTCCCGAAACTGTGGCAATTACACAGTCCACTTCTGCCTTCTGGAATATCCCATACGGCATTTTTTAATTTATATCCCAAACAACCGTATAATTATAGTCGATAACAGTGAACCATTAATTTTTATTGACTAGTTAAGTGGTTCCAGCGAGTGACTATAACATCAAAACACGCAGTTGTGATACTCTTTTTCTCCGAAAATCGTTTCCTTGACCATCTGGTAAGGAGGTCTATTATATACTTAAAATATAGAATAGTTTACAAAATCGCCATAAGTAGCACAACTGAGTAAAAAGTAGAAGACCAGAATACACCATAAGTAATTCATCAGAATGCCAGAATAGATCCTTATTATATCTATAATAATTTATAATTAATTTAAAACTCGAGCATTTTTGTTAAGAGAAATAATTTTCTTATCCCATCTCTGGCCTTCCAAGATTCCCTTATTTTTAGTATAGACATGACATCTTTTACGGAAAAATTCCGGAATTAAAAATAAACAATTCTCTGTAGTGGAAACCCTATTCTATTTCCAATATTTTAAAGACATCTCAACTTTATTTACCCAATAGATATTTTTCTTAAAGATATAAAAATGTTCACTATTAAATAGAGGAGGATTAAAAAAAAAAACCTCTGAGCTTAACCTGAAATTGAACTGAACAATATCTGGGTTTTGTTAAACGAAACCATATTACTAAGATGTTTTTTTGTCGATTTTACGATGAGAATGTTAAGGTGAGAACCAAAAGAAAAATGATAAATAAATAAAAACAATTAAATTGTTTTACATTTCTGTGGGTGATTGGACAATAGTTTTTTTATCCGAACTTATTTACTTTCTTTCTCTTGCGATACAGAATTGTCATCTGAAGTTTTAGTAAATCCCCAACTGATATCTACTTTATTCATTCAACTTTAATCAATATAACTTTGCACTAGTTTGTACACATTTAAAGTAATGTACAAGTCAATGTAGTTTTCACACCTGTGTTTCAATATTTCTGTTTTCAGATTTCACAATATATATATTTCTTTACTTACAATTGGTTAATATTTTTTATCATCCTCTATATTTGTCATTTCGTACTCTTAGCCTTACACGACGAGATGGGTCAAAGCGTTGGCTGTTAATAAATTATTAAATTATTTTGTGATTCCTTTATGAACACAATCAGAACCACCTTATGTATTTTCTTATTATTTAATCGGAAAATATCATTCAAATTTAAATATCCACTTCAGCAGTGTAAAACATAATGGTTTTTACGGATCTCGAGTAATTTTAGGAATCTTTGTTTTCACAATTTCTGATGATACTTAATGAAGACGTTCAAATCAACCTTCGGGCATAAGTCCAGCTTGTATCATTTTTAAGTTTCTAATTTATTGTTGACACGCGTGTTAAAATTAACTTGCCAAGTAGTGATGATGTTGGCAAGATTTTGAAATGAAAAGATTCTAAGAAAAGTTATTATGAACTCCTTAATTTTACATTTAATACATAAAGAAGTGATTTAACAGCAAAATATGTTAGAGGAAAGTGGATTACTTCAATGAAGGACTTAAAATGCTATAATGTTTGTTTTAGCAAAAACACATTGTTTGAGTTTAGATCTCGGCTAATTATTGAATCTATTAAATATAAGTGCAGAATATTTTTTTTCAAATCTGAAAATTTCTGAGAGTCAGTGATAGTGAGAGCTTGTACAGAGATAGAAGTCGGGCAGGTATTTGTCAATCAATAGCAAAGTCTAGACTATCCCTATAGATTCGCGAGAGCACCTTCCCCATTCATCATGGTTCAATCGGCTTGGGCAGCATACGCCCGCAACAATTCAACTTAAATATGGCATATTATCTCAAAATTATTAACAATACATAAGCATTTGAATCGCTAAATGTTAAAAGGGCAGTTCTCAACTAGTCCCAATTTTGAAAAAATCGAAAAAAATTATTTTCACAGGGGAGATATGTAATATAAAAATATACTTTTTCAACTTGATTTGACTTTAAGTTGACCAAATATCATTGAAAATGACAAATTTAGATTTTTTAAATTTAGTCAGTGACATAGAAATATATTTATTTAAGCCGTAGTTCTACTATTTTAACATACCGCAAAATCTTTACAGGAGCATTCGTTATTTCGTTCTTGAAGGAGACAAAATTAAGGGGATTAAAGTTTTTATAACAAATTGTTTCAGAAAGTCTGTCATGATAAAAAATTATAATTTTCTTAATAGGTAAGTATCTTCTGTAATCTATATATACAGTCAGTAATGGTTGCTATAAACATTCAGTAATAATTACTTAACACAGCCAGTAACAAAATTATGTTTATTTTCAATAATATTAAAAAAAGACTGGAATGAAAAGTTTAAACTTGTTGTAACTTAGCTCGAAGCGACAACCTGCGGAACTGATACCCGAATCGTCATCCAAGATAGCTGAAGGGGAAACAAATACCGATTTTTTTAGAAAAACATTTTTCCAGATAACGTGATAACAATAACTTTATAATTTTTATTTCCGCAACAAAAAAAATACTGTTTTTATTTTTACGAGCTTCGAGCTGTGTTAAGTTTTTCATCTTGAATAATAGTTCAAATCAGTTGGTTATTATTTGAAATAATTATTTCATTTTATATACGCTTAAATTTAGAATTTAAAATATATCTTCGCCTTTGTTTTTATTCATATGGATGACGGCTTAAATTAGCCAGAGGGAGTGAATGAGTGGTTAATAATAGAATTGGCCTGGACTTCAACTTTTTTGGCAATGCCTGTTTTATTTTGGAACCCGAAGAGAGGAAAAGAACAGAACAAATAATACAAAAAAAAAGGAGTGCCTGATCGCGGATGCATTGGGCATCCAGACCACCCCACTCCCTCATCCCCCGAAAAAGGTCTTGGTGTAAAAAATGGCCCGTAACGAGTACTTGGCCCGGAGAAGTACTTCCAACAAAACCTTTTTACCCCGAGAGAGGCTAGACGCTAAAAAAATTAACAAGAAATGACCCCTTGTCAACCCAGTCTCGCCCGGAATAATGGATTTTTTTTATTTCCTTAGTTTTTATCCCAATTTACAATTATTTCACTTGTACTGAGAGAGATGGAGAGAGTGGAATACCTCGGGGCTTGGAGAGCTGAGTTGCTGAGCTGAAGGTTTCCCGTTCGAATCCGGCTATGGCAGATGAGTTAATTCAATCTGTTAACAATCATCCATTGACCCTCTTGGGGCTCTCCTAGGCTCTATATAAAGTGGGTACCCACAATTGAGGGAAAAACCAAATGATCTCGGTCAAATCACCTAAATATATATCGCTATTGCTTTGAAATTGGTATTCAAAGCCTTCAGTAGCAATCGTATTGGTTGAAGCTTTTTAGTTCAGGAACGACAGATCTGATATTCCATTTCCAGCAGAATATTTTAATAAATTCATATTTTGAGTTGTATCATGTTTGAACTTAAAGTTTTATGGGAATAATGACATAGTTAAAATCAAAAAAGTTTCAAGCTTTTAAGCATTTTCTTGTTTCTTGGAATGCCTTGCTTTACCAATAACCATTTTTTTAAACTCACATGGAAGTTTGGGTTTTTTGAGTTATGATGTTGTTCTTTTGAAGGCGTGATATATACATAAATTTTGCGCTCAATCGTCGTAACTGATCAGAGACTCAAATTTTGAGGTTCAATGTGACGTATTCATGACAAAATATACAAACCATGCATAGTTTAGATAAATTTATCCAATCATTTTTCAAAATGAAGTAACAACAGTCAATTACAAAATTTTCGTTTGAGATGAATGCAATGGGTGGGAATCAGAGAGATGTATAATGCGATCTGAGTATTTTGAATTTACTCTAAGACTGAATATAATTAAAGGTCCATCCTAGGTTGGATGTGATACAAATACATTCAGTATTGATAAACAGGAAAAGATTTTTACCGGAAATAAAAATAAGGCTTTTTGTCAATTTTGACTTTTTAGGTCAAATTGGAGAAGGGAGCGGAATGGCTCAGTGGTAGAGCGTTGAGTTCCCGTGCCGAAAGTCCTTGATTAAAATGCGGCTGTGGCAGACTTTATTTAATCTTTTAACAACTGAGGATAGATCTTTTGGGATCTGGGTCATTGCTGGAGCGCACCAAGCCTCTATAAAATCGGCATCCAAAAGAGGGGAAAAATCTAGAACAAATCACTTCCCTCAACGACCGTGGTCCAAAAAACAATACATACTATACCACGTACTGAACCCAAGATCCTTCACGGATTGTAGTGGTACGGGTACAGGTTAAACTGGACCAAATTGGAAAAATAATTATTAAATTAAACAGCGACATTAATTAATTTTACTAATTGAGAGCTTAATTGTTCACGTCATTTCACAGACATAACTGCCTCATCAAACACTGCTTTCTTTATATGTATCAAATTTAAAACCCTTTCTTCATTGGTGTAGATTTTTACTTTATTTCTTATCCCTCATAAACACTATTATACTGGTATGTATACACTAAGAATTCATATGTAGGTTTATTTCAAAAGTGACAGATTGAAGACAATTTATTTTTTGTAAGATATGGTGTAACTGATTTAAATGATTTTCTGGTCAAATAAAAATTCTAAATAATAAATTCTCGACAATCGGTATTATTCCACTAACCCTGTATAACATTATGTGCATATGTCATTTTATGAATCTAAGTGAGCGTGGTTCATATCTTAAAATAAATTAAAAATTATATATTAAATATGTTAGAATTTATATTTAAATACTATGTTCAACTGCTTAACTATAAAGGTGAAGGATTTATAATTATATTTTGCTTATTTCCAGTGGGGACGGCCTAAGTGGAAGGTATGCTTCAATTTGGTTTTGTGTGATGTTTTTGAGAATGCAATGTTTTATTTCTTCTTTGCTTGTTTAATGAATTTATCTTATGAATAATAATAAAAAATATAATAAATGATTCTTTATTTCAGTGAGCAAAGCATGTTTTAGCATTTACTTCTTTCTCTTTAATTTTAAATGTGATTTTCAATTATAATTCACACACTCATAAGCAATATTTCTTTGACAGCCAGATTCCAATAATAAAAATAAATATATTTTATTTATTTATTACATGTATAAACATGGACAGATTGTTCTTTTATGAAGGGTTTTTATAAAGAATGGAAAACTCATGATTTAGCTGTATGGCACTTTTATTTGATTTAGGATTAGCCTAATAGTTTTCACATGAGTTCTGTTAGAGTAACAATATTTTTCTAGCTTTAAAACTTTTAATTTAATTTCATATTATTATGGGTTTTTTTAAATACAGATTATGATTCTCGCACATAGTAGTCAAATCACTGTGATTAACTTAAATATAATAATTTCAGTAATTGTACTTTTTTCAGTGTATTTGATGATAATCTCACATCTACTAATGCACGAATTGCATGATTAATATACAACTTCAGCATTTAATTTTACTTATTTAGTTCTAAGCTAATTGCACAGCTTTTTAACACTTTTGTTCTGCAGATCTGTTTCTTAATTTCTGTTTTTTGCAACAAAAAAAAAATATTACATAATACATGTGAACCATGATTTCACAAATGCATCATATTCATATAATTGAATTATTAGGTTAAATTAAAATAATAATTCGGTTTAATGGCATATTCCACTGAAAAAAATTGTAAAAATCCTTTGAGGAGAGAACATTGGGCGCCACAATACAACTCTGTATCTTGCTAGTTCTTTTACTCCAGACAGTGGCCCTATTTTATGATAAAAGTACAAATAAGCCCATGGCTTACTATACCTATCACATAGATTTTTTTTCAAGTGTTGAAAAAAAAGATAAAATTTAAAATAATAATAATAAAACAGTGAAAAATAAATTTATTGTTATCTAAGAAAGATAAGTAATCTGTAATATCTTAAACAAACTCGTGCACACATACTTTTGTACTTGTCTGGCAAAGTTTTCAAGCCTCCTTTATTTATTTCTTCAGAAGTAACATAATGACTGCATGCTCATGAGTTTATTAGAATTAATTTTAGTTAGTAAAAAATAATTATAAAATCAATTGAAATTTATATAAATTTATGTATTTGAGTCATTTAAATAATAACTAAAAATGGCAGGCATGCTTCGGTCTTCAAGACTAAGGTAATATCAATCAATATCTGTGCCTAAACTTAGAGGAAATGAGGACAGACTAGTTCTGTAGCCCTCAATTTAAGTTTTACAAGATACATTGGATGCCAGGAAATTACAAAAAGCTAACAATATTTTTAATACCTATTATTGTATTAAAGTCAAAATTTCAGAAAATCACACTTTGAAGTAATTTCTACAACATAAATTTGGTAATAATGAACGCAAATTTGATAATAAATTAAAACTCAATATTAATATTAATATATACATAAGCTTTAGTTGATGTGGTTGTGGGACCTTTCATGTATGTTTTAGCCAAATGAGAAGGTTTATCATAAAGCAATATGCTACAAAAAGTAAATTTTAGTAATTTAACTTCTATAAATTAAATTTTAAATTTCTTTATCCATAATTAGTTCCAAAGGATAAGTAATCAATTTATTATACTTCAAGTTTGTATAAATACATTGAAAATATTTGAACAACTTATTTCTTCAAATAGGGATAAGGAACAGAGAATCAAAAATATCAGAGAACAGGTGCTGCGCTACCTTGGCCGAAAGGATGTTAAAAATTCACCTCAGCCGACAGAACAACAGTCACTGATATTAAATGCGATTCAGCACCAAATGAACGTATCCCAGTGGAACTCGGATTTCTACACTGAGCTACAGAGTGTTTATCCCAGCTGTGAGTATTAAATAATTTAGTTAATCGTCGAAATTATTTAATAGTTGAGATTATATGAATTAAAAGATCTGCATTATGAAATTAACGAGTTAGGATAACCTTGATTCCAGTACTTCTCTTTGATCTTTATAATCTGACAATAACAAAAGGATTAACGATTATATAAATTGATATATAGGTATTTAATTTTTATGCTTTTAATTTACAGCAGTATAATACAGATTTTGAGATATTCACTCTATATTTAACTATTTCAAAACAAAACTCAAAAGGCTTTTATTTTATAAAAGTAGACATAATTAAGGAGTAAATCAATTTTTGTCAAGAATATAATAATTTTTACAAACATGAATAAATATTATCATTCAAGGTAATTAAAAGTGGTATTACCTAGGTGATTTACCACGTAATACTGACGAAGAACTCTGGGATAAAGGGCATCAAATGAACCTGCATTTCAATCTGACATTTCCCAGCTCTGGGCAAGGAACAACCTTCACTATCCAATGGGCCAAGTTGCGACTTTACAAGCTGCCTCAAGTAAGCCTCCAATTTGTCAAAAACCAATAACGATATTGGTACTAATTACTATATAATAATTAATAAATGGAATTTAATAGGGTAATACAACTATGCCACTGGTGGAGGACTGTCCCCCAGGCAGAGGAGATATCACTGATAAAAAGCACTACATCCATTTCCCAACACCAGGTGCTCAGTTGCCAATAGAAGAAAAACAATTGAGAGTATCAGTTTACTGGTACACAAAAGCGCTCCGCAAGCATCGAGGTAAATTTTCATTTTGTCTTTAATATTATTGATAAAGTTCATTTGGATATTTTTAAATATTTCTAAGAATAACAGAAAACAAAAAAAAAAATATGAGAGTATTAACTTGTTTTAGAATCATATTTATTTAATGAAATGGGTGATATCAAATCCAGGTAAGCACCCATTTCAATAAATAAATATTGCAATTGGGTCATATAGCATCCAAAGTACGTTGACTGATAGGTACATATCTTTTTTTTTCAGTTAAGAGGAAACTGTTGGATAGTCAAATGATTTCATACTATGGTGAAGCTTGGACAGAATGGAATATAAAACCAGCTGTAAAGGCTTGGAAAGAATTGGGAAAAAATTTTGGTATATCAGTAGAAGTGGAAGATGAAGATAGGGTTATACTACCTGCCTCTAAAATATTCATGACTATGAATTGTTCCAAGGAAGCCAGTAAGTTTCTTCTGTATAGGTTTTATTATTTTTTTCTCCATAGCATCATATTGCCAATTGTACATAACATTTTCTTTTCTTGAATTTCTTACTTCTAAACCTGGAAAGTTTTTTAATTTGGATTATAAATAGGGCTCTTATTAGTGTTAACATATTCTAATATTGTTTAAGTTATTTAGTCTCAATCTATGGTTGATGAAGAAACTGTATTCTGTAATTACAGCATTAATTACAAGTACTTCTGTGATAATTGCAGCAGTATCATGTTTTATTTATTTTAATATATTTTTTTAATTATGTGCAGATATCCAACAACCTATTCCGAGTACATTGGTGGACAATCTTGATAACAACACACAGCAATTCATCAAGCCATTCAGCCAACTCTATCCAGTAATTGAACTCAGTACTAGAGAATTTCCGGAGACAGAGGTTCAATATTCAGGAATTAAATTTACAAGTGAGCACAGGCTCAGACATCACCATGGGCAGAATTCTGAAACAGCCGTGAATGAAACAGTGACTGGAGGTATAAAATGGGAGTACCCAAGAGATACAGATACAGATAGATAAACATATTCTTATTAACCAATCATTTAGATAGACAAATAGAATGTACAATTTAATTTTTTTTTAAACAGGGATTCACAGTCAGTCCTCATTTGTAGTTTAAAAGTAGATTATTATATTTAAATTTTTTTTTAAATAATCAGTTTGTGGCACTGAGCTCACTATATGATTAGATGATGTATGTTTGACTTTCCCTAATCCAGGATCTCTGTGACAGACTTGACATCTGAAAACATATAATAATCGAGAATTGATAATGTAAATCAATCATAATTAGCTTTAAAAAAAATCTGAAGCTCTGAAATTATCTAAATATTCTTCATATAAATATATATGCTGGATAGACAGTTTATAATAATATTCTATTAACAAACACATTAAAAAAGTTAATGATAACTACTTAATTCAATTTAGCTTATTCTTTATCACTATTTCCTAATTGATGTGAAATTATATGGAATAATTAATTAATTTTAACTTATCACTAAACATAATTAAATAACCAATTATTAAATTTATATTAAAAATTCATAGTAAATGTTTCTTCCATGATATTTGAAAATACCACAATATACTTTGAAAAACCTTGAAAACCATCATCTAATCTTCATGATTTTAATAATATAAAATTCCATACAAATGAGGCTAGCTGTTAATGTTACAATGTTAACATATACTGTGTTAAGGTCCTAGAATTCAGCCAAATATTTAACAGTATTCAATAAATTAAAAAAAAAAAAATAGAGCATCTAATGCAGTAGTTATAAATAACTTCATAAATATTTCAATATTTAGTATAATTATAAGCCAAATGTATTAAAATATGTTTATAACAAATGTATGCATATATAACATATAGGAAAAATACAGACAAACTGGTACAATGCTAGTAAAGTCGATAATTATTATTTTAAAAATCACATAGAATAATTATATTGTAAATACATAAGACTGTAAAAAATTTAAATACTTATCTTTATTTGTAAAAATATTTGTTTGTGCCATTATTTAAACTTATTTAGCTGTAATAGTTTATTTTGCTAAGTTAGTTTGTTTAGAAGTAAATGGAAGCAAAAGTATATCTTCTTAAATACAAGACAAGAAGATATGTAATTTTTTCATAGGTAAGACTGAATTTAAAGATAAGTTTTTGTATGTATGTATGTATGTTATATTTTTGAACTATGTTTTATATAGAGCAAAACTGTAAATGCATTTTTGTAGACATCAGAATAAAAATAATAAACATATGTTTTTTTTCTTTCTAAAAATTAATGAAATATCCCTTTATACTCATAATCAACACTCAATTTATAAAACTTTGAATACTAATTTTATTATTTTCCATAGAAACCAATAAGTTTGATAGTTGCTAGGTGGACTGTAGATTCTCACCACGCCTATACTCATGACTGATGAATATGATGAAGAATCCTGGAAAAGTTTTTTGGCCAGAACAGATCAAGCAGGTTAATTATTGAGGCTTAGAATTAAATTTTAAGTTATCTAGTATTTTGTAGAAAATAATGACTCATCAGTTTGAGATTAAATAAAACCTCATCAATATAATTATGTTCTGATGAACAATTGTTTACAATAACTATCATCGAAATAGTAGGGGCTAATAACATCCGTTAAATATAGATCATAAATTAAATTTATAAAAACCAGGTGCATCTTCTTAATCACATGTTCAAGGAGGTTTACTACTTTAAGTTTAGTACCGAATACATCACTACTTGATATTCTGATCTGTCAAGGTGCTAAATGAATTCTGTATTTATTATTATATGAATGTGTACAGACAAGATTTTTTTATTTGTATTTAAGGTTACACTACACAACAGATGCACAAAATCTTTGTGGTTAATGAAACAATTTAAAGTATGTATTTATGAGATTAAATAAAAGAAATATGTATTATTATTATTATCTCTATACAATTGATTTGGAAGACATTATTTATTTATTTATTTGTTATTTAGGTAAATTTATATTTAAATAATTATTTGATTCAAGTTGAAGGTTATTATTAATATTAAATCAGAGGTGTATGCAGTAATAATAACAAAAGAACCCTATAAACCAACAAATGAGTAATAACAAAGTGCAAAATTTTGCAATAAAAGCCTAAAAAGTTCAACATTTTGTAAATATCTCCCTTTTCTTTCTCTTTTTTTTTTTTTTTTTGTCTTATATATTAATAACTGGAACACTCTGAGATCATTTCAAAATTTTATATCTAAACAGACAATATTTCAATTTTTGAAGGCATATCACCCCAACGAATCTAATCTGGAACTAAATTTTGGGTGCTTGTATCTACTTATGTGAGCTAAATTTTTTTTTTAATTGTCAGCAATTAGATTGATTACCTTTTCAACGAATATCTTATAAATAAATATTAGCCCTGGCACTGGAACAGTGGAAGATAGGATTTGATGAACAAGATTAATATTACTTTTTCTTTGACATTGATCTAAAATTCAAGTGTAAAGTACCTCAATAATTAGAAATTTAAAAAAACAATAATAGAGTAGAGTAGAAATGTAACTGTATTCTGGGTCCCTTTAGAATAACAAACTTGAACAGAATAAGCAACATAATATACATCTGGCCAGAAGGCTATGTAATATAAATCATAAAGTATTTGTAACAATGCCAAAATAGTAAATAAAAAATAAAATAAAAAAGTACAATTTGTGACATAATACTAAGCAACTAAAGAGGCTAAATAAACAAATGAAAACATGAGCTAGGATTTAATAACTTCTTTACATAATGTATGTCTTCTTTAACAAAAAAAAAGAAGAAAAAAAAGGCCATACAACAAAATCCATTATTTAATACTGATTCATTTAAGCATATAATTAAATTAACCTCCTAAGGTAACATCTGTTTGATAAGTGAGATGTTGGAAAAATAATGATTTAAATGAGGATAGGGAAGAAGCATGACGGATAATAGGAGATATTGAGTTCCAGATGGTGGAAGAATAGGCGAGAGAGGAACGCTCAAATGATTTTGTACTGTAGGAACGAGTATAGAGATTGGAAAGGCAAGAACTTGTTTTCTGGTGCTGGACTGAGGATTTGAAATGAAGGAGACTTTAGATATTGGACGGGTGTTGAGAGTTAGTGGATTATAGTAAGAATGGAGAGGAGGAGAGGAGAAAGGGAAGAGCCACTTTAACTCGTAGTAAAGATGGTACAGGCAAGACTACCAAGGATAAATCTTAGAGAGCAGCTCATTTTTGCTTTAATCTGTCCTCGAGTACATTTGAGAGGCACCCGTTTAACACACTACAATAGTCAAAGATAATATGAGGAGCTTACGGGTAGGTTATGTAAGATGTTGAGACCGATGGAATAACTTCAAGGAACTTATTGCTTGTCGAGATTTTTGGGCAATGTGGAGTTTCCAGGAAAGGGTTTGGTCAATGGTAATGCCAAAGTTTTTGATAGAGGAGCTGAAATTGATGGAATGTAAGGAGGAAATTGGAACCTAAAACAATTGCCTAAGTATTCATTGCGTTCAATCTCTTTTTGTTCAGCTTTTCCCAGGTACTAATAATAATAATAATCGCATACCGCTCTACTTCCCTGAAATGAATATAGCTCAAGAAAGTAGAGACAATAGATAGCTACACATTTGTTACATGCTGAAAATGTATTTTTTGTGAAAATCTTTAAGAGTTCAGAATATGACTTGTTGATAAATATAAAAAAAAATATATAGGAATTTATATGACACTAAAGACTGGTAATCTGTTTAAAATTCAGATTTTTATATATTTTTTCTAACAGAAATATAATTTATCAAAACAGGGATTTTTTTTAATGTAACACTTCAAATAGTATTACAAAATGTCATTGTACAGGTGGGGTATATAAAAAAAAATCAGCCTGGGTAAAAGTAAGTATAGAAGTTTTTCTGACCAAGATGATTATAAAACGCCAACAAAAAATAACATAAATTTTCAAAAAAATTAAAAGTAAACAATACTTACCCTCAAGGTAAGTAAAACACTAAAACACACATATGCGCCTTTATAGGACCATTAGATGAGAAGTGGTATAGAAATATGACTGAAAAATGACTCATTAACATAAATATTAAACATAAGCTATTGTTGGAATAAAAAATAATGCTGTTTAAATTAATCAAAATAACTGATTAATGGGAATCTGAAGATGAATTTTGCCAACTTCAATGGAGCAGATGGCATTGTGTAGTATAGGCGGTTTATTAATAATTTATTTACCAAACTTTCTTTCAGACAGTCAAAACAGATAACTTTTTTCATCTAGATTAAATTTATAAAATAATGGAAAATACCTTAAAGTATAAGTGAGTGGGAAAAGTTGGCAAGATTGGGGGAGATGACTAAAAGAAAAAGGTAGGAACTAAGTGGACCTATTTTATTGCAACATTATTAATATGTTTTGTGTTGATAGCTATGAAAGATATATTTCCTATACCTTTTAAAGTTTGTTTTATCTTACTTATTTAATAGACCAATTAAATAATGGTGATGAAGGCGGTCAAAATATAAGGATTATAAATTTGGATAGACATTTTCTCTCTTCAATACAATTGAATAAATACATTTTCCCTCAAAAGCTTCAAGAAATACAAGCTAAAATTACATGACAAAAGTTAATCAATCGACAAAAAAGGAACCATTTGATGGTATTATTTCCTACTTTTGCATAATATTTGAATCACAAATACTTACATATCATAACTACAGTGAAGTAGATCAGCAATTACAGTTGATCAAGTCATGTCAGGAATTAATTTAATTTTAAATTTAGAAATAATAATAGATAATTAGTTTTTTTCCCGTTTGCAGCAAAGATTATCAAAGGACTGGCATCAAACGATATTAAGAATGTGGAATATTCAATGAAAAAAGCAAAAGAAGTACTAGGACGAGTTCACGAGGACACTGAAATCAAAGAGCACTTAAGTCATGTCAAAGCAGACAGAACAGTAATCAACCGTAATGCATTGGAAGATAAAAAGCAAGAGAATCCAAATACCATGTCTCAAGGTTTCAGTTTATAATACAATTTTTGTTTAGATTTTGAATTCAAATCAATAGTTTGTTTGCTTAGTTGTATTTTTTATTTCTCGCTGAGGTTAAGAAAGCTTTGCAAGTGCTGAAAAAAACAACTAGCCTTAGCCCTGCTATAATTATCTTTTCTATCCATCAGGCTTCCAATCTTCTTTTTCTTCATAGGTGTTATGCTAGTGACTCAAACTGGGATACAATCTTACCTCATTCATTCATACAATAGTAAATTCTAGAATTCTTTATTTAAAAGCAAATGCAGGGTTTATATAGATAGCTGATAGATAAAAATACTACTGCCAGTTAACAATTGATTACTCAAGAATAGGGGAATAAAAATTAATTATATCATGTTTGACAAGTGTAGTTGTTGAAAGAGAAAGGACTGATTACAGTTTTAAAAATTTGGAAGCATTTATAAAAATGGATGGAACAACTTTCTTTTATATCTATGTTCAATATTTATTTTGTTGATTTTTTTCCTTATTATACAGGGTGTTTCAGGGTTAATGGCCAAACTGAAAATTTGAACTAAGGACCTCAAAACAAGAAAAAAATTTCCTATGAAGGTATGTCCGCAAACGCTTTGCTTAGGAGATATTCACATCTAAAGATTTCATTGTTACGAATTATTTAGGCATGGTAAATAAATAAAACTTACTTTATTTGTTCCAACTATTTTATTTATTAAATGTAAACCATTAACATTCTTATTAAATGTTCAAAGTGATTTCCTAGAGCATTCAGACAGGCTCGGCATCTTTCTTCATTAAGAACGGGCCTAGATATGTGTTATTGTTTTAGAAGACTCAATTATCCTTCTTCGTAAAGAATTAAGGTCATTCACTGGCCTTGCATAGACTTTTTGTTTAATGTCACCCCAAACAAAAAAATCCAGTGGTGTCAGGTCTGGAGAGCGAACAGGCCAAGCCACTGGTCCTGCACGGCCAATCCATTGATTAGGATAATTAGCATTTAGCCATTGTCGTGGAACTCTTCCCTAATGTGCAGAACAACCATCTAATTGAAACCACATGTTCCTTCTCAGTTGTAGTGGAATATCTCCAACTAAATCGTGGTAATCATTATTAAGAAATTCCAAAAATGTATCCGCATTGAGTCGAGGTGGTAAGAAATGCGGGCCTGTTAAAATATTGTCTATTATCCCGAAACACACATTGCACTGAAACTCGTGCTGACGAATTGCATGGAGATTTTCATGCAACCAGAGATGATTATTTTTCTGATTGAAGATACCTCTTCTTGTGAAGGTAGATTCATCTGTCCATAAAATTTCTCCTGAAAAGTGTGGATTGTGATCAGCTTGATTTAAATACCAATCTGAAAAATTTCTTCTTTGCCGTAAATCTTCTCCATACTGTAGTTGGCGTAACATTTAATTTTGCTCCAGCTCTTCGTACACTGGCAGATGGATTATCATCAAAATATTGTAATACAGTCGCACTCCTTTCTTCATTTCGTAAAGGGGCTAAAATACCATCAGCATGTGGTACGACAGCAAATGTACCAGTTTCTCTAAGACGTTGAAACGTAGAGTTAAAGGTAGACTTACTAGGTAATCTTCTATTTGGAAATCGCATGGAATATTCACGACGGGCAGCATTGGTATTACCATTGCAAAAACCGTACACAAACACCATATTGGCATATTCAGCATTAGTATAAATGGAAGGCATAATGAGTACTCTGCGAAAGCCTCAAACAAAATGATAAATGTTATTGATAGTTCTATTCTTATTATTATTTGTTATTGATGTTCTATTCCAAACAGTATTAATCCTTAAGTCCATAGTTTATGTACAGTTAGGGAGACAAGGTCATATTAGTATTCTATCTAAATTTATCTCCTAAACAAAGTGTTTGCAAACATACCTTCGTACGAAATATTTTTTTCTTGTTTTAAAGTCCCTAGTTCATATTTTCAGTTTGGTCACTGTTGCTGTTGAAGAAAGATGCCGAGCCTGTCTGAATGCTCAAGGAAATCACTTTAAACATTAAATATGAATGTTAATGGTTTAAATTTAATAAATAAAGTAGTTGGAACAAATAAAATAAGTTTTATTTATTTACTATGCCTAAATAATTTGTAACAATGAAATCTTTAGATGTGAATATCTACTAAGCAAAGCGTTTGCAGATATACCTTCATAGGAAATATTTTTCTTGTTTTGAGGTCCTTAGTTCAAATTTTCAGTTTGGCCATTTTACCCTGAAACACCCTGTATACTCTACAATATTAATATATTCTGCTTCTCAAACAAAGAGGGCCTGGATATCAACAAACTGAAGATTGAACAAGCAATCACATCTAAACTTCATGCACATGCCTTTATATATTTTTTTCTGAAGGATGTAGTTTAGTACCCACAAATCCTCCACAGTACATAATAAGAAGGGACATGCTGGAGTGCTCGGGTTATTTCAAAAGTAGTAATCCGAGATTCAACTATTTTAAATTTATGAAATTAAGTTTTATTTTTAAGGAGAGTTAAATAGCGCATTCCTCATTCAACAACATTATGCTATTCTTGTATAATACCAAAACTATTTATAAATAACATTAAATTCTGTTTTATATAATTAGAAGCATTCATGAGAAGTATTGAAATTGATGCTGCTCAAAGGGCAGAAGAGAGAAAGCATAATAAAATAGAATCTGACAGGCACATGAAAGAAGGAAATAAAGCTTTCCGAGAAGGAGATTACGATAAAGCTTTGAGTTGTTATAATAAGGTATTTATGCTTTTAACAAGTTGAAAAAAGTATTAATAAATTAAAAACAAAATAAATTCTATGTTGTTGTTAGAAAAAATTTTACTAAAAAAAAAGTTAATACTGCTGACAGTCAAGAATGGGCAGTAAAAAATATTTATTTCATGATTTCATTAAATAAAGCTAGTAAAATTTTGATTCTTTAAAATAAAAACACTGAAAAAAACGCCACTATAAACTATAAAAGTGATTCTTGAAGACATTTTCAGTTATATTTCTTATATTACCAAATGTGTTTTGTCATTTGAGAAAGTTAGAGAAGAACATCTAACAGTGAGTTTGGCAACTTACACTTAAGGGGCCTATACAGGTCAATATTACTGACAGTACTGGAATGACAAAAATACTTAGGGGTCAACCTTCAGTATTTTTACACCATACATGATCAATATTACTGTCAGTATTTGACTCATTTTCCATATTTTGCTGTACCGTCGACTCTGGGCTATATTTTTGATTTTTTTCTTCATTACAATGTTTAGTATAATAACTATAATATAATAAACTATAATTATAATTATCTACTTTTTTTTCTGTATGTTTACTATTCCGTTATTTTTATGTACTATTATTTTTGTAAAACTTCTAGCCAAACTCCCTCTGTATTTTACTAAAGTAAAAATCAGAAATAAATAAATAAAAACAACTCAGTTCACAGTTAGCTCGCGATAAGAACAGTCATATTTTTCTCACGCAGATGTATACCTACTTTTTTAATGGATAGAGCGTGTTTAGCAATCGTGATCGCCATGGCATTGGAAAAAAAAGAGGAAAAGACGCTGATGGGTGAAGGATAGGCTATTGGACAGGGATAAGTTCAACCATTTAAACTTAATCAACGAGATTTCAGTAAAGGAACAATCAGATTACTATAATTATTTTCGGATGAATGAAAGCGTATTCGATAATTTATTAAATATGGTTTCTCCTCATATTAAAAAACAAGATACAAATATGAGGGAAATATATGCCCAAAACAGCGGTTGGCAGTTACCCTACGCTATTTAGCAACAGGCCGAAATTTTGAGGACTTAAAGATTTCAACGCTAATTTCTCCATCAGCCGGATTGTGATAGAAACCTGTGAAGCTCTCATTTAGGCACTAGGAAAAATATAATTTTTTTCCATATGCGATACACAATTTTACGTATAAAATTAAGTTCCATCCTGTTGTTATAAGAAAAAAATGAAGTTTTAAGAAAAACACAAGCGTCTTTTCCTCTTTTTTTTCCAATACCATGGCGATCAAAATTGCTAAGCACGCTCTATCCATTAAAAAAGTAGGTACAAATCTGCGTGAGAAAAATATTACTGTTCTTATCGCGAGCTAATTGTGAACTGAGTTTTTATGTATTTATTTATTTCTGATTTTTACATTAGTAAAATACTAAGAGAGTTTGGCTATAAGTTTTACTAAAATAATAGTACATAAAAATAACAGAATACTAAACATTGTAATGAAGAAAAAATCAAAAATATAGCCCTGAGTCGACACTACATCAAAATATGGAAAATAAGTTAAATACTGACGGTAATATTGATCGTGCATGGTGTAAAAATACTGAAGGGTGACTCCTCAGTATTTTCGTCATTCCAGTACTGTCGGTAATATAGACCGTGTAATGGCCCCTTTTTGGTTAAAGACTGAGATAAAGTTGACCATAAAGATAATCTTTTAATTTTCGAAAAATATTTCTATCTTTACATGTTTTCTTTTCATAATATTCAGTAAATTTATTCGAATATTATCAATTTGATCCAGGAGCTCATGCAGAAAAATGTGGCTTGTTTTAGACGATCAATGGATTTAAATTAAAAATCCACTACCAAAACCATTGATAGTTACCTCCATACCAAATAGTGTACTTCCCTTCCGTTAATGAACCCCCTTCCCAGACCACTCGAGATTCTAACAGGGGACTAGTTTATCTCCGAATAATGAGCATTTTACCTCAGAGAGATCCATCAACGTTAGGGTTATTTTTTTTAACAAAGAACAAAGAAATAATGTGAGTAAGGCATTGAAACCTACGTCACATCCTTCCATCAAGTCTAGAAAGCCGCTGAGATAGTACTTTCTAAAGATTTTAAATTTAAATATTAAAAAAGCCGTTTCCACGGACGTTGCCGTATATATAAAAATTTCTTCGTAAAGTTGTTAGATATTATTGTATTTCGCCTTTCGGTTTTATAAAGCAACTCTACCGAGAAATTCAGTCCGCAAGATCCGTGGAAACCCCTATTCAAAACTTAAAATCTTTCTAATAAAACTTGTAATGAATCTAATTTGGTTTTTATAGAGTACCTTTGTATATTATGAGTTTAAATACTGTTGTACCCTTGGTACTTCTTGATCACTGTTTGTACTTCGCCAGCTTTATGACGGCATGAATCTATTTTGTAGCTTTTCTTGAAGTACAGAAGTAAATGGAACTGACGAAACGTAGTGTAAAATATTTTTCTGCACGGCCTCCTAGGCAATTGACCATATCACATTAATAATGATGTTTTTTCCAGGCTCTTGACGCGTTGAGGGATCGAAGCATAGTATATCTCAACAGATCTTTAACTCTGCTGAAACTGGGTCTTTGTCAACGAGCATTAAAAGATGCAGAAATGGCTTTACGTCTCATTCCAAACAGTCTGAAAGGCCTCGTGTATAAAGCTGAGGCCCATTATAAGCTAGGTGAATTTGAAAAATCAGACGAAGCTATTCTAGAAGCATGTGAAGCACATCCTGATCAAATAAAATTAATTAAAGGTAGTATAGTCTAGATTACTTTTCAAAATAATGATTACTCCTAAAGAAGAAAACAAACTTATCATAACTGTGATTTACAGATCTTCAAAAGAAATGGACTAACTCCTGGAATATTGATGAAATGAAATGAAAGCTTCGAGCATTTGATATTCTGTAAAATAATAACAATAAAGCCAATGACGATTGTAGTTATTGTATATTTAATTCTATATTTTAGAACCCATATTCAATAACGAAAAGAGAGATACACCGTATATGAGCGCCGTCCCAATGAGAGAGGGCCAAATCAATCTTTATTTTCGTAATTTCAGTAATATGGTGCTTAAATATACATAGAATACAGTTAAGAACCGTGTAAGGGGAAAGTTAAGAAAAGTTTCATTGGGGAAAAGGACATTTAGAGACCGTATTATTCGCGTTACTATCATGAAAACAAAAGTAGAGATAAAATCAAGCTTTGTGTAAGATACAAAAAAATAATATACTAAATCAGCCATTAAATTTATGTATATCAAAAACCTTTTGCATTATCCCTTGTTTTCCTAACAGCAGTATAGACAAGAGTATATTCCTGAAAAAAAAAAACAATAACCTAGAAATAAAGCTTTTATCTTCAGTTGTGATTTATTGATCTTAATAAGATAATGTCATATTATGAGTATATTAAGGATGAGCAGATCCGTTTGTTCATAAAGAAACCAACATCGAATCTTTACCTTGAGTCATGAAGACATTGAAGTCAACAATGAAAATCAATCAATAGTAAAAAATGTGGCTGAATGACGTTGTAAGGTAAGTGAAAGGAATAAATGTTTAATTTGGTCAATTATAGACCTCATAGTCCTAAACTCGAAAAACTAGTAGTATCTAAAATATTGTTTGGCCAATGTTAAAAAAGAAACTAAAATCTTAACATTTGGACTAGAGCACTACGCTATATATCCTTAAATAAAACTGCCATCCCTTTTACCTTTGCAATGGGTTATTGTCTGGTTCGAGAGCAATACCTTTTTCATTTTTTCTTCCCCCAAAGAAGGCTCTGTTACCGTCGATATATTAAATAAGGGAGAGCTTAGTAATATCCAAGACCTAATGATCTTATAGGTGAAGAAGATTTATAGTAGTTCGGTTCCTTGTTATCCTTCGACTGTGCTGGAACTGACGACGTAGGTTGGCAGTCTCAGCGTAGGTATCGATTTATTGTTTCTTTGACATAGAAGAAAATAAATTGAGCTTACATTTGCTTGGTTTTTCATGTTTATCTTCAACCAGACATAAATAACTAATAACAAGCTTTACGAACCAGATGACTTGATGCTTTACAAAATTTCGCCAAAGGATCACAACCCAAACCTGTAAGATCACTCCTGACGCAATTCTCCCACGTATGTCTCGGTCTAACCCTCAGCCATTGCCAGTTGGCCTTATTTTTAAAACCATGAGAAGTTGTTCACCCTTCAACTTAATGGCTGCGTTTCACATCCATCAAGAACAGTTGGTAGGATGGTAGTTTTGAAAATTCTAATTTATAAGTTTCGGGACAAAAAGCGCTACGCGAGTATTGCCGATACCAACAAATAGCAAGCATTTCCTGCCTTTAACAGCGCCTCTGTTATGTATTATACTCAGATTCCTAATGAAAAACTCTAGAGTCAAATTCAATGCTGAATTCTTGAAATCGAAATAAAGCTTATGAATTACCTCCCTCTCAGTATTCTATTTTTTCCCTCTAATTTATGGCCCAAGAAAAATAGTTGATCGATAGTTTCGCCTATAACAGCATTGGTAATTTCCGATAATTTTCTTGGTATGCAGATAATTTTCCGTAATTTGATTGAAGTGGCCATCCTAGTTGTTAAGAGATAGAACAACTGCTCTAACCTCAACAACCTGGGGCGTTTTCCAAAAATAACTCGACAGATCTACTCTTTGTTAAGAAGGTTTAAAAAGGATAAGGAGACTGTCATAAAATAAAACATAAACCACCGAAGACTTATTTTACTACGATTTAAAAACATTTGAAAATCTCAAAGATAATACAATGGCTGCAATATGTTGAGTCTGCAGGTTAAGCAACCTTTTTTGTCACAGTATAATTTCAAAATGCATTTTCTTACTATCTAAACTAATAACAGATGTAAACTATTAATGTGCACATATGATTTAGTTAACCTTACAAAAATACTATTGTTTTAAGTAGCAGATTAGGTATAGATTATCAGTCAAAGACAAATAAGTTTTTGTTTTTTTTAATTTACAAAGAAAAGAAAATCTATTTGTGAAAGAATCTTAGCAATATCCTATAATGGATGAGACTAGTAAGCTTTACAAAGTATGCTCAGAAGGTCCTAATTACCAAATCCCTAATTATGAGCAGCCTCCAGACCCACATAAGATGTTCGCTATTGACAATTGTGGAGCATTTTTAAGTCAGTTGATTGGATATATTGATAAAATTAATTAATTTATTGAGCTAAATACTACAAGCATCATTATGAGCTACGGTTATTATTGTTGAGGTAAATCCTACATTTCAGCAACACACCACCTTGTTCTGGCCTTAAATAATGTTAAAGGACATATTTACATTTTAATATTTTGTTTGATTCATATATCCTATGCCATGTGTTGTTTTTTTGGTTTTTCATGCTGTTTTAAACTAAACACATTTTTCGATATTTCAATAAATTTTCTAATAGCTTAGTTACTCCATGATTATTTTTTAAAATATACTAAGTGTGTTCATTTAATACAAACAGTGTTGTAAATACATGTAGTTCTAAATTTGATAAAATACTTTAACAAATAGTTTCTTTGAACCACCTGTTTCTAATTCATTTCACTCACTAACTGAGGAAATTCATAATGAATATCCCAGTAGTTCCTATAATCAGTTTGATTCGTAAACCCTCCATGCCTTGCAAGAAATCGTGAAACATTATGATGCCATTTTGTGTATCCAATAATCAAAAGTGTATGCCAGGAAAGTATTTTACCAGGATTATCAAGCAGTGTTGCACAGCGATTGTTTTCTGGAGAATCTCAAGCTCTCATTTAAAGAATATATTTTTTTATATTAATTTGAAAGATAGGTTGCTGAAATGTAGTTTAAGCTGTGATCTATATAATTACATATTTCATCTAAATTTTAAACATAGGTTAACCCATGCTAGATTAGAAATCATTAATAACTATTTTTTAGTCAAATTCATAAGTATCTAATGGGTAATTGAGTATTGCCTGATTAATAATTTGACCTATGTTCTTTCATTTCTGAGTGTTCTGACATTTCCTAGATCAGGGCTTTGTAGCATACCTACCACCAGCATAAAACTGCAGTCTTATTAATACATTGCACGGCGGAAATTTGTTTATATAATTTAGATTTGTAAATCATATAATTTCTGAGAACATTGAAGTAGCGGAGATTATAAATTGTGAACAGTAATCATCTTGCTTGTGAATGGATTATTTTATAATACTATCTTCATCATGACTGGTGCTACAACCGGCTTAGCCTGCCTGGGGTTCCTCTTGCAGCCTCCACCATAGCGCTCTGTCTTGTAATGCAGCTTAAACAACCTGTCTGTTCAAACTATCTTGAAATGACTTCAATCAGCCAGAGGTAGCATTGTGTTGTTAATGAAAAGCCGGGGAAAAAGAAGAATTATACCAATATAATGTAAATTCCAATCAACCACTTGACAATAATTTTATAGTAAGCATAATTATGCTCTATTAAATATATTTGTTTATTTGACATAACTTTATGCTTACTATGGCTAATCATGTGATGCTACATCGGGAGTCTCTTAAATTTCGACTATCCAGGTATAATTAGGATAGGGATCTTTAACCAGTAACTGACACCACACAGGCTTAGGAACACCATTTAATAAACCACAGAATCACCTAGGTTTATTTACTCCCTTTAAAAATGTAAAGGCCGCCTAAGTTATTGATTTATTAGGCTAATCACACACCACAGGTGACCCCTATTATTTATGCTTATAAGAGAGAAAGAAAAATGTTGTGAGGTAAATTTAATACTAATGGGTTAAGAATAAATTTTTTTCAGGAATGGTGAGTACCACAAAGGTTATTAAAAATAGTTTGTGGTCATATCAACTTTCCTTCTTGGATAGCAAAATAGGCACAATTGGGTTCACTTTAATATGAATGTCTCCACACGTTTCTCCTATCACAAGAAGTTAGGATCACATTATATATACAAGCTTTCAACAATACTAGCCTTTTCATCAACTGTCACTGGTTGCAGGTAAAGTTGGTAAAGATTTGCACGAAACCATAAAAGAGCAACAAAAACATAAAAAGAAAACTAATGAAAAGAAAGATGTATACATGAGAGAAGGAAACAAGGCTTATAGGGAAAGAGATTACAAGAGAGCCCTAAAGAATTACAACAAAGTATGTATGCGTACAATAAAGTTTAATTTAATTTATAGCAATCAGATATTTAAAATAACAAAGGTTCAATTTAGGCGATAGATTTAGTAATGGACAGCTGTGTGCTCTACACTAACAGGGCTATGACCTACCTTAAACTTGGAAAGCCACGCAGAGCCCTTGTAGACGCTACGAGCGCCTTATACTGGAATCCTGAAAACCTTAAGGCATTAATTTATAAAGCACAGGCATTGTATTTGACGGGAGATGTAATGGAGTCTGATCTCATAGCGGCAAAAGCATGTGAAATTCATCCAGGAAAAGCTGACACTATAAAGAGTATGTAGTATTATTTATATTCTTTAAAATGTTCTCCAAAAGCAAATAATAATGTGATTACTTTTTTTACTTTTATTGAGACTAGCATTTGCCCGTGGCTTCACTCGCGTGGAATTTGGTCTGCCACATAAAGTTTCGTGACAGATCATTTTAAATAAATAATTTAATTTGTTTTAACTAAGTTACATCCAAAATTTCAGATGTATCAGAATCCTGTGAAAGGAAAAACAGACAAACCTGGGTGGAATTATCCAAATTCCTTTCTTAGTGCGCATTTAAGCTATACAAAGAATATATTGGCAAATTTCAAGATGCTAAGTTCAGTGGTTTCTGCTAATTAGCCTATGTCCTTCCCCAGGCTTGAGATTATCCATATCAAATTTCATCACAGCCATGAAACATACATTGACACAGATTAACAAACGGGACGGACAGAAGTTACTTTCGTTTACTGTTGTTCGTGTCAGTTACACACATATACAGCATTTTATATGTATAGATTAACATTATTTCATTAATTTATATAAGTTAGAATATTAATTTTTTATTTAAAGCACAAACTGTCATACTTATGTGTTTTTTTTTAATCAAAGGTTTTCAAGAAAGGGAAAGGTAGGAAGATATATAAACAAAGAATTAGTATAAAATTTAATAGCACTACCAGAGTCAATGTAATATGAACTAGGAATAGCAAACACATCACATGTCTAATTTTTTTTTTAATTGTATTTATTCAATGATGTAAAGAGTAAATTGTATTCGAAAAACAGTACTTTTATACTTGAAGGAATACGAAAATTTTATTTCATAATAAATTACTACCAAGAATAAATTTCAAATTAAATGTTCATCATCTAATGTGGTGTTATAAATAGTGGTAGCCTAGATTTCAATATAAGAATGAAGTAAATATGCTAAAACCAAAAATAAATACAAAACAAATTGCAAGTACTTCAATGATTTCAGAAAGAAACGCGTCCACAATGTTTAATTTTAATTAAATTTAAAAACTACACTGAAAATTATTTATATTAGTTTAGTTCAGATCCAATGGTTTGAAAAAAATACATCAGAAAACTAACAGAGGAATTTAATATATTTTTTTCATCTCAAGTAAAATGTATAGAAATGAACATGGCTGTATCTGCCATTCACAGTTCATGTGCATTTGTTCCTAAGCTTCAGTGTTCTCTCCTATATTACAACTAAAACATAAATAACTAATATTAAATTTCATTTTATGATGACTGCATTAATCCAGGTTTCTTCATTTCTAATTGTTACAGGGATACAAAAGGAATGGGGGAATTAAAAAGAAAAGGGCAATCCTCTGTGCACTTACAGCTTTTGTCAAAACTTTTCAAACTAATGTAGTGTTTATGGTATAAGACGAACATCATGAAATGTTAAAGGCAATGAATTGAAAAAAATGGTGATTATAAAAAATAAATAAGTTTCATTAACAACACTTTTATATTATCATTGGTAGTATCTAATGTAAAATAATGTGCCTTTTCTGAAAGTATGAGGAACTGAAAACGATAACCTTGGTCATGTTTGCTAAAGCTGAAGTCATGTAGCTGCTTTTTAAACATTAAATTGGTCGCATTTAGGATCCTTAACTAACTACATCAAATATTCAGTTTGTTTTTGGGATAGAAAAAGGAATTTAAACTGAACGTAAATCCAAAATAACAAAATTTTCAAATATCCCACTCTGTCTTTGGATCTCATATATTACAATAATATACTATATATGTATATTTAACACTAGATACTTATATAAAAGATACAATTCTAATAACACTTAAAATTTTATTTTATTTGAAACTTTTCTTATCATGAAAAGATTGATATCGGATTCGGCCCAAATCAGCAACAAACAGGGCCTCAAGGTCATTATGGATTACTTTGTTCGTAACAAAGTAAGGAGCATTGAGGATTTTACAAAGGATTTTTGATTGTAAGGATTGAGTACCAGAGGAATTCGATGGCTTAGTAGAGCCCCAAACCTCTATTCCGTAAGTCCAGAAGGGTCTAATGTTTATCATGTATATGAGTCTTTTGTAATTAGTTGGGAGCTTAGAGCTTTTGCCTAGTAAGTGTTGAAGTAGCCTGAAATGGCGAGCTGCTATTTGAAACTTGGAACTATAAAGTACAGTTCTGGAAAAAATAAATTTAAAAAACTAGAAATATAAATGTTATAAACAAGCCAGGCAAAAATGCCAAAAAATTAAGCAACTACCGCCCCATTAGTATACTACCAATCGTAGGAAAACTATTCAAATCAGTTATCAAATTGCGCCTCTCTTCTTATCTTCAATCTATAGGTATAATCCCAAACTTTCAGTTTGGTTTTCAACTCAACCATTCTACGTCACAGCAATTATCAAGATTATCAGAGTTCATAGACAACGAATTTGAAATGAAAAAACACACGCTGGTCGCATTCCTAGACTTTAAACAAGCATTTGATAATGTTTGGCACACCGGTCTCCTCTACAAACTCAAAAAAGCAAATTTTCCAAAATACCTCCACGATATCACATGTTCATTTCCAAACAATCGATCTTATACAGTTAAAATAAACAACACTAATTCGACCATTAGACCAATCAGTCCCAGTACCCCACAGGGTTCTGTTCACTCTCCGATCCTCTTCAACTTTTATGTTCATGAAATCACACAGTCCCCACTTACCTACATAGCTATGTTCGCTGACACAGCAGTATTCTCGCAGAGTGATGCCATAATTATATCCAGGAATACCCTTCAAAGTCACCTTAATGAGTTAGAACAATGCTTTTATGAATTTAAAATTCATTATTAAAAAAACTATGTAAGGTTAGGAATAGCCGATTTGGAAATAAAGTATATATATATTATAAATAAATATTATTAGTAATATAAATGGAAACAGGTAATCAATGACGATGTACCCCAGTATTGAGGTAGCTATCCAATTTATTTAGGGTTGGTTTACCGCTAAACCTATAGAATATTTTTTATTAAAAAAGGTGTGAGCCTAGGCAGTTCTTGGAAATACCTATCCATGTCCATTTATACAATACCAGCACCTAACAGTTTCGGTACCAGACACATCAGTATGACTACCAATATTTTAAAAACTATACTGACTGAAAAGAGAGTCAAGAAGCATCTCACTTACTCAAGAAATGCCAACTGAAGATGTCTTCAGAACAGACAAAGGACCAACCATTAATTTGATCAAGTTATCAATAAGGTTTGTTCTTCCACTGAAACTTAGTGGTGGCACAGAGAAATGTCAGTAAGAGTGAATAAGGTATTCATATAAACAGGCATAAATTATTTTTAGATTTATTATTAAGCAGTAAAAATCTAATAAATTTAAATTAATCAGGTCTGCATAGGATCAGGAATTTCTTTTCTTTCAGTAAGTGCTCTAGGTTCATGAATAAAGACATCCAAATGTATACCCTGAAATAAAGATCTAATATAAAACAGTTTTTCTATAAATAAAAGCTGCCCTTCAAGATGACAGTTCATAAATGTTATTATACAAAAGCAAACTTACCCACACTACTTTGTTTCTCTACATACCTCCATGTTATGTTGGTCTGGAAATAATCCATGACATAATATGTCTTATCATGTAATTTACCCAAACTACTAAAAAAAGAGCTATTGTAAAGGACCAAAGTAGTTAATGATTTGGAAATTGTACACTCATGCATATATAGTAATTTAGACTGTAAGAAAACATAAAATTCAAATATGTCTTTTATTGGTTTTTTAACCCTGCATCGGTCACAGTCTAGGAGAGGGATATATTGGGCACCTCACAAAAATGGCCGCAGTATCCATGGTTTGTTATTTTCAGATACCCTCAAGCATGGAACTCATTTATAGGGAATTATTAGGCCTCCATTTATTCAGGAAGTCAAAATCCTCGAATCAATTATCTGCAGTGATATTCCCAATGCTGCAGAATAATAACAATAATATATTATACAATAACGATCCCAATTGTTATTCTCATAAATATATCGTATGGTTTGATGCTTAGCTGGAATAAACCATTATCTGCATATATCTCTAAATACAGCATGTACACCAACCTTAAATCAATAAGAGCAAACTTACTTGTTTGGCTTTGATGGTATATTTTGACAAAAAGACAGCATACACAGAAGTAGGCAGCATTTCACCAATCACGAAGTTTTTCACTCAGAGAGTAAAAGTTCGGAAAATTTTCAATAAACTTTCAAAAGTTTGCAAGCAGTCATATTCTTTACATTGAGATTTGGAAGTTCTGTTATCAAAATGAAGGCATCATAGTAAGAATATGTTTTGTCTAGCGCTCATAACGAAACCAAAATTTTCACATTGTTCCACTTCATTTTCAGACTAAATGTTTCCCTCTTCCTTGAGATTTTCAGAGGTTGCATGATCTGGTTAATTTTTAATCATTTGCAATCACACAATTTTTCGATCCCTATAGAGATCTTGTAGCAAGAGAAAAGAAGGAGAATATGAAATACTGTACTACTAAAATATTCACTAGCGCACATGAACTGTAGAGGGTTGATGAGTCAAAATGCTGTAAAAATTAAAATTGACTAGGGCACAAATCCACAGAGAGCCCCATAGGCTCAGTTTCCAGATATGATAACATAAGTAACATAATTTTCAGAATAATAAAACATGTTTTTTTTCACTTTCTAATAAAAAATGTTAAAAATAAAGACTTTAGAATTTGTGATATACTTGGTTAGTGATAGATATTTGGAGCAATGTACAGCCTCCTAAAGGGGCCCATACACGATCGGTATTACTGACAGTATAGTCAGATTTTTCCTAGTGTCTAAATGAGAGCTTCAGAGGTTTTTATCACAATCCGGCTAACGGAGAAATTAGCGTTGAAAACTTTAAGTCCTCAAAATTTCGGGATCTTGCTAAATAGTGTAGGGTAACTGCCAACCACTGTTTTGGGCATATACATTCCCTCATATTTGTATCTTGTTTTTTAATATGAGGAGAAACCATATTTAATAAATTATTGAACACGTTTTCATCCATCCGAAAATAATTATAGTAATCTGATTGTTCCTTTACTGAAATCTCGTTGATTAAGTTTAAATGGTTGAACTTATCCCTGTCCAATAGCCAATCCTTCACCCACAAGCGTTTTTCCTCTTCTTTTTTTTCCAATGCCATGGCGATCACAATTGCTAAGCACGCTCTATCCATTAAAAAAGTAGGTATAAATCTGCGTCAGAAAAAGATGACAGTTCTTATCGCGAGCTAACTGTGAACTGAGTTTTTTTTATTTATTTATTTCTGATTTTTACATTAGTAAAATACAGAGAGAGTTTGTTAGAAGTTTTACAAAAATAATAGAACATAAAAATAACAGAATAGTAAACATACATAAAAAGGAAGTATATAATTATAATACTAAACATTGTAATGAAGATAAAATCAAAAATATAGAGTCAACACTACATCAAAATATGGAAAATTATTTAAATATTGACAGTAATATTGATAGTGTATGGCGTAAAAATACTGAAGGGTGGTTCCTCAGTATTTTCGACATTCCAATACTGTCAGTAATATTGACCATGTATGAGCCCCTTAACTGGCTCAGGGTCTACTTCCAATGTTCCCAAAAATATTTCTAGAAAGTAGGGAAACTATTGTAGAAGACGAGCCAAATGGTGCACTAATACAAATTACCAGTGCCTGTCATATGGGCCATGACATGACTCATACAAGGTTAAATAACTTGAAAAAATCTTATTTTTTTAATTACTGCATTTAATCAGATCACTCCAAACTATATATAATTCATAAATAATACATTAATATAAAAATACCTGTGTTTCTGCAGCTCTGACAAAAGAAGAATTAGAAGTTGTAGTTAGAGCTTCTATAGCTTGACCAGTTCCAAAAACAGCAAGCGCTCTTTCCTTAATTTTACCTTTTATTCTCAATTTTGTAGAAGGTATATCATTAACTACAGTTATTCTTGATAATAATTCTTCAGTTCTTTTCTTTTCACCTTCACCACCCAGAATGTCCACAATTGCTTTAAAGTTGGACACAGCAGTTTCACAGGCATACAACTTCTTACCTGGGACAAAACATAGTTGTAAAAATATGAAAAACACATAATTCTATATGATGACATAAAAAGTTGTTTCGATTACTAAAACCTAACAATATATAATTTTTTCATCAAGGGGGTTACTACACATGGTTATAGACAGATTTTACTTCCAACGAAGTGCATATATAAAATTAATAGCTCTGAAATCTTGAAGAACAGTCAAATTATCTAAAATATCTGGAACAGCATTCAACTTAAGAAAAGAAAATATCAAATAGATAGCTATCAAAATGCATCTAATCCATATAATGTGCATCCCCTAATTGTTAAATGAAGTTCTTCCCATCAAAAATAGAAACAAAGTATAATGACACATTATTAAAAAAATGAAAATGTAACCTCATGGCTTATATATCTATACATATTTTAAAACAAAGTCCTCGGCCGCATTTGTTCGCTGTAAACTCAATAACTACTGCACGGATTTTCAAGCGGTTTTCACCAATAGATTGAGTAATTCACCAGGAAGGTTTAGGTATACAATTTGTTGAGATTTTGTGTAAATGGGTTGGAATATCAATGGGATTCACCAAAGACGCTGCCTAGTCCCGTGCAATAATTTTACGTGCAAGATAATAAATTCGTATATAAAGAAATATTTGGTTTTGTTTATATTTTTAAAATTTCTATATAATAAAGTATATTAGCTGAGATGGGAAGAAAGAAAATCAAGACTCCCAAAGAAGCCTAACCAATGATATCCGTGTGGTCCTTAGTAGCCGGTACGTGATAAAAAAAAATGCATTACACAGCCTAATTATGTAGGAATAATATGCCTTATTATCCGAGCAAAGCTGGGGTGGGTCGCTAGAAAAGGATAGATATATAAACAATAACTTTACATATTTTAATAAAATTATATATATTGATTCTTTGTTGATTTTGGCATGCTTCAAAACAAATTACAAATTACCAGTTATTAACATTTAATGAGTGCACTATTAATCTAAATTAAAACATGAAAGAGAAATAAATAAACATAAGTAAAGTAACCAAAAATGAAATTAAACAATATTTTACAAAATATTAATTTATTAAGTCATGCATAATTACAACATGTACTTGCACATATTTCATGGCTAATATTCAATGTGGGCCCACTAATTAACTATCAGTCTTTTTACATGCATAACAAGACAACAGAACAAAAATATAATTTTATTAAAAATAATACTTATTCTAAATATATATTTAATCAAATACAATACCTGTGAACAAATTATCCAGAATCGGTTTAACATGTATCTTCCTCTCACTTTCAGCTTGCTGACTTAAAACTTTACCTCTCACTTTCCTGTTGGCATGACCATTAGTCAATGCAGACACATAGGCAATCATTGTGGAAACATCTAAATTAATTCTATCCACCTCCCTTCAGAGAAAAAAACACTTATACAAAAATTAAAATTCTATAAAAAGAAATGATAAATATAATAATAAATACCAATTCAGCTGATACGGTTCTATCTTTAACAGTTCTGAAGCCTTATGCTCATTTTCACTATCGACACCTAATATGTTGCCAGAAACATAAATACCAATTGAGCTTAGCTCTTCAGCTAAATCAATCTCAATACCTGATGCAAAATAAAATTCAACCTATATTTTATTAAAAAAAAAAAAAGTATATATGTACATATCAGAAACTTAACCAATATTTTAAAAATATGAGAGCTTAATTGATTGTGTTAATTTTTATTTTGTTATGTGTTAATTTTTGTTTTGTTGTGTTCAATTTGCTTTTGTTTATTGCACAGTTTTGTATATTCTTGTCTTCCAGTAACAATACAGCAGTCCTAATGATGTATACACTACCCAACTTCAGCTTGGGAGGGTAATTTAAATACGGTGTTTAGCCTGACTGATTATAGGTATGTGAAAAAAATGGATACCAGACTTTCAAGTTTGACGGCATAACCTATTCTTTGAAAATTTTGAAACGAAAATTCTAAACAAACTTGGCATTTAACATGTTTAATATTTTTGTTGGAGGATCGGTATAGTTATTTTTATAGCAAACTGATCGACCGATTTTTAACGCTCAAATAATTCAGTGAACTCTTATGAATGTCTGTCAGCTCAAAACATTAAAAATATTTCATATTTTAAGAATTTCCCACTTCTTGTCGATGCTTTTTTTAATATAATTTATAACTTCTTAAAAATTAAAAAACATTAAAACAAAATTTAGTTTAGTAATAATAAATTTTCGATTTCAAATTCTGTTCGCTCTAAGCAGTGAAATATCCTTACTTATTGGGCATACAGGGTTGTAAGTCAAGATGGTGTATGAAAATAGGGTCTGGTAATTTTGTAGTACAGTGTCTTATAAAACACTGCTCTATGTGACACTATTTTGAACATTAGGACTACTTAAGTAAATAGGGTAAAGGTCATTGAGGAGGTAGCTTACCCAGTACCTATACCTTAAGATACAGAACAGTCAGTCATTGGCAAGATGTGGGCAACTATTCTTTCTTTGTAAGTAGATCTATAATTTAACTAGTAACTATGATCAGTACAAAATAAATATGTCATTCAATCAAATGAAAAAGGATCTCTATTTAATAAACAACTCCTAGTCAGTCATCCTTAGGGGAAGAGACATACGTCTCTTGTTCATTAATGATACTTAATATATCTTAAGTATAACGATCTCAGGGTGGCATCCCATTTTATTATTTAAATATTATTCAGATCAAAAAATCTGCTTTTCCTTGAGATCATTGCGTGGTCAGTGAAACCAATATAGCAACACGTTACAGCATCTTACAGATATATTGCTGCCTGTGCGTTCCGAAATACAAAAAAAGCACCTTTAAGAGTAAACAAACTGTAATAAATTTATAAATCGAATAAAGAAGTCTTGATTTCTGTTCGAATTTGGTAGGTACCAGACTAGAACACCAAGTTTCATGGATCTCAAAAGTTGCAAACCACATGAAATGTGTATTTACTTTAAGTCTCATTGGAGGAAGAAAGTAGAAAGAAATTTTTTTTCACTATCATTCCTAACCCCAGTCTTGGTGAGTTGCCAACAGAAGGCTGAAGGGCCTCATACAACCCTTTAGGAGAAGATAATCATTTGCAGTCTTTGCGGTTTTCCCCAGTCGGGGGTCACAGATTCAAGTCCATAACACGCTCGACATTGCTTAATTGTGATTACCTCTGAAAAGTCCTCTAGTCTGCTCAGCCACCTCATTATAATTCATCTTAACTTTGAATGAGTCTCATAGCAAAGCTTACTTTGAATTTAAAAGCTAGTTCATATACTAAAAAAATTTATTTAAATCTTTCATAATAACATTAATTTTATGAATAATTACATAAATAAATGTTATTTTGGTATTTATTCCACAGGTTGTCACTTTGAGTTGAGTCACAACAAGTTTTAACTATCCAACCATTTCCCTTTCAATATTTTCCAAAAATACAAGTTATCATGAGTTTTAGTATGGAAAAGAGAGTGTAATTAAGGGAAAAGTGTATACTTTGGTAAGCATTTCATCTATAAATGAGCGTTTGAGCAAACATATATCATCTATAATTTGAAATAGTACTTTAAACCTTTATTTTTTGATGCAATGATTACCAAAATCTACTCATTATCCATAATTACGTAATCTTTTCCATAATAAATCTTACAATAACTTGTATTTTTGAAAAATATTAAAAATAACACGAATAAAATGTTAAAACATGCTGTAACTCAACTCGAAGCGACAACCTGCAGAACAGGTAAGAGTAATTACATTAAAATAAATACCATAGGAGGCTTAAATAATACAGCATTCTGTTTGCCACACTCTAGGTATTCTTCAGCATGATCTATAATAGATTTTTGTTGATACTCTCCTTCACCTTGAAAAAAATGAACAAATAAGCAACTGCAATCATAGCTACTGACAGGCCAAAACAGTAATAGCTTAAAATAATTATAAGTCAGAAATTACAAAATTATTGATATTGCTAACAGAATACCTTTAGATATTTGGCTCAAAGCTTTCGGGTTTCTTGCTACTACTTTTATCCATTTTGTCTTCTGATCAGTTACAATATCAACATAAATTTTTTTCTTCTCAATCAAATTATTATCTAGGTGGAAAAGCTCCAAAACTGAGATGCAGTTTGGATCATTTATAACACAGTTAACAAATGCTTCATAATGATGTAAATTTGATGATGCAATGTGCTCCTTTTTAAGTCTATTTGCTTGCATAGCCTAAAACAAAACACTAAATAGTGTTTGTGCCTTCATAAAATAGGAAATGGATCTTTGTCAAACATACTTTTTCTAAACAAACTATTTCTTGGCGAATTTTACTTTTGAGTTTATTAGCACCCTTGATAGGGGACGGTATGCCATCCAGTAATTTTAAAAGATAATTGCCTAATTCCAGGATTTTTACGTATTCAGTATCACATATATCTGATTCCATCATTCCTTCAATATTTAATGAAACAATTAAGAAATGTTTTTAAAAAATAATACTCAAGTTACAAATAAAATTATATTTTCTTTTGCAATGTTTGAAATTATAAGGCATATGGCTTTCAAACTTAAATCATCTGACTTCGACAGATACAAATAATCATCTTAAGGGATAAAACTGTTAACCTCGAGTCCAAAGAAGTGTAACTAGGCTGGATACAGATATGTACAAATAAACCAGCAGAACTGCTCTTAATGCAATTACAATTACCATTCACATACCAAACACTGTGATCTGGATTTGCAAAAATAAAAATATAATTATAAGTAATAGTAATTCTCTACTTTGGTATACACTCTAATTGTGAGCCCCATTAATAATCCCGAGTTGAGCCAAAGTAATTACGATTATTTGTTATAATAATTTAATATATTCCATTACACACTGATGTATTCGGTATAATTAACAAACAAATAAAATTATTTAGTGCTGGAATAGCTCAAAAAATGTTTTTCGAAACATGCCTAAGTTTCATTGAATAGAATGCAATGTTTTTAAAAATGCGATAAAAGTAATATAATATTACTAAGTACAGAAAAACGATTATAATGACTTCAACTGTTGATAAATTCAATTATTAAGTAACTTTAATTGTCGCTAAATTACTTGGCGTTGCCAAGGTATTGTATAGGAAAGTTTCTAATGGTAGGTGCTGTAGTTACAAGATGCGCCAGAAGAGATCGAACAATACGTATCCACGTTGGATTTATAATATGTAATAGTATTGAAGATAAAAAAGACGTCAAAAAAAAGATGATTGGAGCATCTAAATCACATCCCGCGTGCTGATGTCCTGTTTGTAAACGGGATTCGCCAAAATAATAACGTAGAGATGAATAACCTCTCCGAAAGGAAGTCTCCTCCAGGCGGAACAGTAGAGAACCTGATTATACAGCTGGATCTTTAAGCGCTTCAATTCTCTCCCTTATTTCATTAACCTTCCTTATGACGACCTCTTCGCCGGTTATTAGTATTTTAGCCTTTTTCTGCATATCTGTTAATCACGTACTTACCTCTAGAAAAATTAATATGCAAATCTGATATTTCGGGATACGATTTTCGGTGGGTAGCTTAATAAAATCACTTTCTTGGTAGTGACAGCGCTCACTTTACTTGTTTTTGGCATTTTAAGCAGTTAAAAGATCTTTTACGATTGTAATATTTTAGAATACCTATAGCAAAGAACAGAATTATACTATACATAGTAAGTAAACATCTATAAACTAAACCTTTTATTTTTGTACAAAGAAACAAAGCTTGCAAATATTTTTTTCCAACATATATATTACTTTTAAATATTATTTTATTATGATCAAAGTTTTCAATCGAATAAATACTATTATTTAACAAGTCATAATTGTACTTTTTATTGGGTAATGTACCCGGGGATTGAAAAAACATATCAAACAGATATCTTTTTCCTCACACTGTATCATTATTATTATAACGGCGTTTCAACCCACAAGCGCATCCTGGCCTCGTCTAACACCAATCGCCATGCTCTTCCATCGCTGGCTGTTGTCATCCAGCTGTTAACTCCGGCTTTCTTCGCCTCATTCTCTAAGCATTCTGCCCATCTTAATCTTGACCTACCGACAGCTCGAGGTCGCTGCAACTTTATTGTCAACACCATCCTTGGAGTCCCACTTATTTGCATCCTAGCGACATGACCTGCCCCCCGGAACGGAACATGGAACGTGAGGAGTCTGCCCGGAAAAGAGATGGAGCTAGTGGAGGAAATGGAGAGGACTTCATGTAAGATAAACAAAGATGAAGGGAACAGGAAACTGCATAGATGCTGATAATGAGTTTGTATTGATTTACTCTGGAGTAGCAATACTCGAGAGAGCCAAAGCAAAAAATTGTTGGTTGGAGGATCGTTCGTGAAAGAAAACTTATTCTGAACCTGGACGATCAATATTCCAAGGAAAAGTGGTCGTTAATAGCTGCATACGGACCAAATGAGGACGAACTAACAGATATGAAAGATAAGTTCTTTGAAACATTGCAGAAGACAATGACGATGAAAATGGGAACCTAATGCTGCTGGAGGACTTGAACGGAAGAGTTGGTAAATGTCAAGCTAGTTTTGAAAAAGTGCTTGGTCAATATGGAGAACAGATTAGAAACAACAATGGAAAGAGCTATTACAATTCTGCGTCGCAAATAACATTAATCTGCTTAATACAAGTTCCTCCCACAAAGAAATACATTAATACACCATGGTAGAGCTATCTAGAAATGAAAAGTCTATTATTGACTATATAATAGTGGAAAGATAATTGCTTCCCAGAGCTAGAGATGCGAGAGTAAAACGAGGTGTTACTCGTGGTTAAAATGAGTAACCCAAGCCACAGAGACGCAGTAAATGTAAGAAAACATAAAATAATAGCATGGAGAAAATTAAGGTATTTCAATTGGGAAATAAAAATGTACAGAAGGAATTTGCTGACATGGTGAAAGAAGAAAGACAGCGACTGAGTACGGGGCAATTTACTGATGATTTGGAGGAAGCATGGAGAAACATTAAGACAGTGATCCTGACTGCAGCAGAGGCGGTAGGTGGGAAGGCGGCAGTGATAGAAAGAAAAAGACTACATGGTGGAAGCAGGATTTGAGGGAGGAAGTGAGCTATTTGGGAGAAAAGAATCAGGAAAAATATGAAATGTATAAACTGCAGAGAAAAAAAGTAAAGGAAATGATACTTAAGGAAAAAGAGAAAACCTGGAAAGAATTTGGAGATTTTATGGAGGAACAAGCAAAGGGAAATAAGAAACTGTTTTATAAAGTTTTGAAAAACATTAGGAATGAGAAAGAATGTCCTACAAAGTTTATAAAGGCTAAGGGCGGGCAAATAATAAGTGAAGCGAAAGAAATAATGGAAAGATGGAGAGAGTACGTTAAGGAGTTACTGGATTAAAGGGATAGGAAAAAGGAACCGGAGAAAAATCAAGATAGTATTGAATTGCAACAAGAGGAAGGTGACCCGATAGAAAAAGAGGAAATGTGGGATGCACTGGAAAAGATGAAGATGGGAAAGCAACACGCCATGATGGAATAACACCTGAGATGCTTAGGTACATGGAGGAAGCAGGACATGAATTACTCTTCAGAGTATTAGAGCTGGCTTGGAATGATAAGAAGATTCCGAAGGATTGGGAAATCTCAATCATTATCCCAATCTTCAAGAAAGGAGATATAAGAGAGTATGCCAAATCACAGGGGAATTTCATTGCTAAGTGTTCCAGGAAAAATATACTCACATATTCTAGAAACAAGATTGAGGAAAGAGATAGAACATCAGATGAAGGAGGAGCAGAGTGACTTCCGACCTGGTAGAAGTACTCATGACCACATTTTTACGCTACGCCAAATATGTGAGAAATTCATCGACTACGGGAAAGATACTTGGAAAAGGCATTTGAAAGGGTACTTTTGAATAAAATATGGAATTTTTTCAGAAATAATCAAGTGTCTGAAGCTCTTGTACAAAGAATTAAATCATTCAATAAGACATGCAGGTATTATGTACGAACGTCCCATCATACGTCCGCTGAGTTTGATTTTTTTTGTTATAATTTAAGATGAATTGTTTGAAAAATATCGTAATAAATAAAAATAAAACTGTAGTAATGGACCAAGGAAGAGTGAGAGGAACAGTCCAGGAAGATGAGAGAGTATTGGAGTAGAAGGAACTCTGAGAGTGTGAAGTAGGGATGGGTAGATACTGGATTTTCCAAGGTACAAGTGATACTGATACTTTTACTTGATACTTTTGAATCAATTGGTACTTTTACTTGTCATGGGTAGATACTGGATTTTCCTGTATCTGAATACAAGTGATAGTGATACTTTTCTGTATCTGATACTTTTGTAGTTGAATACAGATATCCCGACTCTTACTCTTCTAATACGCTAAACTGAAGGCTTTCTTGGGGCATCAGTTTTTGTTATCATTTTTAAAGGAAAAAGGGTTATTCGCCGAAATAGTAACCTGCACAAGACATCAAATGATTAAAATCATACAGAATACTTCAGTGGTATCTTCTAGTTTAGACCGTGTCGCTAACTTTTTCGCCAACGTTTCGCCAGACATGCTGCTGACTTCTTCAGGGCAGAAAAGAGAATGAATGACATGCGACATGAGAATGACAAAGTGTTTCGTACTACTTTTATATATTTATTTTGGTGTGTTAAGTTCCTTTGTAGATGTTGACTAGTTTTTAAGAATGATATAGTGTGTATTTTATTCGAACATTTATTGATTGTTGATTTAAATATTATTTATTGATTAATATCTTTCTTTTTTTTTTAATTTTTTACGAACATTTTTGGTCCCACTTAAAATATGAATGTGAATTTTGCCTTGGTCGTTTATTGAATGATTATGACTTAAAGTTACATATTCAAAAAGCACACAGATCTAGGACTTATTTGATGAAGAATGATCTTGAACCTGACAGTGTCAGAAAACTTCTAGAAATGTGGCCTGAGGACATTTTGCTGTACAAGCTAGGAAAATGTTTCATTTGTTACGGGCTACTGGGTGTAAAATGGACTAAACTATTACTTAATTCAAGAATCTAATATTTATTAACAAATTAACAAGAATACAATGAGATTATTAAAAACGACTAAATTATTAAACTAATATCAATTTACAATAACAATATTCTACTAAATGTTATCTATTTCTAAAGTAATATACAAATAATATAAGATATTGTTTATACTAAGTAACTAAACTATTTATATAAATTTGTACAAATACAATAATATTACACTATAGTTTACAATTACAAATTAACACTTACAGTTCGCTAACTAAAGTCCACCGACCGTAAGACTCTTCAAATATGACAACCTGCCACACAGTTTATTACACTTATTACACGGTCACTAATTGTCACTGTTGCTCACTAAGCACTTATTACAGACTGATACTAATACTAACTAACTCACACACACTGCCACTAGTTAACGACTGCTACTCACTGGCTTATTACAGACTCGTCTTATTACTACCGACTGCCGGCCAGAACAGCTGTCCTTTTTATATAGGCAAGGTAGGTCGGGGTGGGGATTTCTCGGAAGAAGGCCGAGAACCGCCTAGACCGACCCAGAAGGATCTACGCCATTCTATAATCTCTTCCGCTTAATCCCATTGTTTGCCTAATCCGCTCTAGGCAGATCAGAAGCCGGTCCTACTTCCCGCTCTGACCGTAACACATTGATCTCAGAAGCTTACTCCGCAGGTCGTCGAGGCTTCGCCGCAGTGCGTCATATGTGGGCTTCTGATCAGTAGCACACTTGGTAACTAAGTAGAACAGGTGTCGTCCTTCGTGCGTATGGTGGAGTGCTTTCCCGACGCGTGGTCCTTGGCGTTCCAGTTCCTCAGTTCCAGCAAACTTCTTCCTGAAGACCGTTGCAATCCCTCGGGAAGTCCTCAGATCTTCGGCTACACAATGGGCCAGAGAATAGTCCGCGGGTAACGAGAAGATATCTCTGTATACTGCCTGAGTTACTCCACGGAAACCTTGTACCTTAGGTTGTGCAACTGATACCTTACTGGTCTCCACGTTGTTGAGGTTCCTGACTTGCTGGTCTTCTGTCGGGCCATGGTCTCCTTTGTAAGGGGCCAGTCTGTTAAAATGGACTACCCTGGGTTTTCCTTTTGGCTGCTTCCTGATTCTATAGATGACGTCGTTTATCCTATTGATGATCTCAAACGGGCCATCCCAGGAGTTCTGAAGTTTAGGTGAGTAGCCTCGCCTCCTTCGAGGGTCATGTAGCCAGACCAAATCTCCAGGTTGGAAGCCACCTTTCTCTGCCCTGATGTCGTAACGCTCCTTCATTCTGTCACTGGCTCCCTGGATGTTTGCACGAACCTTCTCGTGGATATTATCCATCCGCTTCCGTAGATTCGTGACGTATTCCTCTCCGTTAACTTCCTCATTAGGCTTGAACCCGAATTTTAGATCACAAGGCAAACGTAGTTCTCGGCCGAACACCACATTTGCGGGTGTCTGCCCCGTTGCTTCATGGACTGAACTGCGGTAGGCTAACAGGAACAAGTGAAGATACTGGTCCCAGTCTCGCTGATGGTCGGAGACCACTTTAGACAAATATCGACCCATTGTCCTGTTCATGCGCTCCACCATGCCATCCGATTGAGGGTGAAGAGGCGTCGTCCTGGTCTTCCGTATCCCCAGTGCCTCGCACATTCCGGAGAAGACTGCAGACTCAAAGTTTCTTCCCTGGTCAGCGTGAAGTTCCATGGGTACTCCAAACCGGCAGACGAGCTGCTTCACAAGTACGTCTGCAACCGTGACTGCCTCTTGATTCGGAAGGGCATACGCTTCCACCCACTTAGAAAAATAGTCCATGGCCACGAGAATATATTTGTTGCCTTCGTCCGTGACAGGGAAAGGACCAGCGATGTCGATCGCTATCCTCTCGAACGGTGCTCCCACGTTGTACTTCTTCATAGGGGCCTTCCTTCTTCTTGTTGGTCCGTTAGAAGCCGCACAAGTCGCACAACGCCTGCACCAGTCCAACACATCGTCCTTAAGGTTTGCCCAGTAAAAGCGTTCACGAACTTTTTCCAATGTACGGTGAACTCCAAGATGGCCGCCAGTTACACCGTCATGTAGTTCCCTAAGCACTTCGGGCACTTTATTCCTTGGAACGATGAGCTGTAGCCTGCGCTGATCTCCTTCCGCGTTCTCCAATGCCCGTTTCAGCAGCCCGTTGTCCACTAAAATGGAGTTCCATTGGGCCCAGTACGTTTTTACATTCTTCGACATTGGAGCAACATCCTGCCAGGCCGGTCTTCCTCGCCCCGATATTTTCCATTCCTTTATTTGTTTCAAGTCCGGGTCCTCGTCTTGCGCCTTTGACACCTCTGTGTCCTGCCAACTGTCAATAACAACCGTTGTCCTCAATACTGTTGCCTGCTTCTCTTCTTGTCGGGAACAATGTCTGCATTCTTCATCTTCACATGGTCTTCTTGACAGCGCATCCGCATTCCTGTGGCTCGTTCCAGAACGATGAGCAGATTCAAAATCGTACTCTTGAAGGCGCTCGATCCACCTCGCCACTTGTCCCTCCGGTGACTTGAATCGCAGCAGCCACATTAGAGCCGCGTGGTCCGTTCTCAGCAGGAACCTTCTTCCGTATAGATATTTATGGAAGTGCTCTATGGATTTTACTACTGCCAGAAGCTCTTTCCTTGTGACACAGTAGTTGCGTTCCGGAGCTGAGAGTGCTTTGCTGAAATATCCAATCACCCTTTCTTCTCCGTCTTGGAGCTGAGAGAGGACACTTCCAATGGCGATGTTGCTGGCATCTGTGTCAAGTATGAACTTGCCCTCGGGACGTGGATAGCACAGAATAGGAGCACTACTCAATTTTCTCTTCAGCTCCTCGAAGGATGCCTGGCACTCGTGGTCCCAATGGAAAGTCCTTTTCTCCTCGGTAAGCCTGGTAAGAGGTTTTGCGATGTCAGCAAATCCTTTCACGTACCTCCGGTAATAGGTGCAGAGCCCGAGAAAACTTCTAACCTGGTGCTTATCTCGAGGTACTGGCCAGTCGGTGATCGCTGCTATCTTCTCTGGGTCAACAGCAACTCCGTTGTCTGACACATTATGCCCCAGGTAGTTGACTTGCCTTCGGAAGAGATTACACTTCTTCGGGTTCAACTTTAGGTTCGCTGCACGCAGTCGTTCGAAGACCTTCTCCAGATTCTTCAGATGGTGAGCGAAGGACTTTCCCAGCACAATGATGTCGTCTAGGTACACCAGGCATACTTCCCAAGAGAGACCTCTTAACACGTTTTCCATCAGCCTCTCGAATGTGGCAGGAGCATTGCAAAGCCCGAACGGCATTACTGTGAACTGCCAGAGCCCAGTGCCAATTGAAAACGCCGGCTTCTCTTTATCTTCAGGTGCCAATCCAACCTGCCAATATCCACTGCGGAGATCCAAGGTAGAGAAGAGTTTACACCCCTCCAGAGTGTCCAGCGTATCGTCAATCCTGGGAAGCGGGTAACTGTCCTTCTTGGTGACGTTGTTTAGAAGACGGTAGTCTACGCAGAACCTTGTCGTTCCGTCTTTCTTCTTCACCAACACGACAGGAGACATCCAGGGGCTACTCGAAGGCTCAATGACACCATCAGCTGCCATCTCCTTAATAATCTCCTCGGCGTCCTCCCGTTTAGCTAACGGCAGCCTCCGCGGGACCTGTCGGATAGGCTTCGCATCCCCAGTGTTAATCCTGTGCTGGACGATATCCGTTCTGCCCCGTGGTCCTGGTCCGATCTCGAAGACGTCATGCCATCGGATAATCATGTCCTTCACTTCCTCGCTCTGTTCAGGTGAAAGGTCGCGGCATGATTCGTCCAAAAATCCTTTAAGTTCCTCTGGGAGTCCTCGAAGCTCGGTGGGATGACGTTGCAGCTGACGAACCACTGAGGTAGCGGTGGTACACTCCCCGACTGGTGTTCCTTTCTTCAGCGTTACCGGGAAGCTGTTCAGGTTCATTAGCCGAATTGGAGTGATGGGTCCGATCTTGATGAGAGACCTAGCAACCAGTACGCCGCGTCCAACCTCTTGTTCTTCGTGCCTTCCAGGTTCGAGTAGTGCACATTGACCCGCGGGTAGATGCCCTTCGACCGTCCCATGCGTCACGATTTGGCTCCGTGCTGGTAAAGCGGTGTCTTCTGGTAGCAGCACTCGAGCGCAGAAGTCCTTTTCCTGCCGAAGTATGACTTCCTCGTCTCCTAGCGTCATCACACCTCTCGACATATCCAGCTTGATCCCGTACGTGATCATAAAGTCCATACCCAGTATGACGTCCTCATCTATATCTGCCACGAGAGCGAGGTGCTTCAGATGTTGGCCCCCGATGTGGAAGGTGGCATCTGTCTCCCCGTAGACCTTGGCTGGCTGTCCCGTTGCAGTCCGTAATGCCCAAGTGGTCGGTATGATCTTCTCAGCTGGAAGTGTCTTCGAGTTCAAGATCGTCATGCTCGCTCCGGTATCCACTAGAAGACTTCGCAGCTGCCCGTTCACCATCCCATCAACGTAGAAACTGTTCGTTCTGCTTCCTATCGACGCAACTCTGATGGTCTTCCTGGGGGCTTTGACGTTACGGGTTGGACATTTGCTTCTAGGATGTCCAAGCTGGCCGCAGCCCCAACAGCGTATCTCCTTCTTATGGGTCCTGAGAGCATCCAACACTTTCGTCACAATGTCCTCGATGCTAGGGACCACATTAGGTTCCGCTTCTGCTGCTCGAACTCGCGCATGGCCCCGTACAGACTGTCTAACAGCTTCAAACTCCATGGCCTGAGATAATGCGTCTCCCAACGTTTTCGGGCGGGCGAGCTTCACTGCTTGTTGTGTCTCTGGGTCCCGAAGTCCATCCAGGAATTTGTCGACAGCCAAACTCTCGTAGACATAGTCGGTGACCGATGGGTAGGCGTTCCTCACCAGCCGGGCAATATCCGCTTCAAATTCCTGCAGCGTCTCGTTGTCCTTCTGGACCCTGTTTCTTAGCTGTGAGCGATATAGCTGGTCCATGTGGCGGTGGCCGAAACGCATCTCCAGCCTTCTAATCAGCTTCCCGTAGTTAGACCGCTCCGACATGGGCATTCCCTGCAGCACTCTCAAGGCGTCTCCACGCAAGGCCAGGCACAACGCTGAAGCTTGGGTCTCCTGTGACCACCCGTGGATCGAAGCAGCTGTCTCGAAGAGAGTCATGTAGTCCTCCCACGGCGTCTTTCCGTCGAATACTGGAATGGTATTGTGAGTTGGTGGCGCCCCAGCATAGGCAGGCAGAATGGTGTCACGATGGCTGCCCTCGGAGGAATGGTCGGTATCGTTCATCGGTGGGTTGCTCTTACGTCCCTCGAGAGCTTCCATTCTTAGCCTAATTTCGTTCACTTTTTCTCCTAGCCTAGATTCTATATCAGCTACTTTATTATTTACATCGGCTAACTTATTATCTACATTAGCTAACTTATTATCTACATTAGCTAGCTTATTATCTACATTTTCCATTAACTTAGTCTCTAATGTGCCTAACTTAGACTCTAATGTATCCATTAAATCATTTTTTACAGTACCTAGCTCATTTTTAACAGTGCTTAACTCATTACCTAGTTCATTTTTAACATTGCCTAATTCCTTACCTAGCTTATTTTCTACATTGCCTAACTCATTTTTAACACTGCTTAATTCATTACCTAGCTTATTTTCTACATTGCCTAATTCATTTTTAACACTGCTTAATTCATTTTGTAAATTACCTAGCTTATTATCTACATTGCTTAAAGTCGCAGACAACTTGCTTAAATCAGTTTCAAACAGAACGTCATCTGGATTTTCCCCTAACTCTACAAAAAATTGACGCAAGCGATGTTGCAGTACACTTTTATTTCCGGAAGAATCCAGATCACGTTCTTCTAATTCCCGTTTTAAATCCGCAACTTTTAAATCCATCAATTTAACACTTTGAGAAGCCATTTTTCATACAGTAGCCCAATAATTACAAAAATGCAAGACAAAATAATAACAATTACACAAGATCCCACTTCTGACACCAATTTGTTACGGGCTACTGGGTGTAAAATGGACTAAACTATTACTTAATTCAAGAATCTAATATTTATTAACAAATTAACAAGAATACAATGAGATTATTAAAAACGACTAAATTATTAAACTAATATCAATTTACAATAACAATATTCTACTAAATGTTATCTATTTCTAAAGTAATATACAAATAATATAAGATATTGTTTATACTAAGTAACTAAACTATTTATATAAATTTGTACAAATACAATAATATTACACTATAGTTTACAATTACAAATTAACACTTACAGTTCGCTAACTAAAGTCCACCGACCGTAAGACTCTTCAAATATGACAACCTGCCACACAGTTTATTACACTTATTACACGGTCACTAATTGTCACTGTTGCTCACTAAGCACTTATTACAGACTGATACTAATACTAACTAACTCACACACACTGCCACTAGTTAACGACTGCTACTCACTGGCTTATTACAGACTCGTCTTATTACTACCGACTGCCGGCCAGAACAGCTGTCCTTTTTATATAGGCAAGGTAGGTCGGGGTGGGGATTTCTCGGAAGAAGGCCGAGAACCGCCTAGACCGACCCAGAAGGATCTACGCCATTCTATAATCTCTTCCGCTTAATCCCATTGTTTGCCTAATCCGCTCTAGGCAGATCAGAAGCCGGTCCTACTTCCCGCTCTGACCGTAACACATTGATGGCTCCAAGTTTGCTGACAATTATGTGAAAATTTTAGAAAAACATTATACTAGCTGTGTATGTATTTATGTTTTGTTAATATGTTACCATAAAATTAATGTACATTACAACAAAACCAGAGATTGGAGTAGCTCAGTGTGTTGAGTGCTAAGTTGCTATGTTAAAGGTCCCTGTTTCAAATTCGGTTGTGATTGTTAAAATATTTTATCTGTTATAAAGTAGGTACCCTAACTGGGGGATAAAACTGGTGATTGGGTGTGATCTCTGCCAATCACCTCCCAGAAAAATAGTTGACTTAGAAACAGTAGAGTCTCATTATCGACTAAACCTATTAACACCCTTCATGGTTTTTAATAATAATGGTATAATATAGAACTTAACTTTAGATGCTCGTTTAACAATAATTTTATCCCATATTATAACATTAAAAATTGTAATTATTTTCAAGATTTTAACTGTAATAAAATATGTTTGCACAATGAGCCCACGAGGATTTTCCTTAGCCTCACAGGGTCAAGTAATTTGAGCAAGAACCATAGAAGGCACTTTCTTTTGGAGAGCTTGTTCACAAATTAATCCCCTCTTTGTTTCAAAACGCCCGGCTATATTCATAATGAGGCAAATGGATCTGATGAAGCAGGAACGGACTACTTGATAAGGCACAATAATGCTGCAAAGATATATTACTATAAACCTGAAAAAATTTCTTTAAGAAAAAAACTAAATAGAAATTTATTGGGTTGAACAAATAATCGCGGAGTACTGCATAAGCATCAGGAGATTTAGGTGATTCATTAATGAAAGACAATGACCAGCATCATACAATTAGCTGTTCCATGTGATATCTCCTGACCACTAGAGCTGAAGAAATTAGAAAGTGCCAAGAACAGAAGGACACCTGCAGAATTCCAAGATCTCTTGGATCCAATGAATAATAAAAGCTTTTGCTGCATTTAGTTTTTTTCATTCTAGGATGTTTCTGCTACTAATCAAACACTTTTTCTTATCTGAATTATTTTAACCCCTGGTTTTCATTAATGGTTTCCATCAACGTATTTATATTACTCCCAACAGAATCTAATCATCCGCAACACCAAGCTTTGGTATTTTACAATCCAGATTAAACATTTTTCAGTTTACCTGACCCTTTTAATGACTTATTTTGTTTTTAAATTATAAACAATTAATTATAATTTATTATATGATTATATTAAAACTTATTTATGGTGTATTTTCTTTTTTTCCAGGACGGAACTAGAAAGAATTTCATTATTTGCTGTGCTTGTGGATCATGGCTTCTTAATGATGCCAGATTAAATGAGCATAAAAGATGCTTTCATAAGGGCCTTGATGAGGAAGATTTTAAGAAATTAGCTGACCAATATGAAATGTTAGTTACTTTTTTGTATTTATTATTGATTATTGATTTGTCCATATTGAAATGGATGTTTTCTCGTAGAAACCATGAAAACTGAATTTCTGTTTAACCATAGAGCTTATTTGAATAGGTCTTGTTTAGATTGTATATTTCATGATTATTACAACCAAATAACAGTGATTCTCATTCATAAAATATTAGCTGATAGGAATAAAACAATAAACAAACTAAATTGATTCAAAATTAAAATAAGCCAAAATTCACAATTAAACTACTATCTGCAATTAATGGTACTTTCGTATTTATTTATTCATAGCTTTCCTTTAATTTAAAATCTAGATACCATATCTAATTTACCTCTAATGTATACATGAAAATATTTTTGTGTAATATCACTAGTTCCTGCTTTTCTCAGTTATCTATATTATATGATAACCACGATTTTTAGGAGAAGATTGTAATCATCAATATTTTTCCATTAATGTATCTATTTCTCTCCTACTGTGCAAGTGAAATCTTCATGATAAAAGAGTGTTTGCCATTAATATTAAGGCTTAAAAAAAAAAAAAATGTAAAAAACAGGTCAACCCACAGCTTATCTTGGTTTTTACTTATTTTTGGAAAGGCAATATACATTATGAGAATTCCTCAGAATTGAAACAATGATCTTATCAATTTTATTAAATTGCTTAGTACAGCATGTAGTTGTAGTTGTTTATTTAACGTCACTTTATGCTGCTATGGCTAATCAGACGATGCTACAGTGGGAGCTCTAAATTTTGCCTGCCCAGGATTAATTAGGATAGGGATTTTTGCTGGGATTGCTGGAGATCGTATTAGACGGAGGAGTTAAAGAAACTTGGCTTCGACCACTATACGATTCTCCTACAATTCTATAAACCCTGAAAACGGTGTCCATACTCTATAGAGAGAATGTGGGGCAGTGTTAAGAGGAGGAACAAAAAAAGAAAGAGAAACGAGGAGAGAATAGGTAATTGTAACCGTATTTGATCGAGTTCATGTTCCGAGAAAGGAAGAAAAAAAAAAGGGACATATTTAATGAAATATTAAATATTATATCATTCAACTGGCCTGTAGATATGTAAATTACTATTGCATTATTCCGTTAATTATCACCATGTTCCTGTTTTAAAAAAAAATGACTATTGCCTTTTTTTAAATTATTATTATTTTATTGTGTTCAATATGACTATGTTTATTTTTTTAAATATACTACTGTATATTATTGTTTCCGGCACCTTTAGGAACGCTTTTCCGTTTAAGAAATTCCTAAAGGGGAGTGCCTCCACGTTGTACGGCTGGGTGCCCTCTTTCCCTGAGGAAAAGAATGGGAAGAGGGAGCTAAAACGGAAGCCCTCTGGGATTAACAATTCCAGTTGTATCCTGGTCGGATAAAACCGACCCTACATTCACATAAAATACTACGAACAGGTTTCTCATGAAAAATGTTACCCCAGATAAATCAGCCGGGCATTCGGATTCTGGGGGACCCGACAGTGTGAAGTCAGAAATCGGTGAATCGGAGCACTACAAGAACCCAAAAAAAGACCTGGGTGTCTCATGGGAATAACGTAGTGGAGTTCCAGTTGGACCATGTGGCGATATCCAAAAGGAATTATTGAGAAATTCAAAATGTCAAAGTAAAAAGAGGAATCAGGCCATTTTACCTCCCAAATCAAGATGAATTTTGTACCGGCTAAAAAAAATTACAAAAACTATAAGAATTAAAGCAAGTAGAATCGAAAGAGAAATTTTGAGAGAAAAAAGACAGGAATTCAGTGAAAAACTCAAGAAACCAAGCAACTGGTAAGAGGTGACGAGCTTCCTGACAGAAACAGCGGTAGAAATTGCTCCTGAGAAAATCCACAAGAAACATCCTTGGAGGAACATAGAATGCGAAAACGGGTCTGAAAAATTGGGAACTATGGAACCAACAAAAAACCCTTGAGAAAAGAGAACGATATCAAATAGAGAGAAAAACAGCACAGAAAATAATCAGAGAAACAAAGAGAAAATTCCTTAGTCAACAATAGGCCACAGAAAAACCTTTATATCTCTTTTGTCGATTTTGAAAAATCATACTGAAAACCCTGAGGGAATACGGAGTCAATCAAAAGACCACAAACCTAATAAAAGAAAAATCAACAGAAACCGAATCAAAAATAAAATTAAGAGGGAATATCAGCAAACCGTTTCAGATAAAAACAGGTGTGAGACAAGAGGACGGACTTTCACCTGTTCTCTTCAACGCTGTTCTCGACAAAGTTATGAAGACATTATGGGGGAAAGAAACATCGGGAGCTAAAGTAAGAAATCAGTATAGTAATACCCTGGTAAAATGTTTGGCTTTTGCGGATGACTTAGCCCTACTGGCAGATTCGGAGGAAGACCCAATTAGGAAATAAATTCCTTGAAGAAAGTAGCTGAAAAGACTGCTCTTGAAATCTCCGTTCAAAATACCAAATTTATGACTACAGACCCCACTTTAGTAAGAAAGAATTGAAAACAGAATTCGGTAAAATTCAGGTGGTTAAAAGTTTTAAATATCTGGGCGAAATAATAAGCAGAAACATGTCTGAGAGGGAAAGCATGGAGTACAGAATTAAAAATTTGGATAATTTATGCTACTTAACAAGTAGTATGTATAATAAAAAATGCATCTCCAAAAAGGCCAAAATCAGGCACTACAATACAGTGGTAAAGCCAATGATACTTTACAGGACCGAAACTACGATACTTTCCCAGTTCAGATTAACTTTTTAAAACAGAGAGGAGGATTCTTAGGAGAATCCACGGGCCCAAAGTAACTCCAGAAAGATACCGGCTGAAATCTAACAAAGAAATTTACTTTGAAATGAGTGATTTGGAAACAGAAATGAGGGTTAGAAGACTCAGATTTTATGACCACATGATGCGGATGAAAGATGAGAGACTAAACAAAAAAATGTTCACCAAAATTATAGGGTACTAATTCAAACAAGGTTGCACAGAACAAATAAAACAAGAAACACTAGCTTTATTAGAAAACAGAACTGAATACCAACAATTCCTCAAAAATCCGGTTCAAGTGGCAGACAGAAAAAAATGTCCATCCAAGAGCTGGACAGAAGAATGAAGAAAAGCCTTCAGTGAAACCATGAGGAAAAGATGGGCCGAGAAAAAAAAAAAAAAAATGCAGCATAGTCGCGTAGTCTTTCATGGCTGATTAGCGTCAAATAAATAAATACTACTGTATTATTATGTTATTAATTCTATATTTTATTGTGTTAATGATTCTATATTTTATTTTGTTATTAATTATTTTTTTATTGATTGTTTATTTTTTTAATTATAATTTATGTTGTATCGTTCGTTCGTTTTATTTTGATTATTATTAAATTGTGTTTTTATTAAATATTTCTTATTATTATTAATAATAAAACGATAATTTTATTGTTATTACTATTATATTATTGTGTTATAGTTAGTTATTTGAGGGATATAAAATCATTTTTATAGGGGTTCGGGAATCCGAAGGGAGCCGATGTCGGCCGAGCTTTGATTCATGTTTGACAGTCCTTAGACTAATCAGTGTTACCAGCATAGTGGAGCCCCTATAATAGACAAGTACCGTTTTTTGCATTATTATTAAAATTGTGATTCTGTGATCAATAAATGTTTTCTTGAGTTAAAGACTAATGTATTTTATTTGTGTTGTAAGACATTACAGTAATAATATTAAATTATATTATAATATTAAATAATATTATAATGTGCATTTAAGATGAATTGTTTGAAAAATATCGTCATAAATAAAAATAAAACTGTAGTAACTATTTACTAATTATTATACATAATATTAATTACACTAACAATAGAAAATTTAATAATGATTTTGTAGGATGCACGTTTTATTTATTTTTTAAAAAATGTGTGTATTCTGAATAGTGCTAAGAGACGGGCAACACTGCTATCACGTGGCGAGCTAAACATTGGTTCAATTTCCATGATGCTGTCAAAACATAGTGATCATGGTTTTCTTTCAATCGGTTCTTTAAGTGATTGTGTTAGTGACATTGTGAAAAGTTGACTTTATTTCCAGCCAATTAAAATGTGTAACATATATTTCCTGTCTCAGTATTTTCGGTTAATACAGATTTGATATTTATTTTTCTTCATCTAATTTAAAAATTATTCATTTTCTTTTTTGAAGGTATGTAGTAATCCTATTATAAAATTCCAATGCTTCTATTCGGATTGTTGTTGACGTGTTTCTAATATTTATAGCAATATGAGCTCTGCTACGAGACTCAGAGCACCTCACAAGATTCATGTCTTGTCTTGGGCTCTTGCTTTGGAAAAATATGGCTCAGTACCATGCCATTTTCAGAATTGTCAATTTATGGCACTAAGCATAGAAGAAATGGGAAACCATTACCAGTTTTGTGCTTGCGTAAGTATTCTTGTTGGAGAAATTAGATTAGGATCTTTTTCAATAAGTTAAAAAGTTATTAATATTTGATTTGTTTAGGAAAACAATAAATATCCTTTTGTCTGTGAAACATGTAGTCGCCGTACTGATGCCATGGAAAAATTGCTTTTACATAAATTATACTCGCACTCATACATACCAACTCATGAAGAATCCCAGTATGTGATATACTATTATAATTTTTGTTTTTAAGGCATATTTTTGTTGTTACCAGTTGTTGAGAAAACCTTTTCTTTTTCAGAAAAATTGATGATTATCTGATGACACCAATGAAAAAAGAAATAACCTCAGTTTTGAGACGTTCCTGGGAAATTTTTCTTGAGACGAAAAAGTATTTAAAATGTTTGAAGAGAAAATGTCTGTTTGTTACTGAATCATTAGAAATTATGGAAGATCATTACCTCAACTCTTGTAAAGTAAGTAAATATTATTTTCTTTTTCATTATGCTTGGACATAGTATGTTGATCAGTAAATTTAATTGATTTGGTCAAATCTTTAGGCTTGATTTTAACTTACAATCAATTCTGTTTGTTACACATCTCTTATTAACCAAGTATGCAAGCCTAATTGTTGATTGATATGGTTGCGATTACATTTTCAAATAAAATTGGTGTTAAAATATACAAGCATTATTCTACTTTTACATTACCATTCAAAATTATAAACGCATGTAAATATAAAGAATTACATTCCTGGTTACTAATTGATCTCCACTATAGCTGATTAAATTATAATGTTCTAACATGAAATTATTTTGATGTGCATCATACTTATCATTTAATTGATATCTTACTAGATAAAATTTCAAATCTACATTTTTAGCCCCTGTTTAAAATTGTCATCATGATGACTAACTTTTTATTTTTCTATAAAATGTGCTGATGAATTTCCAGGACTATAAATCTCTCTAATGTGAAATAGTGACCAATTACTCAGAAATAGTATTGAAGAAATTGCATAATTAATCGCATTAAAAAGTTGAATTTATTTCATGATTAACGTTTTGTGATAAAAATTGGTGTTTACTACAACTATTATATATTTATATTTTGGTGTGTTAAGTTCCTTTGTAGATATTGACTAGTTTTTAAGAATGGTATAGTGTGTATTTTATTCGAACATTTATTGATTTTTGATTTAAATATTATTTATTGATTAATATTTTTTTTTGTACTTTTTTAGGAAAATTTTTGGTCCCAGTTAAAATATGAATGTCCATTTTGCCTTGGTCGTTTATTGAATGATTATGACTTAAAGTTACATAATCGAAAAGCACACGGATCTAAGCCTTTTTTTATGAAGAATGATCTTGAACCTGACAGTGTCAGAAAACGTCTAGAAATGTGGTCTGAGGACATTTTGCTGTACAAGCAAGGAAAATGTTTCATTGATGGCTGCCAGTTTGTTGACAATTATGTGAAAATTTTAGAAAAACATTATGCTAGCTGTGTATGTATTTATGTTTTGTTAATATGCTACCGTAAAATTAATGTACATTACAATAAAACCAGAGATTGGGGTAGCTCAGTGTGTTGAGTGCTGAGTTGCTTTGTTAAAGGTCCCTGTTTCAAATCTGGTTGCGATTGTTAAAATATTTTATCTGTTATAAAGTAGGTACCCTAACTGGGGGATAAAACTGGTGATTGGGTGTGATCTCTGCCAATCACCTCCCTGAAAAATAGTTGACTTAGAAACAGTAGAGAAACAGTCTCACCATCAACTAAACCTAAGGCCCTTCATGGGTTGTAGTGATAAAGTTTTTTTAGTTTTTTTAATGATAATGTTATAATATTGGAATGCTTTGGTATTATATAGAACTTAACTTTGGATGCTCGTTTAACAATCATTTTATCCCATATTATTACATTAAAAATTGTAATTATTTTCAAGAAGTTTACTGTTATAAAATATGTTTGCACAATGAGGCCACGAGGATTTTCCTTAGCCTCACAGGGTCAAGTAATTTGACCAAGAACCATAGAAGGCACTTTCTTTAGGAGAGCTTGGTCACAAATTAATCTCCTCTTTGGTTCAAAAGGCCTGAGTGTACTCATAATATATCTGGTGTACTCATAATGAATCTAGTGTACTCATAATGTATCACGCCTGAGTGTAATAATAATGGATCTGATGAAGCAGGAACAGACTACTTGATTAGGCACAATAATGCTGCAAAGATATATTACTATAAGCCTGAAAACATTTCTTTAAGAAAAAAACTAAATAGAAACTTATTGGGTTGAACAAATAATCACGGAGTACTGGATAAGCATCTGGACATATAGGTGATTCATAAATGAAAGACAATGACCAGCATCATAAAATTAGCTGTTCCAAGTGATATCTCCTGACCACTACAGCTGAAGAAATTAGAAAGTGCCAAGAACAGAAGGACACCTGCAGAATTCCCAGATCTCTAAATGAATACAAGCCTTTGCTTGTATTAGCTGACCAATATGAAATGTTAGTCACTTTTTTTTATTCTAGGATGTTTCTGCTACTAATCATATACTTTTTCTTATCTGAATTATTTTAACCCCTGGTTTTCATTAATGGTTTCCATCAACGTATTTATATTACTCCCAACAGAATCTAATCATCCGCAACACCAAGCTTTGGTATTTTACAATCCAGATTAAACATTTTTCAGTTTACCTGACCCTTTTAATGACTTATTTTGTTTTTAAATTATAAACAATTAATTATAATTTATTATATGATTATATTAAAACTTATTTATGGTGTATTTTCTTTTTTTCCAGGACGGAACTAGAAAGAATTTCATTATTTGCTGTGCTTGTGGATCATGGCTTCTTAATGATGCCAGATTAAATGAGCATAAAAGATGCTTTCATAAGGGCCTTGTTGAGGAAGATTTTAAGAAATTAGCTGACCAATATGAAATGTTAGTTACTTTTTTGTATTTATTATTGATTATTGATTTGTCCATATTGAAATGGATGTTTTCTCATAGAAACCATGAAAACTGAATTTCTGTTTAACCATAGAGCTTATTTGAATAGGTCTTGTTTAGATTGTATATTTCATGATTATTACAACCAAATAACAGTGATTCTCATTCATAAAATATTAGCTGATAGGAATAAAACAATAAACAAACTAAATTGATTTAAAATTGAAATAAGCCAAAATTCACAATTAAATTACTATCTGCAATTAATGGTACTTTCGTATTTATTTATTCATTGATTTCCTTTAATTTAAAATCTAGATACCATATCTAATTTACCTCTAATGTATACATGTATAAAATATTTTTGTGTAATATCACTAGTTCCAGCTTTTCTCAGTTATTTATATTATATGATAACCACGATTTTTAGGAGAAGATTGTAATCATCAATATTTTTCCATTAATGTGTCTATTTCTCTGCTACTGTACAAGTACAATCTTCATGATAAAAAAGTGTTTGCCATTAATATTACGGTTAAAACTGTAAAACAAAATAATGTAAAAAACAGGTCAACCCACAGCTTATTTTGGTTTTTACTTATTTTTGGAAAAGGCAATATACATTATGAGAATTCCTCAGAATTGAAACAATGATCTTATCAATTTTATTAAATTGCTTATTACACCATGTTATAATGTAGTTATTGATTTGATTTCATCCTTTATCCATCATATATGGTATTTATCAGCTTTATATTTGCTTTTTAGAGCTATTCAATGTCTTATTTTGATATTTAAAAAAATAAATTGTAATATTTCAATTATAACCTTTCATTGTATTTCAAGTAAAATAAAAGTCTTGTGAAGAATTTCTTGCTTTTGAACTCTTTTTAAGTTAAAGAAAAATATGGAATCAGATCAGTACAGATATGGAATTACAAAAATGTTTTGATTAGTTTCATGTTTTAATTTTTTTTTAAATATCATATGTTTCATTTTCATTCTATAATTATAAAATTATTTAACATATTTTTACTTAAATGGTTTCAGACAATCTAAAAATCATAGTAGCCTCCTGATAGATGATATGTCTCCTGATGAGAATGACCCACACAGTGGGGTAAGTATTACTATTTAGCATTTATTGTGTATGAAACAGTTTATTTTTGGTCTTAGTTAGCATCTAAATGCTAAACTACAATATAACCCAAATACCCTTTTAGAGTTTTTTTTCTTCAATACTAGATGCCGTTTAATTTCCTGCCTGAATTATTGAAGAAATTTACTTTTAAACATCATTTATGAATTGTTTCTGCCTACCCAATTTTTTTCACTGTCGCATTATAAATACAACAAAAATGTCTATGTTCAAACGCTGAAAGTGGAAGTGCGTACCTTCATTGTTTTGTCTTATTTTTCCTGCTTTATTGATTTTAAATTTCAACCTTCTTTTACATTGAAAATATTTTATAAATAAATAATTGCTCTTTATAATTTTCCCCTTCACTACTAATAATTTCCCATTAATACTAATGTTGGGCTTTTAAGGAATTGTTTTATTCTATTGTTTTTAATTTGTTATGTTGTCCAGTTATTGCTATTTTTTTTAAAGTTTGTCAGACATTGTTTTTATAGTGGATTGTATGATTTATTATTATTGTTATATTGTATCAACATTGGTACCCTATCTTTGTATCTTAATGATATACCCAAGCTTGGTTTCTTCTCTAACTCTTATTACTTACAGTACTCTGTCTATGAATTATACTTTATACATTCAGTTCCTTTTACTATTAACAGTTTAAAAACGGTTTTCTTCATAGAGTTAGTTAATTTTTTTTTTTACCTCACTGTTTATAGGGTGGGGACATTATTAATAAGGTTAAGTTTCACATGGCCAGTATTAATGGAGGATTTACTTTGGTTTTTAATGAATATCAAACCTTTAAAATATGCTGAATTTCATTATGTGTTTAAAGAAAAACTGTAATGATGAATGAATGTTGAAAAACCATTAAAAATAAAACTACTTGTGTATTGTTCCTATTATTGGAATTGGAATGTCAGCTATAGTTTTGATTTAAACTATTGTGAAATAAGTATATAATTTTCATAAATACACATGTATGGATGGAACATTAGTTCTTCTGTGGCACTTCTAGCAAGGATCAAATTGAACTCGAACACATATGGCATATATTGCTGCCCTTACTAGAAATGGAAGTAAAGGTTTAAGCATATTAAAAAAACAAAAACCATTAGTTTTATAATATCTTCCGGCAATTAAAACTTTTTTAAAAGAACAGGAAAAAAGAAATACATATGTGTAATTTACATTAATAAACCAATGTGTGGATGCAACATTAGCTCTTTTGTGAGGCTTCTCGAAAGAACTGGAATCAAATATTGACATACCTAGTTAAGCTAAACAATCACTTTCTGATTTACCAAGGTTCCACAAAAATGTGAACACACCTATAAATTATCAAACATTTTTTTTTTTTTTAACTTCATAGTCGTTACTGTAATATCATAGTCATATAGAAAATTATTTTAGAAATATTGCATTAGTTTTTATTTTAATATTAGAATTCATTTTCTTTATCTGTTATAAAATAAAATGAAATGAATTAGAAATGGACATATCTCTCATTTTATGAATTATAATTTTAACCACTCATTCACTTCAATAACTAAGAGGTTAATCATGACTCAAGAAGTATTAAAATGCATCAACTACACTTTGATTCATCACTTAGCAAAATAGTGACGGAATGTGGAGGAAGCGTAAATATTTCTATGAGTCAAGTTTCTCATTTCAAGAATTATTTTGGATACTGGATTATATTGGATGTTTCTTCTGAGTTGCTGCTCTCTCTCTCAGCAAAAACATTATGGCTCTTTGGATAAGTTCAAGTTATGATTATGATTGCATTAATAAACATGCCACGAGGCCCTTAATGGATTGTTCCAGAAAAAAGTAATTAATGAAGAATTATTTGTAGTCTTTAAGCTATCCTAATGTAATAGTTATTCTGATGGGAAGAATATCCGAGATGGAGGTATGTCGTTGACTTTATTTGTCTATGGGCCTGTATGAAGCTCTTGGAAAGTGGTTTTCCTGCCACAGGGTTTCAATTGATTTGTGGATGTTGAAGTGGGAGGTTTTTAACTTGAAACAGTATCTGTTGTGGGTAACTTCATTTATGTAAATCTCTTTTATTATGGAGCAAATCATATATTTTTGGATGATAAGTGCTCACAGACATATAAAAGTTTTTGGAATCATCTAGGATTCTATGACTTACATAAGGCAGGGTCCTTGTGTAGGAAAGGCATTAGCCTTTTCGTCGCCTTCATGCTGTTTTAGTAAAATCGAAAAGAGTGATCAAATTAACACATTTGAATAAAATGCTGATTTATTAAACTATAAATGATGCCAAAGCTTTATATTTAAAGCTATAAGTTGTAATGTTCATGTATAATTAATTAATGAAGTTAAAATATATACTTTAAGAATTGTTGAAATAATTTTTACTCTCAACTTAATGAATAAATAAGAATGAAGAAAAACTTTAGAATAACAAAAAAATGACACGCATCTTCTTCATCAAGTGGGTCTACAATTAATTTAGTATCTACTGTAAACAAAAGAACTTAAATGAATTAAGGTAAGTTCATTTCATTGTTTAGGTTAAAACGGAATTAGATACAGACAAAAGAATTTATTTATCTCAAAGTTTTTATAATTTGTATCTTTATTAATCGCCATATTAAATTTAAAATAAATAAGTAATTACTATATTTTTTTATGGATAAAAAAGCTTCTCATGAGATATTTTTTTTAGATTAAAAAATTGAAGACAGGAGATTCTATAGACCAAAATAATTCAATTACTTTTGATATTCCTGTCATATATCTTCAGCCGAGTAAACTAAGTCCCTCTCCAGAAGATTTTATGGAAGGTACATTATTAGTTTGATAATATTTGAACATTTAAATGTTTATTAAAACTCTATCAACTACTGAATTTCTGTTATTAGATTTGACCAAGGTTTGAGTGGATAAATTGGGGTTAAAAAAATTGTTGTACATTTGGGTTTTGATGGGGTTCCTTACAGATTATATATATTGACTATAGATTTATTGATGTTGGATTCCTTAATTGTTCCCTTGATCATTACTAGTCGTAACTAAAATGGATTGTCGAAGTCTGAATAGCAAACTAGAAATTTTAGGGGGTTTCTTAACAAAAAAGAAAATTTATTTTATGATAAATTAACATTATGATTTGATATATTCTGTTTTTTCATGTTATTAATACATTTTTACATGTGCTTGCATCAATTTCAGAGCTTTTGTAAAACAACAGATGTGTTCACTTCTTTGTGTAAAAAGTGAAAAATTTAATATTGCTGATTGTAATAATTAAGCTTAAATGTAGAAATAATTACAATTATTACATACAATAATATTGTAATATGATATAAGTTCTGTAATTATAGTTTTAACAAAACTAAAAGATGCTAAATAATAAGAAAATGTAAGCCGTTTATCTTAGTGTTTAATTATTGAACTTTAAATTTCAAGAGCATTTATTTTTATTTTTTCTGTCAATGCCCGATGTTCAATTAAACATTCACTCAAAAATTATATTTATCAGTTAATAATCCTGTTTGCTCTTATGACTGGATTGAAAAAAAAAGCTGACTTTAGACCTAGCCATTTTTAAAATTTCTATTTAAGCTCTGTTAAGCTAGTGAGGAGAAGACCTATTAGGATAATATTCTATAAACCATTGACAATTTCTTATCAAAAGAATGATTTTAATTGAAATTATGGTAGCCATTTTTGAAAAAATTGTTGGAAACTAAAATTAGTGGTGTATTGGCACTTTTTGTGATATAAATGTTAAATACTTATACAAATTGATTAACTGGATCCAATTGTTCACCTCAAAATGAAAGACCACACGAATATTTCACTAAATGCATAAAAATGCCTTTGGCCACTGAATTAAGGTGTTGATGACCAATCGGTTTTATGCTTCAAATTAAAAAAACCAACCAAACAAAGCCTTTTTGGAATGTTAATCTGGCTTAGCTATATTTTATGGCAATTCATTCAGGGAAAGCCACTGCATTTTTCATTTTGGATTATCATATAGGATCCATTTTTCAACTCCAGTGATCAGCCATTTTAAAAATACTTATTCTTCTTCAAGCTTATCTGTTAATTTAGAAGATACTTGTGTCAATAATGGTAGTGAAACTGATTTGTCTCAGAAAACAGATTGCCCAGACAAACAAAGCCTTTTTGGAATGTTAATCTGGCTTAGCTATATTTTATGGCAATTCATTCAGGGAAAGCCACTGCATTTTTCATTTTGGATTATCATATAGGATCCATTTTTCAACTCCAGTGATCAGCCATTTTAAAAATACTTATGTATTGTGCGCTGAAGTGTTGGATAGGTTAGCTTTGTTTTCTTTGGCCTGACCATACGGGACTTGCTCTGCTTACTTTCCCAACCTGCTGTAGATGTTCTTGAAGTGTCGACCAAGGTTGTTTAAAAATGTTTGATAGCTCCCCCTTTAACAGAAGTGATTTACACTTCCTCCATTAACATGCCATTCTCTGAAGTTGTTGGTTGGTCCTCCTGATCAATACGAGTTAGAAATATCAAAATTATCCAATTAAAACCTACATAACCACATATGGAATTTATAAACGTTTAATCCATTAGAGTAAAAATGTTATTGAATGGAACTGTTACATTACTTCCCTTGTGAAATTCAATAAGCATAGAATGCCTACTTAATACCTGTTTTGCTATTTGCCATTCAACCACAACCTACAAAAAATTTTAAACTGTATTATTTAATAAAGTGTGTGTGTGTGTGTGTGTTTCTATTTTGAACAAAATATATTGGTATTCACAAAAATGTTAGTATTTTAACTTATATGATTGTTGAATGGCTAATGGCTTCACATTTTATTATTGAATTTACATCTACTTTTACACATAATTTAATTATATTTTTTTTATTTAAAGATTAAAAACACAGTGCTATATTTAAAAGAATATTTTATCTGTAGAAACTGATTTTAACTTATTGTTTTAGATCCATTGTCATTGGTACCTTCAACAAGTAGTAAAACAACATTATCCTCACATCAATATCATATTCCAGATTCAAAGATAATGAAAAATTCCCCTAGTGATGATGAAACATTTTAACCTAAAATTTATCTTGAGAGACTATACCTTGAACCGTTATTATTTTTAAAAATAACAGAATAGCAAATATTCTTTAAAAATGTATATATATTTACATGTATAGATGCTTATATACCATACAGTTAAATAAATAAATAAAAGTATGAGGATAGAAATATGATTATGAGATTTAATTGAACAAATTAAATTAGAAAATAAATTTTATTTCTATTTCAAACTGAGAAAGTGTTCGAGTGTATGGTTAGACGTGAAAAGTTGATGCAATATTGCACCATTTAAGAATATTCAAGAAAACAAGTTTTCTGTTTAATATTTTAGAAACATTTATTTATAGGCTTAATCATAAGCTGTGATTGTTGAAGGAATGTTGTTTTTTTTTTAATTCCTAGGCCTTCTAGACATTGATTTTAATTTATCATTAAGAAAATGTTGCGTAGTATTACATGTTAATCATACAACAATTTTAATACATTTACTTTTCTATGGAAACTGTGGATCCACTCGCCTAATTTGTAATATTGTCACCGTCATGTTTAAATGTCTCTATAGCTATTTTTTGGGGAGTTAAGAATCACATTTAACTATTAACTTCTTCATGGCCAAATTTTTTTTTTTTTATCTCGTCTTTTTTATTTCTAACAGCCTTCATTATTTATTTATTTGTTTTTCAAACTCGTTACTTTAGCTTGGTGACAATGATATTTTATGTCTGTACTTCAAGTTTTCTTACAAAGTGATGAAACTGATAGTTATAACATACACTCAGGAGAAAAAATGTAACACCTGTATACAGCAAAAAATGCCACCAAAGAATTGGAGTACAATAAAATTACAATTGTGTCGGTAGAATTTGCTAAGAAAGTAATTTCTTTTAAACATGATAGGTTTCAAATCTCTTCACTATCCATTTATATATATCCTAATTACTAGGAGGCTATATGTTATCAGAAAATCTTGTGAAAATTAAGAAATACTTGTTTTTTTTCTTAAGTTTTAATTTTCTTTAAATTCTTAAGTTTTAAATTTCTTTATAATTTATTTGTACAGTGTTATTTTCATAAGTAATATGTTTCTGTTGGGCTTGATATATAATCAAAAAAATAACGTTTAAAAAAAAAAAAAAATGGAATCATCAAAACTAGAATAGTTATATCAGAGTTTCTTTTTCTTCTTTTAGTTGTGATTTCTATTAAGATCACGGCTATTTCTATCTTATGAAGTAAACATTTATTATTTGTGTTCCAGTTAATTTTGGTTATTTTTTGTTGCACAGGCTCTTTGTATTTGGGGACAACAGAGATAAAATGTTTACTGTAACATATTAGTTTTGAAGTAATCAATATTTTATCAATTAATTTAGTTGATTGTTCGATTTAAAACACCAATGAAAGTTTCATTATTCATCTTGTTTGTTAATATTGATTGCCTAATTTAATTTAACTTAGAAATGACCACAATTCTTGTATTTACTTGTAAAAATTATAAAATAAACATTAAATTTATCAAAAATATTGTGTCATTTATGTTTTTACTACTTTACCTTGCTTTGTTATTAAAATTATTAGTTTTTCGATTCATTAATTTTAGAGCAACTTTTGTCTACCTTCTTATTAGGACTTTACATTTACCTCTAAGTACTTATTATTTAAAGATTTCTTTAATTCTCTGAAATATGTTTAAATATTTCTCTCTCTCTCTCTCTCTCTCTCTCTCTCTCTCTCTCTCTCTCTCTCTCTCTCTCTCTCTCTCTCTCTCTCTCTCTATCTATATCTATCTCTCCCCCCATCTCATTCTGTGTTTTTTGTTTGTTTTTTTATTAGACATCACTTTATGATACTATGGCTGATTGGATGATGCTACGACCAATGCATAATTAGGATAGGGTTCTTTAATGAGTATTTTGAGTATTTTCCACTTCTAAGGTGAGCATAATCAATAATGAAAAGTTATGCTGATGTATTTTTGCTCCCTTTAAAAAATCCTAAGGGTCACCTGCCTGAATTTGTGACCATTGGTATAGAAGGTTGTTGTATTTTCCTATGGATTTTTATTTGCCAGCATCTCCCACATTTTAATTTTCAATGAAACATTATTTCGTTGGAAGAATTAAAGTCGGTTTTTTTAGGCTTAGTTTTCTCTTATAAAGACAATTTTTCTGTAGGTTTTTCATAATCTCCCTTATTTTAAATGTTTAGTTATATAATAATGTTTTATTTTTTCAAATACAGCAGAATCTTTATATTTCAGGAAACTGAAGCAGATAATGACAGAAGAGCTAATGATTTGAAAAAGTACAATGGTGTCACAAACAGAACCTCTCGGAAGTCTTCATCTATAAGATCACCACAACCAGTATTTCCTGCAAAAAATACCAACTCCATTGACTGCACTCAAGTTTCAGACAGATCAGGAATCCAATATGATAGTGATATTATAAAAATTAATGAAGGTAGTTTAGACATTATTGATATTGACTCATCAGTTACAAAGAAAGTGTTGAATGATGGTATGAAGTTGAATGATGGTATGAAGTTGAATGATACAATAAAGCGAAGAAGATCTAATCAGCATTATGTAATTGAAAGGAATTATATGAAAGATAGTGAGAGAAAGAATTTTCCATTATTTAATAAGAAGAACCAGGAGAACTTGTCTACGCCACTTCAAGCATTCGCTAATGAGATGATGAAAGAAAACAAAAATGTTTCCACGGTTCCTATACAAATTAAAGTTGACAACAAAGATTGGACTGTCAATGTTTCGACTACAGTAGTATCTCAGACAAAATTCTCATCAGAATTTCCGAAAAACCGTGAAGCATTATTCAAATCGCTTAAAGAGGAATCCTATAGATTATTAAAACTGGTCTCAAAAAAAAATTCTATTCGGAATGATGTAAGAATGGTATTTGATCCCAATGAAAACTGCATCACACCTTTCCATATTGATTTCAAAAAGGGTAATTGTAGTAATGATAAAGATCCTGATAATTTAGATATGACAAAATTTCTTAGCTCTGATTTAGAAGATTCAGATGATGATGTATCAAACTCTGACATGTCAATATGCGATGAACCTGGTTCGAGTGGCAGTCCTCGTTCTCTACCAAATGTGGAATGTTCTGATGTAAAATTTATTAATGATATTCATAACCTTAATAATGAAGAGTCATATGAACAGGATACTTCCTGTCTTAGTAGAAATGAAACTGATACAACAATAGATCCGACATTGAAACAGTCAAATAATACTGTCAAGGGTATGGATAGTGGGCTGCCTCATAGCAATGAAAAACTCCTACCCACCAGGTCCGTTTCTGATGGTGATAGTGAAATCAACCTTGAAAATAGATTTAAAAATGAATCTAATGATGATCTATTCGAAGGACCATCTCAAATAGTTGCTTTATCCAAAGCTCATGATGATCAACATGCTAATGGTTTCCCCAAAGAAGAAGGTAATACTTCTAATGAAGGAACTGATATTTTATGCCTCTCGGACGTTAATCATCTTGGTGAGGAAGTTATGGTGAAAAATGAGTCAAATCAACAAGCCCTACCCAAAACAGTAATTGACCCGGAAACTGGTTCAGTTGTTCATATTGAAGTTTTCGGTATCGAAGAAGATAATCAGGAATGTATAATCACTAAGTCAGAAGAAGGTGCAGAAAACCGTAATAACTTTGAAGCAGAGTACATTATACCAGAAATAGATTTTGTTGATAGCTCAGGCTTCAAGAGTTCAGGTGAACAAATCAATGTATCAGTATCATTTCATACAGATTCTTCCAATTCTTCATATGATTTAGAGAGTGATGGTGGTGTTAATTTGACTGAAGATGAAGTGTCAGGTATGCACAGTAATGATGCTTCACAAGATGTGTCAGGGGAGTATTTGAGTAAGCCCAATGAAGATACAGTTTTATTAGATAATAAGTTGCCAGCTTCTTCATTTCAGGTCACTGAATCTTATGGAAAGGGTGATAAGGATCCATTATCTATTGATGGAATTACAGGTGGATCTTTGTTCTATGATCCTGAAACTGACTATGATAATAGAGATGTTTATTCATCTGACAAAAATGAGCCTTGTTCCTATAAGAAAAATAGCGACCTGTCTGTTAATATTGAAAACGGTTATATTGATAGTGCCGAAGAATCAAATGAAGAAAATACAGATTATTTCAATCCATCAAACAAATGGAATTGGTCCAACTTAAAAAAATACAATTCAAAAACTACTCCAAATGATTTGACAAATATTCGTAATAGTTACTCTAAAAAACAAACTAACGAGCAACCGAAAGAAGATGAAAGATTTGTAGGTTTCTCTGATTGCACTGATTCATCTTCTAAATACTGTGACTTTGTTTCTGCTTGTAATAAACTAGGTTATTACGATGATATGGTCATTTTAAATCAACATTATGAAATCATCCCTGCAAATAAAAAAGATTTGAACTTTTTAAAATCAGGAGGAACAGATCCAGAAAGGGTATTCAGAGGTTTTAAATCTAATGATAATTATGTTGTGTTTCGTAGAAAATCAATAGAAATGTCAAGAAGATTGAGTGAAGATTTTTCAGAAGATAAGAATAAAAAAAAACTGAGTTTAAGTACCACTGCTGAGAATATTTCTAGTTTCCTGGTAGAAAAAAAAGGACAAGATGTTTGCAAGAAAAAAAGAAGTGCTTCTTTGGATTCAGCACCTAAAAAAAGAGGAAGGCCTAAGAAAGATCAAATGAAATTTTCGATAAACATATTGAAAGATTCCCTCAATCAGAAAGGAAATATTGATGGTAAATTAGAAAAAATAGACCAAGTGAAAAATGACAATATATCCGTAGTGAATCATTTGCCTAATCAGTCAGGTAAAGAACAGAGTGAACCTTCTCTTACCATTAGTTCTGAAAGTAATAGTGATCTGTCAAAGTCAACTGTGACTGACGTGATGCAATGTATGAATAGTAGCCAAACAGACTCGGTTGTTTCATATGTTGAAGTTAAAGGGATGGATCGTCGATCTGCTGATGATACTTCTTTAACCCCTAATGAAAGTTCTTCTACTTGCACACTTAATTTAGATTCTGAAGAGGTGGATCAGAATGAGAAAATCTTGGAAAACTTTGTTAAAACAGTTCCAAGAAAAAGAGGTAGACCTAAGAAAAAACAATCCCAGTTACCAACATTCAGTTCAACTGAAGGAAATAATGACAATACGGTGGAGGATTTAAAAAAAATTCAAAATAAAGAAATCCCAGTTGTTAATGGTATTCCTAAATGTCGAGAACAAGAATCAGCTCCAATTATAATTTCTAATAATCATCATGAAACTGAAAATTTAAAATCTGGAGATAAAGATGATCAAGGAATCAATGATGAGGCTTCATTGATTCCTTTGGATAACAAAGAGAACATTCTGAGCACATCTGTTGAACTAGTTTCTGGAAAAGGAGGCAGGCCTGAGATAAATTCATCACTCCCTGCAACTTCCTTTGAAACTGAAGGCAAATCCTTAATTATAACGAGTGAATCAGTTCCAAAATTAAGTGAAAGGACTAGAAAAAATCCTGTTCCATTAATAACATCCACACCAACCAAATCTAGTTTATTTCATAATAGGGAAGATAACAATACAGGTTTGGAAGAATCTAACCCTTTTGATAATGAAGAATCAATTATTAATACTACTGAGAATCAACACGGTTTGACTGTAAGTAGTTCTTTATCTGAAAACAAAAAAATCTCCATGGAACCTGTTACTCATGAGATAACTTCCTCAGTCTTGAAACAAGAACACAGACCTGAAGAAATATTAATAATGGAACCTATTGTTAGTGCAATATCCTTGAAGCGGAAACCTGGAAGACCCCCAAAACGTATGTCACTACAATTAGAAGGATCTGATCAGCTTCAAAAGAAAAAGAGTAACATTCTTGATTCTTCTTCAGCAATAAGTCCTGGTGATAGAAGTGTTCTTTTAAATTCACCTGCTAACATCGACTGCGCACAACTTTCTTGTAGTGATCAAAATGATGTGAGCAATAAATCTCAAGAAGCATTATTATTGATTGAAAAAAAAGATATTTTACCAACCCCAGTGAAAAGGAAACCTGGGAGGCCTCCTAAACGTACTTCTCTTTTTTTTCAAGGATCTGAGCAGCTTCAAAAGAATTCCAATAACACTTGTGATTATTCATTAACAAGTAGTGATTCTGGTAATAGATGTCTTCTTTTAAATTCATCTGCCATCACAGAGTGTGGTCAACCTTCGTGTAGTGAACAGAAAGATGTCGATATTAAATCTAGTGATGTATCACTTAATAAAAAAGAAGGTATTTTAGAAATCCCACTGAAGAGGAAACCTGGGAGACCTCCAAAACGTTTATCGCAATGTTTAGTAGGATCTGTTCAGCTTCAAAGGAAAAATAGTGACATCATTGATCAATCATTAGCAAAAAGTCCTACTGGTAACAAAAGACTTCTTTTAAATTCACCCACTGACATGGACTGTAGACAACTTTCTTGTAGTGAACAAAAAGATGTGGATAATAAATGTAGAGATGCATTACTGATTGAAAAGGAAGATATTTTAGAACCTCCATTGAAAAGAAAACCTGGGAGACCTCCAAAACGAAAATCAGTCGGGATAGGACCAATCTGCGAGGAAAAAATTAATGTTTCAGTTGAGAATTTCGAGAGCTCTATGAACAGCAATTGTGTTTCTACTTCATTTTCTAAGGAGGACAAGGCACATGTTCATTCACAATTTAAAACCAATTCCAGTTTAAATGTGGACGATCAGCTTCAAATTCAAAAAAACATATCTGACATCAAATCCACTCCCAATTCAACTTCTAATGAACTAGAAAATAATAGTTATGATGATCCTGAAAAAAAATATGAAATTGAATGCATATCTTCAGATCCTAAATCAGAAATAAATCCAGATAGATCATCAAAAGATTTATTTGTTTCAGTAATTCACCAAGAATCCAAATGTCACCAAAGACAAACTGGTCCAATTCATAATTCTTGTCAATCAAGCAGTAATATTGTTGAAAAAAACACATTTGTTTTTAATTCACATACAAACCTGCAGTCATTTTTACCTTCTGGTCGTTCTGAAAATGAAGAAGCCAATTTTAAATCTCAAAATAGTGTAATAACTAAAACTAAGGATATTTTGGGGCTTCCTCTGAAAAGAAAGCCTGGTAGACCACCGAAACATTCATTAAAGCACTGTATAGAAATTAACCAATATCAAATTGAAAATGAAGCCATAGATATCATGAATTCATCTACAGATAATGAGATTTCTAAGCCTCAGGATAAATTACTAATGGACCAGAAAGACTTTTTAGAATCTCCAGTTGAGGTAATACCTGGGAAACATTCTGAATCATTACCCATGTGCCAACAGAAAATACAACAATGCTCGATAGAAAACATGAACAGTGGTGTATCTACGAATAACAAAAATGAGAATAAATTTTCTATTTTATCTCCTGAAGTTGCTAATGGAAAACTGATAAATGAAAAAGTAAATACTTCTGAAGTTATAATAGAGGGGAAAAACGAGATAACACTAAATAATTTATTTATGCATCAACAAGAAATAGAGGAATTTCAGATTGAAAATAAAAATGTTGTTGAAGAAAGTTGGAGTTCTTCTGTTAAGAGCCCAATTAGTGCACTTTCTTGTGAAGGGGTTTTCTCTAATGTTTCACTTTCTAATGTTTCCAACCATGAGCTGAATGTTGAAGAAAAAAGCATTGTTGTAACTCCATTGAAGAGGAAACCGGGTAGACCACCTAAACGTTTATCTGTGACCCAACAGGCTACTGGAAATATAAAAATTGAAAATACGGATTGTGATAAGTTTAAAAATAGTAATCTCTTAAATTTATCTTTGAATGTGCACAGTTTATCTAATATTTCACAATCCAAAGATGACAAACTGGGAGGGAAAGAGATAAATAGTTTTGAGCCTCCCCCGAAGAGAAAACCTGGTAGACCACCAAAACGTTTATCTATTGGCCAACATAAAATTAAAAAATGTATTGAAAGTGAAAACAATGAAGATATTCCAGTTAATGGTAGCGAGAGGTCTTTGAATAACAGTCTTTCAGAATTATTGGATAATAGAAATGTTGTATCTAATATTTCATATCCCGGAGAAGGTGTAAAGAACATAATGGTAAGTGAGAACAAAGTTAGTTTAGAAGCTCCATTAAAAAGGAAACCTGGAAGACCCCCAAAAAGAGAGCCAGCAGCCAAGAGAAAACCAGGTCGACCAAGAAAAGTAAGCTTACAACTCAAGAATACTGGAGAAAATTGTAGAAATAATTCTATGGATGGTGCTGATCAAAATGTTGTAAAGATGGAGAATGAGATGTTATTTAATACTGGTAGTAATTCCTTTGATAATTTGCCATCACAAGACAGTAGTGGAATTTCTAGCGAATCTTCAAATTGCTTACCTAAAAGAAAGCCTGGAAGACCTCGAAAAGTTAGTTTAATCGCCATCAATACCGAAAACAATGATTTAGATAGATCATCTGATCCATCACATAGATTAAATTTTGAAACAGGTGATATTTCAATTGAATCATCTTTTAACTCAGAATCAACACCTAAAAGGAGACCCGGTCGACATAAAAAATATAATGTAGGACCAGATGGAATAAGAGAAAGCATAGGAACAATCGCCACTTCGACCCCTTTTCCTAATGAAACAGCTTCATCTCTGTATTTTGATTCTTTTGCTGATATTGAATTGGTCGATGACTCTGATGATATTTATGAGAAATTACCAAAGAAAAGACGTGGAAGGCAAAAAAGAAGTAAATTCATTAGATCTATTAAAAAAGAAGGTTTTTATTCTGAAACATACTACAAAACGTTTAATGATGATAATTTGGAAAATTCGTTAATCAATCCAAAAGAGAAGGAAATCCCAGATCTTAATTCTTCTTCAAGCTTAACTGTTAATTTAGAAGATACTTGTGTCAATAATGGTAGTGAAACTGATTTGTCTCAGAAAACAGATTGCCCAGAGAGTGACTTGATATCCAAACAGGAGGAAAGGAGGAACAAAAAAAAATTATTAAGTGGTAGAGTTGATTCGTTAACAAGGCTCAAAAATCTAAATGATAAGGTACAACCACTTAACAATCTCAAATTCTGTTATTATCATTGTTTTTAAATTAACATTTTATTATTTTTTTAAGGTTAAATGTGCTTTATGTGGTGAAATAATGACTGTTGTTCAATATCAACGAGTCCATTTGCTGAAGCATAATTTCATGTCTTGGTTAGAAGGAGAAGAACCTCTGGTAACTAAAAAAAAATCTAAAATTTATTTTCACTTGTATATATGCAATGTTAATTTGAAACTATTATTTTTTTTATAAATTCAATTTTTATATTGTATAATTATTTGTTGACTATTTGAATTATATAGTGAAAAAGATAGTCCAATTGGAGGTGTAATTAAATTCTCAAATAGTAAGAATTTTTTTTTGGGGGGGGGAATTTCTCCTTATTAAGTATTAAGAAGCTATTTACCGGAAACTAACATTTCACAATCCAATTTGCTGGCTAATGTGAATCTGGGCTAAATGAGCAGGATACAAACAAATTTATTTACAAATAAAATAGTTGGTTACAAAATAGTAATAATACTTAAATATTTAAAAATATTTTGGTAAAAAGGTTATTTTAGTACTTAAAAGAATTGTGTAGAGTAACTGAAGAAAATTATTTTAAAAACTGTACCCTCCTTTAGCATTTATGGAAAATAAAAACATTAAATTAAATTTATACTTAAATTTCATTGTTCAAATATTATTCTATTATTGATATTATTGAAAGTTTTAATGCCCTCGTGTTTAATATTGATTTCTTGTTTCAGCCTCTTGATGATTTTGATAAAATGGAAACAATACTTACCCGAGGAAAAAGAGCTAATTCCAAATTCAAGTTCAGATGTGAAGTGTGTCATCAGGAAAAGAAAAGTTCTGTAGGGCTTCTAAGTCATCGGCAGTTCTGCGGAAAGAGTGATAAGGTAATCAGTATTAACAATTGCCTGATTTGGTATATCACATTATAGATTAACAAATTAAGAGAAGCCTTGTAAGCATTCAGGAGTGGTTAAAAATTCAATTAATAAATTTATTTATTTTTATTAGGAAAAGGAAGGTATGATGGTGACATGTTCCAACTGTGGAAGGCTTATGATGCCAGCGAGTTTACAACCACATAAATATCAGTGCTTTAAGGCTCCGAGTGAAGCAGTAGAACTAACAGAAGAGTTGTCTGGTCCAGTACGAAAAGCTGCAGCAAAGTATGTTTTATAATTTTTATTGTGTTATGTATTCTTTGTATTATTGGAGTTTACTCCTTAAGAAACAATTTTCATATTTAGCCCGCAGTATGAAAATTTTATGAGTAGTAAAATCGAATTTAGCTAAAAATGGTGTGTTACGTTCCTTTCTCGATAATATTGTATTATTTGTTTTACATAAAAGATAGAAATTAAAAGTAAAATTCCGGGACTAATCGGGAAGAGATATGTGTGTATCTATGGTAAGAGGATTCTATTGCTTTATTCTCGAAGTGTTGAAATGCAGTAATCTTTTAAAACCTCAAATTAAGGTTAGCTTTGTTTGAACTAGTTAAGAAGATAAATATATAACCTCAATGTTACCTTTGAGCATAGATGTTTTAAAATAAGTGCAAAAATGATTGGCTATGCAAATACATGAGTAATAACTAATGAAGTGGTTCCTATAAATCGTAGATCTAGAACAATTCCTCTCAATCGAAATAAATCGGTTCATGTTAAAAGAAACCATTTTCCATTAAAACCAGCCAACGTTGACAATTCATAAATCCCAAGGCAGAACCTTTGATGAAATCGTTTACAAATTCAGTAAAACACATTCGCAACCTTTAGTGTACGTAGCTTTATCTAGAATCATGACCCAAGAAGGACTTTATATTGTACCTACTGATGAGCATAAATGTTTTTACCATGGAAAAAGAGAAAATGAGTTCACACGGCTTTCAACAGTCTATCTTAATACAATTGATCGGAGTATAATAGAAAAGATCAGTGAAGGGAATATGATCATCTTTTCTCTTAACTGTCAAAGTATCCAAGCACATGCACGTGGCCTTCGTGGTAATATAATACAAAAATCACATGTATTAATATTATCAGAAACTTGGCTTGATAATGACAAATTGGTTGAAATTGAAAATTTTAATCGCATAACACAATACAGACGACCAAGCATTAATCGCGGAGGAGGAGTCTGTATCTATCAAAATGTTGATGATTCGCAGCACAATTTTACTGTCTTTGATGATGCTCTCTTGAGAGGAAATCCTTTGAGCATTAATCTAACTAAATCTGCTGGGGTGGGGGGGACATTTGCAGTGCGAGATGCACTTTGCTTAATGGTAAAGAAATTGTTATGGTCACTGTTTATATATCAGTTAATAAGAACGTTACAGACATAATAGATTTTCTCCACGAGGCATTGATAGTTTATACAGAAGGGGGGGTCAAAACTATTGACATAATACTTGGCGGAGATTTCAATATTGATTTTAATAAAGATGAAAGTTTACACTTAATACAATTCTTGAAAAATGAATTTAATTTAGACTTTATTTCTGGCTGATAACTCGGGACGACTAGATATGTTACAACTATTGATGCAATATTTTCACGATACATAACCCATGTAACTTCTGACGTACACGTATCATATTTTAGTTATCACAAACCTATTCTCACAGTATTTAATAATGATAATAATACTATTCACAGACTGATGTAAATAATATGAATAAATATTTTTATATGATTTGATCATTTTTTAAGATGCTTTCATTTACCCTCTTTTTACATAATCTATACAATAATGTTTGGTTAGTGGTAAATTCCAGTTGTGCTTCGGAGCTGACAGACAGTTTTTTTGTAACTAAATTTCTCAAATATTTTGTTAGACAAAGGCTTTTTGATTTCTATGTCAGCACTAGATCTATTGGTGTCTCAAAGAAATCAGTTTTAGTTTGCAGCCCTTATTCTTCTTCAAATATCTTGGTTGAGGTCATTACTAAAATAAGTTCTGTGCCTTGTCTGGTGAACAAATCATCCTCTTGTTACTTATAGGGTTCTAATTCCAGATATAGTTTTTAAATCTCCCCCATTAACTTAAATGTATTTTGTCTTCTGCTCATTCATACGAGCTTGCCCAAGCTTCTCTCCACTTGGAGCTATAAACTGGAATCTAGCCTTTAAAAGTCATTCTAGGAAGAATGTCCGTGAACATACTGGCATAGAAAAAAAAACCTATTGCATTCCCAATGACAAGGACTTAACAAGAAAAATTACAGTTCTCTGCTCTACTGGTAAGTGTGAACTCAGTAATCAAATGTTTAAGCTTGTGCTGGTGAGGTCACCACTATGTTGATTTGGCTATTCTGAGGATGAAACGGTCTACTGCAGTATCTGCTTCTGCAACAGATTCTCTGAAGTAAGCAAGATTCTTAGTGTTTGGATTGGATTAAATAATGAACCCTTACCAGCGTTGTGATGTTATCAATCCTACCAATATTCTAAGATTTTCCAGTGTCCAAATTGTCATTGGCCAACGCATAAAAGCAGCATGTATGCTAAAACTTCTAAATGAATGGCTCAAAAGTCACCTTGATCCTGGTATCCCTAAGGTTACTGTTTGGGTTAAAAGATATCCTAAGACTCATGATGATACATACATGAAGAATACAATTATAACTTCCTTCAAAGTCCTTATTCCTTATTGTATATCAAGAACTCATTTTCAAATAAATTTAGGCTGGGAGTCCTGTTCCTCAACATAATAATGCCACTGCCATTATAATCAGGTGGCTTAATCCTGTCATTAATCTAGTTCTTCTTTCAGGATAAAGTAAATTATTGTTTATTTCTTTATTTGTGGTTAGTATTTAAGTTCATGTTACATGTTTGGTTTTAAGTCACAGATTATCTATTGTAGATGCCTTGGAAAAATTGCAAGCCTTATTGAAGAAAATGGTTTGGCCAAAAATGGGGAAGATTTCCATGTTGATGGTGATGAAGAGTTTGATGAAATAGAAGAAATTGTAAGTATTTAGTTTAAAAATTCTGAGTTCTTACTAGTTGGGAAAATGGAGAAAATACAAGAATCTCATGAATCAGAGAAAATTTGACATTGAGTGAATCTCAAGAAATTGAAATTTTCCACATTTCTTATTTACTTATTTTTGTTTAGTCTGAATTCATGAGATCTTTCAATGAAAGCTTTCTGTTTTCATTTTATGATCTCAGACTATTTAGGGGGATATAGTATACGACTTTTTAGGCTGTAGTCCTTCTCTACGTAGGAGAGATTAACAGAGCCTGGCCTTTAAGCATATTGTATTCTCTATTAGAAATGATTAAAAAAATTCTTAAGTTTCAAAATGGCCAACACTTTGTTATATTTAGTTTTATGTTTAGTGTATATTGTAAAAATGTATATTTAAGTTTTATTTTTCCCTATTTTAGAGTTTATTATACATACCTGTACAGAAGAAAAAAACTACCAAACATTTGATGAACAGATGGAAGCAGCTTGCCAGAGATAACAAAGAATTACATTGTGTTGTACCGACTTGTGAATTTAAAACACGCCTAGTCAAAGATATTGTGCATCATCATAAGACATGTACTGTTGATGGATCTCAGGTACAGTATAATTTTATTATGATTATTAATAATCATAAACAATTAGATTTAATCAAAGTTGAAAAATCATCTATGAGTGGGTCTTACCGAAATCATTGCATCTCATTAATTTTTTGTTTTATATTTCTATTCATTAAAACGTAACTTTCATTTTAAAATTTTACGATCTATATATCTTTCACATTCACCGTGTTAGAACATAATAAAAAATAATTATTTTTTTAATTATCTTGCTTTGTGGTCTCTATTTTTACTACACCTTTATTTTCATTATACAGTAGAATCCCGATAACAAGGGACTGATGATTTGGTACGAAATATCGGGAATACCAATTATCGGGAGTACAAAATAAAAAAAACGTATTAATGCAATTTTTGTAATCTATCGAACCATCCATCGCTTGCATGAAAGTCTTTAACTCCGATTTTTCTGTGAAAACTCGGGCTTTTCCCCTTCAAATATTAACTCCAACTGACATTTGAATGCCTTGCTTATACGAACCACTTTTTTAAGTTCTCTACAAGTCTGGGAAGTGATTTTGTCCTTGTTCTTCAGGATTGATGTGATCGTGGAACCAGGGACGATGAAATGCTTGTATACGTCAATTAGCTTACATCCACTGGTCACGGCGTTAATGATTTGTTGTTTCTCTTCAATAGAGAGGCTAACGTATTTTGGAGGCATGATTACGTGTCGCAACGGTAACAAAAACGAGACTGAATTGTAAATAAAAGTGTGATTGTAAGAAAAGCTTAATAAAATTCCTTGAACTTCCCCTCTCCACTCCCCTAATTTCCTTTGAGTGAAAACAGTAAGAATTACTTATGAGATTTCTTAAAAAATTTGTCTCTCTCTCTCGCTCTCCCGTAATAAACAATCTACTGTGCCTCTAAACTATACAAACGTACTTGTGTATAAAAACAATACAAATTGAGTGATTTCCTAGAAAGCATTTATTCTCTGCTCCCTGGCATATCTGCTTCACTGTTCTCTCCCCCCCCCCCCTGAAAACGGTACTAAGTAACGAGATTTTAAAGCTGGAAATACGAATTATATGACGTTGTAAGTGACCTTGAGCATAAAAATAATACGAAGTACCGAGGGGTCTGAAATGCATTGATTTTATACCGTATATCGGGATTTTCTCTGGGGACCGGCAAATTTGTACGAATTAGCCGGAAATACGAATAATCGGGATACGAAATATCGGGATTCCACTGTATCTACTTTGTTCTATAATTAATTTTTTACATCAATGATTTTAACTTTTGTTGCAATAAAAATTCACATTTAAAGAAAATCATATTAGATATTGTGTTTGATATCACATTCATCATTGCTATTCTGCAATATATAGATTATTTTTAAATTTTCTAGAGCTTTAGCTGCATCAAGTGCAATTACATTTGTAAATTGGAAGATGAAATGAGAGAGCATGTGAAGTCATGTAATCCTCCCATAATGGTGTCTCAAAGTGAGAATTCAGAAGATGAAGATCAAGGTATATATTTATTTTATTATGGAAACTTATGCTTACTTCATACAGCAGACTTTTGTTCATTTGAAATTACTTTACAGACCTTTGCAAACTTAAGTTTATTCATGACAGAGCTCTGTTGAAGGTGTTTAAACTTTGAAGGAACTTCCCTCTGGCCTCTCTTAACTAATGAGATAATTGTATGGGTTTTTTTTCTCTCTGGCTAATTGAATAAACAACAACACGAAGAACCTTTTAGTATTCTTGTGTCTAACAATATCCTTTTGTTTTCTAAATAACAGTTAACAATTTGGAGGAGGAGGAGGAGGAATGATTACAGAGTTGTTTATACAGAAGATTATCTTTCTAGAAGATCAAGAAGCATGATTTGAATTGAAAGAAATGGGATTATTGTTAGACAAGAGTCTGATCTGGTTCATATAGATGCTTATTTTTGTTGAACTAGAGATTGCTTTACTCTTTAAATGTTCGTGTAGACCAAAGTAGCATTTATTGGTGACCTAGAGCCTTTGGTCAGGCTTTGCCTCAGAGCCTAGGTAAACAAACTCTTCAATCCTCTCAAAGTAATCTCTGTCTGAAGGAGGCCATGGTCTTCTGCTTCATTAGATGCTCTCCTTTGGTTTGTCACCTCCAAAATTCTGATCCTGTACAGGTGATTTACCGGTTCTGGTCCTAAATTTTCTGAACAGCTTTAAGGTATTGATTAGAATCCATATTAGTACCTCAGTATACAATCAGATCAGTCAAGTGTAGTATTAGAGGAAATTCTATAATATTTAGATAAATAATTTTAATATACAAATCACTTTTTAAAAAGCACTTTTATTAAATAATACATATACATTCAATAGGGACTAAAAACAGAGAGAGAGAGCCTCCTCTTGGTCAGAGTTCCTATATAGGATTTGCTATGTCTGATATTAATTCCTAGTATTGTTTACCAGTACTACAGCTGTAACAGCACCTGCATAATAGTTCTTAGAATTGTTAACTATTTCATATTTGGTTTCCACATTTAACTCCTCCAAAGGGGTCAAATCCAAAGATCCAAGATGTTAAAGTCAGATCCAAAGATCTGAAGCTACTCCTGGAGCTTTGTAGTATTTTGAAATTGTTTTATATCTAACCGTAGGTTCATAAGTATTCTGCTGTTGCGCAGCTAGTTCATATAATTCAGGTGCTATAGGTATAATTACTGTAAGGAAGAAAATATTTGACTGCACCCCCAACTATTTTCTTCCTTACTCTATCTTCCAGTCAACCATCCCCTCGCTTCTTATAATTACTGTAGGTATAATTTGCTTTTTCCTATGATATACACAATAACTTATACCTAATATAATAATACATACAATTGTATATAATAGTTTATCGGGAATATAAGGAATAAAAGGGATTTCTACAAATTCTGGCATTGTAATATTTAACATTTCTACATCTTCTAAGTGTATATTCATATATAAAGGTTTGTACACATGGTGCAAATTATGTTTATATGTTTTGTTAAATATTGGTACACAGTTAGTTGTGCTAACATTAACCTTAGCACTATATATCTAGTAGAAATATAGTATCATTTTTACAAGTATTAATTTTTCTTATTCCACTAGTAAATTATAGACGCAAGTATTCATTAAAGTAAAGATTAGTTTCACACAAAGAATAAGTACAAGTATTAAGATTAGCATTTTCAATAATATTCATAGTACACAAATTATTTATAGGTTTTAGATGTTGACAATAGTAATAGTCTAATAATTTACATTTTCCATACATGCATTTATCATTATGTTATCAATATCTAATTGTTTATAAGAATTATTTACATTAATTGGTATTGGTATTATAAGATATCCCATATAATCTTTCTCATTGATGGGTAACCTACAAATACATGAAATGTTTCATTATAAAACGAACAATATATTTTAGTGTTTTCCCATATTATATTAGAATTTTTACTAATTAAAGTTACATTATCAGGTATATTTTCGATAATATCTGCTAACAAATTGGAATGAATTATGCTGGATTTACAAAATTCCATTGATAATAATATAGTTAGCAATTTGAATTTCAAGTAGTTGAGTATGAATGTATAAGTCATATGAATCCTCTTTCTCTTTTATTATCTTAGATATTTGTTTAAAGTTATTATTAATATGCTTTGTTTTATTTTCGTATATATCAATTAAATTTCGATTAGTCTGAATTAATTTCAATTCGTTTATATTATTTTGTTTACTATTTAAAGTTAACTGTTGAAGTATTCTATCATATTTTTCTTTATCAGTGGCATCCATATTGCCAGTAACCCAAGAAATGGCCGTACCGAGTCCATTAATTAAGCTATGTCTCGTTCTTTTTGTTTTAGGTACGAATGTTAACGTTTCTATTTGTTTCTTTAATGTTTGTATATTATTTAAAATTAATTTATTTAGACTAGTTGGTCCTAGTATCGTAAATTAGAAAGATTATTTATTTTGTTAATAATTGGTTTAGTATTATAATAGTGGTGTCTCAAAATAGCTATCAATTACTTTTACTTTATTTACAGTATAATGAAGTACACCGTTTGTTTTTCTCATGTCTTCAATTTGAAGTCCAGTGATTCCTAGAAGAAGAAGCGATAGATGAACGATCGTCATCTGAAACAAAGAAATTTTTTTTCTATTTGTTTGGCCATTTGAATGATCTGAAAAAGAATTTTTTCTTCTTTTTGTTAGGCCTTTTGAATGAATTAACGTGCTCTTGATTAATTCTAAGTTTATTATATGAAGCCTTATTTTTCTTTTGTTTTGTTGCTTGAACATAAGCTTTTTCTTTATCTATTTCCGGAGGGTCTTCTCTATTTTCATTGAGTGTTTCTTTTCTTATTTCCTTTTCCTTTTCTATCATTTCTTTTACTTTCGTTTGCATTTTTCTTAAATAAGAGAAGTAATCGTGAATTAAGATTTCTTGAACATTATCTGTTTTGTACGTATCTTTATATTTTCCGAATGTTATTTCATTAGGGGTTAGTTTTAATTTCTGGTTAATAGAATTATTAAATGCAATTGTTGCTATTCATAGTTGTTTGTCAAATTTCCATTGTTCTTAAGATTTCTAATAATGTTGAATGAGTTCGATTCAGTAATCTGATAGAATTAGAATAATTTCTACTTGTAATATGTAACTCAAAATCGTATCCCTTACAAAAGTTTTTAACTAATAAATTGTCAAATTCCTGTCATTGATCTGCAGTAATTCTATGAGGAGGTGAAAATGAGGCACAATATTCTTCTAAAGCATTAACGAAAGATGTAGTATTTTTATGTTCTAATAATTTTGTATATACTCGTTTTGAAAATACATCTACTGCTGTAAAAACTATATTTTCTCTGCTGTAAGAAAAAAGTCAATCATTATTTCTGAGAAAGGACTTTCTGGTGTTCCTGTAATCATATATTTCGCTTTTATAGGTCTCCTTTCATATTTTTGTTTATTAACTTCACATTCATTAATTATTTCTGTAATCTTTTTAGGAAAATATATTTTTCTTTTAAGATGTTCATAAGTTTCATAAATTCCTCTATGGCAAGTTTGGCCTATATGATAATTGTTTATGCTCTCTTTTTGTTCGTTTAAATCTTGTATCTCATTACATAATAAAAGATATTGTTTTAGTCTTAACTGTTTTATATTCTGTTTGAATAATTTTTATTATTTCTTTATAAGTATCTTCTAGTATTTCTTTATATAATGGGTTGTTTGAAGATTCTAAATAAATTCTATATTTTGTATTCGGCTGTAAAATTTCTAACAAAATTAGATTTAAGCTACTTTTATCACTTATTGTTAATTCATATCTTAGTTTGTTTTGAAATAATTTTTGTATAGAAAATTCATTATCTTGATTTCCTTTCTTCACCATTATTTGGTATTTTTCAACATTTATACATTTCATATCATCGTCAACTATCCAATATTGGTTATCACTACTCAACTGAGAATATTGAGTCATTATACTATCATTATCATTATTGTTGTTATTATCTGAAACAACATCAATACTTATATCTGAAGCAACATCAATACTCCTTTCGTTATTTCCTTCCTGTAATAACTGTCCTACAAATTGTTCATATTCTGGAGATGATTCATGGGGAATTTCTATATTTTGGGGTTCAATCATATTAACTTCATTTCTTTTACTTAAAGCATCTGCTACTTTATTACTTTTTCCATTAATGTGTTGTACTACAAAGTCAAATTCCTGCAGTCGCCATACCATTTCACGATTCTACCATTTTCATTTTTAATATTAAATAACCAAGTCAAAGGCTTATGGTCAGTTTGGAATAAAAATTGTGATCCGTACAAATATGGTTTAAATAATTGAGTGAAATATACAATGCTCAATAATTCTTTTTCAATCGTTGAATACTTTTCTTCTGTTTTACTGAGAACTCTACTTCCATACGCAATTGGATGTTCTATAACATCTATTTTCTGACTTAAGACGGCTCCTATAGCTTAATTTGAAGCATCTGTGGTTAATATGAAATGCTTATTCCAATCTGGATAACTCAAAATAGGAGTATTACTCATCATTTGGATTAAGGAATTAAAAGCGTTTTTAAATTCTTTATACTCATAATTTTTTGTATTAAGAGCTGATGATAATGGTCTTTATATTTTTGCCTAATTTTTTATGAATTTCCTATAATAACCTGTCATTTTTCATTTTTTGGTACTTCTAATTGCATTATATCTTGAATCTTTTTGGGATATGTTTTTAGTCCATTTTGCGTTACTATATATCCCAAAAATTTTATTTCTGTTTTGAAAAATTCCGTTTTGTCGAATTGTATACTCTTCTCTTCCTCCTATTGTGCCTTTCAGTGTGGAGGAGCCTCCAACCACCTTGTCCACACGTATCGGTCTCTCACCAGTTCCTTCAGCTGGGCCAGGGTCTTGCCTCTTTTCTGACCTAGTCCTTGGATGTACTCCAAGTATGTTCTCCTAGGCCTACCTCGTGGCCTCCTGCCAATTGGCCTCGCTTCCATACACTTTTTTGGTACTCTGTCTTCCCCAATTCTACATATTTGTCCATACCATCAAAGTTGTCGGCATTCCCGGGTGGTTTTCAGTGAAGGTACCTTGAGTTCCTCTCTTATTCTCTCATTTCTTAATCAGTCTCTCCTGGTTTTACCCAATATTCTTTGTAGAAATTTCATTTCCGCCGCCGTTATCCTACTTAAGTGCTTGTCTTGGATGACCCAACTTTCGCCGCCATAGAGCAAGGTAGGGAGATATACTGCTTTGTATATGTGGAGTTTAGCATTTTTCCCTACTCTCTTTCCCACAATGGTGCTGCAAATCTGGTAGTATATATTGTTCGCTTTCTTTATTCTGTTGGAAACTTCTTGATCTATTTTCCCAGATTTGCTGAATATTGTTCCAAGATAGCTTTAGCAGTCCACATTCTCTTGGACTTCTCCATTGCATATCACTCCTACATCTCTCCCATCTCCTTCATCTCTGACTAATGTCATAACCTTGCTTTTGCGGCTGTTTATACTTATTCCTTTTCGAACGAGTTCTTCTTGCCATTCTATAATGGCCTGTTGCAATTTTTCCTGAGAATCAATCACCAGCACGATGTCGTCAGCATATAGGAATGTCTGCACTTGAACTGCCCTCATGTTCCACATACCGACTGCTGTCCAACCAGTTCTTCTTCTGCATATCTTGTGGATTTCGTCCATAAAGGCAATGAACAATAGCAATGAACCTTAATCTGCTTTCTAGAATAGTGGTGTATAATTTGTATGTCACTTGGGATAGGCAAATAGGCCTGTAGTTGCCACATTCAGTTGTGCTATCTTTCTTGTGTATTGGGACTATGATATTGTACTCCCAATCCTTCGGAATAATCTTATTGTCCCATATTTTCTGAAAAAGTGCTTGCAATGCCTTTACATTTTCATTTCCTCCATGTTTAATAAATTCTGGGAAAATCCCATCTCTGCCTGATGCTTTGCCTAACTTAAGTTTTTTAGGCCGTTTCTTTATCTTCCTCCCATATCGTATCAAATTCAGCGACTTGATTGGTCTCCATCTTTTGCTCTGGAATTTGTCTGTAATCAGAGAACTGCCAAGAATAATATTGTCTCCATCTTTCCAGGATCTTTTCTGGATCTGTGATCAAATGTCCGCTTTCATCTTTTATGTTTATTATCTCTATGGTGGTTTTACCCTTCAGTGCTTTTACTTTTTTCCAGAATTTCTTTATATTCTCCTTATAGTCACTGTCCAGGCTTTTTCCAAATTCTTCCCACGTCTTTTTTTTGTCCTCTCGGATAACCTGCTTGTTATCATGTCTTCATCTAACATAATCTTCCCATTTTTCTAATTGTATACTCTCTAAAATTTTTAAGACTCTTTCTATATCTTTTAAATGTTCTTCTTTTGACTTTGAATAGATTATTATGCCATAGTATTTGGGACATTATCGATGGCCATATTTATCATCCTTTGGAATGTTGGAGGCGCATTATATAGCCCAAATGGCATTCTTAGAAATTCGTAATGTCCTTTTTCTGTACTAAAGGCTGTTTTAGCGATGGAGTCTTCGTCCATTAATATTTGGTGAAATCCTGAAGTAAGATCTAGGGTTGTAAAATATTTTGCTCCTTGTAAACGATTTAAGACATCCTGTATGTTTGGTAATGGGAATTTATCCTTTATTGTTTCCTGGTTCAATTACCTATAGTCTATTACCATACACACCTTTTTTATATTACTTGCGTCCATTTTCTTTGGAACGATCCATAATGGTGAATTGTATGGCGAGTTGCTTGGTCTGATTATCCCGTCTTTTAACAATTTTTCTCATATTTAGGTTGGGATTGTTGCATCTGATATCTCGGTTGAAATTTTTGTTGTACCTGATGGCTTTGATTATTATTATTTTTGTAAGAATTATTTATTTTGTTTGGATTATTAAATCTTTGTTTATTAAAATGTGTTTCTTTATTATTGCTATTACTTTCTCCGTATAATTGATAAACAATAGCATTAAATGTATTTTTCAATGCTAATTTAATATCTATAATAATATTACAAACAATATGTGTGAATTGTCTTTCTAAAATCGGATGTAAATTACGAATAACTGAGTGAGCTATATCGCTATCATGATATTTTAGTTCGTTATTTTTGTTTTTGTCAAATAATTTTGTTACTAAATCTTGTCGTTTTTCTATTACTTGATTTACATAATCAACAGGATGTTCTTTAAATTTTGATTGCATCATTAATATTTCATATTTAATTGTTTCAATAGTTCTGGAATTATAAAATTGTTTCTTTAAATAGTCGATTAACTCATGAATATCTTCGAAAGCTTTATCCATACAATCTCCGGCTTCACCGTTTAATTTACCTTGAGCTGTAATAAGCATAACTTGTTCATTTTCAATTTTATACGCATTCGTATTTTGACAAAAACGATGATGCAAATTCTCTAATGCATTTACAAATTTTCGTAAGTTCATAGCAGTACCGTCATAAGTGGTTACAATTTTAAATTCTCCCGGTGTGATTAATCTGTTGGGATTCATTTCGAATTGGTTATTCTCTACTTGAAAGTCAATATTGTGTTCATCGCTTATAGCGTTCAACTGTCTAAACCTTATATTATTAAGTCTTTCAGTTATCGGCATCTAAATATGATGGTAGTAAATTATACATGCAAATTATGAGTACTTACTAAGTATTATTAGTAATAAAGTTATTTAATTTATAAATTGACTTGAGTTTAGATGTTAAAATATCAGCAAACTATACACTACAGTTGCAGTTTGTTGAACAAAGTTCCACAGTGACGTTAACTGTTTCTAATGAAGTTCAAAGAAGAAAGAAGTTATAAATATAAGTTCTTTTATTCCTTCAGAAGATTCTTGAGATCCATAGATGTATGTCAATTCTTCTATATAAAGTCTTCTAAGTCTTCATACAATAAGCCCTCAAGTCCCTGTTTGGGTGCCAGTTCATGTATATAATATACATAAATATAACTTTAATAACTTTAATATACTAAATAACTTTATAAATAAATTAATATAAAAAATAACTTTAATATACTAATCATTTTTTAAAAAGCACTTATTAAATAATTGATGTACATTCAATAGAGACTAAAAACAGAGAGAGAGAGAGAGAGAGAGAGAGAGCCTCTTCTTGGTCAGAGGTCCTATATAGGATTTGCTATTGCTGAAATTAATTCCTGGTATTGTTTACCAGTACTGCAGCTGTAACTGCACCTGCATAATAGTTCTTAGAATTGTTAACTATTTCACATTTGGTTTCCACATTTAACTATTTATATACACAATAAAAAAAAAAAAACTTGGACAACTCAGTTAGTTGAACACTGTTATCAACTACTTAACACTTTACTGGCACTTCCTTATGCAGTCAAATGTTGCCAGGGGCCAGCAATGTTTTAGTAGCATTACTATAAAAACTATACAAATTCATGAAATAATCAACGTGTGCAAATAAAGACTTTAAACAACATATTTACAACAAGAAAACACATTTACATATTTGTAACGGTATTTGTCAAATCTTACACACTAAACATGTCGGTTTGCTGATTTTATTTGCATAAGAATAATAATCCCTTTGGATATCCATTTATATTTCCGAACACAGTCGATATTCAGATGTTCATATACACAAAACAAGTTAGAATCGGCCAGCATGGACCACGTGAATATCGCGTAAATCTTCTTCACACTCTCCGCCTTCCTTCTACTCCAATACTCTCTCATCTTCCTGGACTGTTCCTCTCGCTCTTCCTTAGTCCATTTTCTCCCTTGTCTCTCGTTCCTTCCTGCAAGTACCCCAACTTCTGTTAGTTTTTTCCCGAAAAGCTCTCTATCCAAGCAGTCCTTACCCTTGATTTTTAGCATAGCCAGCTCCTCTTTTATTTGTTTCACATATTCACCTATACTCTTATAGCTTAAGACTTTTTTTTGTTCATAAAGAAGATTTTTTTGTTCAGCCTCTTATTGTTCATTCTGACCATGTGGCTGTAGAACCTCAGTCTCCTGTTCCTGATGACTGTTTCAAGATCTTCCAAATTTTTGTGTATTTCTTCATTGGATTTTTGCATATACCCCTCTTGTGTTACTTTGGTTCCATGAATCCTTCTCAGAATTTTTCTCTCAATCTTTAGGACTTTCTCTAGACTCGGAAGGGTGACTGTTTCCATACCATTACTGGTCTTACTACTGAACAGTAGTGCCTTATTTTTGCATTGGAAGACAAATTTTTCTTGCTGTACATGTTTCTAATGGCAAAGTTTAGTCTTTCCAGTTTAGCTATTCTTTCTTCTATGGATGCCCTATCTGTTCTGATGTTACATATTATCTCCCCTAGGTATTTAAACTTTTTTGTGACTTTTATTTGCCCATATTTTGTTGCTAAAGCTGGCATCCGTTGTCATAACCTCTGTCTTTTCATAAGAAAACTGTAGTCCCGTTTTTATTAAATTCATTTTTTAAAATTTGATTAGTCCATTATATTTTTTTTCTTTTTTTTGTTTCTTATCCCTCCTGTACTGACCGGGATGGCTTACTGTTAATGAAACAAAAATTAAATTAAAATAATAATAATCTAAAATCAAAGAGGCAATATCAAGACTTGTGTGCATTCATAAATCATCGTCCAGAAGTTGTGGTAGGAGTTAAAAATGTTCGGGGGTAGGATCACAGACATGTTGTGTGAGGGGATGCAAAGAGTAGTTCCGGTTATCACACACATGTGTGAGCCGCCATTAAATGTTAATGAGTCTACTGACATCAGAGCTCTATCAACGAACCTCAAGCTTGGAAAGAGTTAATAATTTTATGGGAGATAAGGAAGATAATGGTTATTTTTATAGCTTAAATAAAAATTCCATTAAAATTGTTCAAGTGATCAAAAGTCTAATGTAATACAATTTTTTATTTTCAAAATGCAACAATTATCTATATTTTTTTCTAGAAAAGCATGTGATTATTCCTTATTTAAAGACAGCAGAACAGAACTTAAATGTGCGCCATAAAGCATTGTTCTTTCAACCAGCTTTAAAGTGGATGATGGAAATGTGAGTATATTGTTATATGTTCAGCAACAAATTATGAAATATTGGTGAATGGTTATTAAAAATTGTTTGAATGTTTATCCTGAAGGGATATTCTTAAATCTTAAATTTAAAACTTCAAAGAAATGAGGTATAGGGGTAGAAATTATTATGAAATGATATAATAATATATTAAATTAAGTTCATATATATTGAATCTATTCTCGGGACTGGATTGTCATATATATTAGACAATCTGAACCCTCAAAAATAAAATTTAATAACACGTATTAATAATGGACTTTAATAAAAACTCTAGAATTTATAATTCTAGTTGTAATAGATTTATAAATTATTTATTGAACAATGAATCTGATGACTTGCATTTCTATATATGGTTGCCCAGAATCTGTGATGATGTTGGGTAAACATTCCCACTATATTTTTATATTAAAGAGATTTAATTATACCCCTGCAGGCATTGTAGATATTTGGCCAACTGAACCAGGCTTCTCCACCTCTCTGACCTCTGATTTCATTTTTCAACCTGCAGAGTTGCCCCTTTATTTATTCTATCTATCCACCTGGTCTTTGACATCCCTTGTGGTATCTTACCGACTATTCTAATTTTCATAATTGAGTAGAGGTATCCTGATGCCCCACCCATCTTAAACTCCTTGCCTTTATATCTTGAGATGTTGACTAACCAGTTTCTGTTGATGATTTTTTATTAGTCTATCACATCCATGATCCCATAATGCTCCAGTTATTCCCTGGAGGACTTCCCTTTCAAATATCTCAATTATGTTTTCCAGGGTGCCATTTAGAGGCAAGTTTTCATGTACATGTGCAGTTTTAGATTTATCAGGATTTAAAGATAGAAGAATGCTCTGCCTGTATGTGTTATACGCTAATCTACCTCTGTTAGTTAATCTTTTCCTAAAGGTTATTGCAGTGCTGAGGAATTTGAATCTATCTGCTTTCATGAATGTTGACAATATAAATAAGTATATACATTTAGTCTTATCCTCTCATTAATCAAGGTAAAGTTTATAACCGATTTTCTTGCTGTTGGGTTAATAATTGTTTATCTATCTTTCTCTTTTTAAACTTTTTAAATGTTTTCCCATATCTGTCTTGTTTTTATTCCAATCAATTGAAAAAAATTAGAGCAGATGATAATAGAGTCAGACACTAGATCAAAGTAAACATGCATTGTAAATATTGTAACAAAATTGTATGTACTTTTATTGATAGTAGGTTTAGACCTAAATAACTATGTTTTTCTTTCTTTTTTTACAGGTATGAAAAATATTTTACCCAGGAACCATTGTATCCTGATTTTCATTTAAATATTGATTTATGGGAAGAAATGGATCCTCAAACCAGCCAGTTTTATAATCCTGAAAAATCCAAATCAATGATGGTTTCTTTTCAAAATTCTTCATGGGAAAGCATGCATGCTTTAGAAGGAAAAGTAATAGAAGGTAATTTTAATTTTTTTATGTTTAAGACTTAGTTATTATCATTTAATGTTTTATGACATGTAGTTAATAAAATTAAAGTTAGACTCTCCGGTCTTCATTTAAGTTAATACTTTTAACATACTTCATATTTACTCTCGAGTGCATCACCAGAAAGTCGTCCACATGCAAAGAGTTAAATATAAATACACATTAAGTGTATTATTTGATTTTAAATAGTTTTATTTAGTAATCTTAAAAAAATATATATATAATACTTGGTTCTTTTTCTTTTAGACATTGTGTTATTATTGGAATTATAATTTTAATAAATTAGATCTATATTAATTATGTATATATATTCTATAATGTTATCACCTAACAGTTATTGATAAATAAATAAAATTAATTAATAATATTGTAATCCAATTTAGGAAACCAAGGAATAGCTTATACAGGAGGGCCTGTGTGGGGCCTTGAATGGTGCCCAGGAGAGGGTCCTCAATATTTGGCTGTATCGTCGCATCTGTCCATGGAGTTTAATTTTCAAGCTGGGTCCACGTTCACTGGCCCAGGGCTTATTCAACTCTGGTCGCTTGAAGATATTTCTAATGCCAAGTGAGAAGTACAATTTATTGCATTTTTTTTTATTGTTCATGGTCATTTTACTTTCATCACCATATTTCTCAGTTAAATTTATTACCTAAAACAAATGAGAAATAGTAGGTAAAACAGACTGTTCAAACGAATAGAGATATATTTTATTTATTATTAATATTTACTAACTTAATAATAGTTATTTTGCCTTAGTAACTTTGTTGTTTTTTTTTTTAATTTGTAACATGGCAATCTCAATGGTAGGGGGATTTGCTTCAAATATTGTTGTAATAACTAATGATTAGATTAATCATATTATTAATGATAATGAAAGGCTCAGCAAACCCGATGCTTCTATCCTGATACTACCAATTTATGCTTACAAAAATCTGTCCGCAGACCACTACTCAAACCAAATCTATTAGATCACTCTTTAACGCAATCCTCCCACCTACATTTTGGTGTACTCCTTGGACATTTACTTGTCGTTTCAGTGCTTATCAACTTTTTAGAAATTCATTTGCTATTTAGCCTAAATGCTTTCATTTCAGTTATATTTACAGGTTACATCCTCTGCAATTCTTAAGTGGACTTGTTTTTGTTTTTTTAACCAAATACTCAAATTTATAATAACTTATGACATTGTTTATCCTTCAAAATTAGTGGCCACGGTTCTATCCATGTAGAACAGTTGGTAGGATTATAGTTTTTCAAATCTCATTTTTAAGTTTCAAAATAAAAGGTGAGCCATGTAATGTTAGGATCAAAAAATAACAAAAATGTACTACCTTCAACTGCACTTTTATTTCCTTTTGAATTTTGTTTATTCTAGTTATCATTAACACTTAAGTACTTAAACTTCTCGACATATTCAAACTTATTCCCTCCTATAACAATATCTCCAGAATTACTGCAATTTGTGTTATTAACCGTATATTTAATAATAATAATTATAGCTAAAATGGAACGAAATCAAAATATTTTTTATTTCAAAAGTAAGGTAGAGAATGAGTATATAAAGTGGGAGAATGGGGACAAAGGAATATGCCAATAATAACAATAAAATAAAAAATATATAGTTTTATTGAAATTAGTTTTGATAATTCAGGGTTAAATATTTATTATATAGTTTCATTAGAATATGTAAATCACTTTTTAAGACATATACTTTTGCTCTGAAGTAACATTAGATTTTTTCCTTATCACAGGAGTGACTGTCTATCTACACTTCAGTTCTGTTATGGCGTTTGCCACAATGATAGAGCTTGCTGGAACATGGCTTGGTGCCCCAGTGGTGGCCGAACCGACTCTAGGATAGGACTTTTAGCCCTTGCTACTACTTCTGGTTCTATTCCTATTTATGCTATGCCTAATCCAGATTGCCTTCAATATCAGAGTACCAGGTAATTTATCTCTTTTTAATATCTTATTTGAATTTTATGTAACAATTTGTTTCTATAAAAAAAAGTAAAGCAACTCAATCTAAATTTGCAAGTGATTGAAACAAACGGGAGTGTGGTTATATTGTTCTTGCATTATAACATGAATCATGAACAAAATTTGATAATTTTTAAAGGATATTGGAAAATGCACTTAATCAATCTTCCTTATGTTAGTGCATTCTGACATTGAAATTGAAAATCAAGAAACCTGATCACAATGAATGGGCCTTATTTTTTTTGTTTTAGCTTCTTATAACTACCGCGGAATCTCGCTCCTACCGACTTGCTATAAAATATTCTCATTAATCCTAACTAGTAGAATTACGGAATACGCTGAGGAAATTATCGGATATTATCAATGTGGTTTTAGACAAAACGGTTCAAATATTTTCCTTACGCCAAATACTAGAGAAGAAATTAGAATACAACGGTGTTGTTCATCAGCTTTATATTGATTTTAAAAAAGCTCATGATTCCATCGACCGTCAGATTATGTATAACATAATGATTGAACAGGGTATACCAAAGAAATTAGTAAATCTGGTAAGGATGTGAATGAGCGAAACTTTCGACAAGGTTAGAATCGGTAAAAATTTTTTGGAGAAGTTTAAGGTTCGTTCAGGTTTAAAACAAGGTGATTCGCTATCACCTGTAATATTCAATTTAACACTCGAGCACGTTATTAAAAAAGTGATACACAACAAAAGAGGTTTGAATTTGAATATGAATAGTAAAATATCCGTGCTTGGGTTTGCAAACAATTTGGTACTGTTGGGTGAGGACGAAGAAACTATAAAGGTAAATACACAAACGTTAATGAATGCTGCTAAGGAAATAGGGCTGGAAATAAATTCTTAGCTCAAGTCTTTTGTCCAGAAATCTAAAAATCACAATTTATAAAACAATTATCCTTCCATCTCTTCTCTATGGACTTGGCCACTATTGCTGAAGGATGAACACCGTCTCCAGGTATTCGAAAATAAAGTATTACCTACAATATTCAGTCCAAAAAAGGATGGGACCACTGGGGAATATAGGAGATTACATAACGCGGAATTGCGAAGCATGCATCCGGTAAATATTATTCAGATGATAGTGTCGCGACGATTATGGGCATGTAAAGTTGCTGGGCTTAGTAACAAACAAATTCCTCAGATGTTAATAGGCGCTGCACCGACTGGGAAGCGTCTGAGGGGTAGGCCGAGGCGTAGGTGGGAGGATTACATTTGGAGTGATCGCTAGATCGTTTGGGTTTGGGTGGTGCTCCGTGGACGAAGGTTTGTAAACATAGATTGGTGGTATCGGCATCGAGCCTTCGGGTTCGTTAAGCCTTTTATTTATTTAGCTTCTTATCCCAAAAAGGACCACGTTTTCAAATTAAAATGTTTCTACTTTTGTAAACACTATTTTTTTTATTGTTCTTGTAATTGTGTGTCAAAAATTATTTTTTTAAATTTAATTTATTTTAAGGTTTTACAAACCTGAGCCTGTTCTGAAATTGGAATTATGGTCTAACGAAAGATGGCAGTGTAGTGCTATATCATGGTCGAAAATTAAACCACACAAGTAAGTCATATTAATATTTTTTAATAATTAATGAAATATTTTATTTTGTAAGTTAAATAAATTAATATTTTGTTATACAATAATTTTTTATTATGAATTTTCCGATTATTTTTTAGGAAAATTTCTTTTTATATTGGGCAACCATTTTGTGAAAGTTATAAAAAGAAAGGTTATAGACTTTTTTTAATTCATTATTGAGGTTTTATTCTTTTTATGCTCCAACTTAATACTGCCCAATTTTATCCAGTGCATAAACCAATACTGTTGTATTTGTCATTGCTTTATTATAAATTTTATTTACACAGTCATGTTTAAATTTAATGCTAACCCATTCTCATATTTCTATCTAAATTTACCTATAGTTTTATCTTTTAATTATTATGTTGTTATACTAAATTTAAAAAACCTCAAAGATGAACAAAACGAGTCTCAAAAGCTACGAAGAGATGCAAACATAATGTATTAGTATCCTGTATGATATATAACCACTTGCAACCATTGGAAAAGGAATTAAAAAAAATTACATTTTTTTCAGTATAATAGCTGCAGGCTTCGTCAACGGTATGGTTGCTGTCTGGAATCTTGAATCACAATCCAAACTGCTGCGGAAGAATAAAATTCTTTATCCATTTAAAGTATTTCAGGCCCATCACTCAATTATCACTGGTTTGTTTAATGGTTTATTTTCTTCATTGTATTTATATATTACAAGAACTTTAAGCTATTTATATTTTTATACTTGTTAGTGTTCATCATCAATTCCATTATTTTGTTAATTTTAAACTAATTTAACTTATGAAAATAAATTCTTTTCCGGTAAATATCTAATCGCCTTTACAGTTTGGTTGTGTATTCAAACTGTAAAAATAAAAAATATATTCTAAATCTTGTTTTTTGAAATTTAAGCATTCAGATTATGTTGTCGAAAACTACAGTTATTTTGCATATATTTTATACTGAGTACTACTCTATGTGTAGTTATTTGTTCATTTAATGTCATTTTATGCTGCTATGGCTAATCCGACAATGCTACATTAGGAGCTCTAAATTTTTCCTATCCATGTTTAATTAGGATAGGGATAGAGATTTCTGAGTATCTGGCATCTTACAGGCTCTAGACCTCCGTTTAACATCCCTTCCGAAGGACGGCATAGCCAAGGATTTTTTTCTCTCCTTTAAATATTCTAGGCCCACCTGACAAGCTATGAACCCGCCATCTTGGGCTTAATAGTTTGTTATGCTAACTACTAGACCAGAGCCCCCCCCCCCTCTTTGTGTAGTATTTGGTTTTGGATGGTAAATTTATAAGCTGAAGGGAATAAATACCAACTCTTTATCAAATTCTTAAGCTCACATAGACGACCTTATATTCTTTAAGTAGGAATTATTACTCTCTTAAGCTTATATCTTACCTGTAAAGTATTTTAAAAATAAAGTATTTGTGGCAAACAATGATTTATTGAGCTGTTCTGCTCCCATCCTTCAAGTTTATAAAAATTTTAAATGCCTTTAGTTGTTGGTATATTTTTCTAGCCTTTTTTATATATTTTTCTAGTTTATTCTTTATTTTAATTGTTTTCTGTTCAATAATATTTATACTTAGTTTTTTTCTATACAAGGTGTATGCTTGAGTCCAGAAAGTGATAAATATTTAGCAACAGCTTCTTATGACAAAAGCTTCAAGTATTGGGATCTCATTGACACTACAGCTCCTCATTCTGTTCTCAAGCGTGGCCTACTTACCAGCGTTGATTGGCTGAGGCATTGGATGTCAGCAGTTACTACCTTTGACAATGCTTACACGTAAGATAATATTACTATTCATACTTTGCTTTCGATTTGTCTTTTAATTTTCTTATTAAAAATCAATTATTGATTGTATTATTATAGCCTATGTTATTAATAAATGAAGAGTTATCTAATATATTATTGATGGAATAGGTAGAATAATGGTGCTGTATCTCCAACAGTGTAGCTGTTAAGTATGGATTTTTCTGATTAAATAACTCAGAATGATAAAAAAACATAATTTAAATTAAGAAATTTCTAAAAATATAATTTTATATTTTAACCCCAAAACATGGAATTCCCTGCAGAAGTTTGTTTTGAAATGTCTTATTATTCACAGGAGTTTTAGAATTTATTTTATTTGGATACATCCAAAGTATGGTGAAGCTGCAACAGAATCTTCTTTTAAAATACTCATATTATTTGTTTTATTTTTTAATAATTGGTCTGATATTTTATTTCTGCATTTATTGACAATAATTTTATTTTATTTTAGTATGATGCAGACGACAGTCTCTTTAAGCTCAGTGAGGGGTTTTGTTAGTCCAACCATTCCCGTAATAACTAGTATCAACTCTACTGCTTGGGTTCGTATAAATGTTTTATGGCTATTGTTGTTATTATCCTTTCTAGGTTTTTTCAAGCCTCATTTACTAATTATCCATTATGTTTTTTCTTGTAGAGTGTGTCAGTTAACGATTGGCTTAATGGTGCGATAACGTCATATGATAATGGGCAGGTAGTACTTTTCCTAGCCTTGAAGCAATCTATTAATAACCACTTGGATAAGCGGAAATTTTCAAAGGTATTTGTCGAAGGATCTGTACTAATTTAACTTATAATTAGTCGTTTGCATAATTTTTCATTGATTTATATTAACATTTTAAACTATACTATTAGTACTAAAAACATTACTTAATTTATTACTAGACATATTTATTTGGAGTATAGTCTAACATATTTTAATCAAGCCTTTGGAATTAGTAAATAAGGATAGCTCATTCCATCCTTACAAAGATTTAATATTGTTTCAAGGTTTCATTATTTTGTTTAGAATATTACAGGATATTTAAACATGTTTTTATATTGTTGTATCTAAATGTATTAGTAAAGAACTTTTAGTAAAAGATGTTTTGGCTAAAGATAAAAAAAAAACATTAATTGCTCTGAATGTCACCAGCAAACAAACTTTTCCCTTTGTTTATAAGATATATTAAATGTTTATGAATTGTAATATTTCACAGATATTAAATATTGTTTACTTATTTGAAATGTAAATTGTAATTTTGTAATCATTGAAATTAATTTTTAGGTTATATTGAATACTACGTTGCATAATATTGAAGCAAAAGATGGCCCACCTGAACCGAATTCAAAACAAAAAGAAAAGGAACTCCTTAATAATAATATGCCTTCAAATTCATATGGGGATGCTATTGAGAAATATGGATTGGCTATTAGGATTGTAAGTTATATTATTAAAAATTGTTTATTCATTTGTTCTAGACAGTCTTTCTTCTTTCTTAGGTGTTCTGATTCACCCATTGATTCCTCTCCCTTAGCCTTATATGTAGTGCCTTTCTATTTCTTATCTCTACCTCTTAGCTTCTTGCACATCTCCCAGTCTTCTAACTGGAGGAGATTGAGAAGAACACATACCATGACTACTTGCAATGCTTCATGAGCCACTGTCTTGTATGCCCTGATGACCCACTGAATGGATGCTTAATTACATTTCTGTCTCTGTAAGAGGTTCCATTCCAATCTTGGAACAAGTACCTCAGGATACCCAAAATTACTCTTTAGTAGATGTTTATTAGTCATTGTTCTTGGGTATCCAAGGCCCCAAAAGGCTCCACAACACTTAAGTCCATTTAGGACAAATGTCTGTTTCTTAAATAACCTCAGTGAGGCATTGAACCTACTGCCATTCTTTGTGCCAATATAGGTTACAACTCATCCCAGTACTAGTACTAGTAATGTTAGACTAATATTTGACCATGGGGGATAAGTTGATCCCTAGGATGATAAATGTAAAAATTAATTATTTATTAATGCACTTTCAGAGATAATTTGAGTTATAACTTTATTGATTTATATATGATGTTTGGATGATGCACAATGTCTAATTTTAACTATTGAAAACGACTTAATTGTCGAAACATTTTTAAATAATAAATAATTGTTTAGTGAGAAGCGAGGAGATGGTTGACTGGAAGATCTGAGTAAGGTAGGAAATAGTTGGGGGTGCAGTCAAATAAAACACTAAATAAGTGGGTACTTATTTTATTATGTGCCGACGTTTCGACCCACTTTGTGGGCCATCTTTAGGGCTAAGAAAGAAAAACAGACAAAACAACAAAACTATAAAAATACATTGCAGTAACAAGTATATGATAATATAAAAAAATATATATGCAGAGAAATAGAATTTTAGAACAAAAAAATGAGGGATATATATGAATAAAGATATTACTGAGTAAATGTACAGAAAGGTGGTGATGTAAAAATTTACAAAGATAAAAGAAGGAAGTAAACAGAAAGTTTATAAAAAGAAAAAGTATAAACATCAGAGGTGAGATGTAAAATTCTGGAAAAGATAGTAGAATATAGATAAAATATAAAATGTATGATAATAGACTCCTTGGGAGTTTACATAAGTAAAATGAAAGAAAATATAACAAAAATGATAACAAAGAGTAAATAAAGGAAAAAGAAAAGTAGAAAGTAAAGATATAAATCTAGAGTATAACAAGTAAAAAAGTAAATTGAACATGGAAAGTAGAAAATATAAGTAAGGGGAGTTTTAGGGGAGAAAACCACTTGTATTGATATAGGTAAATGATGTATTGACAATATGCACTCACTTTGAATGGAGCTTGACAGTTTTTTCACTCTCCTGAAAAGTATTTTTCTCTTTGGACATCTTGCATTAGTTTCGACATGACCTCACATATTTTATAATATATACCCATATATGTTATGTATGAAATACTTTAGATAATTGTTTAAAGTTTTTTATTACTACTATAATTTTACTGCGTATAGTCGATTCTCAGGAACTTATAGTAAAACTTTGAATCTATCAAAACTTATTTTCTAAATATCTTTCTAAAATATTTTTCGTTTTTGTTAAATAATAAATCTAATAATATCTGGCTTTGTTATTTTACAACTGATATCTGAGTTGCGAGTAAATTTAAATATGGAACTTTAGAACATATGAGTTTATGAACTTTAAATCAATAATAAATTAATGCATGTAAAAACAAACTACTGTTAAGCTAGTTATATTTCCTAATCCATAATGATCTCTTTAAAAGTGTGGATGAGTTGGATTGATTACAGATTAAAATGCCACTTACTTTCTGAACATGGTTGTGTAAAATGACAATATTGGTTAAAAATTTTATATTATTAATTTTTTTTTTTATTATAGGATCCTCATGTTGGAAGGAATGATTGGGTTCAAGAGAAAATGAGAGGTACTGAAAATGTGAATGACATCTATCCACTTTCTTCCATTAACAGGGTATTCATTTATATTACTTTTTAAGTTGTTCTTTATCTTAACCATGTTACTTTTATTGGATCACTTTAATCTATCCTTTTTTAACTTGGGGTTGTTTGTTTATTTATTATATTTTTTCTTTGAAAAAAGCTCATATCCTGGATTAGATATCCTTGATAATATGCTTTGCAAATATCCTCTAAAATTTTCAAATTTAATAATCAGTACATAATATGTATTATATTAAATTGTTTTTTTCTCCTCAATTTATTAAATATTATGTTTGCCTTAGGTTGCGTGGAACACAAACAAGAACAGTTTCTTGTACACCGCCATGGGCTACCAATCAGGATTCTTGGTTGTCTCCAAGATATCCTTTAATCCTAATGATTTTAATCTAATCGAGAAATTATCAAAATTGTAACCTTTTTTTTCAGTCATTGTTAAATTATTACTATTATTTTTTTAGTAGGGTGTGTATTATTCCCAGAATGTTATTTTGTAAATATGTAAATAGAATTTGTAAACAAGAATTTAATACAATTTTATTTCCGACTTTGGAATTATTTTGTTTTATTACATTTAAATGTATGAAATGCATAGTTTATTACTCATTGTTAATATTAAATATTACAGTGATATTTACATCACATTAAAAAAAAGGTTTTCTTATTTCTTGGTATAGTCATTGTCATCAGCAGTTAGACTGTATTTATTTTTATTATGACATCGTCTTTCTTATTTATCTGTTTTGATTTTTTAAATATTTGCTAATATTAATCATAGAATTTTATTTCAGTCTGAAATACACTTTGTTACAGAAATGATTATATCTATTTTTTTAATTTCTTGGAGAAGATTAAAAAAAAAAAAAATTAGTAATGCCAAAGAAAGTAATTTTACTTTAAAGATTTTTTTTTTAATTTAATGATCTTTGAAATCTCTACTTAAGATTACATCATTTGGTTAAACCAAAAGTAACAGTGTGTTATATCACAATCAGTTATTTAGTTTTTTTTCTTTTTAATAGAAGGTTCTTTATTTTTAAGAGTAAAACATTTGATTTTACACATATTTGTTTTAAGATATACAAGAAAGTCTTTCTGAATCCCTTAAACTATATATATATATATATATATATATATAAATCTACTCACTGCCATTGCAATAACATTCATTTTACCTTTTTCAGTAGGTTTTATGTTCCTTAAATTATATTTAAGTTGTTAATTGAATATTGAAAATGTGATATTGAATTAATTTAATTAGTCCTATTAGCCAAATCTTTAGTAAATATTACAATATTTACTTAGTATAGTATGTTTGAATGTCATGTAAATTATGTATAATTGTAAAATATTGTCAAAAATTTATACAAGTTATAGAACCTGTAAAGTTGTATTTAATTTATTTTGTGTCTATATTTTTTATGATAATATTACCATTGGTTTAATTATACTTAAATAATTTAGTTATAAATAACCTGATAACCTTTATTTTTCCATTTTATTCAGGAAATTATTCCTGGTCTATTTGATTAAATGTTTAATTTTCACTAGTGTTTTTGTTGTATTTCTACCTTTGATACTGTTAAAAAAGATGGAACACTTCAATGATGTTAATTGTTACCTTTTATTTTTACATGCTGATTACTGGATTATTTATGTTGTTAGTTGCTAATTATTGTTTATGATATGTATTATCTATCATTAGTATTCACTGATTGATTAGCGAACTCTTCTAAAGTTCATTGCTTAAACATTATTTTTTAATGTATTTTTTACTAGTAAATGTTTTAACATCAACTTAAACATCATCAATCAATTTATTTAATTAATAAGAATCAGATTAAGCAATATTTTTGTAATAAAATATGTAAGTATTTCATGTAAACTATTTTGAAACAATATAAATAGATTGCATTGGAAATAAATTTCAAAACTAATTTTCAGGCATATTTTTTACCCCTTCACCGAAGCTATGATATATTGGTTATAAATTCTCAAGGGATCTTTGATCTGGTATTTATCTCTTTTGTTGTATTTAATTCATCCCATATTTCTTCATTAAGTACACCGTCTTTCTTGTCTTTCCAACAATTATGGAGTTATGTGTTTATACTTGAGAAATATTTTTCCAAGATTGTCCAGTGCTCTGTATAACTACCATCCAAAATATTATTTTTAAGATCACCTGTTAGTTATTTTATTAATCCTGTTTATTATTACTCATTTTGTAGAAAGCACCACTCTCTTTTTCAATTAAAAATTAAATTTTGGAAAACTTAATGTAGATAAAAATTGAAGTAACGTAGAATCTAGACAATTGAATAAAATTAAAACAATAATATTCCCTAAAAAATTTTAATTTCTTAGGATGAGGAGAAAATTAATATTTATTAATAAAACATTGGGAGAAATATTGTTCAAATCACTTATATACTAATAATCAATGTTGCTAATGGTAAAAAAAAAAGAGTGCTAACTAATAAACTTAACAGAAATAAATCTATCTTACTAATATTATAAATGTGAAAGTTTGTGAGTATGTTTGTTATTCTTTCACGCAATAACTACTGAAGGGACTTAGATGAAACTTTACAGTTTATACATCAGAATAACACATAGGCTACAATTTATAATGATTTTGTGTAATTTGGTCATAATATAACGATAAATATCATTAAAAAGTACTTGGATAAAACACATTCTCAATATTACCTCCAACATATGGTGAGTAGGTAATTGGGATTATTTAATTTAATTGTTAAATATTGTTAGCATCACTACAGGGCTCCCCCTCAAGTAGCTTGCCCACATGTTTATTACTCGCAAAATCTACATATTTTCGCTACTAATATTATAAATGCGAAAGTTTGTGAGGATGTATTTATGTTTGTTACTCTTTCACGCAAAAACTACTCCACGGATTTGGATGAAACATTACAGTAATATAGGTTATACATCAGAATAACACATAGGCTACAATTTATTATGATTTTGTGTAATTTGGTCATAATATAACGATAAATATCAATTAGGTCGGATAAAATTCTGCCCTTTGAGTAGCTTGCTCTCGTGTTTCTTACTCGCAAAATCTATATATTTTCGCTGAACAAAACAAATCAAGTAACATAGTTTACAGGATACTGCAACGCATAGTGAGACACACAACATTAAACAAAACAAAAACGGACCTCCTACACACTACTCTCGACATACCGACAGTTACAGACTTCATTAAACGTAGACACATTAAATTTTTCGACAGCCTGAAATACTGTACTTATTTCGGACACTCACCCCAGCAGGACGGCCACAAACGTGGCAAGATCACGTACAAAGTCTCAGCCTGAACTGAGAAATTAATAAAATCAACAAACAAAAGGAACAGGACACGGTGAGGCCCATCACCGGAAAACCTAAAGTTAAAAAATAGAAATGAATAAATTAGAACCTTCCACCTTCTCATCCTCCTCTTAAAATGTACATCGTACAGTACAAGAGATACCTCTCCGTCCTATCATCAATTCTACTTAGAAATCTTCAAACCCAAAGGGGCTAAGGGAAAAAAAAAAAAAAAAAAAAGTTTACAGGATGGCAGCAGACCAAAAGGTAACAGAAGGTTTTTCTTTATATAGAAGCTACAGTTTTTACGAAATTATAATGTAATTGTAATTCCATAAAATAAAGAATTTTGCAGTAGGTAAGTAGGATCGCTAAATTACAACACATCGATAAATTACCTACATATGTACATTATTCTAATCCTTTCAGTTTTAATTTTTCGCTGCTGCCGTACGACAAGTGAAACCATTATTCTAAGTAATTCTTTTCAATAAATTAAATAACATTACATACTAATCCTTTATTGACACGAACAACAGTAAACGAAAGTAACTTCTGTCCGTCCCGTTTGTTAATCAGTGTCAATGAATGTTTCACGGCTGTGCTGATCCGTTTGTGATGAAATTTGATATGGATAATCTCAAGCCTGGGGAAGGACATAGGCTACTTTTTATCAACACACTACAAAAGCGAAGTTTATATAAAACTGTAATCTGATTGACTAACACACCCAGCGGTCAACGCTCAGTAGAAACCACTGAACTTAGCATCTTGAAATTAGCAGATAGGCTCTTTGTATAGCTTAAATGAGCACTAAGAAAGGAATTTGGATAATTCAACCGCCAAGGGGTCCCCCCTTAATGTAATAAGGGTTCAAAGATTGTATGGAATCCGTCAGTTTTGAAGTTAGACATCTGAAATTTCGGATGCACGGGTAACTTATAGTTACATAAAATAAAATAATTTATTTAAAATGATCTGTCACAAAACTTTATAAGGCAGACCAAATTTCATGCGAGTGAAGCCGTGGGCAAAAGCTAGTGATTTATAAAATATCAGAAGAGATTTTTTTCGCTAACAACTAGCAAATAAAATTTGATATAACAATAAATTATAAATATAATTAGTCAATTAGTATTGACTAATAAATGAGTTGACAGTTGTTAGAATTGAAGAGACACTGCAGACCAGGCACCCACTATTTGGTTGCCCTGAAGATGGCCTACATCGTAGGCCGAAATGTTGGCACAATTAAAAAATAAGTTTTGATTATTTTGTATTATTTTTGACTGCACCCTGACCAATTCAACCCATCATTAATATCAATACTATTGATAATTTTTAAAAGAACATGAATGACATTATGGATAGGATTTGTGGGATCAAATTAAAAAAATAATTAGCAAAAAAAAGAAGGAAAAAATCTTTAAAAATATTAATACGGATAATGAAAAAAGTACTAATAAAATGGATTATGTTCAAAATTGTAATACACCTAATAATATAGGTTATAGCATAATTAAGTTCTATGAAATAAATACAGTACAAAAAATAAGACAATAAATTTCAAATCAAATACCATTAAAATTAAAGAGTTATAAAAAAAATCGATATTAAATGACATTAATTATTTATACGACAAAAATAAACTAATATTAATAACACAACACAATAGTTGGAAAATAATTATATTGATGATTTTGTGAACTGAAACTATATTGTTGTTTAGTTCACAAAATACCGCAAATAGTCACGAATCTTTCTGAGACAAGGCGTCCGTTGTCAGAAGTCAAAACGTCCCCGTTTAAGTCTCCTGGTGGCGCTACAGGTATTTAGGCATATGTATGTTTTATTTAAAATATATAGGGACAGTTTAAAGAGAAGTGTGTTAAAATCAGAAGCCACAGGAGGGTCTTTTGCCAGAAGAGAGTTCGTTAATAGAAAGGAAATACATAGTTTGCTATGGACGAAGCTGTAAATATTGTTTAGGTACGAGATTTCTGGTTAGGAATAGCAAGATTACCGCCTATGATATAAGAATGGTATTTTAATTTGCGTTAAAAAGTATAAATTCTCATCAAACGTTATCATGGCCGGATTCAAAAACACGAAATCGAATTGATCATGTGTTGGTCGTTCAGGCAAGATTGAAGTTGGCACGACAGAAATCCCACAGGCTGTACCATCTGCTGTTGTCGCCGCAGCTCTCACTGAGGTTGAAATTACTAATCTACAAGACCATCACAAGACCTACGTTGCTCTATTGTGCACCACTACTGAGACACCTCTACAAAACAACGCTGAAGCGCCTGCAGCATTACCAGAATTCCATCCTTAGGAAGATCGTAAGTGGCACATCGCTCGAGAGGGCACTCAACACCACCATCCGGGAGGAGCTTCGGCTTCCCTCGGTGCCCGAGTACATCAAATTTTTTGATGGGCTGAAGACATGTGCGAACCCCCTATTTAGGGACTTAAAACCACCCCCCCCCCAGACCTGGGAGATGGCAGGGCAGTGCCCCCTTGGTCGTTGTACTTACATTTGATCTGGGGATGGGATAAGTACTCCCTTGTCCATATCCTTCCTTCCTTTTCCTTCTTCCTTCCTTTTCCTTCTTTCTTCCTCCCCTTTCTTCTATCTACAACTGTCACTTGATCCCGCTAAACGGTCCCTCACCGTTTTGTATTGTATAATGTCAGCGGCCTTGTGCCGGTTCGAGTAAAAACCGCCTTCAGCGGACTCAGCCCGATGTAACGCCTTAAAATACCGAAAGGTAACAGTAGGTTTTATTTATATAGAAACCATAGTTTTTACTACCTATTGTAATTTGTAATTCATATAAAGGAGGTTCTGAAAAAAAAAATCAAGTGTTGGTGGTACTTGCATAGGTGTCAAAACGAGAAAATGAAGCTGAAAATTTTGATTTAGATAAGTTAAAGCATCTTTCAATCAAATATTAATACGCGCTAGAGGTCATGATCAGGGTTGAAGCTTTGGAAAAATTAGACAAAGATTTCGAAGCTTTATACGAGCCATGTCTTGGGATAAAGGAGAGCAAAACACAAATAATAAACCCGGATTTGATGACTGCTTAAGAAGGTGCGAAAACATAATAGCGGCATATTAAGAGCTCTGAATATATCCAGTGATTACAAAACTGTCATTAAATTAACGCAAACAGTGAAACGTTAAATCTCTCTATCGAAAAAAAAGAATATTAAAAATATAATAACTACTAAATATTAGAGAAAATTATTAATTATTAAATTGAAATATACTGCGGTAGCACGTCGGTTTTAAATTTAATTCAAAGTAATTCTATGAAATTCTAAATTAATCTTAGTTATTAAACTGGAAATACAGTAGAAAGAAATAAATCCAATAGGAATGCATGTGGCATTCGATAAAGTTCTAATTGGTAATTAATTATTTTTCGGAGAATTTCGAGGTTTGCAGCATTCAATGAAATACTATTATTATTTTAATGTTTATCACTTTCCAAACATTAAATTAAATAATGACCCTAACTCGTATGTTCATGACCATCCAAAGCTGTTTAAAAATAAATTCGTAATTACCACATCGTAATTGCTGAGCTTAATTTATTTTATTTTAATGAGAATTGAGGCTGCTGTATGCTGTATGTACACTCGTATATGGGTCAATATCTGTAAATGTAAAATCGTATATCCCGCATCTTATCGTGTATATCTTATACTATTTAATCTCCTACATTGAAAAATGTAAGTACTATTCCATTCCTTTTGTCCTACTTTGGAGTATATATTATATCTCCAAAATAGATTTATATGATTTTATCCAAAGTCAAATTAAATTCTATTACTAATATTTGGTAGCTTGTTATAACATTTATTTTTTTATCTCGGGATAGATTTATGCAATCTCGCGATCCTAGTTGAAGACACATTAGCTTGTTCCGTGAGAATGGGCTATAAGGAATAGCAACAAGTTCTTATTTCCACTAGCTATGGACTCTGCTTAGATTTTGTCTCTGACCTGTAGGATTTCCTTTGCAACTTTGTAAGGCATTACGTATATCAGTAGCAGTTAGCTAGCAGAACTGGCGCTATCTAGCGCAATAGCGCTTACTAAATGCTTTGTATTAAATTATAAATTTCTCATTCATCTGTATTATACCCGCTATAATTTGAAATTATTTAAAATTAAGATTCCTGGAGGCTTTCAATAGTCTGGGGAAAAGTATAGCTTAACTTTTGATATCCGATTTATTTGCACTGTTATTTATTTTATTATTTCTGTGATCCAAAGAAAATAAAATTTGTATGCGTATTTTCAAGAACAATTACTGTAAATGTGTATGTAAATTTTATTACATATAACGTATTTTCCGGTCAGACCGCGTCCTCTCGTGCTACAGCGAGCGTCCTATAGGTAATTACATTTTTAATACTCATATCTTCTCCTCACCCCTTTCCTTCTCCATATTGCACACCTTTTTATTTTCTCATATTAGTTTTTGGCATCCATCATATGTTATTATTATCTAAGATTTCATTAGCATTTAACATCACTATTTCACCATATTTTACTCTATTTCCATGCTAATACCATATTGTTACTTATATTTCTATACGTTCCTTGTATATTTATATCATATATTTATACCACTTCATACTATAGGTATGGATTTTTAAAAAACTGTTATACTCTATATTCATATCTTGACTTTCTACTGTTATTTGTCCTTTATTTACTCTTTAATTTCATTTTGGTTATATCTTCTTTCATTTTACTTATGTAAACTCCCTAGGAGTCTATTATCTTACCTTTTATAGTTTATATATATTCCACTACCTTTTTCATAATTTTACTTCTCATCTCTGATGTTTATACTTTTTCTTTCTTTTTTAAATATCTTTCTGTTTACTTCCGTCTTTTATCTATGTAAAAAAATTTTTTTTGGCATCACCACCGTTCTGTACATTTTCTCTGTAATTTTTTGTATTCATATATATCCCTCACTTTTGTTCTAAATTTCTACCTCTCTACATATATATTTTTTCTCATTTAGCATATACTTAGTCCTCATTGTATTTTATTGTATTCATTGTATGTTGTCTGTTTTCTTTCTTAGCCCTGAAGATGACCCACAAAGTGGGTCGAAACGTCGGCACTTAATTAAAATAAGTATCCACTTATTTAGTGTTTTAATTGACTGCACCCCCAACTATTTTCTTCCTTACATCATCCAGTCAACGATCCCTCGCTTCTCGTAAATTTTATTAGGTTAAATATTTGCAATTACACCTTTTATTTGCTATGATTGTAATATAATAGCAATTATTATTTACAAGACACGCTTCTAGGAAATAGCTTACCATCATTATCCTTTTTTTTTTTTTTTTTTGGGGAAAAAACCTTTATCCTGGAACAATCTTAGAAATTCATAAAAACAACACATTTCCACCTACACATCCTACACTTCTTTAGAATGAGTATATTATTTATTTATATGCTTAGTAATGGCCATACCCTGCAACATAAGAACTTTATACATTTGGATCCGATTTATTGATGTACTCCTATTAATGACGGCTGAGCTAGCAAATTTGAAATAACTTTTTTCAGGGTTAGGCAAAAAAAAAAAAAAAAATCAAGGAAGTGTGTTGTTTTATTCTAAAATGTATTAATACGAAAGAAGATTTCTATCACTATCAGAAATAGGACAATTATCGGATTCTGGGATACTCATTCTGTGCCGATGTGTCTGGAGGTAATCATGGCCTGTGATGAGTCTGAACCTCGCAACAGCTTCGCCTCTCGGAAGATCTTGGGGGAGCTGCTCACGTGCAAGGCACTCCCATTTTTTCCCTCTGCCGGCGTTGTAGAGTAGGTTCGTTTCTTTGTTTGTTACAATTAGTTGCTAATAGTTGTTTCGATCTTATTCTTGCCTGAGGTTAGCGAAGCGGGGTTGTCAGGTTGAGGTAGTGCTGCGCCTTGCTAGGCAAGTTGGTTTGCCCGTTCGTTTCCCATTACCCCTACGTGACTTGGTATCCACTGCAATGTAAGCTCCCAGCCTTTAACAATCATATTTGATATAGCTATCCGACAGGATCTTGTGGTCTCACAATCAGTCGGAGAGTTATTGGAGAGGGCTATTATGGCGGCTTGCGAATCAACAAGGAAAACAGCTTTTCTGTAGACGGTTCTATTTTGGAGAGTTCTTCTACTGCCCTGTATATTGCTATTATTTCGCCGTCGTAATTGCTTGCATTGGACCCCACAGGTACAGAGCCCTCGAAGACTGAGCTAAAGTAGCCAGCCCCTGTGCAGTTCATTGTCGCTGAAACATCTGTAAATGTGTGAAACCAGCTTTCCCGACTGTATAGTTCAGCTATTGTTTCCAGTGCTGCACCTTTCAATTCGTATGGGTTGCTGAGCGTTGTTGATGTGGTGTGGTTAATTAAACGTAGCTTGAAATTTGGTAGAGAAGATAAGACTGTGTGATGTGTCTTCAGTGCAGCTGCTGGACTAAGTTGCAGACCATTTTGCAGCACATGTTATTATTCGAAGAGCATTGTTTTGCACTACTTCTAATTTGTTCAGGTTGGTGTCTGAGGCCAAGACAGTCACTTCTGCAGCGTATTCTGTGACTGGTCGTACGTATGTCTTATATGCTGTTGCTAATATATCTTCGTTGGCACCCCATTTTACTGCAGTAAGACGCTTAAGAAGGATTGTTCTATTTTGAGCTTTTTCAGCTGTTTGAGCGATATGTTGTGACCCATTCAGTTTGTGGTCCAATGTGACACCATAATATTTTGCGCCATATGTTCTGCTTAATATTATCCCATCGAAAAGTAGCTTTATTTCTAGTTGTTTTATGGCGAGTGTAAACAGTTCAAACATTGTTTTCTCTGCGTTTACAATAATTTTGTTTCTGGTACACCAGACAGCAATGTTTTTTAGTTCTTGGTTCATACTGTTCACTAAACTAACCACGTTGCTGCTAGTAGCCCACACGGCAACATCATCTGCGTAGAAGAGGCTGCAGACTCCTGGCACTTTTTCTATGGCTTTCTGAAGGTCATTTATCATTAAGTTGAAGAGGAGGCAACTAAGAACAGCCCCTTGTGGTAAACCCTGGCCGGTTTGTCTGTAGCTTGATATTGAGTTTTGGAACTTTGTTCGAATGAATCTTTGGGAGAGAAACTGTTTGATCCATTTTAACATCGTCCGTTAATGTCGCTCGATTACCGATCAAGTGGTGAAGCTTACCCAAGCAATAAAAGATGGATTTCACCGCAAGCAATCTACTTTAGCCTTATTGCTAGATTTTAAGGCCGCTCGAGACAAAGTGTGGCGGGGTCTTCTCCTTAATAAACTAGAAGAAGCTGCAGAAATAGTGTCTGGTTCTAAATGTTGTGGGTTCGCCACCTGAGTCAGGTATTGTTTATCTATTGGTGGCCCCAAGAAATGTATCGGACTCCGGTTAGCACCTGGCGTTTACCTAAAATTTTTGCAAAAAAAGAAGAAGAAAAACCCACTTCCTGGACTATTTCCAGAACTAATACCATTACTACCTAGTTTTATAAGGATAATTTAAAAAAAAAACTGTATATTTCTATTATTTTTTATTTATAAACTGCAGTTTTCCGTGCTCTCATCTAGCCTATCCCATGCGGAAATACCTTACCACTGTGACCTTTCACTATGAGCGACATCCGTTGTTTTAGAAAACCCCTCACATTAATGTCAATTATCAAGTTTAATTAATTAACCCCTAAGGACTGCCCTTCCTACAGGCTTCCTAGAATTATCCGCACCTAACCCAGGAATCTACTTCCCTTTCCCCTTAACTTAGGTTTAGCAACTTTTAGCCCTCACGCCCACAAACCTGTTAAAATATTCCCGTCGTCATCCTACAGATAGATTGTGGGCTACGATCATGTAACAATTAGCTAAGATATTGTATATCTTGTCAGAAATGTATACTATATAAATACATATTTCTGTATATGTAAACATTAAACATATTTTTTAAACAGTTCTAGTAAAAATAACTACGGAAAGAAGCACTATGTTTCTTCTCAATAAATCCTGCATTATTTTCTGGACAACCCAATTATAAAAGTTAATTTTAAAGTCAGCAATTAGTAGCAGGAGGGAATTGTTTATCTTTCATATTGGCAAATCTCCCACCCACAGAAGGTGCAGCAGAACAACATTGTTACAGGACATATTCCAAGTTGTTCCATCGTTCTCGTCATCTCCTTACACAATCTTCCCGTAAGCTTCTCGTATCTTCTCTCATCTTCCCCCACTTTGATTATTGTAGCGTGGTATATGGAGGCCTCTCTAAAATGCTTGAAGACAGATTAAAGAGAATAATGAATTGCTCTCTAAGATTTGTGCTTGGTACTCCGAAGCGATCGCGCGTCTCCCACCTCTATGATGGGTTAAAGTGGCTCTTCCTTCCCTTCCGAAGACAATATTTCCTCTGTTCATTCTTATACCAATCCATTCACTCTCAACACCCTTCATATATCTACAGTCTCCTCCAATTCAAATCATCAGTTCAACACCATAAAACAAGATCCCGCCTTTCTGATCTCTATATACGTTCACACAGAACTAAAGCATTCGAACGTTCCTTTCTCGCCCGCTCCACCACAATGTGGAACTCAATCCCTCCTAATATCCGTCATACTCCCTCTCTATCATTATTCAAATCCTTGCTGTATCAACATCTATTAGCTTCCCAAAAGGATAGTCTCTAGGTAGGTTAGTCATTTGCTTAGAATACAATGTATATAATAACTCATTGTGTTATCTAGTTCTTTTAATTCTGCTCTTTGAAAAGCTGTACATCATGTAAACAAATTATTGAATGCTAGCTCATGCATTCAATTTCAAAAGCTATGGATTTATCTATTCTCTGTAATTGCTTAATATCCTGTCAAGATCTGTACTATTTATTTACTTACTATTATTTTTGTTTATATATTTCTTTTTAAATTGTTTTCTGTCATGTTTTCACGCTTTATGATTTGTAACATTTAGCCTTCTGGCCAGATAAATATTATGTTTTTATTCCTGTTCATATCTGTTATTCTAAAGGGACTTTGTCCCAGAATAAAGTTACTTTTCTATTCTATTCTATTCTATTATCACCTTCATATTTGGCTGAGTAACGAACTGACAGCAAGAGATTGGGGCTGGAAGCAACATAAACGTGGCGTTATGCCCAAATTTACAGAAAAGGAATTAATTCCTGAATTATTCCTCAAAAAGATTTGGAGTTGCAGCACTGGATGTAAAAGTTTTAAATGTGGCTGCCGAAAACCTGGTTTAAAATGCAAAAATGTATGCTCAAATTGTCATACTTCTTAAAAATCCGCTTGTGAAGTACATTTTTCATATTGTACATGTACGTACATCTACAAAAAAATAAAATAAAAAAAGTTACAAAATCTTTTAAGCTGTGACTTTTATTACCAGATGATAATGATAGTATAGTAGAATGAGAGTGAAAATTGAGGCATTATAGTTAATAAATTAGGAAAAACAAATAATATATCAAATGATTAATTTAACAAATAATATGATTATTTTATAATATTATTATTATTTTCTTGATCTTATTATTATATATTTGTTATCCCAAATCGTTAAGTTGTAACCATCTTTTACCCATAGCTTTAGCTATAACAAAACCTCACACTTTTGAAAAATATCATTGAAAAGTTCGCAAATGTATTTCAACTATATGGACAACATGGACGACTGTAACTTAGACATTGTCGCGTAATTTCAATAAAAAGTTTACCAGAACACAGGATGCCCGGATCGGCACAGGATAGGATGTGATAAATTCTGATTAATGAAAATAAAATTGGTAGGAAAAGTCTCCAATTAGCTATTCGTGAAAATCTAATAAAAAATTGTGCCTATCCTTTGAAATTTTTGTTATCCTAATAAAATAATGTCGATAAATAAAAAAAAAAAACTTTTTTTAGTTTTTTTCTCATTTTTTAAAAAATTTCAATATGAATTCCTTTTGTTTTGGAATAAGAGAAAAATATCCAGTATCTCCTCCAAATATTTAAAGTATGTAATAATTAAAAAAAATGCTATATTATTTTTTAAATTATGTCAAACGTAATTTAAGATATTGATGAATCGGAGAAGTGCTATAATGCATAGAAAAAATTAATAGAAATTCTGTCAATAGTCATCATTGTTTCAACAAATCCTTGTTGTGTGTGACGTCGAGAAGAGATCTTAACGTCCATTAAAACGTAAAACCTCAGGTTTTATAATTCCCAGTCTTCGCACTTGTCTCCCAATCCAACGTAGGTATCAGATGCAAACTCTTAGTGTCGGAACTTATCATCCATTAATCGTGAAAGTTGAGAATCACGTCCAGAATATTGATTATTATCCTCTTGAAAAAAAAAAAATTAGCTGTATAATTCTGCCATGAATTATTGCTTGTAACTTATGCCATTATTCCTATGTAACTTCAGATTCAAACATGATGCAACTCAAAATATGAATTTAATAAAGTCATCATATCATATCATGGAAATGGAATATCATTTCAATATGTCTTTCCTGAATTGAAAATCTTCAACTAATAAAATTGCTACTATAGGCTTAACTCAAAAATGACAATTTTTTAGTTATGTCGTTGTCCTTTCGAAGGAGCGAGATGTAAACAAACATTAAAAATTGGAAATATTTTTTGAAAAATCGTTTAAAACCACCAATTCCCTGTGTTTAATATGAATAGCACGTTTTCTAAAATTGATCTCATATCAACAAATAAAGGATAATAAATACGTTGTTGATAAATACAAGAATTTTTAGTTAGTATTTCTGAATTAACGTTAAAAATTTCGATAACTGACTGTGGGCTTCTCTATTTGCCATTATCTCATACCATTATGTATCTTTCATTCTATAGTATTTCCTTGTGTTTTATTATTATAAAGTTGCATATTCCAATAAATAAATTTAAAAGAAAAACGGACATTAATAAAAATTAGTTAGAAATGTTAACCCTTTTTTTAAAAGTAGATTTATTGTGAAGAAAATTATGTAGAGAGTAGTTTAATCCAGGAAAAGTGTATTTGTATTTGCTGCGCTGGTGCGATAGGATTATGATGATCTGTTTTGCTCTGCTCTGTTACGCGTATTGTTCAATGATGCCGCTTGGTTAGGATTTGGTTTCTGAATTCCTTACTGTTTCTCTAATCTAGACAACCTCTACTAAGTCAAGGGATAATCCTGAATATAGTGGAGTCTTTTGTTGGGACTTTAAGAAGGTTCCTAGCCGCCATCCTCCTGGACAAGCTGAAGATGGCCAGCGGTACAGAGATGGAGAGAGTGAGGCTGGATCAATAGCGCCGGCGATAACGACCTGCAGCCGGACTGACGTCAGCGAACCTATCGACTGGAGGCTGTAGTCCGCGCTGTTCGCTGGAGCCGTGCTGTAGTCTCCTCTCCAGGGCCCACGTGGCTAGGCTATGAGTACCCCTGTCGTAAACCCCAACCCCAAGACATGCCTCCTCGCGGTACGTCCTTCTCCTCGGCCCAGTTAGACAACGGCTCTTTATCCCTCAAGAAGACGTAGTATCGTCTCCTTGCCTCTTGCGTCTTGGGGATCAATTTGTAGTGGACGGCAGATAGAAGAAACCTGACACCTCTCTGAAGCCCCTGAATCGCCTTTGAAGGACTAAAATAGTGATGAGGATACTGGAATATTTAACACAAATGTAAGTACTAATTCATCTCCATAATATAACGTATGTTTGTAAAAATACCAACCTTATTCCTTTTCCATTTTTGATTTTAACAGATGGATTTCATCTCAATGTATACACTTACCACCAGAAGGCATTTATTTTAAAACACAATCTTGTAATCTCTTCTGCTCCGTATAAAATATTATCTTCATAAAACTAATTCGAATCCTTCGCTCCGTTGGCCTGATTAACTAAATTAGGTATAAGCGATTTCGGCCGACTCTTCTGATCATGCGTATATTGTAGTAATTTTTAGAGAGATCGACTAATTACTCTAAAACTCACAAATAATAAATATTTATAATTGTACGAAGTAACTCAATTATTAATCCACCTTAGTCCAACAAGTGATTTGGTAACACTATGCTGTCCCTAAACCATGCTTTAAGAGGAAAACGGCTCCTTTTGTTTCCCTCTTTCGTTTCCGGTAATCGCTATTGGAAGCTATTAGGCCCATTCTAAGCAAAATATAATTCCGATTCCAATCACGATTTCCTTTCCAATTACTGTTAATTAGAGTTGCAGGAATACAATTACTATAATTGGTATTGTTCGAAGCGACTGAAATTATAGTGGTTCATCAGGTCGTTTTATTCATACAAATCTGATTTACAGTAATTAGGATTGTAATTAAAATTTGCCCAAGACTGCCTCAGCTTCACCAGCACTAGGTTACTAGACCACCTGACTTCGCGAAAACCAGACAGATCTCACAAACTCGAGTACTCAGTTTTTCAAAAGTTCCGACACTTGCCTCGATTGTTATAATTGTTGATGGCTATTGTTCGCAGTTTTATGAAAACATCAAAATTCTATCCACGTGATTCTTTCTGTTGACACTTTCTGTTGATAACAACTATCCTTAAATCTGTGGCATCAACTTCAGTCATGTTTGCTATCAGAGGAAACAGAGTTGTTTATGCCGACGAAAATAACATGGGATTTAATAAACGTTTGATAATTAAAAAAATTATCCTTAAATCGAACAGTTCCTTTCATTGAGAGAACTTTAAACGGAATTACTCGCTCTTGTGGAATGAAAATATTTCTTATATAGATAGTTATGCCTTAAATCATGGATGAATTTATTTCATAAACCCAATTGATTGTGTTAGTAGGTCATTATAAAGAAATAATTGTTGTTTATTTAAACTTGTGGAATATTAACTCATATATTATTTAATCAATATTTCTTTAATTATTAGGATGAAAGGAATTATTTTCTAACTCCTTGAAATAGAATATACATTTTAATTGCTGTTTTTTTTCTCTGCGTTTTTTATTGTCCTTTGTCAGCATTTTTGGACGTTTATTTTTTATCAAGTACCTTAAAAATACAAAATTAAGAAATATAGTACAGGTTCATTTTTTTTTTTTTTTTTTGTTATCGATTTGTGATAAAAGTAATTATCTCAATATAAACAGAATATATACACTCATATACTTGCTATGAAGATGTATAAACACTTGTTTTGTTTGCATTAATTCATGTTAAATTTTAATGTCCCATTTTTAATTGTTCGAAATTATCTGGGAGAACCCATCATAAATTTCACCTTTCATACCATTATGTTACACTCATATGGATTAAAAAATTGACTACCAATCAACCCGTATATGCATATGGTTATACACATATACGTATATGTATACACATAAAAACACAGAGCTAGAAATGGCAAGAATAGAATAATATTTTGGCTAAAAATTATTGCTGAATCAAATAATAATCTCTTCATCTATCTGTCAAAGAATAAGACTGAATTGTATTTCAAACTGACAAAGAATGATACTGCTATATTGTATCGAAACCTGTCAAAGGATGAGTCTAAATTCCGTCATATCCCAAAAAAAAAGAGGTCCCTAAATCCCTTAATCAATGTCAGAACAGATATCACCTCAAGGGGATGAAACCAGAGGAATGTTAAAGTCCAACCAATGCTTAGAGGATAAAGAATGCAGTACTTTTGATATTTTGGTACTTATAGAAGACTGGTGAACTTAAAACAAGCAATGATTGGGCTTAAGTGCTAACAAGTGTAACCCTTACTAGCAATGTGGTTATCAAAAAGTATACGATTTCAAAGAAATCTCTTGACGAAAAATCGCTATCATAAAAAAGATCAACATTTGTGGTGAAAAAAAAAACTTTTTCATCTCTCATTATAATAATAAAAATAATAATATCATTTATTGAGTATTATCCCCTTTTCGCGTCTTAAGCGTAGAAGTCTCATTATTTTTAGCAAAATTTAACGATTCTAAATTCTTTCCTCTCATTTTAAGTCGCCTAAGTCCCACTTTTAAGTCCTAAAGAGGGAGCATTTATTGATTTAAAAGTTGTTTCATAATAATATAGGAAAGTGATTTTTTAAAAGAAGTTGATAAAAATTATAACTGTCAGGTATTTTCAATTTTCAGTGTTAATAAATCGGCAAATTAAACGAATAAAAAAAAAATTAAACGATTACATAAAAATATCAGATAGTCTAATAATGATTTCGTGATTTTCAGATAAATCAAGTTACAAACTATACATCGTACATTGAATTTATTATTTTTTAACGTTTTAATATTTACACATTGCACATCCAAAAAAAAAATTGTAAATTTTTACACTATCAGAAATTAAAAAAAATTAATACCTCTCAGTAGTACACTACATACCTGAAACATTAGGCTAAGACAATACGTGATCTCTCAACAGTCGCTCCTTAAAAAGAACAATGTCATAACTCCAATAACCTAAAATTTCAATTGAGGTATTTGAAAGTTATATAGTTAAAAAATTTAAATTTTGGTATTGACAACGCAAAGAATTCCTATAGTAATTATGGTATAGAAATTCTTTTGTTGATCATTAGAAAATTTATAAAAGCTGAAACTGTGTGTTTTTGAAACTGTTTTGATATTACCTTATGTCCTAAATTCCATAAAACTTCAAGTTCAAACATGATACAACTCAAAATATGACTTTCCACAAAAAACAAAACAAAAAAAACATGTTGGAAATGAAATATCAGATAAGTCGTACCTGATAAAAGACCTTCAACCAATACTATTGTTACTGAAGGGTGAACTCAAAAATGCCAATTTTTTAGTTATGTGGTTGTTCTTTTGAAGAAGCGGTGCGTTTGAGAGTATTCAATTTTGAACTTAGCTTTTTTGAGTTGTGCCTCTTTGATATTGAATAGTGTTTGGCAGTTACTCAGGTACACAAAATAAATAATAAACCTAGTCCTTAATATATGATAAAATATCTCTTGGTTCTTATATTTTAACGGTGGTTAGGGGAAATTCTGTATAATATAGTTTTTGATTTTTAATAACTAATATAGCTATACTGGAAAACCATTCTACCTTGCCTATGCCCCTATGATCCAGCTTACTAAGGATACTATTATAGTAAAAACAATGCCATCTGGAACTAGAAGTTAAATAAAACGGGGACAGAGTAAGAAGTACGGCTCTAAGTTGGCTTCGTCAATAATACTTGCTGAGTTGGACAAGAGTCAACCGTTGTCTCCTTTCTTCTCTTCCCGTCCTTTCCTTTTTATACTCACACATCTTCTCCTATTTTCTAGGATTTTATTCGAATGGTTTAACTTTATTTAAATATGTTACAGTTTTGAGTACCAAAATTTAAGGGTAACAAAGTTTTCATATCATAACTTTTAAAAATTTGCCAACCTCTTACATTCCCAAATCGTCATTTAGATATAAAGGCATCGTTTTTTATATCTAATAAAACACAGATTTTAAATAAATAGATATATTTAAATTGATAGAAATATATCTGTTTATTTTATACTGATTTTATTTCCACGTAGTAGAACAAAACACATTTAGTTAGAGAAGGGATTTTCTGTAATTTGAAGTTTTACAGTATATAACACCTATCCTCAATATTTATTACTATAAAAGAATAGTAATTTTTAATAACGAACGAACTGTACATCTCACACGTATATATGAACTCTTAAGGCCAAGGGTTCAGTACGTGGTACAACTAGATTTTTGGATAACCGTTGTGCAGAGAGCTGGTTGGATTAGATCACGCTCAATAGGCATCTTTTGACGCTATTTTGGGTAAATAATTTATAGAGGTTAGGTGAGCCACAGGAGGGTCCTGTTAAAAGATTAAGTAAAATTTCAGGACCTCCGGTACAGCAACTCAGCGCTCTAGCACTGAACCATCCCGCTCCCTTCTATATACTAGGTTTTAATGATTTATCATTTTATGATTGTTTTAATAAATTCAACATTACACTGTTCGTGTTATATAATTTCTACAAAATACCATAAGATCTTAAATTATATAGGTTACGTAGAAAAAGAATTATAGTACCTTTTTCCGAGTTAAAGTGATTTTACTTCATAACTGTAAAGAATCTTTCATGAAAGGAATGATCAATAGATGTATCAGATATTTAATAAATTCAACATATAAGAACTAATGTAAACATGATATAAGAAATCATGCAAATGGAAATATCACCACTAAATATTTTCTGTGTTAAAACATTCAGGTAAATTAATTTATAACATTTAAAAAAATTTAATTGAAATATTTATGAGGAATGATTAGATAGGAACTGCAATGGACTCTCTCTAACGGTGTGCTTTACAATTTTTTAATCTCTTATTTGTGGGTATTTTTGGTTAAACAGATTCTGAAAAGTCCTGACTGCGTTCCTATAGTTCTTATTGTACTTATTTAAGCCTTTCTCTAATGCTTTCCGGGTCAAAGACTTATTGTGAAGTAAAAAAATCAGCCTGGACATTAGTGCTAAACCTAAGAACTTATTTTTTAAATGTGGTTATGGTATTTTTGAGTTGAGGTAGTTCTCTCAGCCATTAAAAAACCTCCATTGATTTTTAAAGGCCATATATATCTGGTCTATATAGAATAAGACCACCTCTTATGGTAAATCTTTACTGTATGGGCGTTATAATTCCACTTGGGAATCCTAATTGTTAAAGTAAATATGTATAGTAATTCTATTCATTACATATTTCTTCTGGTTTCGACCGTGTAGTCAAATTCTTCGCTGAGGTTTCGCTGGTCATACTGCAAGCTTCCCCAGGGCTTATTCTGAAACTGTAAAACGGTTGAAACCAGAATAAACACGTGATGAATGGATTAAAAATATAGGCCGTTCTGTTTACATCACTCTGTTTACAATTCAAAATTATTTTTTTTACTAACGCTCCAGGAAAAGTGTGAATGCGTTAAACCAAACATAAAACGTAGCAGACTTAAACAATCACACTTCTCAACTACAAGATTAATCATAATTTATTTTATTTTAGTTGTTATTAATTTTTAAATCGAAATTCCCGGGTCTTCCAGATCACTAGTCTGGGACTCTACCATTTGAGCTATCCTGGGCCCTAATGAAGTACGTTTCTCGGCCATGGTCATATCTTTTCTTTTTGATCCTAAGTCCCCGCGTTCTTGCAATATTTGCGAAGTATACGAGAGGAAGAATGTTCTTTGAACATTATTTTAATTTGGATCTAGTTGACTTACGTCATTATAATTATTATAATTTATTTTATTTTAGTTGTTATTAATTTTTAAATTTATTCATTTGAAAAGAAAAGATATGACCAGGACCGGGACTCGAACCCGGGTCTTCCAGATCACTAGTCTGGGACTCTACCATTTGAGCTATCCTGGGCCCTAATGAAGTACGTTTCTCGGCCATGGTCATATCTTTTCTTTTTGATCCTAAGTCCCCGCGTTCTTGCAATATTTGCGAAGTATACGAGAGGAAGAATGTTCTTTGAACATTATTTTAATTTGGATCTAGTTGACTTACGTCATTATAAGATTAATCATTGCTATCTTTGTAATACGTGATTCTAATTACCACAGTTACCGATACAAGCACTCGTAGCCTATTTATTGGAAGAAGTTGAAGTGACACCCAAACAAGACAGGAGACCCTAAGGAGGAAATACTCCGTGAAAAGCAAAGGGTGAAGGTAATGAGAGTAGCCCTTTGACTTGGGCAAGCTAATGCAGTCTTGTTACGCCAGTCCTTCCGCTCGCCGCAATCCTTTCCTAGTCCCGGCCTCTCTCACAATCCAAGTCTGAAACTTTTATAGCTCTTCTCCAGAGCTGCGATTTCTCCAGGGAATATTCCACATCCCGGGAATACAAGCGATAAATTCAAGCCCGTAGGCAACTGTTACACGTCTTTTATATATTTATTTTGTTCTCTTTTTTGAAGTTTTTACGAGTGGACAGATTTATTATAAAGCCTTTTATCAGACTTATGGACCCTTAGGCTGAATACGTAAAAGATTGAGAAATGACTGGCTAAATTTAACATGGATAGAACAATGTGATATATTTGTTTATATAAACAATATGGCTGGACTTCTCTAGACTTTTAATTGACTGTTAATTGTTTTTTTATTCTTCTTTATCCATTAAACGTCACTGGGTGCTGCTAGGCCTAATCGGACGATGCTACAGTGGGAATCCTAAATTTTGCCTAACCAGGTTTAAATTGGATAGGGATCTTACCAGTATCTGACATCGTACACGCTCATGGAACTCCGTTTTACATCTCATCAAGGATGTTTTACTCCTTTTAAAAATTGCTAGGGCCCAAAACCGCAATTTCGGGCATAGTTCGTTGTTATCCTAACTACTGCACCACAAGTCACAAATTTTATTAAATGTATTTGGATTTTATTGTTTAATACGGAATATACCGTTGGGGTTTCATTACGCCATAGATTCCCCTTGTATCCAATCCTTTCAATCCAAAACCCTTCGTAAAATCCTCAATGTTTCTTGCTTTGTTACGAATATAATCATCCATAATAGCCTCAGTGTTTCATTTTTCTAATTTCGACCGAGCCCGATACCAGTTCTTTCACGACAAACTTTATTCTCATTCAAACCCACTAGTTTCAAACCAAGCTACTTTTTCGATTCACGATAATCCTTCTAGGCATCTGCTAAGTTGAATTTGTTTGGCTGTGTACTACCACTTGGTAGTTTCTCTGCTTGCCTTTAATTGAGTATCATTCATTAGATTAACTTGTTGCATTATTATAATATAGTTGTAAGTTTCAATAAATAGATCTTTCTAAAATATTTATTATGTCACGGATCAACACTCGTCAACACATCATAGTAAACCTTTTGTTCTTTTCTTCCTTTGTCTCCGTTAATCGGACTACTTACGAGAAAAATGAAAAGACAATGCTCTAGAAACCTGCTGAGTAACCATTAAAAAAATAACCAGATATTCATATTCCTTCCAGTTGAGGAATGAAACATAAATAAAATAAATATGATATGCCTATTGAGATGATCTGGACGAGACAGAGCGGAGCTAGCTTACATTGGCAATTGAGTGTTTTGGGAATGAAATGTTTTAATTGGATTTTTGTAAATAAATAAACTAAACCGGAATTTAAACGTATAAACCGTCTTAATGAAGTAAGACAGACTTCGGCTAAGAACAAATTTAAAAAAATAGGACTGGTTTAGTTATCTTGGTTGAGTTAAAAGATCTTTCGTATAACACATTTAAAAAAAAATTAATTAGTTTAAATGTCCTTTTTTGGTTCTCTAGATTTACTTTAATGTTCTAAAAGTGGTCATGGTTCAATGATTATTTTTCTAAATTAGTTCTATTACATTTCCTAAAATGTTGGCTCTACTGTATGAATATTGGTTGGAAAAAAAATTGTTAAAATACTTATATATCTCCAGCAGGTTTTTTTTTGTCCTGTACTAAGATTCATTTTTATGAAAGTACTATATTACATATCTACTGGAAAATTTCTAGTACGAAAAAGACGAACTGCTGATAATACACGTTTATTGAAATTTTGGAAAAGTTGTATTTTTCAAATAAAACCGTCATTCTCGACCCTCATCAAACAAATCTAATCTTTAGCCTTCTTCTGATACTCTCCAAAGTATTTAAAATTATTATACAAATAATATTTGGAGGTATTACTGTAAAAACGAATGGGTTTTGTACTCACGTTCTTACTTAAACTCAGTGCTATTAACATTTGTTTCAACTCGCCAAGTTTTACATATGATTTCCAACCAATCCATTTCCTAAATTTTAGAAAGAACAGTGGGTATTTTATCTTGAACTAAACCATTTACCGAAAAATATGTTGTTTCGTTTTAATTATTTTTGCTTTGTAGGAATTTACAAGGTCTTCTAGTATTGTCTGAAATATTTTTTACTCAACAGAGCTTGAAAAAAAATTTGATTCAGAAATATTCCACAGGATTTTTTGGAGCAGAAAACGTAGATCTCTTCATTTTCCCCACCGCCATTCCACAGGATTCTACGAGATCTTTTCGTTTTTCCTGAAAACCTACGCGTCTGCCTTTATGGTTTTCCTGTCTCTTTTAGTTCTTATCCATTATCTCCTAGTGCTGTTTTTGTGAAAAGAATTACTGTTTCTCAATTTAAATGACTTTAAATTTTTTTATTTATCATTATTTCTGAAATATTTTAAGGTGTGTTTAAATTATATATAAATGATAACGCATTATAATAATAATCATAAGGTCTTTATTTAATCTGGGACAAGTCCCTTTAGAAGAATTAATATATAAGCTATTGTGTCAATGATTATAATACTATTAAATTTAATTAATCAATTAAATTAACAAATGGGAAGGAATTAAAAAATAATGTAAAAAATGGCTATAATGAAATTATGAATTATATTGATATAACAAATAATGAAAATACAAATATCACCTCTAAAGAAAAATGCACATTTTCTTTTTTTAGAACATTTAGAAAAAAATTATTTATAAATTAAAAAAATAATTGAAATATGTATGTGAAATGTTTTGTAAACGAACTCAACTTATCGTTATATTTTGGTTGACAGATTCTGAAAAGTACTTAAATTTTTTTCTGTATATGTTATTGTATTAACTTTACTCTAACAGTAATATTTTCTAGTTTAAAGACTTATCGTCAAGTAAAAAAAACAGTCTGCGCTTGACTGAAAAATCTAAGAACTAATTTTATTTAAGTAGTTTTGTTATTTTTGACCCAAGCAAGTTCTCTCGAGCCTACACTAATGTCGGGTATAGACATGTAAATACCACTATAATTTCACTCGTGAAATATCTTAGCTGCTTGAATATATCTATCCTCTTCGATCATTCTATTAACAATTTTAATTTTTTTTATAACACAGGGAAACTGTGAATGATTTTTAACTAAGCCTAAAAAAGTAGTTTTAGCCAGAAACGTTGACAGAAATAACATAAGTTAAACTTTTTTTATGCAAATTTTATTGACTGCACCCCCTATTATATAAACATAATATAAGAACTTAATTAAATATAAAGTCTTCCATTTGAGAAGGGATAAACAGTTTTTACAAAAAAAAACAATATAAATAATAAATAAAAATTATTCTATAATATTATATGTATATTGTAACATTATATTGATATGAATGATAGTATCTTTAAATCATAACATTAAATTTTAATTTTAGAAATGTTTGTTTTTATTCTATCTATTCAAGAAAAACCACGGTTGATTCCATCCGGTTTCAATCACCATCCCAATTAATATTTCTTTACCGTAAATGATTCAGAATTCCACTTGCCTATAGAATTGGGCCTCGTTTGACTGTCCTCAGAGCTGATTATGAGTAATCCGTTTATTCAATAATCATCATTATCTTGAATGTATACATTTCACAAGTTCTATCTTTTTTTTATAATTATTTTTTTTATAATTTAATAATAATACTCGACAGAATAAGCGTTTTTTTGATGACTTGTGTTTTTTATTTACATTAAATTACTTTGAATACATTATGGAACATTATATTATGGTATTTCTGTATATTTATTAACGGTATACACCGTATAGTTCTGTTTTGTTTTCATAGATAATCCATTTTCCAATTTTCACTTCATATCCTTTTGGTTACGGTTATGATGTTATTTATTCCATTTAAATAGCAAATATTCACCAAATAATTCGAATTCTACAATCATTATGCCCATTCTCTAATAGCATTAAGAATACTTCAGCTTTCTTACACTTGCACCTGAGTAGATGCAGAAATAATATTTCATATAAGTTAGCGTGTCTAATTAGATTAACACGAGAATATTTCGAAATCAACACTTACAGAGTCGTTTTGTAATAATTCCGGAATGGCATATTATAAAAATTGTATGAGTAAGTATGATAAGGCAAAAAGATGGAGGGAAGCTGATTAACGCCAAGAATGTAAATAAATTTGAAAATCTTTTAAGCAATAATAAGCGATTGTTAAATATAAAACATTTTCTGATTACGTCTCGTTCTATAACTACATTGCAGGTTTTCTAGTAACTGTTGGCTAATGAGATATTTAATAAAATCGTACCAAGATTTTCCTTCTTCCAGTTGTAATTAAAGATTGCTAAAGGACAAGATTACTTTTGAAAAATCTGTACTTCAAATAAAATCACTGAAACTTTGATATCAACGTTTCAGGGAGATCGAGGTTGGGCTTTTGATGGTTTTAAACAACGGATGACGTTAATATTTCTTTCTTTACTTGTCATTTTTACTAGTAAATTTTATTTCTTCTAAAATGCCTTTCCTCATTGGATATAGGCAATCGCATAGGCCTATCTACGGACCGCTCCACGAAACAAGATTATCGATGTTAATCCTGTATATTGCCTGAGGTTTTTCAACCAGGAGTCATGTCTTCTACCTAGACCTCACTTTCCTTCAATCATACTGCACCATACTATACTTTTCCTTTCACATTACAGAACCAAAGTATGCCACATAAGATCTTTTGTTGAGGTCCAATATCTCGAGGGGCTTCTGTGTCCGTTGTAGTATGCTTTCAATGCTGCCATGGCTTCTTCTTCATCTTCTTTGACTTCCTCTTATGCCATTGCTAGCGTCGAGGAGCCTCCACCCGATGTAGCCATGCCTCGCGGTCCTTACTCAACCACCTCATTTCCTGGAGGGTCTTGCCTCTTTCCCCTCCAATGCGCTGGATATATTCCTGATAGGAAACTCTGGGACGCCCTCTCGGCCTCTTCCCAGTGGGTCTAGCTTCCATGACCTTCCTCGGCTCTCTCTCTTCGTCTATCCGACAAACGTGGTCAAACCACTTTAGCTGTCGGGTTTTTATGGAATTTTTCAGCTCGATCACTTTCAGCTTCTCTCTGATTATTTCATTCTTGATGCGGTCCCTCCTGGTCTTTCCAACGACTTTCCCAGGAACTTCATCTCCGCCGCTGTCACTTAGCATGTCTGTCCAGCATAACCCAGCCCCTAAGAGAGGGTTGGGAGGTAAACTGATTTGTAGATGTGCATTTTGGTTTCCTTTCCAACCTCCCTATGCCCAACTATACTGTTGCAAATAGGGTAGTAGACCTGGTTGGCTTTTTATATTCTATTAGCTACTTCGTGTTCCTCTCTTGCTACCACTAGTACCTTGCTTTTATTGCCATTATTGTCATCCTTTGCGGATGAGTTTTTCCTCCCATTCTTTGTTTGCTGCCATTTCTTGGTTGCTGCAGCTTGTCTTTCGTGTCCGCAATCAGTACTATGTCATCGGCATACAATAGGCTTTGAAACATAAAATTTCTTAAGTTCCACTTGCCGATGACCGTCCAGGCAGTACGACGCTTACAGATTTTATGGATTTCATCCATAAATAATATAAATAGAAGAGGACTCGAGCTGTCGCCCTGCCTCACACCTCTCGGAAAAGACTTGGACTCCCTTCCGTTGATCCTCACTACTCCTTTCGCAGCCTCAAATGCTGATTTAATTGCAGTGATGAGATCTTCTGGCGCATCTATAGCCGCCAAAGCATCCCATATTTATTGTCGAGGGACTGAGTCGAATGCTCCCCGAAATCCCGCTTGTTCCCTCTCTATTTGGTTCTCAACTGCAAGCCTTAGTTTCCTTTCTAGGATTGAGGTGTATAGGTTGTATGCCACCGAAAGCAAGCTTATTGGTCTATAGTTCTCGCATTCAGTGGAGCTACCTTTTTTGGGAATCGGGATAATAATGCTAAACTCCCAATCCTTTGGGACTTTTTTTGTGTTCCATATTTCTTGGAGGAATTGTTGAAGTACTTTTATAAGCTCTTTACCTCCAAATTTCAGTTCTGGAGCTATCCCGTCCTTTCCTGCTTCCATGGCACCCCCATGAAACTCTGAGTATACGCTGATAACACCATTTCTGGAATTCCAGTAGGCGTTAATTTTTATTTACTAAAACAAAATACTAACATGCACCAAATGTATTGAAAGGCAAGTAATAATGTAGGAAACAATTTTAAATTTCAGAGTAAGTAACGTATATAGCTCATCTATAAAAAATTAGATTAGATAAGAGAACCGAAATAATAAAAATTTAATGGCTCATTAGAATTATTTTAAGTTCTATCACAAAGACAAATGACATACTTAATCTTGTAATATTTTTTTCTTTAGGCATGGTAGATATATTGTAATATATTAAAGTCGGAGAGCAACTAAAGCATAAAACTCCTACAAACAAGAGCCAAATGGAAACTAGTTGACGTTATTTGATGATTTAACGCCCCAAGTGGGATTATTTTGAGGACGGGGGCTAAGGAGTTTTTAAAATGGGCGCATCTAGATGCTATTACAACGGGAACATCATCCCAAGAAACTTTCAAAGAGAGAAGGCGGAACTTTTTATTTTTGGATTTCTAACAGCTTCAGAGAAAGCACTCTTGGAATGGACTTATTTACTCAAGAAATGTATTTCCTTTTCCATGTTTTTCAAATCAAAAAGCTGTTGTGATAAGTGATTTTGATAGATTGTTTTACAATGTGTGCAAGGGGAATGTAATAATATCATATAATATTTTGGTGACGGTAGGCATAATATTATACCAAAACATTATCCTAAATCGCTTTAAATTGAATCATTCACTACTTGGCGATGAAATGGAACTCCCAATATTTTGTTAACTAAGTTTCTACTGGTACCCATGGTCAGGAATGAATCTGCTAATGGAAAATAAACTATATTTCCCTATGATTAAGGGAGGAGGTACACCAAGTTGATACATGTAATGAAAAATTCATGATAAAGACCACCTAAGGGAAATGACTTTTGAATATCAATGTTCTTGAGGAAGATATGGGAGAATGTGAAGGTAAAGAGAGGTCAAAACAGGGACATCGTGAAGGGAATGTTGAGGAAGAGGAATGAATAAAGGGAGTTTAAAAGAAAGAAAATGACACATACATGTTTCTTAGCTTCCTGAAAGCTACAGAAGGTGATTTTTTTTTCTATTACCTTCAACGTTCGCGACGATATAACTTCAATAGCATTAACTGGGTGCATGTTCTTGAAAAAATAAAACTGAAAAGAGTTCTGAAAACATTTCTCCAGTGGCCCCATCCTTTTTCGGACCGAATATTTTACGCAATACCTTATTTTCAATTACTTTAAGACCTCTTCATCTTTCACGTTAATGGCGACATTTTTCATTCATGAACTACAGTTGGAAGGTTTATTGTTTTATAGGTTGGAATATATAATTCTTGGGACAATAGGGGAAAGCTTAGTAATGTCGATACCGAAAAATAACAAGCCTATTTTCCCCAATAACTCCACCACTTTAATTCCTTTTTCATACTCTCAGCAAGTTCAATTTTATCCCTTCTTACAACAATATCACTTACTAGCTAAAAAAAATTTTGAAAATGTTAATAAGACCATGGATATTTCACTACCCACCTAAAAAAATTCTAACTAAGAAGTATATATATTGCGATTGAGCTGTTATTTATTTATTTATGGTTTCAACAGCTATTTTAGTTATGGCTGTTTCCGGGAAACTAAGATAATATTTGCTAATAAATGGTGAACTGATTAGAGGCCTGCTAAATAAATATTTGTTCGAGTGAATATTGACTCTGAATTAATTTTATCTGACATATCTGAAACTGGCCGATATAATGAGAACAATTAAATCCTTCTTAACAACTTAAAAACACTCCACAAATCGAAACTCATTTTGTTGAAGTATATAATTTTTTTACATCAACTGAAATTAAAACAAAAAAAAAATACACCTCCATATTAAGTTTAGTTGATTCAATTATCTGTATCATGTGAAGGTTTCGACAACTTTTATAATTTTAATAAAGAATTTGTTTTCTTGGTCACTGCAAAAACATTTTGAGAAGTTCGATAGTTTTTATTTACTTTTTCATTTACCAAACCTTTTTTTTTATTGTTATTAACTTTAACTGTATTTTATTTTTCATTGACAGTATAAATAACCAGTAAATTTAATTTAGTGATTTGAAAACAGTGATAGAGTTTAATTAGTAATTCGATGAACTGGAGACCTTCAGATATCAGGTGACCTCAGGCGAAATATCAAAATGTTTAGTTGAAACTTTTTCGATCAGAAATTTTCAATATTTTTAGCAATTATAGAATGCACATTATAATTGAGTAATAAGTAGATTAAAATACATTTTATTTCTTTTATACATATAAATGTTATCCAGTTAGAATGTAAATGGAAAAAACCACAACCAAAGCCTTATGTTTCAAATCTGCAGTAAAAACAACGTTCGCCTTATACGTTGCCTGCCAGTCGACGTTTCGCCTATTCAGGCATTATCAAGACACGTGCATTCTAATAAATGTTAATATTTCGTTTTGAGTTTTGGCTCTAATTTATTGGTTATCCAGTTATATAAAATCCCTTGCGAAATGCAGTTACTATATAGGAGCATTTGTAGAAATATAATTAAAAAATCAGGGAAATAGTATAAAGTCGGTTTTCAACTGGAAGTGTCGACTGAGTACTGCCTTTTTACACTCCTGAAAACTCTAGCAGCTGTTAATGTGATGCTAGAGTTGATAGTTATATTTAAAGTTTCCATGCTACTGTTAGAATTGGACGATGCAGCCATCATTGTGAACCTAACAGACGTACCGATCTCTTCTTAACACTTTGCAACAGCACACTTTGCATAATAGTTCCAGAAGGACAATTAATTTTAAATGGTTGACATATGCAGAATATAATTTAAGTATGAATTTCTACATACAAAGTATTCTTATAAAACTACAAAGATGGTCTATGTATGAAAAGAATTAATAGGCAGTGTCTAAATACTACAGCGAATTTAGAAAGGCTTATAAAATTATTGGAAAAAACTGAAGAAAACAAACGCATTATAGTAAGTACTGACGGCAGTGGTCTTTCGACGGGAGTTCGTGAGCAGATTTTATTTTTATATCTGGAATTTTTCTTATCTTAAGGACTTAAAGTTTTTTTTCCTGTACCACTAAAACCCATGAAGGGCCTTGGGCTTAGTAATACTTGGTATAGGCTGTACTGTTTCTAGGAAATAGTTGTGCAGGAAGGTGTTTTTTCACAGATCACGTTTTTTTCACAGGTTGCCTCCCAATTAAGAGTACTCATTTAAATAAGTAAAGGAGAGCCCCAGCTGATCTCCAGATCTCACAGGGTCCATTCTCGGCTGTTAACAGATTAAATATATTACCTAACACAGCCGGATTCAAACCTGGGACATTCGGCAAGGCAATTCAGTGCTCTACCACTGAGCTACCCCGGTCCCATAAGGGCTTAAAGGTATTCTACTGAAATCGGTAGGGTGATTTTTAGTGAATCAAAACCATTATGTATTAAATTATATTATTTATGTGCAACCATAATTATGATTATTATAATATTGTTTTAAATTTCGAAATAATGCTTCGAACCTTCAAAAAATTTTTTTTATTTGTGAAACTATTGTAGATATGTTTTCATATTCCTATGTAAAGTAATATGTTTGGTTACAAAAAACATATTTGTTTTCAGTATATAAAGACTCAATATCAATATTATTAACTTTTGGTATTTCAGTGACTGTCTGGTTAATTTTTGTGAACCTTTGATGAAAATAAATTTTTTTTTATCAGAAAAACAAATCAAAGTAAAGCGTTCGAATCCGGGCGCTTTGTAAAACATGTACTCAATTTGTTCCAAAGAGGAGGTTGACCGGACTAAGCTTGTAGAGACGGCATGGTGAAGGGGTGAAGGGGGGGCATACCCAATTTATCGAAAATCCCTCTGAATAAAAAGTTTAATGGGTTTTCCCTCCGGGCCTCTCAGGAGCTGTTTCAGTTCCCAAACTGACGGTAAAATATAAATAATTCCAAGACAGAGGGACAAATATTTTAAGTGAACTGGTCGTGGTCAATAGGGATAAAGGTCAGGGGAATAAGTTGCTGTGGCCTTCGGTCCGGGCGCGCGGCGCTGTTGTTCTATCCGGTCAGCATGACCGTTATGTATTGTTGAACAGTATCACTCTCCCGTGCAGGCGTCGGGATTACTAAGTAGGTCCTAATACGGGTTTAGGGGGGACTGCTCAATTATTCATCGTATAATCTCTCCCAGTCAAAGGTTTGGAAAAAAGATAATTAAATTACAATTATTTAAGCAATTCATAAAGTTTATTTAAATAGCTTATGATTCTCTTATGAGGCTTTACAAAAATGTATGAACTAATTTTATTACTTAAGTTCTTTACATAAGTATTTGAATAAGTAATGTTATACTGTTGGAATATTTTAAATGTACATATATTTATTTACCATGCAACATTTTATTTTACTTACTTCTGAAATATAATATAAAAAACTATCTTATAATTCTATAACAGAGTTATATCTGTAAATTGTTACCTTAATATTTCTACGATTTCAAGGAAAAATAGTTTTTTTTTAAAGATATCATGTACCATACTATTAGATACCTGTTATAAAACAGGTTTTGAATAAAAAATAATATTTATTGTTGGTTACTGATCTAATGATCGATAAATTTTTCAAAGGAAATCTGTTTTAGTATTAGAACTATCTAGTATTTAAAACAATTCAGTATTTAAAACTAAATTCATCCAGGTTTAAGAATTAAGGAGATGCAATCAAACCAATTTTGTAAAATTTAAATTCGACAAGAATTGTTGTTTTTAATAATAATGTAAATTATGTTTAATGAAAATAAAACTTATGGATAGCTTATAGAAAACTGTGCTATTCTTAAATTAACTAAAATTTTGTTACGATTTCTAGTTGAATTAATTATCCTCGAAACAGTCAATTCACTACCTCGTGCTGAACCCAAAACTCTCCATAGGTTGTAGCGTTACAGATTTTACTATATATTTGTTGTAAAGGTTGATTAATTTGTTAACCATTTAGGATATAAATTCTAATATAAGTGTTATTTTGTCACTTGAAAAACATCCAATTCATAGTTCGATTCTCTTTTTGAATTGAATTGCGTATGTTTTAGCACAAAAAGTATAACACACACAAATTCAATTAATTTTATGAATTATGAAGTACTTTAGCCGACTTCAGATTAGATTTTTTATGTATTTTTTCGAATATTAAATAATTATATTATAATTAATTAATCTAATTTTTAAAAATCAATGTTCAATGAATAGGTGAAGGCCAAAATATCCCGTTTTCCGGGAAGTTTAAAAATGGTTTTATATATAAGAGATAGTAGAGACAAGCGGTCCGGTTCGGGAGACCCTTTGGCAGTTTGATTTAGCAGAGCTGAGGGACGGAGGAGGGACCTCCGGGTCATCCTAAAGGTCACAGGTCTCATCAAAGCCCAGCCCCCCCCCTCCTCACCTCTCATCTACAATCGCCTGTCTTTGAGCGTTTTTATCTTTATCATTAGGTCTTAATTACGCTCTGCTCTAATCTCACCTGAAGGAATTCGTTTCGGACTTTCATTTAGAAAAGGATATCAAATTTAGAAATTTCATACCACAGTTCGTTTAATTTAATATATTTATATTAATATAATATTATATTTTACAAACGTCATCCTTGACATATTTGTTACATCCCAGATTTCCCCCTCACAAGCCAATATTGAATCCTTGGACAACCTTTCATCAGATCATAGGCCAGTCCTCCTTTTCTTGCACTCAAAATTCGCTCCTTCCCTCCCAAATTGATTACAGGACATGTCAACTGGGACGATTTTTGTTATGATTTCGAGGACAAACTGGAGTTAAAAATTTTACTTAAGACAAAACAAGACATTGATACAGCCATAGAAAAACTTACAACTTCAATCAGAAGCAGTTTACATGATAACATCACAAATCATACAATTAATAACTATCAACAGACTGATTTGCCACAGCATATTCGAATCTTATTAAGAGAAAAACGCAGAGCAAGATCGAAGTGGCATAGAACTCGATATCCAGCAGATACAACTATCTATACAAAATTAACTAACAAACTAAAAGAAGGATCAAGAAGTTCAAAATTCAAAATTTAATTACCTGGACTGAAAATCTTACAACCACCAACAAAACATTATGGATGACTACCAAAAAACTCCTAAAGTTCAAAGAATTTAATCATCCACTCCTTACTGAATCAAATAACTGGACAAGATCTGACGGAGAACAATCACAGTTATTTGGTCAATACCTTTCCAAAATCTTTCATCCACATCCTGATATCATTAACCCAACTCACATTGAATGCATAAAAGAAGCGTTAGATGTCCCCCTCCAAATGTCCCTTCCACCCAAAGCATTCCATCCTACAGAAATAAGCAACATTATTCACGGATTACCTTCCCGCAAAGCTCCTGGACACGACCTCATCAAAATTCATAGCTTAAAACACCTTCCTAGAAAAGCCATTCTATCCCTTACCTATATATACATAATGCTGTACTCCGCTCCACATATTTTCCTGACCTCTTGAAATTATCCATTGTAAAAATGAGACCCAAACCTAAAAAAACCAGAATACCCTTCCTCTTACCGTCCTATCTCTCTTCTACCTTGCATGGGTAAAATCCTAGAAAAACTCATCCTCAAACGATTGTACCCCATCCTTGATGCAAATCACATAATACCAGATCACCAGTTTGGATTCCGAGCATCCCACTCCACTATTCAGCAATGTCATCGTGTGGTGGATGTAGTCTCCTCTGCATTAGAACGTGGATCATATTGTTTGGGCGTCTTTCTTGACGTGGAACAGGCTTTTGACCGAGTCTGGCATCCGGGCTTGCTCTACAAATTCCGTAAATTCCTACCCCATATATACTTTCTCATCCTTCAGTCCTATCTCACAAAAAGAACTTTCCAAGTAAACCATAATAATGTCCATTCACCCCTCTTTTCCCAATCTGCTGGTGTTCCTCAAGGTAGTATCCTTGGCCCAATCCTTTATACAGTTTATACAGCTGTCATCCCAACTCATCCTAATACTATCCTTACCATGTATGCTGATGATACATGTGTATTATCAGTCAACACCAATCCAGTTATTGCATTCCAAAGCCTGGTTGCATGTCCCCAGGGATGAAATAATCCCATATCACTGATCTTGAAGAATGGTGTCAAAACTGGAGAACTAAACTAAATTCTCAAAAATCGCATCAAATCACTTTAACTTACGTCGTAAACGAATGACTTCCTGCCCTTCAGTATCCTTTAATAGTATCCCACTTATGCCTGTAGAACAGATCCGATACTTAGGGTTGCAGCTCGAGAAACGATTAACCTGGTTTCCTCATACTAGACTGAAAAGACAAGAAACCACTCAATGTTTCAGGCTACTTCAACACTTACTAAACAAACGCACTAACCTCCCAATTAACTACAAAAGACTCATCTACATGACCTACACGACCTATTTGGACTTACGGAGTAGAGCTTTGGGGGTCCACTAAGCCATCGAATTCCTCTCGTATCCAATCCTTACAATCCAAAATCCTTCGTAAAATCCTCAACGCTCCTCATTTTGTTAAGAATAAAGCCACCCATAACTACCTTAATGCCCTATTTGTTGCTGATTACATTAATGCCGGTATCCATCCTTTCATAACAAACTTCATTCCCACTCAAACCCTCTAGTTTCAAACCTAGCTTCCTCTTCGATTCCCGATAATCCTCCGATGCGGCTGAAAAAGAAGATTCTTAGTTGAACTAGTGATTTGAGTACTACCAGTATCCACTACTTAAGAAACTACCCAGTTTCTCTACTTGCCATTAAATCATATCATTATTTATCACATAGCCTATTTACTAGATGTATTATTATAATACAGTTGTAAATATTAATAAATAAATAAAAAGAAAAACATTTTTTTTTTTTTACAAATCTTGAAGAATGGTGCCAAAACTGGAGGATAAAAACCAGTTACCTTAAATCCCGTCAAATAATCCCCTCTGACTCCTGTAGAACAATTGCGATACTTGAAATTACATCTTAACAAACGTTTAACTTGAAATACTCATACTAGACTGAAAAGAAAAGAAACTGCCCTCCGTTTCAGGCTACTACAACACTTACTAGACAAACGCTCTAAGCCCCCAATTCTTTAGAAATGACTCATATACATGACTACTATAAGACCATTGTGGAGTTACGGAGTACAGCTTTGGTGCTTAAATAAGCCATTGAATTTCTCTCGTATCCAATCCTTCGTAAAATCCTTAATGTTTCTTACTTTATTACGAATAAAGTAATCCATAATGAACTCAATACCAGTCGTTTCGTGAAATATATTATTCCAATTCAAACCCACTAGTTTCAAACCTAGCTACTTCTTCCTGTAATCCTCCGAGGCGTCTGAAAAGAAGATGGCCTCGTAACCTTCTAAATTGCCTTTGTTATTTGAGTACTACCACTGGGTAGTTTCTCTACTTGTCTTCATCCATACAATTATGTATCATTTCTGTCATTTACTTGTTGTATTGTTATATTACAGTTGTTAATTTCAATGAATAAATTAATTTAAACAAAATTATTTTCATTATTTTATATTAATAAGGAAGTGATATGTCGGACATTAGTATTTCCGATGGGAATCCTCAAGAAGATATTTGTAGGAATTAACAGAGCGGACTATAATGGGATGTTGGAAAAATTCAGATCCATGATAAAATTAATGGACGTAAATGACCCATATTTCGTGTACCATTAGTCGATAGGAGTGGAATAGAAAGGAATCAAGCTGTATAATATTTATTCAAATATTTAGACAAAAGAAATTAGGGGGTAACGACATACAAGATATCTCGACAAACAAGAACTCAACAAATGGTTAATCGGAGAGTACGCGAGTACTCGAGTATTTAGGGTGTCACGTATATAGAATAAAAAGCTAAACTGCCGCCAGTACACCCTACCCGGTAGTTGAAGATAAGAGTGTAGATTCGGTAGGAAGTAGAAAAAGATGATTTATTAGATTTGAGTGAGGTTTTGAGATGGCAATAATATAAACAAAGTTTGGAGAAAAGTCTCATTGAAATTAATGATAAATAACTGAGCAACACAGAGGTAAAGAGTATATATGAGAGAGAGTGAAGTCAACATGTGGTAAGATGACGCTGGTGCATAAATGCCATTCTCAATGTAGTAACGTAAGAGTTAGACAAATATAGTAAGTTAACAAGGCATTTCCTCTTTCTCCTTTCTCTTGCTCCTTGGCACTACGGTCCTACAAGGACCGTAGTGCCAAGGAGTGAGTGAGTGAAGTTTTTTGCTACATGTTGTAGTTTATTTGGACTGGTCGAACTTATATCAGTTCCTACGCCTTAGTTTGCTCAATCATTTTTCTTTATAGCAAAAATTAATGAAAAAAAAAGGAAAAATTATTCAAGGGGAAGTCTGAAACAAATTCAATTGGTTATATTGACCGTCTCCAGTGTAAATTACTAAATCACTTCCATATACACTCTATTCTGTTGTACATATTTGGAAGGAGCTTATCAATTACCTGAAGGCAACTCAGACTCGTACCAACCATGATGTAATTATTCTCATAAATGTTTAGATTTAATAACATTTTTTACCTCCTCTCTTCCTCGAATTTTCAAGTATCATGCACCGAACCTCTCTCTTTTAAAAAGCCACTTCAATAAACACAATATAATAATCACTGCCGCCTTACCTCAGATTACAAGTTAACTAGTGAAGAAACAGATAAGCACACAAACTTGATGTGTTAGCCGAGCTCAACTTTTTCTTTACCTTTATCACGTGTCATTTCGAACGCCGAGTAGCCTTTAATATCCGAGGTTAGATAAATTTCGTTGAATGTGGTTTACTCTAGACGGGTGATTGGCCCAGTGACTACTGGTGACTAGGCTCTAGCCTCAACCTTGGGTCTTCTCAGGGAAGGTAATCCTGAAGTGAGTACTGTACATGGCCTTGTGTATGGATAAAGGGTTTAAGTGTACTGTTATGCCGTGTGACAGTGCCTTGTACTTGACTCAGGAGCCTGGGGGGGGGGGCGTTATTCATCACTAGTCTGTCATTTAGATTAATCCCTGCGGGACAGATCTGAACTTTATATCTTCAAACATATAATTTAATGTAATACAAAAATAAGGTTTATAAAATTTCTAACCTCGTGTAAGGTAATTTTTTGATTTTCTTCACCCTTTTTTGAAATTACTGATTTCTGTTAAATATTAGTTTTATACTTGTTTTGTCAATTCACAGTTTACTTGTATTTATTAAACTAGTCTTTGATTTGAATACAGAGGTTTAACAAGACGAGTTAGTGACCAACTAGCAGCTGAAATTCGAATGCCCATTGTGACACACTAAGGAAGGACCTAGAAGGAAGGGCCGAAGGAGGGGGGTGGAAGGGACGAGGAAGGGGGGGGGGGAAGGTCCTCGAGGACCGATAGGGGAGTACCCTCGACCTGATAGCCCTTATCACTGCCTCAATTAGCAACAACAGGTGCTACCCTCTGTCGGCAGGCGGCGATTATTATTTTATCCAGTAGTCAATGATTCTTGCCTGTTGTTAGGTTGGCAGACCTGTTGGCTCCATCTCGTATCACCTTTAAATTTTCATTCCTTTCCAGCCAGCTTCAACACGTCAGCTGCTTTTAACAAGATGTCAAAAAATCTCTCACTCTGGATTTGCTTTAACTTATTTATTTCAGAGTAAACTTTCATGCCTGTGTATCATCAGCATGTAGAGCTAAGAATACTTATTACCCAATGTCAGGTGTGATTTTAATTTTTTTAAATTAATATTGAAGGTGAAATATAAGATTTTTATAGGAATTAATATAATTAATAGTAGAGCGCTGAGTTGCCGTTTCAAATTCTGTTGTGGCAGATAATTTTTTAAAATTCTAATAGCCAAGGATGGAGCCTGTGGGATCTTGAGGCCCTATAAATAGGCATCCAAAATAAGGGGGAAAGCTTTGTGATTGAGCGTGTTCTCGGAAAAATTACCTTCCTAGAAATAATAATGTATGTATGTGTATATATATATACGTATTTATGTGTATAGATATATATACATATATATACACATACATAAGTGTGCGTGTGTGTGTATATATATAAGAGAGAGAGAAAGTGCTGTCCGATATATTAAAATAAAAATCGATAGCCAAAGTAACGTAAAATCTTAAGGAATCACAACTTCAAATTATTTGTGTAGTAATTTGAGTTTATAAATTACTTATAAAAGGCTGTCATACCGTGTTTGGATATCATAAAAATCGACCACTATTCAATGGAGCACTTAAATGGGGTGTCAATGCATTTGTTCTTCATAGTTACTCTATCAACCTTTGTTAACCTAGTTTAGCAAAGTATCAATCAAACGCATTGGAATGAAAAAAGGAATTTTTTTATTTTATGATTGATTGTTATATAAGTGTTTTTGAATTATTGATAATATATTGTTAATTACATAGAAATATTGTTTAAATACAAAGCTAATAATAAAATAATGAGGATGTGGACATAGAGGAGGGTAGGAAGGAGAGAGGAGATGGTGGGACCTGAGATAGGGAATGCGCTACTGGGCCGCACTGCAGCTGGCCCCTCCATCATCAGTCCCAGTAGTAGGGATCTTCTTCCTTTTTTTCACCTCTTCCTCAACTTAATTTTAACTTAACTTATTAAAAGCTAGTTGGCCTCTGACTTTCATAGATTGCGGTGGTACTGTGTCGAATAGTGAAATAATTAGTATATTTCTTTTGACTGTTTTTATTTATCTCATTTTGTTTTTATTAATTATCATTGTTCATTAATGAAAACGGAGATGCAGTTAACTTGCCAGCTGCATCTAACCCACACCAACTCACTTCTGCTACTATAGAATTTTCAAACAAAGAACATATAAATTCTTCGAAGCGAAATTACGAGGGTTCACCACTAAACCAATCGCCTATTAAAAATATGGTTAAATACTACCAGGATATTGCCCCAATTTTGGTGAGTAACAGATTTCATATACTAACTGAGACTGTACTTTCATCTAATAATCCGGTTGCTTCAGACCAGACTTCAAACAATAAAAAAAATACTACTGATAATTCTCCAAAAATTCCCCCAATTTTTCTCCACAAAGCAAATAATTATCAACTCCTATTAAGTGATTTAAAAGGATTATGCTTAGGACCTTTTACCACTAAATTAAGCGGCAACAACACAAAAATAATGCTAACAACAATTGAAGATTACAGGAGAACGACTAAATATTATGACGAAGAAAAAATAGAATTTCATACTTTTTTTACGGAAAAAAATACATCTGAATGTTATAATCAGAGGGGTTCCTTACACCGTAACTGACGAAGAACTCAAGGCCGAATTAAATAGTAAAAAATTTGAAGTAACACATGTTTCTAGGATATTAAATAAACATAAAAAGCCCACTCCTCTTTATTTTGTATCACTGGTGAATATTGACCAGGCTAGCAACATTTTTAAGGTTTATAATTGATTCTATGCTATCGTATCAGTTGAGCCAAAACACAAAACTAATAATATCCCAATGTGCACCAACTGTCAAAGGTATGAACACATTATTGTCATTTGGAGCCAAGATGTGTTAAATGCAAGGACATTTTTCTAAATGTCCTCTAAAATACACGGATAAGCCGTATTGCGTCAATTGTAAACAAGCACCCGCGGCTAGTTACAGAGGCTGCCCCTACTATCAAACAATAAAAAACAAAATAAAATCACCTGGACAAAGTGAAAAAAATAATAGCAGTACGACTGCAGAAACTACGTATAAACCAGCTAGGAATGCCTCGACGAATTTCACATTATCCAGCTCACCCAACAAAACAACAAACCGTTAATACGGAATAAAACATTGACAGCATCTTATCTACTATAACAAAAGTAATTTTAGAAACGATCAAACCGTATTTACCACAAATTATGCAACAGTTAATCTCACTAGTAACCTCCTTCTTTACGAAAGGGCCCTAGTGTAAACATTAAGCTATCTGTAGTTACTAACTCCTACTCAGCATGTTATCATCGTTATATTTATTTTTTCCATTTTTCTTATTATTTCCTAAATGTTACTATATTTATTTGTACCCAGACGCCTGAATTAATAAATATAAAACTTTTAAATTGGAATGCTACGGCATATCCTTTCCCATCGTTAGTACCCTCCTTCTTTATGAATGGACCTTAATGTAAACAACAGCTTATCTGATGTTACCAATTCTCTCACAACAAACTGCGTTTTATTCCAGTCCACGTATTATATTGTATTTACTTCCTTATATCATTTTTTCAACTATGGTTAATGAACTCAGACAATTAAAATTGTTAAACTGGAATGCACATGGCATATCCCCTCAAAGAAATGAACTTAAAATTTTCCTTGAATCAAATTTCATTGACTTAGCCAGCATAACTAAGACCCATCTATCTTAAAACATCAAATTTAAAATCCCAGGATACAAAATAATACGAAAAGAGTGTTCGGCTCCTTCAGGCGGTGTTGCCCTGATAATTAAGAATAATATTAGTTTAAATGAGCTTATTTTAAATGTTGTGGAGGGCTACAAATATGTAAGACACAACAAATAAATTTAGTTTCATCATATGACCTTTCATCTAGAAGACTAATGACAGAAATTAACTCTTTAGAAATATAATTTTAATAAAGAGATGATTAATGTCCAAATCACCTCGATACTTTTTTAAAAATAAGACACAAAACATTTATGAACACTTTTTTGTAAAAAAAAAAAAGGAACACAAGTGATACAAATAACTCAATTCCTTGTTAGGATGGAAATGTAACTATACCGCGTCATGGCAACCCATTAATCCCAATATCTTAAGTTGGGTTAACGCTTTAATGTTTGTCATTGTTCGGGATCCAAACATATCATAGTGCAAGCTTGGATTTTTAACATGCACCTGAACTTCAAATCTTAACTCATCATTTTAATAAATCTTATTTACTTATTGCTTATATAATAGAATTATATTATCTTTAACATAATTATTTTTATTTAAGCCTTAATATCGCTAAACTTCTAAACGTCAAAAAAATAACTTTTTCTTGTGAAATCCACCAGAATGTGGAAGATCCTAATTTAACATTTTTTTTTTACATTATATCTATTTTACCATAAGCAAAAAAAAAAAACACCTGTACCACTACGACCCGTGAACGAGTCTGGGGGTTCAGTACATGGTTGAGACTGTACTGTTTCATGGACAACGGTTCTGCAAGGAGGTGACTTGTCCTAGGTCACGCTCAACCGCCAGGTTCTTCCCCCTTATTATGGGTACCCTATTTTTATAATATTTTATAGAGGCTGGGTGAGCCCCAGGAGGGTCCTAGATCCTATATGATCCATCTCCGGCTGCAAACAGGCTAAATAAAAGTATCTGCCCGCAGCGGGATTTGAACCAGGATTTCCGGCATGGCAACTCAGTACTCAACCACTGAGCCACTCCGCTCCCCTATAATAAGAAAATACTAAAGAATAATTTTACGGAAGTAGTTCCTTAAATATTTATGTTTATATGATGAATATATCAATAAACTAAAAACAATAGGGTTGGGCCTTTAAGTTGATTTTATCATCTCGGAAAGTAAGTAATTGTTAATTATCTTATTAACTCTTCCATTATTATTACAATGAGTATCGTATGTTCAACAATATTCTTTTAACAGTATTGATTTACATATACCGTTACTAGCATGTTTCAATTCTGAAGTATAATGAGTTTAAAACATAAATTTAATTTACAATTAAAAAATAAAGATAATTTAAAAGAGGTTAATTTTGAATATGCTAATCCCCTTTTACACGATAATATTAGGATTAAATACAAATTTACACAAGAGGGTCATTAGAGAGTGGGAATGTTGTTGGGTGTCGAAGAGGCAATATAATGCAAATGAGAAGCCCACCTTCTGTTTACCGAACCGAATAGGCTAGGCCACTTCACAATTTGGGTGGTCAACAAAACTCTGCACTTTTTCTGGGGGTTGGACAAGGTGGAGAAAGGTTCTTATGAATAAATAATATCTCGGAATATTAAAACATTATTCCAGTTTTTAATGAATAATCTAGTTTTCGAAATACTCATATCCAGGCTCATCGGTATATTTGTTTGCGTTTGAATCAGTTCCTGTCAATATTGAAACAACTGGATATGTATTTATTCTCGATTTTTCATTTGGAAATATAATTATACGACGTTTAAAAAATAATAAAAAATTATTTTTATCGAAAAATTTCGTCTTACAGTGTAACCTGAAGGGGTCTACTAGAATCAATGGGATAATCGTTAAGTAAATAAAATAAAATTAATACAATTATCACCCAAAACAAACAGGGAAACTTTTTATTTATCCTTCATTTGTTAATTTATAGCCGGCATATTTAATATTAGTTGGTTCAAATAAATAAAATACAAACTAGTTTTTAATCTTTGAAAGAGCAACGAATGAAGCTTGCATGTTAATATCGCATAAGCGGTTGGCATTTCTTTAGACCGATTCCAAGAGACTGGAAGTGTCACCAGGAGCCCGCGTAGTGGATTGCAGAAACACTTTATTGCTTCTTCTTTTTTAGGAAATGGTTTTCTTTAAATATTGTTTTAGGAGGTAATTCATATATTTTTTTAGATTAATTTTTTATTTATTCCTCATCTATTAATTTCAATTGTAATTAATTAATGTAATTTCATATATTTTACTCTAAGACATTTTAGTTTTTACATTATTCCTTTATTGTTATACTAAAGGAACTTGTCCCAGAATAAATAAAGTCTTTATTATTATTATTATTAATATCTTGTGGCCTTTTGTGATGACCTGCAGCAACAGCCCACCACCAGCAGCCTTGAAGAATGTGGTGTAGAGAGCACCTACTGGAACGATGGCATGATTAAAAACGAATCGCGCTGTATGTGTAGTAGTGATAGCATACACCCAAGAGTCTACAGAGAACATGGGATAGGTAAAATGTCCTATGAGTGTAAAGTGTCCCTTTGTCCTTTCTTCCTCATATATATATATATATATATATATATATATATATATATATATATATATATATATATATATATATATATATATATATATGGGGTCAAATATATAATATATATAAATATATAAGATCAAATATCATTATTCAAACAGTAAAATGTCCTAGTTCATCCTGCTTTCTGTGTAGTTTGGATGAGGTGGTTTAATGTTATTAATATTTTAGAAGCTTTTGAAGGGATACATATAAATGGAAGATGTTTGGAAAAAATATATGATTGAGTTTTATTTAAAGTTTTGTTTCGCTTACGGATTTTCAAAAACCGTGTCTATATACTGATAAGTGAAGTGTGCAAAACTGAAAACTGCTGAAAACTGAAAACTGCACACAAATATCAACTACGATTACATTACAATATTTATTTACAATTACAATTACATCTGCACTGTTCAGAATATCAAAAAAATTGGCATCAGTGAGGAAGAATACGATATTACTCTCAGTGCATAAAAAAATAAAGATATCCACTAATCAACGGGATTGTTGTGTTTACAGGTTGCTTAATTCATTTGCAACATAAGGTTTCAATTTTATCTACAGGTGGTCGGGGCGTAAAGGTTTGTGCGTGACAAGGTACCGTATATAATGAAAGCAAATCAACAATGTTGTCAAGCCTATAATCAGGAAAAACATCAAGCGATTCTAGGAATGAGCTTATCACTGCTGCTTTGTCATCACCCTGAACGGATTTGATCTACAGCTTTGTTTTTTTCTTTATCATAAAATTAAATCTTTTTCTCTCAAAAGCGTATACAAAGATTTTTAAAACAACCTGGAATGTATGAAAGGTCGTCCAACACAGCTGTCTAAGATTACCAATAATTTAATGAGTGAATATGTAATAATTCGGAGTTTTGTAAACCAAATTATATAATGACTTTACTTTAGGTGTACAGTCTAAAATGTTGAATCGGTCAATTAAGAGTAATTAATATTCGTTTAAATAAATACAGGAATCATTGAATGTAAAAAGGACTGTTATACAGCCCGAAATTCTAAGAAAAATTGTTAATGCTCCCATGGTATCGAATCACACCATATACAACGACATAAACATTCCCACTATAAAATCATATATTCATAACAAATACATATCATTCTACTCATCGACACTAACACACCCAAATACACTCGTTATTCCGCTTTCCTACTCTCTGTTACACTGGTTTGATAGGAAAAGGTTAAAAAGACAATGGCCAAGAGAACGACTCAACTATTGATATTTCCATTCCAAAACTTGATTTTCGTGTAGAGAAAGATAATAACACTTGGATGAAATTTGCTGGATGCGCGATTGCGCAGATGGAAATGAAAATTAAAGAATAAATAAATAAATAAAATAATTACTTTTCCCAGGAAGTTATAATCTAATAACTTTGTAATAGCTTTGTAAAATCCCACAAAAAACGCCAAACTTGATCTGCTTAATTAACTCAAGGTACCTAGGTTTTATATATCAGGTGGAATTTCGCCCTTTTAACCTACAACGAAATAATTTTTAATTATTTTCTCTCTCTCAAAAAAGGGTATTAAATTAAACATTAGTCGTAACTTAAACAAGGTTTGTGCGGACAACCGACCTTTACGCTATTGTGACCAGGTTGCGGGGTTTTCGGTCCAAGGTCCAAATTGATTTAAATAAACTATTGTCCAAAGAAAAATGTTATATTCTTATACTATACATCAACGGTAACATAATGCCAACTCCAAAACTTAACCATAATATATATTGTAACATCAACGTAACACCACCAACTAAAAATCATAGATACATAATTAATAAAAACAAAGATTATATACACTTTTATTTACAAATATTAATAGGATGCTTACCGCTGAGCCGCAAAGATACGATAAGGTAAAAACAATTAAATTTGGCAATTACTTGGCCATATAACCCACTTATACACATCCGTATGGAATGACGGTCCACAGTTAAGTGAGGTAAGATAAGTAGAGACACCTGACGGACGAATTTAGCAAACAAAAGAATACTCGTTACACACTCCCCTCCAGCGATTAAGTCCGTCGGGTTGGATAAAATAATTTAAGTTTTGAGGGATGCCATAAGCCTATTATCTTTCCATCTTCATCTCTCAGTTTACAGGATCCACCACCCGTAACGGAAACAACCGTAAAAGGGCCTTCATATTTGGGGTTCAGTTTAGCAGCGAGTTTATCAGCTGCCGACGATAGCTGAAACCTCATCTTTAAGACTTGGTCCCCTGGTTGGAAACGATCTTTTCGGCGTCTCAAGTTATAACGACTGCTCTGATTTAGACTTGCCTTCAGAGAGTTTTCCTCTGCTATATGATGAACTTCAGGCAGTCTGCCCACTTTAGCGGCCCAAGCAGCATGTTCGTCTGTGCCAGCCACTAGGATATCATCGTCGTTAGCTTGATGTAGAGGCCTCAGTTCTCTACCAAAATTTAAGAAGGCAGGACTGAACTTGGTCGAATCTTGAACGGCGGAATTTAAGGCAAACTGGATCTCTCCTAGTTTTTCGTCCCAGCGTTGGTGTTTCTTCCCTAGGTACGCTACGATAAGTTGCTTGATATTCCGATTCGCTCGTTCTGTCGGATTTGCCTGTGAATGGTAAAGAGGAGTAGTTTCTCTCTTGATTCCAAACTCCTTAGCCACTTCAGTTACAAGATTACTAACGAAGTTCTTCGCATTGTCGGAAATTATTTTATGCGGTGCGCCATATCTGTATATTATGCGGGATTTTAGTTTATTAACAATAACCGAAGAGGTAGCTTTTCTGATGGGACATAATTCCACCCATCTACTAAATAAATCTACAAACACTAGTAGATATACATTGCCTCTAGAACTCCTAGGATAAGGACCCATAATGTCAACTGACACCATTTCCCACGGCTGCTTGTTATAGCGAGGGAACATTAACCCACGAGGTGGCGCGTTATTGGGTTTGACCTTCTGGCATAACTCACACTGCCTCACATACTGGCTTATATCTCGGTATAATCCAGGCCAATAATATAGTCTACTAACCCTAGAAACAGTTTTATCTATCCCCAGGTGGCCTGACTGCGGTAGATCATGATTTTCATATATTATTGCTCGCCTTAAATGTCTAGGAACGACAACTTTCCATTCCTCACTGGGGTCTTCTAGCTCTCCCTTCAAAGGATTCTTTCGATGGTATAATAGCTGTCCATCTTTTATCGACCATCCAGGGTGGAGTTCTGGGGACTTCTGGACTCGATAAAATTTCTGATTATACCATTCGTCGGTCGCTATGAAAGTTCCTGAAGTCGAAACTGAATCGGTAGAAGAATTAGGATCGGAACTGGTAGACAATACTGTGATTGCAGCAATTCGTGATAGGGCATCGGCCACTGTGTTGAGTTTCCCCTTTCGATATTCCACCTTGTAGTTGTAAGGCTGCAAGCGAAGAGCCCATCTAGCCAAACGACCTGAAGGGTTTTTCAAGTTCAGTAACCACTTCAGACTGGCGTGGTCAGTTATTACGGTGAATGGATAACCTTCCAAGTAATGCCTATTCTTCTCGATACCAAACAGAACTGCGAGGCATTCCTTTTCGGTTACGGTATAATTCCTTTCAGCTGAACTTAAGGTACGAGAACAAAAAGCGATGACTCTTTCTTCGCCGTCTTGTATTTGAGTCAAGACCGCTCCAAGACCTGTATCACTGGCGTCAGTCTGTAATTGAAAAGGCTGTTTAAAGTCTGGCCTAGCTAATATTGGTGCTTCAGTCAGTGCTGACTTGAGAGCATTGAAAGAGGCGTCCTGCTCTTCTGACCAGATCCATTTAGCGTTACGCTTAAGCAAAGCTGTTAGCGGAGAGACAACTGTAGAGAAGTCTTTAATAAAACGGCGATACCATCCTGCCATTCCAAGGAATCTTCTGAGCTGCCCAGCGTTGGTGGGAGGAGGAATCGAAGTAACGGAACCAACCTTATCTGGATCTACACTCAAGCCATCCCTATTAACCAGATAGCCCAAGTACCTAACTTCATTACAACCAAATTCACATTTTTCCGGGTTGATACGCAGACCTGAGGCTTTAAGTCGACTGAACACTTCCATTAGCATATCCAAATGCAGTTTGAAAGTTGGTGTGCAAACCAAAATATCATCCAGAAAAACGACTACGTAAGGGTAAAGTTCGGGTCCAAATATTGCATCGGCTAACCTCTGAAAGGTAGCAGGTGAATTCGTCAGCCCAAAGGGCATAACTTTAAACCTGAATAGTCCTCTGCCAGGAACTGTAAACGCAGTAATGTCTTTACTAGTTTCGTCGGCAAGGGGCACTTGCAAAAATGCTTGCTTGAGGTCAAACTTGGAGAGATATCTAGCCTGTCGAAGTCCGTCTAAGAGAGATGTCATATTAGGCATAGGATAGGAATCTTTACAAGTGACTTCATTAACCTTACGAAAGTCTATACAAAAACGATAACCTGATCCCTTACGAACCATGACTACCGGGGAAGACCATGGAGATTGGCAAGGTTCCACTAAGTCTTCATCCAACATTCGATCTAACTCCTGGTGCATTGCCTCAAGTACTTTGGGTGAGTAATGGTAGGAGCGCTGCTTGATAGGTTGGGCATCCTGAACATCTACCTTATGGCTAATGCGCGTCGTTAATCCTGGAGAATCTTGGAGAATTCGCAAACCTTCACTGACTATTCTATCCAGATCCACCCTTTCTGAGGGATCAAGTGAACTAATGCCGCATATTTTTGATGTTTCCTCTTCTACTAATTGAACATCTTGACGAAACGAGAACTTATGGTCGGGGTCATCTTGAAACCACCATGTCGCTTCACGATGATTAGTACTCATATTTGTGTTAACGATAAAATCTAACCCTAAAAGAAACATAAATGGAAGCTTGGATAAAACGTAAAGCTTCGTGTCATATGACCGGTACTCAACGGTAATTGAAATGGAGAATCTTTCATCAACGATACAAGAGCTTCCATTAGCGACACAAATATTAAATTCGGGAATTTTCTCAACTTCATATCCCAATTTAAGGAGAATTTCAACCCCTTCTGGTCCAACAAATGAGGTAGTGGAACCAGGGTCAAACAGGGCCAAGTAGGACAGGCCTCCTTTGTCAGGTTTCCCTATTCGGAAATCAATATAGTGCTGTTTAGGAAACGGTAAACGATAACAAGATACGGTAGAACTTTCGGGAGAATTCGATACGACACAAGGAGAAACGATATCAGATTTAGCGGTACAAAAAGATAAACGATAAGGCACGGTAATAGGTAAATCGGTACTTGGTGGGTCAGCTGAAACCATGGGAATAGGAATGACCCTCACTTCCGATTCCCTTGCACATTTCCCGGAGTACATTTAGGACATGCGTGAATGGAAACTCCTGGGTTACCACAACGGTAGCAAAACAGCTTTCGTGGTAGCGGACATCTCGAATATACGTGCGGTCCACCACAATTCCAGCAAATTAATTTCTTAGCTGGTAGAGCTGGTTTTGAGCCTTTTAGACACGTTTTCTCGTAGAGAATCGAATCGGTACTATTTCTTGATTGTACATCAGTCGGAGAGAATACCTGTTTCTTAGAGCCAACTGCCTGAATTTCGAACTGGTCGAATTGAGGATCGTGATTCGTTGTGTTAGCAGCAACATCGGTTTGTTTTTCCAATGGCGAAACAGTAAAAATTCCCGGAGATATTTGTTCTTTTCCGGAATTGGATTTGTTATATCGTCTAGTGGAATTCGCAGAGCGGGATTTTTCTATAATAGGCTTTTCTGACCGGCCTTCTTGAGCCATCATCTCATATACTCTAGTTCGTTCGGTGACGAAATTAATCAAATCCTTATAAGAGGGAATATCTGCTGATTTTATTCGTTCTTCGAATGCTTTTCTAGTCCCTGGGTCTAAATTATTAAGAGCTAAATGAAGTTTAATGAAATCCCCCATGTCTTCAATGCCTAAAGCCGATAACGCAGAAAAATTATTTTCATGCTCAGATAAAAATCTCTGCAAATTAGACGCTGAAGAATTGTTTAAAGGGGTAAAATCCATCACCTTCTTGATATAAAATCTGGCTAGTCGCCTTTTATTTTGATAGCGAGAGACCAATGCGTCGTAAGCGAGCGGATAATTAGCTTCGTCTAATGCGAAGCCCGAGATAAGCGACAGAGCTTCATCGCGTAAGCTACTTCGTAGATAGTAAAATTTCCTAATGGTCGATAGAGATTCTTCCCTATGAACCATAGAATCAAATAGGGAATAGAATCCATTCCAGTCCTCTAATTTCCCTGTGAATATCGGTAAGTCAATTTTCGGTAGCTCCTGAGGAATAGAATGAGAATGGACAACCACAGGTTTATTCTCAGGAGGGCAGGTAGATTGTACCACTTTGTAATAATTCGCTTTAGTAATATCGACTAAATCGTTAAATGAATTTTGTACTGCTGTTGTCTCGAGTTTTTCACTTTTGTTCTTTAAACTTGCATTAAATATCCGAATTTTTGATTGAATTTCTTCAAATCGGATTTCATTTTTGAGTAAGCGGTCATAAGCGGGTTTAAAAGCGGATGCTGAATCGGTACTTAAAGATTTGGATTTTGTGAAAATGGATTGAACTGCGGCAAAAATATCCTCCCTCTCTGACACTAGAACGACTGGATCACCCATCGTGACAATAAATCAAGACGTTACCCAAAGTTACAAAAAAAAATGCCAAAGAAATTAAATGTTAAAAAAAATACCAACATAACCTTTAAAAGTCGTAAAATACTGAAAATTAAATTGATTAAATTATATTAAAACTAACAAATTAAATTAAATCGGTAAGCGTCCTTTACAAACTTAATATATAATTTTTTTCATATGTCAGCCATAGATAAACAATTATTTTTCTTTTAAAAAGGAAACACAAGATAATGCTAAATAGAAACAAACAACAGCTGTTGTCTCTAATGCTTACTTGCTAATCTATCATATGTTCAATTCAACTATTTAAACTTACGGTAAAAATACAAAATAAAATCATATATTAGTAGATTTTAATTTTCAAAACATGTGTTAAACAAAACTAAGTCGTTCTACGACCTTAAGTAAAAATTCCTGATTTTTGTTGTTGATACAAAATTATAAATTGAAAATAACTATCTTTACATTTCCTAAATTGTGTCAAAGACAAACCTTTTGCTTCAATCAACAGAAATTTAGTACCTTCAATTAATACGAAAATTATATTTAAACATTAGAAAAAAATATTAAAGTATTGTTTGGAAAAATTATTCTGTTACTATTATTATAAAACTATTGTCAGTTAACTTCACTATTTCAAAAAAATGTTAATATAATAATTAAATCTTCAACTAATAACTTATCTGTAGATTTTTCTTTTGTAGTCCCTGTATTCGAGCGCCATAATATTTGTGACCAGGTTGCGGGGTTTTCGGTCCAAGGTCCAAATTGATTTAAATAAACTATTGTCCAAAGAAAAATGTTATATTCTTATACTATACATCAACGGTAACATAATGCCAACTCCAAAACTTAACCATAATATATATTGTAACATCAACGTAACACCACCAACTAAAAATCATAGATACATAATTAATAAAAACAAAGATTATATACACTTTTATTTACAAATATTAATAGGATGCTTACCGCTGAGCCGCAAAGATACGATAAGGTAAAAACAATTAAATTTGGCAATTACTTGGCCATATAACCCACTTATACACATCCGTATGGAATGACGGTCCACAGTTAAGTGAGGTAAGATAAGTAGAGACACCTGACGGACGAATTTAGCAAACAAAAGAATACTCGTTACACTATTTATAACACAAAAACCATATAACAAAGAAACAAAAATGAAGTATTTTGAGTTATTTGATTATTTGGGTGGGATATATATATATATATTTTCAACTAATCAAAACTTCAAATAAAACAAGACAATAAAAAAAGAGATAAATCACAGACCCCTGATTATTAAGGAACAACTCTCTTAACATTCAGTGGTTCTCATATTGTTTACAGTTTATTTAAAGAAGCTAGGCAAGAGACGGCTAAGTATTCCCAAAAGTGGTTAGCACGAATGGTAAAGAACCTGCTGAAGGAAGCGGAGAGGGAATATCTAAATTGATAGAATGGCAAATGGTATTTAAAGACAAGGGGAAACAAGGAAAGCGATTTAATCATATAGGAATAAAAGTATTGTGATGTGGATAGAACGAATTATTTTAGGAAAAGAGTAACGAAAAACTCGAAATTATTAAACAAGATGAAACATTCTATTGGGTTTATCTTTTTTTCATTGATTTTTTTTTTCAAAACCTTAATATTTAATTTTTTACTTCATTATTTGTCAGAGGTGATATATATTATTTAACAGTCTTCATTCATGTTGGTTACCGTAACTAATTCCTCACAATAATCACTCGCGTTTCTATAGCTAAGGACAACATTTTATATAGGCATTACTATTTCTTACTTAATATTAAACGTGTATAATAAATCACATGAACCAGAGTCATTATTTGCTAAGGCCACGGTCTTGAAAAGTTTTCTGAAAAGATCAAGACGTTTTTGCAATCTCGGTCGATAAAAAAGCTTTGAAAATTTTCAATGCCTGCGGTTCAAACATGTTTATGGCTCGATTGTGATAAAAATAAACATTTGAATCCAACTGGTTATATAGTACTTTTTCATTTATTTATTACATTCGTTCACTCGTAGTTTATTCGTAGTGATCCAGGGTCTTCATTAGCAGTTTTCACCTTCCGTCTCAAAACAACGTCCAGCCGCATCCAATTCCTCATGCTGTGCAGATTACTAGAATCCTTCTTGACTCCGTTTCTTCACTGCAGTTTCGGTCTCCTGATGCTACCATAAAGGTGCTCCGTCATCATCATTTTAGGAACGATTTATTCATCCATCTGGCGACATGTCCAGCCTACATAAGAATCCCCAAGTGGATGACTCTCGTAATATCCGGTTCTCTTGTCAGTGCTTACAACTACGACTACTACTCGACTTCCAGTTCTCACTTACTTGCATTGGACTCTATACATTTGGCATAGAAATTTGCTCTCAAACAAAAGGAGCCTTTGCTCATCATACTATGGGATGGTCCAGAGTCCGATCGGTACAACAAGACAGGGCGGATCAGGGTCGTATTTAATCTCAAAATTGTACTCCAAGTGAGGTGATGGCTTCTGATGAGGTATCTTAATACGAAGAAGCTTCTGGTAAAAAGCATTATTCTATTCTGCCACGTCGTTTTTTGTTTTTTTTGCGATTGAGCCACTGTTGTTTCTACTGTTCTTTTCTCCCATATATCATTGTTACATTCTCTCTGTGTTTTTGGTTTCTCAATCGTGCCGTTTTTCTCTTTAGTCTTTCTTACAAATCCAGAGCGTTCTGAAGTTCCAGCCTAAATGGAGAACCTCCTTTAATACCATCCGAAGAGACCTCGAGCTCTTCGATGTCCTTTTCAGTCACCTTAACCCACCTGTTGGACATTTTCAGCTTTTTAAAATACCCTTTTTGTCACTCTGCTCAGGTCAATTGTTTTTGCAGATCTAAATTATGCGTTTTCTCATTGCATCTGTAATTTTCACTATATAGAATAGAATAGAATAGAAAAGTAACTTTATTCTGGGACAAAGTCCCTTTAGAATAACAGATATGAACAGGAATAAAAACATAATATTTATCTGGCCAGAAGGCTAAATGTTACAAATCATAAAGCGTGAAAACATGACAGAAAACAATTTAAAAAGAAATATATAAACAAAAATAATAGTAAGTAAATAAATAGTACAGATCTTGACAGGATATTAAGCAATTACAGAGAATAGATAAATCCATAACTTTTGAAATTGAATGCATGAGCTAGCATTCAATAATTTGTTTATATGATGTACAGCTTTTCAAAGAGCAGAATTAAAAGAACTAGATAACACAATGAGTTATTATATACATTGTATTCTAAGCAAATGACTAACGTGTCTAGAGATTATCCTTTTGGGAAGCTAAGAGATGTTGATACAGCAAGGATTTGAATAATGATAGAGAGGGAGTATGACGGATATTAGGAGGGATTGAGTTCCACATTGTGGTGGAGCGGGCGAGAAAGGAACGTTCGAATGATTTAGTTCTGTGTGAACGTATATAGAGAGAAGGCGGGGTCTGGTTTTATGGTGTTGAACTGATGATTTGAATTGGAGGAGACTGCAGATATATGAAGGGTGTTGAGAGTGAATGGATTGGTGTAAGAATGAACAGAGGAAATATTGTCTGCGGAAGGGAGGGAAGAGCCACTTTAACTCATCATAGAGGTGGGAGACGCGCGATCGTTTCGGAGTACCAAGCACAAATCTTAGAGAGCAGTTCATTATTCTCTTTAATCTGTCTTCAAGCATTTTAGAGAGGCCTCCATATACCACGCTACAATAGTCAAAGTGGGGGAAGATGAGAGAAGATACGAGAAGCTTACGGGAAGATTGTGTAAGGAGATGACGAGAACGATGGAACAACTTCAGGGAACTAATTGTCCGCCGGGATATCTGGGCGATGTGGGGTTTTGGATCCAGGAAAGGTTTTGGTCGATGGTGATGCCTAGGTTTTTCACAGAGGAGGTAATGGTGATAGGATTATCGTTTAGGAGTAATGTTGGAGGGTGTGGAAGGATGTAAGGAGGGAATTGGAACCTAAAACAATGGCCTGAGTTTTCAATGCGTTCAATTCCAGTTTGTTCAGCTTTGCCCAGGCACAGATCCTATCTAGGTCTTCCTGAATACTAGAGAACGCAAAAAATAGCTCGGAAGGGGGAGGTTGTCAACAATTCCTGGTTGTCCAAACTTTTTCTCTATGTGTTTTAAATATCACGCGTATTTTAAATATCACAATATTTTCCTGTTCAGGATCAAACATTCTGCCGCATACAGTGCCTTTGGCGCGAATTAATGTTGAATAGTGTCTAAGTTTAGCTTTAATGGATATTGACTTGTTCATTCACACTGTAATAGTTTAATTATATTAACAATTTATTATATTATTTTATTGTTAATAATTTATTATAATTATATTTATTATATTATTGTATGACTGATAATGTGTTATTCTATATTACAGGTGATGATATTGGTCTGGGGCGGAGGGGGGGGCAGGGCGGGGTAGTTCGAGAATGCTGCCCCGCGGAGAATGAAGAAGCAAAACGTCCGCACTCTATCGCTGATCGTTTGCACATTCACCTATTTACTCGTCGGGGCAGCCGTTTTCGACGCCCTGGAATCAGGGACTGAGCGAAAGCGTTGGGAAGCTCTCGAAGGTAAGCCCATGATAGTATATAACAAAATAATAATAATATTTAATAATATATAATTAAGAGGATACATTAGAGGTTCCACAAGTGGATTTTAACACTCCAGCAAAGAACTAAAAAAAACCCGCTGAATTTGATTTATGAGTGATCGCAGAAGAAATAAACCTCTTTTTTAAATTAAATTTTCCTCAATAATTCTTCTTCTTCTTTAAATAGCGTCTTTGTGAGCAACCATCAAGCGTATCCACATTTGTTACATAGTCGAAGTAAATAGTTTATTAGTATTGCGGTTGAACCAGTTGCGTAGCCTTCTGCTAATACTTTTTTTTCTTTTCCCCTGTTGTTGTAATTTCATTATATATCCTCCCTCACTACATATCCAAGATTTACAATTTAGTTTGTGCAAACTTTTTTCTTGATTGTAACTGTTCAAATTTCCAAAGATAATATTTGGGATAAATATATAATCAACAAATCAATACTTCAAATAGAACAATAAGAAAGAGATAAATCACAAACTCCAAATTATAAACATCATGTCACGATGTTTGTTCAGGCTAATCTCCGAAACTACTGGACCGATAGTTGTTGTGTATTGGGATGTTGTGTGTTGAGTTGTTGTGTATTGAGGTGTGTGTTGTGGTGTTTTGTACTCAAATATAGAGTTAATAAATGTAGCATGTGGTTGTTGCGGGATAGTAGTTGGATCAGTAAGTCGGTCACGGTCCCTGAAGGCAGGGGATCTGCTAAATCACGACGTAAAATTACCTGTATTCGGACGTGCACTCTTCTTCTTTGAAGTTCGAGATGAACGGTGCATCCTCTATAATTCGCTGGATGATCTTCGCCGCACAGTGCACAGGTAGGCATGTCTTCACGTGGTTTCTGGCATCTGTCACTAGGGTGATCTTGGCCACACTTCGCGCATCTTTGTTGGTGTCGGCAGAATGCTCAAGTATGTCCATATTCCTGGAACCTCACACATTGAACAATGCCCCTTCTTGTATGAGGTTCCTCAATTTTAGTGTAAGCTAAATGGGCTATTTTGAAGACTTCAGCATTGTTGGGAGCTGGCTGGGGGCCTATAAAAAAATTGAATACTAAACCCGCAATATTGTACGGCGTTGCAAAACTGAAGGTCCGCTAACTGAAGGGTTGATTATCGCCACAATGTTGTCAACTTAGGTTTGATATTAAAGAATTTAACGATTCTCTGAATGGAAGGAAAACGAATCTGCCTAGTCAACATTTATTTAGACTCCTTATGTATTATCACATTCTTGAAGTAAGTTTCACGATGAAAATGTCCTTATCCTGGATTGTACACCCTTTTGACGTGGATACGTCTTTAAATTTGTTTCAATAGTGGGATATAATTAAAAAAAACACGAATGAAAATAAAATCGGGGGATACAGTTTGGCATTATAGCTACATATCTATCATCTCCATTCAAAATTCAATTATACCACGTGATAGCTAAAGCATCAAATAATTCATTACTACCATAAATGAGAACTGTAACGCATCACGTGGGGTGGAACAGGAAGCGCCGCTAATTTGAGGCCGTTTTGCTGAATATCGAAATTTCTATTCACTATATCTTTTGACTCGGAGAAGCTACGTCATTCCTGTATGTTTCAATCGACACCTGTTGTCCAAATCTATCGATTGAATATAAAAACATGTGTGAAAAATAGTGATAATAATGTGTAGAATGGCGGAAAAGCCATTCCGGCCTATGGGTGGGGAAAAGCCTTCGATATAAATACATCTTATACGGTTGAAAAGGACTTCTCAAGATCGATCGAATGGTAACAATAAAACACCATGTGACCGAGTCAAGCAGTGCTGGGAACGAAAATAATGGATCCAGCCGAGAGGATCAACGAAGTTGCCTGGACATCTGCAGTTGGGCTGGTTAAATTTACGCGAGAGGATGAAGAAATCGCTTCTATATCGACAACGGACTTTATAGGCATCGATTTAGTACGATCGTTGATTATCTTCATAATCGGCCAGCAGCTAGTGCGAGTTTCACAACGACATTTGTCAACAATCCATTCGGATATATCGGAAGGATAGGTGTGATGTGTGTGGTCTTCTATGGTTTCTGCGCTAATTGAAGCCCACGAAAGAAAAACCCTTACCGCTGCTGAGTAATACTTTCCCTGACGAGCCAGTAGCGGACTTTAAACTGTGTAAAAGAACCTACTTTAGTTAATCGGAATAGACCAATACTTATACACGACAACGCCACTGAACATGACAGACCCTGAAGAAATTAAACCCTTCAACAACTTTGTTTCCCCAAACTATCTCCAACAGATTCATAGCTGATCAGAAATTCGGAGAAGTTCCTAATGGATACAATTTTTGAAAATGATTCTAAAGTCAAAAACGCATTTTCAGATTATATTTTATTACATAACCATAATGTTTTTACTTTTGCAATTGAAAATTTGATAGCACGGTAGGAAATGTTTAGAAAATGATGGGATGTATACCTTTTGAATAAACATGTTTTGATTTTATAAATTTGTTTTACTAAATAAGCTTTCCTTTCAAATGAGGTCTAGCGTTGTCATGTATTTCGATTAAACATTGGAGGTATTTTTAAATACTTTTTTGTTACAATATGTCAATGCCCCTGCTGGAAGTGTGGATGTGCTGGTTAGAAATGAAATATTTATTTCTGCCATTGTCCACCACATAGAAACCAATCATTTTTCTTTATATACGAGTTTTGTTTAGGAATGGGCGAATGGTCCGTTCGTTACAACACCCTTCCCTAAACGCAGTGGTAATTTTTCTTACACTTTTTTTTTTTTCAATAGTCATGTTAGGTGACCTATAAAACAATATTCAATTGTAGTGATAGTAAAAATTATAAAAAACGGGAGCTCATTACATATGTAAGCATATACATAATGAACAGAAGACTACTAATTCCACATTGAAAGTTTTAGAAATAATACAAACAGATATCGCATATGAAACGATCTTATAAATATATATACAAAAAATGTCAGTTTTGTCACGAGCTTTTGTCAATTCTTTTCGGCGGCGATTCCAGCCTATCGATCCATACTCCATCCACCGATCTCATACTCATGCCCTAACAGTAAAAAAATGAGCTTTTAGTGAATATATTAAGTAACACAGTAGTCAAATATAAATTGGCGCGTGTAAGATGTTTGTTTATAAGTACTACTTACAAATTGATAAAGAATGAATCAACCGACGATCCTAATAAAACATTACAAATTGATCATAACTCTTTACAATATTTACATTACATGCAAATATTGGGAGGTATTTGAATAATTAATGTATTAACACTTTTACTTCTTCAGTATCTAAGAACTACTTATGAATAAAAATATTACACGTGTCAATGAATATTTAGACTAGTGTTTTATTTAATGTATTCGCTAAAAGCTCATTTTTTACTGTTAGGGCATGACTATGATACGTCGAAACATCGCCAAAAAGAAGTTGAAAGAACTGATTGAAGCTCGAGAACCACAAGTATAAATGTAAATATATACATTTACATATTGATGTAATTAGTACATACACAAATGTTTTTAATATTCGAAATGTTTTGTTTAAATATTAAGAAGTTGGAAGAAGGAGGCAGGGACCAGGACTGTATCCTGCCAGCCAGCCTCGGTATAAACTCTATCGATCATGGCTTTAAATTACAGAATCCCAACACTCCACTCCTTCAGCAAAGTCCTTCTCTCCAACCGATATATTTTTCACCTTTTTCTCTAACCTGGTATTGTTTCTTTTAAATTACACACTAGTCAGAAAATGGAATGCGGATATGGATGACATTTCAGTTCAAATTCCATCAAGATCTCCCAAGCAAAATCGTTCAAAAATGTTTTTACAATTATGATTTAGGAAACCTACAGCTGTGTAAGAATAAAAATCAAATAATTATGATAACAGAAACAACTTAAAAGTGGTAGTAGCTTAAGAAGGGTCTGCCTATTGGTATCACTGCAATGGCTATGTTATGATCGATAAGTGATCCCGTGCCTTTGTTCTTGGAGGAATCTTAAGTATAGTTTAGGATGAAGGTTTAGAAACTAAAAGGGCTGTGTTGGCAAGGAGATGGCTTTATTGATACATTTATTCCTGATATAATAAGGTGCATTAAGGATTTTTCGAACGATGTGATTTGTATTTATTTGTACTTATTTTAAATTAATTTTTATAAATCAATTATATATGAAGAGGGGTCATTATTTAATCTGTTAACAGCCTTGGTTGTGCCCTGCGGGATTTGACAAACTTCTCGGAGGTTTGTAAAATCCCAATAAAATAAATTTTGTTTGTCCCCAAGCCTTTATAAAGTGGGTACCTTTGTTGGAAGAAAACCTGTCGGTCGAGCGTCGCGGGCACCTTTCTTCATAACCTTTGTCCTTGAATTAGTACAGTCTCTGTAGTTTATAGAAACCCAAAACCCTTCATGGGTCGTAGTGGTACTGCTTTAATTTTTTTAAATAATTTATATACGATATAATTATATAAACATATCATGTATTATTCCTTATATATATATTCATGTTATTCCCATATATATATATATATATATATATATATATATATATATATATACATGTTATTTCCATACATATACATTCATGACAAATTCCAGAACCCTTCAATTAAAACTCAATTCGCGTTAGAGATCAAGAATAGAGTATCAGAGTGCCGAACCATTTATACAAGGACCGAGTAAGCAGGAAGTCGAAATAGCCATCGGAAAAATTGAAATCGTACAAAGCGGCTGGGGTCGATAATATTCAATAATAATATTGAATTGATAAAAGCATGCGGGGAAGTAGGAGTCTCGAAGATTCACGTTTTGGACACAAAGATATGGGAACATGAAAAAATGCCCAAAGAATGGAAAGAATCTATACTTATTCCGATACACAAAAAGGGGCCGAGGACGGGCTGCAATAACTACCGCGGAATCTCGCTCCTACCAACTAACTATAAAATATTCTCATGAATCCTAACTAGTAGAATTACGGAATACGCCGATTAAATTATCGGGGATTATCAGTGCGGTTTTATATGATGTCGTTCAACTATCGATCAAATATTTTCCTTACGCCAAATAATAGAAACAAAAGTAGAATACAATGGTGTCGTTCATCAGCTTTATATCGATTTTAAAAAAGCTTATGATTCTATCGACCGTCAGATTATGTATTGATTGAACTGGTTATACCAAAGAAATTTGTATATATAATAAGGATGTGTATGAACAAAACTTTCGATAAGGTTAGAATTGGTAAGAATTTTTCGGAGAAGTTTGAGGTTCGTTCAGGTTTAAAACAAGGTGATTCGCTATCACCTATACTATTTAATTTAACACTCGAGTACGTTATCAAAATGGTGATACACAACGAAAGAGGTTTGAATTTGAACTTGAATAGTAAGTTATCCGTGCTTGGATTTGCAGACGATTTGATACTGTTGGGTGAGGACGAAGAAACTATAAAGCTAAATAGACAAACGTTAATGAATGCTACTAAGGAAATAGGGCTGGAAATAAATTCGGATAAGACTAAGTATATGGTCAGTCGAGGGAAAGGGCGAAATTTTGCTGATATTGTTGTAGTTTATTAAAAAAGTTTATTAATTGTATGAGCTTAGTCACCTATAAAACAACAATAAACACATCTTTTTGTGATAATGACCAAAGTTTGGAGGTTGAGTTGGGAAAAGCGAGGTACATACAACATTAAGAGTACCAAGTACTTTATTTGTTTTGGTTTTATTATCTCATAACAGGCATTTTAAATCCACTTCATGTTATTTATTCTTCTTTTATACTACTGGTGACGAATTGGTGATTTTTCAATGGTGTACAATATTAATTCATAATGTAAAAAAAAGAGGATTGAATATCAGAAAATGATATGTTTCAATACTGAATATAACGTAATCTAAACCACTACGATGAAGAATGAATAATAAAATTAATATAAGAGGTCTATTTTTCATTAAAGATGCCATACTATTACTAATATTTGCTATTTGTTGTTTGTTTATATTTTATAATGTAATAATAAAATTTGTAATGAAACACTATCTTTAATGAATAATATCGAAGCCATGATTTAGATTGCATCTAAAGCACCTTTTATTCTCCAATCGTTTTTCCCTTTGTTTTGGTATGGTTCAATAATTTCGTTCAATATGGTTATCATACAATAGGCATATTTACCTTTATGAAATGTTCCAGTTATTAATCCTTAATCATAGGCTAATTAGTGAGGCATTTTAGAAGCTTCATATCCTCATATCTAACCATCAGACCGTATATAATATATAACATAATATAATAGTGTATTATAATTTACCCTATTTGCTGTCATTTTAATAAATTAACCTGTTTCATTTTATTTTAAACTCTATTTAAATTTAAATTTATAATATTACGTTCTGTGATGGATGTGGATTTTATTTATTGATTAAAAAATGGACGATTTGCTTTAAATTTTATATTATTTTGGTAACCAGTTGCTCCAGTTTTTCATTTTTCTATTCTTGATCTCCGACACCGAGTAGTTTCTGTATTATTGAGATTTACAACTGTATTATAACAATATAACAAGTAAATATAATAACAGTAATGATATATATTCGCATAGATAAAGGCAAGTAGAGAAACTATCCAGTGATAGTACTCAGGTAAGAAACTCAACTTAGAAGGTCACTAGGCTATCTTCTTTTCAAACGTCTCGGAGGATTATCGGTAATTCAAGAACTTGCTAGGTTTGAAACTAGTGGGTTTGAGTGAGAATAAAGTTTGTTATGAAAATAATGATATCGAGTTCCGCCCAATTCAGAAAAAAATGACTAGACCACTTTAATCGTAACAAAGTAAGAAGCATTAAGGATTTCGGAATGTATGGATTGAATAAGAGATGAATTCGATGGCTTAGTGGAGCCCCAAAGCTGTACTCCGTAAACCCAAATAGGTCTTATAATAGTCATTTATATGATTCTTTTGTAACGGCGAAACGACGAAGAGCTTGTCTTTTCAGTGTAGTATGAGGATTGAAAGTTAAATTTCTGTATTGAGTGGAAAATAGTTGACTGGATAATTCAATCCATCATTTAAATTTCTGTAGATTGATACTCAAATATCCAAAGGATGAAAATATAAAAATCTAATATAACAAATAAGAAAAAAAACATTACCTATAAGAAAGTGATTCAGTTTTAATATACAATTTTTCCTTTTATTAATCTTTCTCCTTCATTAAAAAAAAAAATATACAGAACAGGAGAAAATTCTGTACAATTGAGCTGTATAATGTTTTTCAAATATAATTTTAGGTTACAATTGATCCGATGACGGTGATGAAGTTTTGTATAGAAAGTCCGCTCGACTATTAAATATTTCATTAATGTTTGTTCCCTGCCTTTTAAATTGGAGAACAGCCAGATTCTCCTTAGCTTTTCTCTCTCCCCGCTATTTTCCAATTCAACGGCTTCTAAAACTGAACCTACTCAATGTTTGTCTTTAATATTTTAGATACCCGATGGACTAAACTTCGTTACAAATCCATTCAATTTCATCTCTGCCCTTTGTGTTACTAATTAGTATATTCTTTATTTTTCATAGAAATATTTAAACAAGGAAATTTAAGTAGGAATACATAATGGTATAATTATAGTATCATATCCTCTTTCTTAAGTATTTTGATAATTTTCTGTTTGTTCTTTAACTTCTCAGCAAATTAATATGTAACAATAAATCTGATACATGAAAGCCTCGTGAAAAGTAATACCTGAGTGTAAATGGCTGAACGTATTTATCAAAATCCAGGTTGTCTCAAACAAATGTAACCATTAACATGGTTCACTTGCGTATCTTCGAATAATTAAAATATTAAAAGAAGTATAAAAATAGAAGGACAATTATAACACATACAATATTATTATATAAACATTATTTATAGGAACAATTTTTGATCTTGACAATTTTCATAAAAGCATAGATAGAAAAATATTCCATGTTCTCGCCTATATAGATAGATGTGGTGGTAAAGTAATATCTGATAAAGTCATTAACGGTATTTAGTAAATTTTGAATGTGGAAAAAATAAATAAAACCATGTCGCTTAACACCCTTAAGTCCTTAGACTGTACTATGGACTTATGTTTCTAACAATGGACTAAGCAAGGAGGTGATTCTATTTCAAAAGTCAGATTTTTTCCCCATAAAGGGAGCCCGCTTTATAGTGAGGCTGGGTGAACCGCAGGAGGTTATGATTATACGGTAATTAAAAGAATAAATAATTTATTTTCCATAAACAGCGACCTACAGATTAATAGCTGAGTATCTTTTTCATAGAGTTATACTTATAAAGATACTTATTGTGTCTGGGGAAGATTAAATTTTTTTTTAGTACTATTTTCGTTTTTACTTACGATTACATTCTATGAAAAGCAGACGAATTGAAATTAAAAATGAATGGAATAGATCATGGAGTAGATGGCTGATCTTTATATAAATAGTCAGGTAATAAATTTATAAATTTTGGTGAGAACTCTCGGATATTGCGGATTAAAAAAGGTTAGAGGGCCATAGCTTATTACAACGAAATATTTCTTGGCACATCTGCTCTATATTTTATGTCTTTGTTAAAAGTATTAAGCCTGAACTCACATTACCTGTTATTGCTTATTATTATTTCCTGTTATAAAGGTATTTTAGGTTTTTATTCTATACCTATGTATACATTAAGCGTATGTCGTATATTCTTCCTACTGTGTTATTTATTCTCTTTGTTTAGAAATTTATATAGTTATATATACTTATATATATATTATATACTTATATAGTTTGTGTGTTCATAAATCACAAATACTTATCCCCCTTGTGTGGATAAGTGTGATGTGGCAGAATGCACTTATTGCTATCAAATAGAAAGATATTTTTACATACAAAGTTAGAAATTTATCCAACCCAAACTGTCCGCTTCATCGTTATATCACGACAGTTGTGACCATATATAATAAATATAATCAAGGGGTATAGGCAAAATCCAATGAAGAAATATACAAAAAATTGAAAGATCTTGAAACAGTCATCAGGACCAGGAGTCTGAGGTTCTACGGCCACATGGTCAGAATGAACAACGGGAGGCTGAACAACAAAATCTTTGATAAAGTATTAAGCTACAAGGGTATAGGTGGATATGTGAAGCAAATAAAAGAGGAGCTGGATAGGCTGAAAATCAAGGATAAGGACTGCTTGGATAGAGAGCATTTCGGGAAAAAACTAAAAAAGGCTGGGGTTCTTGCGGGAAGGAAGGAGAGACGAGGGAGAAAATGAACTAGGGAAGAGCGAGAGGAACAGTTCAGGAAGATGAGAGAGTATTGAAGTAGACGGAAGGCGGAGAATGTGAAGATTTGAGTGATATTCCCGTGGTGCTTGCTGGCCGATTCGTGGGAAAAATATATAATCAAATACGAAAGCTAATAATTTGTATTTTTTTTCCTGCTCTAGCTTAGAGATTTGAGGCTTTTTGGTGGACATTTTTCCACTAACGTCTTAAAATATATTCCATTGAGTTTTTGCATCAATATTAATAATTAATTAATAAACATTGCGATATTTGTCCTTATTCAAACGAAATTGGGAGAACTTTGGAATGGAATTTCTTAGATAGCTGCTGTTATTTACTTTTATTATACATTTTTATTAATACGAGTAAATATTTTTTCAGCCTCCTAAGTTCTGGACCCACTTAAACATTTTAACATCATATACTTTTTTCTACATCTATAATTATAGATACTCTTACCCAACTACGTATAAAGTTAATTTGATTCATTTTTTATTTTTGTGTTCATTTTGAGTTCTGAGTTACTATGCTGAAGCTTCCGGCCTCGAATTCAGCTGTGGCAGATAAAATATTTAACCTGTTAACATTCGCAGATGGTCTCTGTAGGATGTAAGATCCTCCTAGGTCTCACCCAGCCTCCATAAAGTGGGTACCCTTATTTTCGGAAAATCCTGGTGTTAATTTTTTTTTTACCGACCTGTATTCCAGTTTGCATGTTCCTAAATCTTCGTTAATATTTATTAAAATACGATTGTTTTTTTATAATAACAATAATGTTTAACTTCTTCATAAACAGACATTTTCGTATTGCTAAATATATCAGGACACTAACGCACGGCCGATAAATAACAAGTGCCCGGGACGACAAATGGTGTTATCGCCGACGAAGCCAAATCGCATTATGATTCTTGGGAGGGGGCCTCCATTTCTTAAAAGGGTTGCAGTCGCCATTCATTAGGCGGCTCAGGATTAATGCTATCTATCAATCAACCTATGCATCCGTCTCGGATAGTTATATATGATGTCCACATCAATCTTTACTGCTTCGACCATTCCTATATATCATTATATTTTAATAACTAAAAATCTGTACCACTAGAACCCATCAAAGGTCTTAGGTTCAGTACGTGGTATAGACTGTAATATTTCAAGGATAACGGTTGTGCAGGGAGGTATATTTGTCCTAGGTCATGCTCAACCACCAATTAAGGGTACCCTCTGTATAGAAGTTCCGTAGGTCGCTGGTTCATATCCGGCCCGGAGGACAAGAGAGTGGAGTGAATCAGTGGTAGAGCACTCAGTTATCCTGGCAAATCCTTGAAAATCTTTGTTCAAATCCCGCTGTTGGCAAGACTTTTATTTAGTCTGATAGCAGCCGGAGATGGATGGATCATTTAGGGTCCTCCTGGAGCTCACCCAGCGTCTATAAAATGGATACCCAAAAAGAGGGGGGGGCGGAATCTGGCGGTTGAGCGTGATCTAGGACAGATCACCTCCCTGTACAACCATTGTCATTAAAACAGTACAGTCTCTACCGTGTACTGAACCCAAGACCCGTTCACGAGTTGTAGTAGTACAGGTTGTTTTTTTTCTTTATAGAAGTTGGGTGAGCCCCTGTAGGGTTTACATATCCCCAAGGTTCTATCCCAGGTTGTTAACCTTCATCATAGCGACTCTGATCTCTACTTATAAACTCTGAACGTTCTTTACGTCACCGAAAAACATTTACTTCAAAAACTCTACGAACTTTATCTGTTTAGGGCTACCTTTTATTTAGCTTTGGTACTCAGGAAGTATCCTTTTATTAAATTGACCACTTCATTAAAAAAAAAAATGTTGAGTACTTTGACATGCTATTTTTTAAACTTAATTTATAGTTGCTTTAAAGCATTAATGTTAAGTACTTTGAAGTTTCTATATTTCTACATTTTTACTTTCAACATTAGTGTTAATTTCTTTTGAATTACTATCTATTATTGCATTTATTTTATTGTATTTTTTAATAATAAACATCCTTTTTTTCTTTTTATACCCTATTTTATACTCTTGTCTCACGTTAATATTCTAGTTTAATGGCAGTAAGTTGCTAATAGCATTAGACTGTACAATGTTGTTCGATCGTTAATCAATTATATAGATAACGCAGGGACATAGGATTGTGAGGCACTGACGATTAGTATCCTCTTGGGGTAATTCCTCAACTAATTGTTAAACGAGTAGCTCTCTCGTCCATATTCTCTTCAGTCTGCTTCTGGTGTTACCTGGCATGAGTAATGTAGGAGAATGTTAGTGTCTCCTTGTAAGTATTCGTTAACAGTTGGCATTGGAAGGTCATATGTGTAACCATTTTCTAAAAGGTTTGGACCGAATGTTGGTAAGTCCGAATAGTTTTCAGAAAGAATATGTTTTTTTGTTCTCCCCAGTTAATTTTTTACTTATAAAGTAAATTGGGTCCGTTCAGTTTGTGCATACTACAATAATATTATTTCATCCTACAATACCAAATTTTGGAAACATCAAGGTAATTTTTAATTCATTACAAAAATTGTAATAATTATAAGGAAAAGAATGGTCCGGGTAGAGGTCAAGAAAATTCTCTTATATACTGAGAACTTTTTATTGGTAAGCCAACGTTTCGACCCACATTGCAGGTCTTCTGAGTCTACTGTCAACCCCTTGCCCATCAACTAGCCCTGAAGAAGACCTGCAATGTGGGTCGAAACGTTGGCTTACCGATAAAAAGTTCTCCCTATATAAGAGAATTTTCTTCACCTCTACCCGGACCATTATTTTCCCTATATATACAAGTTCAACTAATATTATCTATGCATATAAAATGGTTTGTCTTGAACGATTGAGGGATCAACGCACAGCCTAAACCGCTGATGGTAGAGACCTGAAACTTGGAGGGTGTGCTCTATGTATGACGTAAGCTTCCGATAAGAAAGGATTTTCCGAAATTCTACCCCTGAGAGGGTGAAAAAGGGGGGCAAAGTTTGTATCCTTGCTCACGTGTTTCGTACTTAAAAAATCTACATATTTTCGCTGAACACAACAAATCAAGTAACATAGTTCACTTCGGTGCCATCACGAACTGTAAACAGTTCCCGCACTCCGGACAAGAAGACGCATAAATGGACTTCTTCACTGAAACAATCAGAAGAGCCGCAAACGAAGCCATTCCAAAATTCAGGCTACTTCCACGAGCTCTACGCCAGATCACATTCTGAATCTTATTGCCACCCGCAATAAATGGAAGAATAAATAGTTATAGGACTAGGGATTATGAAACGAAATCGGTGTTAAACTCCTTTACCACGCAGATTAGAAATCTCATAAAACAATGGAGGACTCCACAGTGGCACGAAAAACTGAGGTCCACAGTACATCACACAGAAGTTAGAAGGACTCAACATCACAGTGAATCCTAAAAAGGCGGACTGCATAATTTTCTCCTTTCTGGGGCGCCGCACAGTGGAACGAATCAACGCATTTGTTGGACATTGGACCAATTCTCTAATAACAAAATTTGTCCTTTATTTTGATCTTAAATTATACTTTATACTTCTACTCAACAAAATCCATAGATAAATTAATTGTGAAATCAAATCTTATATAAAAAATTCTGAATCGAAATATAAATTTTTTAAAAACTCATATTTTTAAATCAATCCACCGTTTGAGGTACTGCCTTAAATTAATCGTGCACCAACTGGAAAACAACTTATCAATAATAAGATATTTTAGGCAAATAAAACTTGGGATTTTTCAAACGTCTGGGATTTTTCGGTGAAAATTGGGGGATAAAACTAAAAAAATCAATTGCGAAAATCGCTTAAAATCGCCCAAAAAACTACCTTCACAGTAAATAACTAGAAGGTTTGAAGTTTTTTTTCCATTAGTCGGATTCTGCTACTAGGTGCTATTTTCCGAGAAAATGATTTTTATTTTTATTTTATTTTCCGGGCCTTGAGAATTAATTGAAAATAATTTCTGTTGATATTGGCGTCTTCTTTATGCAAGTTTTCTTTTGTTTACCAATGTTTGTTTACATTAATTTATCCGAATAATCCTTATCTAACATAATAGTATTAACAATGAAACTCAGTTTGTGTGTGGTATTTGAGCGACATATGGTGCAATGGTTCGTACAATAAATCGTCAATTTTTTCAATTTAATCATATAAGTTTTAAAGATTATGAGCTGGCATTAGAAGCATGGATTAATTTGTCTGGACTGGAACAAATTTCAAATACCGCAAAGTTCTGCATCCGGGAAAAATTAAGAAAACTTTAGAAAACTTGTACTCTCGCTGGATTTCGTCCCACAGGAATATCAATTATTTTCTGGAGAAGCATGAAAACTGGTTGAATTTGGATTTCATTGTTCCTGAAGATGTTAGCCAGGACCTACCTTTATCGTCATCGTCAACAGCCGCAAGTATACCATCTCGTTCTCATTCATGCGAACAATTATCCAATATACAAAGACGGAGAAAAACGGAAAGTTTATGAAAATGTTCAGAGGATATGTTCGCTTTTGTTAGGATCCTTTAATTTCGAATCTTAGACGAAAAATGATAAACATTAAACGTGATTTATTACCAGAAGCACAATCACTTATTGTTACTTAGAATATAGAAAAACAAATCTTAATTAAAATTAAGTTGTTAATTTTGGTTTAATTCTGATCGTTATCTAAATAAAACAATTTTATATAGGCACCTACATTTATTATAATTTTGATGTAACAATTATACCTAGTATATTAACTAACAAAAGTAATTATCAATTATTATATTAATTTTGTTTAATAATTAAATGTTTTGGTTTGTTACTGTCTCCTTTGTATAACTTTATTTAATATCTGTCTTTCCATAGAATACTGTATTGTACCTATTCTCGTAGTATGTAGGTACAATAAATGGTGCAATGTTAGATAATAAATTATCTAACATCGAAATATCAAATCGAGAATTTTTACATGTTCCCCCTAAAAGATCTGATCCTGTTTATCATATAATAAAACAGCCCATTCAAAAAACTTTAAAACCGTAGCAATAGTCTTATTCTAGGAGAACCAGAAGCGGAGATATTAATGAATGTCCAGGCCTCCCTAACGCTCGTTCCACTGTGCGCCGCCCTCTCCCTAAGGTCTATAGGGTAGCGGGACGCGAAAACAGACCAGCGAGCAGCAGGGTCTACTTAGGTGTCACCCTTGACCGGCGCCTGAAACTAGCCTACCACTGCAGGAAGATAATCAGGTCGGTTAGAACCAAGTCAGACTTAACCACCTGCTTACATCTCCTAACATATCCCTCCGTCTCAAGTTGACCATTTACAAGAGCATCCTAAGACCGGCGCTCCTTTACGGACCACCACTATTAGGTAACATCACGCCAGCAACAGCGAAAAAGCACCAACAGTTTCAGAATGGCGTACTGCAACGAATAGTGAGACACACAACATTAAACAAAACAAAAACGGACCTCCTACACACTACTCTCGACATACAGACTTAAACATTAAACGTAAGCACATTACATTTTTCAGCCAAAAACACAGAACAAACCCTCTTTTCAGGACACTCGCCCCAGCAGGACGGCCAAAAACGTGGCAAGATCACGTACAAAGTCTCAGCCTGAACTGAGAAATAAAAGGTAAAGGACACGGTGAGCCCCATTACTGGAAAAATCTAAAGTTAATAATAAATAAATAAATTAGAACCTTCCACTTTCTCATCCTCCTCTTAAAATGTACATCGAACAGCACAAGAGATACCTCTCCATCCTATCTTAAATTCTTCTTAGAAACCTTCAAGCCCAAAGGGGCTAAGAAAAAAAATAAATAACAAAATAACAAAAACTTCTTCACTTCTGGACCTCACCGAACTTTTCACTCCGCCTCAAAGTAGTGATCTATAAGGCAGTTATTCGACCGGAACTCCTTTATTGGGCGCCTATGTTAAATAATATTTCGCCTACAACTTCAAAAAGGTTCCAACAATTTCAAAACCGTATACTGAGGCGTATAATAAGGCACACCTCCATACAAAGGACGAAATCAGACTTATTACATAAGACCCTCGGACTCCCGACGGTAACAGACTTCATCACACGGAGGCATTTCAAATTTGTTGATAGCCTCCAACACTTCACGAACCCACTATTCAACACACTTACAGCGACAGGCCGACTTCAGCGCTGGAAAACGCATTTACAGACATTCAACAAGGACTGAGTAAACTACTGACTCCAATCAGAAAGAACTAGTGAGCCCCATCACTAGAACCCCACTCCTACCATCTAATTAATCAAGAAAATCCTATTCATATTTTCACATTTCCTCTCTTAAAATGCACCTGGTGCAGTAGAAAATGTGCTTTCTATCCTTAATATTTTATTTTCAACACAATTATAAAAGCCAAAGGACTACGGAAAAAAAAGAGTTGAATTCTCGCTGTTGCCGTACGACAAGTGAAACCATTATACTAAGTAATCCTTTTCAATAACATTAAATACTAATCCTTTACTGACACGAACAACAGTAAACTTCTGTCCGTCCCGTTTGTTAATCAGTGTCAATGTATGTTTCACGGCTGTGCTGATCCGTCTGTGATGAAATTTGATATGGATAATCTCAAGCCTGAGAAGGACATAGGCTACTTTTTTTCAACATACCACACAGGCGAAGTTTATATAAAACTGTAACCTGATTGACTAACACACCCAGCGGTCAACGCACAGCAGAAACCGCTGAACTTAGCATCTTGAAATTCGCAGATAGGTTCTTTGTATAGCTTAAATGAGCACTAAGAAAGGAATTTGGACAATTCCATCCCCAAGGGTTGAACCCATCTCCCTTAATATAATAGGGGTTCAAAGATTGTATGGAATCCCTCAGTTTTGAAGTTAGACATCTGACATTTCGGATGTCCGAGTTGTTTTAATAACGATTAGAACAAAATTTTACAAAGTTATTGTCAAAAATTAAAGAAATGTCATTGAAAATAAATATTCGACTATGAGTTAAAATAATTAAAAATACGCTTGTTTTTGTGGACCGTTTATTTTACAAACCATACCAATATTTTTGGGAAGATAAAAAATGTATATACATTAGTGTAGTATTTAAATTATATTAGATTATACAAATATACAAGAGTAAATTTAATATTTAAAATATAAATATCAAATAAAATAAAATATAACTGTATAACTAAAACATATAAATAGTCCTGGGTTAAGTACTTTTTAAGGACCGCGCTATTTCTAAGACTCCATTTGTCCGCATTGAGGCGCTTTTGACAAGAGATCAGTTTCAAACGTCAGGTTGTCTCCTAATAAGGGCATCAGAACCTTGTAGAGCTCTGTAGATACAACAGGGTTTATCAACTTCTAATACAAAAATAAAAAACTTATTTATCATATACCGGTCTTATAACAATGTGGAAAAATTTATAAATTGTTGATTTATATATACAAATTTATTATAAAAACAAGAAATAAAAAGTTATTAGAAACTTTAAAAAAATATTATGAAAATAATCTGTATTTAATTCCACCACAATTTAACTGAATCTCATGCGCTCATGTTTCACACAAAAATAAAGCGCAGATGATAGTACTCTCAGAAATACTAATATAAATAGTAGATACTGTTTTGTATTCCAGTCCAGTATTATAAAACGTTCATTTCTAAATTTATGGACATACCAATCGTCCATATCGAACAAATTTTGAATGGATTCGAAAAACTGCATTCTAAAATATTTACCAAAGGGAAAACAGTGCATATTTTTTGTGTTTGTTTTTGACACATTCGCCAATTTTAGTCCTAAATTAAGGGATTCTTCTATGTATCTCAATATGTTCTATATACCACATATTTTTATCATTGGTCAATATAGCACATTCCCTTAAATTTCCAGAGTGATAATAACAAGAAAGAAACTATTTTTTGTTTTTTTTTAATTTTAATTATTGTTCTTAGTTGTTTTGTTTTCTCAAGATTTAGAAAAGCACAAAAGGTGAGAGGTAGAATTTAGAAAGTACCCGAAAATAAATACTGATAGATCTTCTGCAATTCAAAATGCATACATCTGTACTCGGTTATTGATATCTGATCTTGGACTAGGAAATGTTTAAAAAGGCTATAGTATTGTATACTTGATATAAATTTGTTAGATTCATCCTAATTATCATATTCATAGCTCATTCATATTCCTGTTATATAATATTCTTGTTAGTTTAAAAGGGTCATTTAAGGGACAAGTGTGTAAGTTGGCACAAAATCTTATAATCTTTAAATGTTAATATTTTGTGCGTTTTAAAGACCTAATCATCCTCCTGCACAAACATTTTTTTAGAAATAGTACAGCCTCTATATTAACTGAACTCATGACTCTCATGGGCTGTGATGGTACAGTTTTGTTATCTAATTTTTTTATTTGGAAATGTTGATTATATGGCCATAAATATGTAAAAAAATATGTGTTCATTAACTATAAATATGTTCTAGTTATGTATAAATATGGATTAATTAGTTGGTTTTCATAATGATTAAACTTTTAGTGAAGTTTATAATAATCTTCCATAATTTCCTAAGAAAACCGGTGTTAGTAATAGATATATGGATAAACAATGGAGACAAATTGCTCTTTAGAGAGAACCAGTAACTAAAATAAAATGAAGCTAAAATTCGAGTTCTATTGATCTTCATAATCTCAATGCATTCTGTCATAAGTCTGATGGGATAAAATAAATGGGTCATTATTTCCCGATAACACATATTGTCACCAACGTGCGTAATGGGGATAGTGCTGCAGTGTAATAGATGGGCAGTTGTGATAAGCTCAGAGCATTGGAACAGGTATATTACCTTGAGGAACTGAAATACAATATTAGTAAAAACAAATCAACATATCGGGGTAACAATAATAAATATTATGTACAATATTTATATAAATATTATTACATTTACCCGATAGCAAATAAATTTAGGCTTCTAGTGTTCACATACCCACCTTTCCTGGTTATTCAGTTCATTTTGCAGCATTTTCTCTTGCATTTATTGACCAAATCATTATTTAAATAACTGTGAGCGTCCAATGGAGTGTATGAACCCAACATTGATTAAATCCTTATTTCAGCGATTACATGAGGATTGTTCATTCACTCAAAAGTATTCTATTCTATGATTTACTGAATAAATATTAAAATTATTTGTTTGAATTGAATTTAAATTCAATAATTTTGGGTACTAAGAAATATTGATAACTATGATTTATGCATTAAAAAAATTAACACAATAAAAAATAATGATAATAATCAAATAAGGGCACTTTCACACTATTACAATATTTATACATTGGCCCCGAAGATTGCTGAACCCGTTCCATCACCCACATGTGGGAGGACCCTTAAAGATTTGAGCACGACTTTCTCGCTACCTCACTACTATCGAGAAGGTGTCGATATTCCCACTCAACTTTTTCTTTGGCTTTCAAATATACATTGACATTTTCATTGATTAATAAAACTACTGTTACAATGTATTTGAAAACTCCGGATAAGGTATGCTCGTATATTGATATTATTCTATCTCAACTAGAAGATGTTACAAAAATCACTGACTTGATTATGATAGACCCTAAACATAATAGGAAAAACACTCAACTGTCGGCCATCAATATCTATTTATTATTTATTTAATTTTTTTCTTCCAAACAAATATTTTATTGCATTTAAAGCCAGATACTTTTTTTTGTTTTATATTATTCAGATAATAATAAAATTTATTAATAGGAAAAAAAAGAATTCAGAGAGTAATTTTCAAAACATATGTTTTAATATTTAGTGTGATGTTTGAAAAAACAAAACATCATCAGTCTCAAGACAGTTGGCGTGTGAAAAGGTTGCTTGCTACTCTGCATTTGATTTTGTCGCCACTCTCTCCATCTTCATCTTCAATTTTGTCAAATACTAGCTTAGTGCATTTTCTTTTTCGTAATTCTTGCTTTCATTGTTAAATAACTTTCTTGTATTTTCCTAGGTTTAGTTGTTTGTGCACATTAATATTTGTGTAATTGTTCTTTTCTATTTTTACATTATACAGGGTGTCTGGTAATTAGTGGCGGAGCCGTTAAGGGGTGAAAGTATGGGGCAATTCCAGTCGATATTACTATGAGATCTAATGTCCTAAAGCTAACCCTTTCCAAGATATTCCTATTTAAAGAATTATACAAAAAAAATCCTATTTAAAATCTTAAAATAGCTAAAAATCAGCTCAGAAGCAGGATTCGATAGGAGTCGAGTGCCTTCCTTTGCCCCTCTGTACCTCAGTCCGTTCTTACAGGTTTACTGTGTTCGGATGTGCTCTCTTAGCTTACTTTCAGATTGGATTTTTCTAACGACTTGGCCTTTTTCCTGGACTTTTGTGATTGATTCTTGTCCGACGGCCCTGGACTGTGCCCCGCACAGAAAGCGTTCTGTGATTGATTTTTTAATTGAACCTCAGCAGCGTATTCTTAATATCTGCGAATTCTTCTGTCTCTATTAGCCATCGTTATTCTGACAATCAGTCTCACAGCAGCTAAATCGTAAGGAATCACAGAAAGCAAGGCACAGTCCAGGGTCGTCGGAAAAGAACCAATCAGAAAAGTCCAGGAAAAAGCCAAGTCGTTAGAAAAATCCAATCTGAAAGCAAGTAAGCTAAGAGAGCACACCCGAACACAGTAAACCAGTAACAGCGGACTGACGCACGGAGGGCCAAAGCAAGGCGCTCGACTCCTGACAACTGTCCTCAACTCCTCCGTCGGAGCCCTTTGTTCTCGGGAGTCTTTCTGCTCGGGCCCTACCCGGGTTCTCCATTTTCCCTTTTCCATCGATCACATTTTCGTGATTTCTTAACCGATTTTTTATTTTAATATCTCATTTGAAAGGTAATGAAACGTAGATGTTTTTTATTACTATGTAAGTAATAATTTAGGGGAACGTTTAGGAGTAAATCGACTTTTTAGAGGCAGTCACCTTATTTATTTTCGCGTAAGATACCGACAATTACGAAGATTTGACTATTAATATTTCTTATTTAGAATATCTTTGTTGCAAAACAAAAAACAAACGGCTAGAAAGAACCATTTTGAGGATTTTCTGCTATTTTAAGATTTTGCAAAGTTCTTTAAATAGGAATATCTTGGAAAGGGTTAACTTTAGGACAGTAGGTCTCATAGAAATATCGACTGGAATTCCCCCATACTATCACCCCTTAACGGATCCGCCTCTAATTGCCATTCAACCTGTATATTTATCATTTACTCATTGTTGGATGTTTTTATTTTTATTACTTGATAAAGTTCTTTTGTTTCCTTTTATAGCTTCAATTGTATGTAATTGGGGAAATTCCCACCCAATCAAAACTATCTGTTTTTTTATTGAATTCACAACCGGCAAATTCACTCGGATAGAAGGTTAGCGAACTATTATTAGGAGCCCCTTCTTCCACACAACACATTTTTTTATGGTTCGAGATTAAATTTTCAAATATTTTTTAATTTTCGATACTTAAATTTTAATATCGATATTCCTCCTTAAATAAAGTTATCCATAATGACCTCAGCGTCCTATCTTGCTGATTCAGCTCGAACCCGATACCAGTTCTTTCATGAGTTTCAAACCTAGCTACTTCTTGAATTGGAGATAATCCTCTGAAGCGTCTGAAAGAAGATGGCCTTGTGACCTTCTAAGTTGAATTTGTTATTTGAGCACTACTACTGGGTAGTTTTTCGACTTACCTTTATCCATGCCATTATGTATCATACCTACATTATGTATCATACAGTTGTAAATTTCAATATTTTTTAAAATATCGATATAATTGATTATTAAATCATATTTTCCCTGCACCCATTGAGGCTGAGTAAATAACCTAAAGCTGCAAGCTCTCTGAACATTAGAAGAGCATCTGATCATTTTTAGAGAGTCATTTTTTATATTCATTTAACATAGATATCGTGTCCTTACAACCCTTTCAACTTTCCTTTTGGATTATAAATTATTTAGAGTTATTCTCGAGTAGGTTCATAGGTGTTTGGTATAAAGTCTGGTAAATAAGGAGTTTAATGATTTTATAAAGGATTTATTGGAAGCGTAGCAAGGTGTGCGTCCTTAGAATGAGTCTTGAAATTTCCACCCCTTAGATGGATAGGTTTTAGCTATAACCATCCGACATTAACGGAGTAGACAAAGACAGTGACCAGAAATAAAATAAAGAAAACACATTTACATTATGTATCATTTAAAATGTAATAATGCTCCGGTAGTATTCAGTATAGCCAAATAATCTCTCATCTATTTTTAAATTCGAGTTCTTCGAGCCACTGTTCTTATGTCTTCTCAAAGTGTCAGTCATAATGTAAACGTATTCTTCTTTAATTTATTTCTGGTCACTGTCTATCTTTACTCCGGCAAATGTAATCTCCACGCCATAGGCAAAAGAGCTGAATTAGAACTTGGAAATTAAGAATTATATTCCAAAAAATTACTGTAATATATTCCATAACTCTATTTTATTCACTTGTAAGTAAACACTTAAAATAGGAGAGAATAGTGCCATTTTCCTTACAATTGTAGTTGATTGTAAGGGCAATTGTTGTTAAAATATTTGATATAACTTTAATATAAATGAAGCTGGAAACAGATTTTTTTGTTTTTGTAAATAATAATATTTCGCTTTAAAATTTTACTCCTCCGTATTTAATTTTTCTTCCATAATTTACGAGCCTGGAGCTCGGAGTTTCTATCCCAAAGACCGAATAGCAAGGACAGGAGGCATAAATTTATTTTATATGTGCTTGGGGGTTATAGGCCACTGGTGCTCGCTAAGGCTTACTTCGAACCAAAAATTATTTCTCAGCCTGCTACTGATTGCTCTACTTCTCTCCCTATATAATAAAAACGAAATTCTGTGCATGTTCAATAAAAAATATAAACATTAAGTTTATTTAAAAAATCTTTTTGTAGGTGACAATAAAAATAGAAAATAAGGTTAGAATAATCTGCTTGGTTTTCATTGCTCTTTAGAGATAAGTAATTAACAAGTTATTTTTCTACTAAATTAAAAAAAAACACGAGTTTTCCTTTAATTATCTACTTTAGTAATATACCAAACTTTTCGATTCTCATTACAACCTTTGCTTGAGATTGGCTTTATCCCGTGATTCTCGAGGAAGTGAGAATCAGAGAGGAAAGGTATGACAGGAGGAAATCAATGCTTCAAGTTCGAAAAAAATGGGTCGAAAACGTAAGGCAGAATAAATATGGAGTCAACCAATTGGAAAGGCTGCAGCAAAGGTAGCAACATCGATGTTTGTAAGAAATAAAGCAAACATTTGTGTAATCAGTACACTTTTCAATTTCTATATACGGAACTTATACGCTATTAGAAAATCAACCGAATGAATCTGAAATGAGGCACATATAACAATTTGAAAACGTTGAAGGAACAGGATTAGGAGGTAGCATAAAACTATGGCATTAAATACGGTCCTTAAAATGCAAAGTTTAGATGGTTTGGCTACTGTGTCGAAAAAAAGACCTAGAAAAGATAGGTGCGATTTTATTTTATTAGAAATTTGGGGGATGGGTGGAGGATAAACATTCTAACAAATAAAGCAGTACTGCAAATACTTAAAATAAAAACTGATAATCGAAACCAAGTCGGTTCGGTGGGTTTCAGTAAAGTATTTTACATATACCTGTTCCCCATCCAAGTTCTTACTACCCACAACCTAATTCACTTCATTAATGTTATTTGAAGTCTCGATAACTTTCACTGATTAACGTCTAAACCCAAAACTTCATCTTTTATCCCAGTTTTCTACTAATGCCTCAGGCTCACATATGTACTCGTACATTTACTAGTCGGCTCAGCTCATTTACTTTGTAAGCATTGGTAATTGATGCCAGTGCTTTCAGCCTTGGGTATCCTCCGAAATTACTCTAAGGACTCGTCCATTTTGGGACCGATTATTCTACGCAATAATTTAGACATCGTTCCTCCTTTAAAGCAGTCACATTCAACATCAACACAGAGTAGTAGGAAGAGTAATTATGTTATAAATTTATTATTTTACAGGAGATTTTAACTACATATGTACAGTTTTTTCCGAAAGATGGAGAAGCTCAATGAGCTACTTTTAAGTATATCTGGAAAAATAGGTAGAATAGATGAAATTTAATCTCCATCAATAAGTAAGTATATTGTAACAAACAGAATATGAAAAGCCGACCAGGTTTACTACCCTATCTGTAACAGTGTAGTTGGGCATAGGGAGGTTGGGAAGGAAACAAAGATGCACATATAAAAATCATTTTACCTCCCAACCCTCACCTATGGAAGTGAAGCTGGGTTATTCTGGACAAGCAAGCTACCCGTGTGACAGCTGCGGAAATGAAATTCCTGTGGATAGTCGTTGGAAAGACCAGGAGGGACCGCATCAGGAATGAGAGGATTAGTGAAGAAGTAAAAGCTAAGGGATTCCATAAAAGACCGAGAGCTAAAATAGTTTGGCCCCGTCTGTCGGATGGATGAAAAGAGAGAGCCAAGGGCCATGGAAGCTAGATCCACTAGCAAGAGGCCGAGAGACCGTACCAGAATGTTCTACCAGGAATACATTCAGAAAGTTAAGACCCTCCAGAAAATGACGCAGCTGAGTAGGGACCGAGAGGCATGGCTGCATTGGGTGGAAGGTCCTCGACGCTAGCAATGGCATAAGAGGAAGTCAAAAAAGTAGAAGAGGTTTATTAACCTTGGGGGGAAATAAACTAAATTAGGTTGGAGCGTAAAATAACATTTTCAGCTTACAAAAACTCTTTGGTTCAATTGAAATACTATAAACTACAAAGATTTTCAAATGTTTTCACACTTAAAACAGTTACCGTTTCAGCTACTGATCACCATTTCCCCCTCCTCAATGTGACAGTAGCGATACATCCACAAAACCAAGCACGGATAGTTTACTAGAAAGAGTAACTCTTTTTTCGATATATATCACCTTTTTAATGACATCTACTAGATTTGATGAAATTATACAGGTGATACCAACTTATTTTAAACCCGGTGGAATCTCAACTTCCATGAAATATATTCGCCGAATAATATATTTACTCACTGTCATTTTCTCATATTTCGGCTTCATTGTCGATTTCTGTCCTTTCCTATTACTACTGGAGTTATTAACTTCTTAGGTATTCCCTGCTCAATCAATATAACACACTTCTGGCGGTTTATGAAATACGCCTTTTAGAAATCGTTGTCAAGGTCATAGTACTTCCCTGCATTCTAATTCTAATATTTCTGTTGAAACGAAAATATTTATTTTATAACTGAACGGTTCTAGAAGCACAGTGGAAAAAATCACTCCGGCGTATAATTCGATTTAACTCTATAGAATTTATTAGAACATTGTACAAATTGCTGAGACGAGTTATCACTTCCATATTAGTTATCATAATCCGTCCTCGGCACCTTTTTGTGGATCGGAACAAATATAAATCCATTATTCAGCCGTGTTCTTTTTTTCCTAGATTTTTCTTAACAAAAGTTAAACTTAAACAGCTCCAGTTTCCCCACACGCTTTTATTAGTTCACTAGGAATGTTTTCGATCTTAATTTTTTTCTTCATTATATTATTTTTTTCAATATTAATTTAATTAACAGGTAATAAAAAATATAATGATTGATTCACTGATTGAGTTATTGGATTGGGTTATGTCAGCCAGCCGGTGACCACAGAAACTAGTAGTAATGTGACCCTATGGATTTTCGTGAAGGCGTACGACGGCGTAGCATTCCCCGCCATTGCCTCAAACAGCCGATAACAATTTTTACAATTACCTTTTAAATTAATTTATTCCATTAGAAACTAAATTTGATCATTAAGTAATATTTATTGTTTAATCAACAATAATAAATATATTAATATATTTTAATAAACAAGGAAGCACAGAAATCAATAGTGTTTAGAAGGATGAAAATGAATTTTTGTATGGAAAATGATATGTTTAAAAATTGTTAATACATTTGTATAAAATATTTGTAAATGCATTTACGAAACTAAACGTGTTAAAAAATGAAATGCAAGAAAAAATAAATCAGTTAAAACAAAATAAAAACATGTCAACAAATTATATTATACATTGAGAGCTGCAAAATTACTATTGCATTTTGCACTTATTTACTATTGTAATTTAGAGAAGGTTTCAGTATTTTTCTGGGAATAAATAAAGAATTCTCCTCTCAAAAGTAAGAAAACTAATTAAAGGTTCGTTTCGGAAGTCTGTTATTTATCTAATAAGAAGGATTAACACTACAAATGTAATACTTGTAACACCTATCAGTTGATATAATCGTTATTTTCAGATGGCAAACATTTAATAATAGGTACTCATCATAGAATCATAGACATCATGACAAATCTTTTTTTATTTCTTTATTTATTAATGGTAGTCCTTTATTATATAAACTAACGTTTTTCAAACGTTCAAAAGTAAAACATTTTGAGCAATCAGTAATGGAATATTGTGTGAATATATAAAAAAATCTTCCAATAATGGGTTTATATAACTATGTTGATATGACACAGTTTAACAAAAATTATTAGCAGGACATCTTCAATAAAAGTGAGTTTCATTGTTATGTATAGTCGATCATGGCCGTTCTTAGCAGCTGAACTTAGTATGTTAATATGAACGTTTAAGCAATGGACAGTTGTGGATAATTTAAAATTGTGCCTCTCAGCTATGGTTTTATCGATTGATATATACTGCTTTAGGTATTCATATATACTATAAGTAAAATAATAAATTCTGGTTCACAAATGAAGGCATACTAACGAGGAGGTAGCGAATAGAATCTGCAGGGAGGATGTTCTTCTCAGAGAGACGAGGCTTCCTCAATCGATGGGGGTTTAGCCATAAAACTGTCTACGTGTCCGTGTTCCTTCATATTCTCTTCTATCCTTCCGAATCCAGGACTCTCATTTGAAAATATCCGTTTTCTAAAGCTGTAGAAAACAATGGGCAATAAATATTTTTCCAATTCCGATTCCCTTATGTTTGGAACATTGTTGGAAAAGTACAAGCCCGTAGGTGGTTCGAGTACGTTCATGGAAGTTGTACGAGGACCGCATGGAGAGATGAAGACTGTGATAAGGCAATTTACCTCCTGAAACATTCTAGTGATCTTACTCGAAGCGAGGATTGGGTTAGCAAAAGAGGGTAGGGCAATTCATGAAATATGAAGATTATGAAGTTGTTATTAGCAGGATATGATAAACCTATTCCCTACTCTTTTACATTAACTGTTTTAACTATGAACTATTATAAAACATAAAAACGTATTCAAATATACAAAAAGCATTCCCTAATGGTAGCTAACAGTATTCTACTTTATTGAGATCTAACGATCCTGACCGTTAGTTTCAGTATCTCTTAAATATCATAAAATAATTTTTAATATTTATATTAATTATAGAATTAATATCGAATCCTTGGTTCTGAAAAAGCAGAATTGATTCTCAGTAATAACAAAAAGGAGCATAAAAATCTTAACTTTACAGCGCGTACAGACGAAAGTATGTTTAGAGACGATAAAATATAGTTCCACAACACATTAAAGGTGACCAGGTTGAGTCTAAAAATTTGTTCTTTTCTGAAGTTCTCATATAGTGTTAAGTGCTCATATTAAAAATACCTCATTCGAATTACTAACTTCAATAGGCAACTATTCCACTTTTCTAAATTTTAAAAGAGCGGCAAAAAAAAATATTTTTTCCGTGACTAGTTTCCTATCTAAAGCGTTATTTCTGACGTAAACAATGCTTTCTGTCTCTGCTAAAAGTTATAGGTTTTAAAATTTGGGCTAGTTCCCTTTCTGCATTCGTTTGCAGTCTTACGAGTTGGTAGACATAAAATGGATTGAGGGAGGATAGACCGACTAAAAAACCAGAATTCTTGAGAATAATGACACAGAAAGGTATAGAATACACATAACATTTTCAGAGTCTTGAATAATAGGGTAATCCAAATGGCAACTGAAAAAGGTTTTATTGTTTGGAGCTGGCCCATACACGTGACTGATGATTACTTAGTTGGTTTTGAATTAATTTGTACTCAAGAAGTTTTTTATTATCTTCGTGTTGTTTATTAGATTAAGAAGACGTAAATTTGTGAAGTTTCTCTTCACTGGAAAAACATCAAAGGAACAGCTCAGAATTGAGGCTTACACATTGAAAGCTTCCTTTTTTCTCAATCTATTACCATCTCCCTTTAGGCGTATTACGTACAAGAATTGTTTTCCTTGTTTCACGTTTACTTATATAAGGAAATATTACTCTGCAGTGTGTTATAAGAAAAATTTCATATCTGGGACAAAAACAGATATGAAATCCTTCTTATTTATTGGAAATAAGCAGAAAAGATTGTTTCACCCTTTATAACTGCTAAGGTTTATTGTTTCTTCTTGGACAGATCCTCCTCTAATGTGACCTATATTTACTTGCGTGATTGCTTTCCATTCCTTTCTGGGAAACCATAAAATTTTGAACCTTTTTCGAAGAAGTTTATGCTTCATGCTTGCGAATGGAGGACGTTATGACCGAACACGTTTGTTTTAGTTATACATTGTTATTTAAGTATCAGATGTATCACGGATTGTAAATAAAAGTATTTTTGAAGTCCAGAGAGCGTGGAAAACTCCCTATAATAAATGACATATTACCTTCAGATTCACGAAGAGCAATAAATTCATGGCATTAAAACGACCACAAAAATAAAAAAAATGATGAATATGCAAAAATGCTACTAAATAGTGGATAAGGATGCTTAAGAATCTCTAACCGTTCCAGATGGTGTAAAGGCTCTTCTGATACTCTGAAAACTCGTGGATTATTTGAAAGAAAAATTCAATGAATAATTAAACTCCGGAATTTTGAAGTATGCTTGGAAATGACAAAACTGAAATAGGTAGACAACTCACATTTCTAAGCAAATCTGCCAAGGCAAACAATTATCCTCACTACAAGTTTTATTAAAAAATTTGTCTAACATTACTCTTTTTCATTATCTTTTAGTATTTTTGAATTAAAATCGTTAATATAAATCTGGGAAATTGACAAATGGAATAAATTTCATTTCATGCAGGGGAAAGAACATTCCACTGATGAAGAAAGAATGAAAGAGATAAGAAATGGAATAAAGTATGGATTTAAGATTAAATAGTCGCCGTTTCAGGCTACTTCAACATTTACTAGACAAACGCTCTAAGCACTCAATTAATTACAAAACACTCATATACATGACAATCATTAGACCTATCTGTACTTAAGGAATAGAGCTTTGGGGCTCCACTAAACCATGGAATTCCTCTCGTATTCAATCCTTACAATCCAAAATCCTTCGTAAAATCCTTAATGCTTCTTACTTTGTTACGAACAAAGTAATCCATAATGACCTTAATGTTCCTTTTGTTGCTGATTTGGCCCGAATCTAATATCAATCTTTTTACGACAAACTTAATTTCCACTAGTTTCAAACCTAGCAACCTCTTCAATTCCTGAATAATCCTCTGAGTCGTCTAAAGAGAAGATGGCCTCGTGACCTTCTGAGTTGAACCTATTATTTGAGTACTGCCACTGGGTAGTTTCTCTACTTTTATTTAATGCTAATATGTTCCAATCATTATATTCACTTGTTGTATTATTTAATATAGTTGTAAATTTCATTAAATAAATTATTTTTAAAAAAGAGATTAGATAGAAAAACAAGAACATTTGTGTAAATACAATACTCCATTAATGTTCTAACCATAGTCGCCTCGAGAAGCAATATCATGTTCAGTAGCCATTTGCATTTACAACGACCGTTGCCATGGTGAAGTTCCAAACAAATGGGCGGAGCTTGAACGGTCGCTTAGTAACCTCCTGTGTTACAAACTTAAAATTCTCTACTCACATATTATTCACAACCTATTTATGAATGAATCTGTATTTACTCAAAATGGGTCTAAAAAAATAAATTTGTCTGGAGAAATAACATTTCATTTAAAATCACCGTTCTCTGAATATGATTATGCTGTCGGAAAAAGAGGGGACCATTCTAAATTGTACCAGACAAACAACAGCTTGGTTATCGAAAAAATTCCCTTTTGTTGTCTTTAATTAACTAATAGAATTATTTGAAGACAACAAAAGGGATACATTGCAACTCCAATATTACCTTTTTTGAAAGAATAATTAAATTCACTTTCTTATCTATAGTCTCTTTCAAATTCTTTGAACCACATCTTTAGCATCTAATATGTAAACTTATCATTACCAATTAATTTGGTATATAAAATTTGTAGGAAGACAAAAACACATTGTACCTAGTTGTTTCCTGAAAACTCAGTTCTGATAGATAGCAATACTAGGCAAGTCCAAGATCAAATAATTAAATCTTGTGTTTCGAAATGATTATCAGTAACATACGTTTTTCAAGAAAGACAAAAAAAACAAACAACTAACTTCAATTAGTAAAACAATGGAACTTTATATGGTCCTAAAGTCAATTAAATGTGTAACAGCAAAGCTTATTTGAAATTAGTTGTACATACAGATACAAAACATATTTAGAATAATATAAATGCATTAAAAATATTAGCTACTAACCAAATTCCCCCAAATTCTTCTAGATATAACATTAAATATCGTTTCCTTTTTTAAAAGATTTAGGCCCTTAGGGATAAAGCAGACAGGGAAATACTACGAACGTCATTTCCAGGCTTTTAGGGTCTTAACCGCAGTAGATAGCATAGCATTTTCCTTTGATATTTTCAGCATCTTACCTGAAAATATTTCTCCTTCGTACCAGTAAACAGCATATTTCTCACCAACCTTATGGGCTTGAGGGAATGAGAATTTAAGACTTTTAGCAATATTTTTTCTTTCCACCACTCATCTTGAAATGCTAAGAAAGACCATTTACTGAAGCCTTAAAAACTATATATATATATACATATTTATATCGGTTTCTACTTATCTTGACTGTTATGGAAATATGATGTTTAGATTCTTGAGTTTCAGTCAGTTTCTTTCAACTTCTTAAGGCGACGTTTCGAGACTAGGTTAGTCTCATATTCATTCCCTGACATAGATATATATCATTAGCTCGCACTTTCTGTCCCGAAAATTAAACCTTATAATATATAAGACTACAATTCTTCTGACTAAACGGATATTAATTAACTGGATTTCACATAACATAACGTTTAATAAATTTAGAAGGATAGGAAGAAGTAACGTATATTGGATTTGGTAATCACGGGGAAGAAGATATGCAATACTTGCACGGATAGCAGTCCAATCGTGGAAAATAGTAGCGCTTAGTGCCGTACTCGTATTTTCAATGTCTAACATCAGAAAAATCTGTTTACTCCAATTGAATTATATGGGTGTCAATAATTGATATTAACTATCAATAAATTAAATTCATTAATTATTATTAATGATAAATTTTATCTAATAACTGTTATTGCTACTCGTACAATTTTTATTGTATTCTTACCATTGATATTTTACAATAAAAAGGTTTGTCATGAAACAGTAGGTTACTCTTAATTAAAGACAAAGTGAAATATCGTCAAGATACGAGGAAAGAACCAACGAATATGCGATTACAAATAAATATTAAAATAATAATCTATAAATATGTTTGCATATATATTATTTGTTTTAATTAAGTTAATATTTTTCAAATTGAACGTTCGATACCTATACAACCGATTGCTTTTTACATATCTTTGTCATCAAAGCATAGCCCAACCCAAGTGCGTTAGATTACCCTAAAAAATTCATCCCATCTACATCTCGAAATATTCTTCCGACGTTTACCATTTATCTTGGTATTTATTAACTTTATAGAGATTACTAGCTAAAGTATACAAAATTAAACGTCAAATCTTAGCCCTGGCTATGTTACCACTTCTATAATGTAGAATGTTATGATGGCTTTGTTAACAGATGAAAGCTCCGGCATGTTGTGTAACCTCTTAGTTTCTCCAATGAACCTAATTTTCGAAGAAACTAAAAATAATACAATATTCAAGATCCTTATCAAGAAGAACAAGGAGAAATACATTGCCCCATCCTAAGGATAGTCCAAGTGTACGGCGCGAAGCTCTACTATTTTGCACGACAGCACGGTTCTCCTGTTGCATATCTTCTGCCCCGTGTTTCATCTAATTAAATCATATGTTACTTATTCTTTTTCTTCGTCCTAACTTTCTAACTTTATTGAATTACTTGTTCATCCGAATTCCCACTAATAGGTGTGATAATTATTGTCTTATGCATTCTAATGTTTATGTCTCGGGACTGAAATTGCGAGCTCAGTATTCCTTAGTATATACATCGAACAACATTAAATATTTTTTGTATTTGAATATGGTATAATTTCACTATTAATATCGTTTTTCTTTGTAATCCTAAAGACAACTACTTAAATTTCTCTACCTTTTCCAACCCATCCCACTTGTATTTATTCCACCTAAATCACAGCTTAATCATGCTAACTAACCACATGTTTTGTCTCTTTTGAATCTACTTTGGGCCCCCGTTTTTTACCAGCTTTCATCAAATACATTTAGTTGTATTCATTCAACCTAATCACTGGATACTACTAAAACTACTCGCAAGCTGAATCATAGACATTTTACTTACCAGATTTATATGTTTTGATGATTTTAATATGGTATTTTATAAATAAATTCTAAATTATTCTTTTCCTGTATTATAGTATAGCTAAAGGCTTATCACCTTAGACCAGTGCCAATCTCGAAATTCTCAAAATATAACTATGGATTATAACTCTACTGTATGTTATCATTGTATACAACCTAACTAGAATCATTAAGCTATTGTGGTTAGTCTGATCAATCTAAACGTTATATAGCATCTGGTGATCAGTGGAATCATAATCTTTTTTTAAATCGATACAAAGGCAATGAACTACTCTGCTGTATTCTAATTCTTCTTCAATATTTGGCATAAGAAAAATATTTCAAAGATTTCCTCTAAAACCACCTTCTTAATCTCTGTTAGTTTCCAATACATATTCCGTAACCCAACTAGTTGGGATTACGAAAATATTTTATAAACGACCGAGAGGAGAGAGATCGAAGTAGAATTTCTTTCCATTCTTTGGCCAGTTTTTCATATTCCAAGAACTTTAGAATCTTCTGATTTTCCGTATCCTTTTGATAGCTCATCAGGAACGTTGTTGATTCTAGTTGCATTATAGGATTTCAGTTTTGTGATTAGTTTTGTGAGTGGCCCAGTGGTAGGGCACTCAGTTACAATGCTGAAGGTTCTGGGTTCAACGCATGCTGCCAGACTTTTATTTAATCTATTAGCAGCCGGAGATAGAGGATCCATATGTATATGGAAACTAGAGGCCTCCTGGGGCTCACCCAGCCTCTATAAAGTGGGAACCCAAAATAAGGGTTGGAATCTGGCAGTTGAGCGTGACCTAGGACAGATCACCTCCCTGCACAACCGTTGTCCTTGAAACAGTACTGTCTCTACCATGTGCTAAACCCCAGACCCGTTCACGGGTTTTAGTGGTACAGGTTTTTTTATGTAACAATGCTTTCGCATATCATCTAACTAGAGTTATGTTTTTTCAAAGGATTGGGCCTAATGACTCTTTTTGATTTGCAAGATTGGGTTTCCATAATTGTAACAGAACTAAAAAATAAAATTAAAATATCTATAAATTCAAAAATATTGAGATAATCAGTTAATATTTTGATATCATTCACATTGACTAAAAATGCAAGAAAAACACTGAATGAAAGCGTAAATTTAGAAAATAAAAGAAGTTGCACTAGTACTGGGGTGTGGTTTTTGGGACCAGCTGTTGCTTATATTGTGTGAACAAACCTTCATAATAAGGTACTAGCAAGATAGGAAGGTACTGAGTCATACAGGGATTACCCATAGTCGTTGGGCGGGAAATTAGAGAAAATATGTACCAATAGGTCCCATGGACCATGCATCAGTAAGTATTTGAGGGTTACACTCTTGATTTTTAGATTATTTTTTTTATTATTATTCACTTTTGATTATTAGATTTTTCGAGATAACAAAATTTATTAGTCAATTATTATTGCTGAAATTGAAAAAGCTTTCTTTCCCGATCGCTGAAATCCTTTCCACATTTGTGTTCTCATCCTTAATAATATTGTTATTTAGTTTAGCAGTTAATTACCGTAAACCCGATGCTGTTTATCACAACATTGGCATTTCATCATCACTATCGATTATCGAATCCGATAATGTTTGTTTATCGACGCAATGATGAGAGAAATCCCTTTTTAATTAGAAACTCAGTATCTAAACAAAAATTTCCGTTCCTTTCAAAACGAAAAGATTCTACCTCCTCACTTGTCTTGCAAACCTCCAGCTTAACTTCGTTTACGACCGAGTTTACTCCTTCCCCATCAGTACCAATTAAACTTCTCATATACAATTTCCACTTCAATATATCTAATTTTAAAACTTTAAAACTCCTGAAGTACTTCGCCCCCACAAATCCGAATGGGGATTTCATTACATATGGGATAATGAGCATCTATCACTTTGTGATATTTTGCGAATTACGCGGAAATTCGTACCGGTCGTCCTCAAATTCTCCTCATATGGGACGTCCACGGGCAGTGTAATGGGATCTCCGTGAGGCTTGATTTAAATTAAAAACCATTGTTGCGAGAGAATCTTTATTAAATAGATGATTACACAATGTGATGATTAAACTAAATCGGGAGTGAAATAATTGAATCAACTTCAAAGTTTAAAGAGGACCATTTCATTTCAGTCGGCTTATTGCATGGAATCTTTATTGGAATTTTTATCAAAGACTGGAAAGCTTTTATTCGAACCAGTTCAAGTCCCATAGGCGTGAATGTACTTGGCAGCAGAGTACTGCCCTGTAACTGTTTTAATATTAAACTTCAATTAAAATTCTAAATATACAAAAAAAAAACATAAAATGGCTCCCGGCAGGATCAGAGAACATGGAGGGGTTCCTAGTGACGTCAGAGGTTTCCATGACGACGCTTAGCCAAGGTTTCGAGGCAGGCCTTAACTTGCTAGCCGGCCTTCCAGCCAATGCCCTACTCCCACATTTCTAGCACGTGTCCATGAGAATCAGTAACCCCTGTGGCATTTCTGGTCAGTAGACTACTACAATATTCAATCATATATATATTGATAACAAAATATCAAATAACAAATCTAGTTTTTCCCGTGGATAAACATATTTTATCGACCGAGATCAATTAAAATCCATTTATTAGAGAACATACATACTTTTCTAATTCATTACGACTTTACCTAGATGCCTACTTCTGCCATGAACAGGTGCCTCGAGACTCTGCATCAAGATTTATCACACGCTTTACTCTCATAAGAGCCCATAAATTGTGTATTTCTTCTTCTTTACAAATATTGAATTCATTTCCCCAAAAAATATATTTTTGGCATATGAACATTTAATTAGTTGCTAGTAAGTTCATATAATTTCCCACATATTTCCTGGAGTTATTTTAATACTTCTCTTTGAAAACTATTTAAATGCTTAAAACATAATTTTACGAGGAGATTTTATAAATGTATGAAGATTAATGTTTTATGAAACATTAATTTTACTTGAATTAATGAAACTTTAATTATACACAAGTTTCAGGTACAGAGATTAAAAGTTTCAGTTAGATAATTAAATTCATTGTTATTATTATTGAAATTCAAAGTATTGGATGCCTACCGATTTTTATAACGCTCCCATTTCTATCACTGATTACTTGATAAAAAATGAGCCATTGTAGTTTTACTTCTGATTTAAAGTTATTATATATATTATATATTAACACACATACAATTTTTTCTATTGATTTGCATAATTTATTCTATGCGAATTAACGATAAATCTGAGTTTTGGTTGTTGTATGAAAATGCAGACAGATAAGTTCTAACCAACCGAAATCAATTGTGCTGTATAACAACTAGCGTTCTCTCTTTTAGAACTAGTTTAAATTAAGAAAAAAAAAGGTAAGTAAGAAATATATACTTATATCAACAGTCGAAAGAAAAAACAAAATAAATAATATTAGAATGATGAAAAAAGAAGAAGCGAATGAGATAAGACAAATTTAACAGATAAGAATATGTGTACAAATTGTCCTGTCAAGGTCGCAAAAAGTCTTGAAAGTAAATAAAAACTTTCAAATTTCGAGGAAGAAATTGTAATGATTTGTATAAATCATTATAATTTATTATTTATTTATTGGTCAACATAAAATATTCTTATAATGTACCATGATACCAATGATGTACCAATGATTCTATAAAACCATAAACTGAAAATAGTATTACTTATTCGGTTTACTTATTTTCAAGACATATGTGAACCCCCCAATGGAGTCAGTTAACTTCAACCATGACTATAAATAGTCGTACACCGATTAAACAAGACATATATGTGTACTACTTACACAAGATTCGATTTAATACATAACAAAATTATATATATGGAAATACTGTCATATAAATTATCTATATAGAATACAAAATATACGTCTGATTATTGAAATAATGATAACAGTTACTATTTTAAATAAAAACGCTAATATTCTATAGACTTTTGGGAAAGTTGACCAGACCTCCAGCGAATGCTCTCAATTTCCTCGAAAAGGAAATGAGACTGTCACTATTTAGGCCACAACTTTTCATTGAAGTTCATAAGTTGGAGAGGGGTGGAGGCCGTAACGAAGTAAGGCTATATTTAGAAGCCCCGGCCATTTCCAGAGCTGGCAAAACAAGAGGCTTGACACATTCGGATTTCTTTTTCTAATAAATTCTAAATTACTTGTAAATTGTCTGGAATATTTCCGTAAGTATAATTGAATTTCTGCGTGCAAATAGGCTATTTATATCTTGTTTAAAGAAAAAAGAGTACAAAGGGATTTTCACGACGAAGAATAGAATATTCTCTTATTAGGAGGTCTTTAGAAAATAATGAATAATAAAAGTAAGATGATAAATATTAACTTATAGAAAAATGACTAATACAAGTTCAACTTTATGCAGTTCTTTCCTCGACGATAATTCATAAGAATTAATATATTTTTAAAAATTAAACCATTCACGTTGTTAATGTGTAATTTAAATTATCAGAACTGAGATTCTGCTGTATATCAGACCTGAGACCATTCGTTCAAAAATCCATAAATAACAGGGATATTTCTACTTGAATACACTACTTTTAAGTTATTTCATAGTTCGATTAAATTACAAATTTCTTTGGGGTTCAACTAGAGAAAATCTAAAACAGCATTTAATATAATTAAGTGGTCTGTTGTGAAAATTTAAAATTAAAATATAAATTGCGTGTAAAACAAATAACAATATTTTCCAACAGTGGTGAAGTTTATTGTTTTAAACATAAATAAAACCATACAAGGCAATCATATATATATTTTTAAATAATTTGTTCAATGAATATTTCACAACTGTATTATACTAATATAACAAGTAAATAGAATGATTGGTAGATATAAGCATGAAAGGCAAGTAGTGAAACTACCCTGTGGTAGTACTCAAATACATATATTTTAATATAATTTACCATACATTTTAAAAAGAAAAGAAAAATGTATTTTTTAATAGAAATAATAACATATAACCTCTCAAGTAAATCACTCCTTAAAAACATCTTCAATATAATTTTTAATTAATCGAATTTGGTATTTTGTTAATATTTTTTCTTTATACGATAAGACTAAATATAATAATTTTTATTCATGTGGAAAAGGTTGACTGGATATGTTGTAAAAGTGTGTAAATGGTCAGAGGGTGCAGTCATTAAATTACACAAAATAAAATAAAGTAATTTTACTTTCGCCTACGTTACGTGAGTTTCAGTTGGGCTCTTCATCCTTCTGCTCTGAAGGTGGCTTAAAAATCAGGCCGAAACGAGGGCACAAATAAAATAAGTCTAACTTATTTTGTGTGATTCATTTACAGCACCCCGTGATTTTATGCTCTGCTATAATAATTGTTATATCAATACGAAATACCTTATATATTTCCGTTCAAGGGTCTTTTCGTTTAATCACCGCATCTATTTTTATGTTAAAAATAAAACACATGTTATAAAAAAAATAACTTCATTTAATAACAGTTATTCTAAAGATTCTATTCTATTTTTTTTTGTCTTTATACCTATATGACCTCGTACATAAACTCACACAGATACGGGCTGCAGCCCATAGAGACTCAATTGAGTACGTGTGCGCTCAATATCTACAGTCGTCCCATTTCCTCCTATTCTGATTTGGCTTATGATGATCTGCGCGAACTTCCATAATATAATTCTTCCAATTGGTAGCAGTTTCAGCAGACTTACTTAATTCTTCTTTACAAAATAAGGTAGTTGTATATTTTTTTGTCCAAGCATTTAGTCTTTAGAATAACTGTTATTAAATGTAGTTATTTTTTTATAACATGTATTTTATTTTTAATATAAAAATAGATGCGGGGATTAAATACATTTTTAATGTAAATGTGATTTTCACGATGATGTTGATTACGTCATCCCTGGTAGAATGTTATTTGCTGAAATTTAATACTTTAATACTAAGAAGACAAGGTTTATGTAACTGTAAATTTGTTGCTCTAAGATGATTCTATTTGTTCTCGGAAACCTTGGATATAAACTCGGTTTTTTGTAGAGAAAATAAAGCAATTGATATCTAAATAAAACAGTTTCTTCAACCCATTAAAAAATAAATAATTGATCCAAGTAGTTACATAGCCGATGTGGAGGAAGATGTAGGCGAAGAGTTTTGAAATGTCAAATCTACTGGAGGAGTTGTGGAGGCGGAAACTGAGGGACCGGAAGTTGGTAATTACCTTCCAGTAATTAGTAGTAAGCTGCCAGGTTTTCCTTTTAGCTAAATTTTGACTTAATGGCCCTAAATTAATAGTAAACCTTTTATTTTGTCATCTCTATAAGGTTTGAGTACTACCAGCCTCTTTTAATTGTTAAAAGCGATACATTTGAAAATGTTCTCCTGCTCATCCTCTTTTCCATTTTTTAATAATCTAATGCTTTTCTAGACTTGTATTTTTGGCAAATACTTAGGTACATACTGAAAGCAGTTTAGACTCAAATCAATCAATTTTCTTAGTAGCATTTCATATATTAATTTCATAATATATTAATATTTTTTCCAATTAAAAAAAGTATTTCCCATAAATTTAAAGGTTTAGACGGAAAATTAACAAGTCTATAAGAATTAATGCTACATTTTAAATTAAAAAACTCAGTATCAACTGATCTGATGAGTCAAAAGGCACTAGAACCATTTTTTTATTTTGTATCCCTGAACCTACTTTTCAACTTGTGTCCATAAATCCAATGAAGCTGGCACCACTACTTCGAGACGCCTAAAGACCCGGAAAGAGGATTAGTTTGATAAAATAAAAATATGTGTGTAGAGCAATACACATTTAGTACATTTATATAGAACTACTAAAGCAATGTTACGCTCTTCACCAAACAAGCATTCGAAATCGTAAACACCTCTGGTTGGACTGACAATGCATAAATAGTTGAAATTAAATAAGTAATGTATTTCAACATGAAATCACTACTGGAAATTAGTAAGAATATAAGGGAATCATTTGTGTCAAATAAGAAACTAGATGACGGTAGGGATAATAATAAATTCTGATCTTTTATAAGTTCATGGAAACAAACTGTATTAAGAAACGATAATACAACGATAAGAAGAACGAAGCTCATTTTGCAAATTGAATTGTGAAGGTAGACTTACCCAAGTGACTCAATACTTCTCGATAACTCAGCTATTTTTAAAGATGATATAGTTCTGGAAGTACTTCAATGCTGTATTAGGTCGAAAAACAACAAATCCCATACCTAAATGATTAATAAAAAGTTAGTTGACAGTTATTGATTTCCTCTGGAAAGCAGAGAGGCTTTACATTGTTAAGTAGCATGACTGAGTTATTCACCATCATTCTAGTTAGATGAGTCTTATTATGCTCTCAATAAGAGAGCTCAATATGGCTGTATATCAATACCACCCATATAGGAAAAAAAAGGTAGGTGGACTTTATTCTAGAAGAACAAGATCCCAAAAATGGCAGGTTATGTTTTGAAATCTTTAGTTTTCATAAATTTTAGGTTTGAAAAATATTGATTTATTTGAAGTATCCATTCAGCAATTCATAGCGCAAGTTGAAAAATAGAGATCCGTATAAATGGAGTTGGATCGTAAAGATTTAAAAGAAGTTCAACCTCTCAAACGACGTTAAGGTTTATTATTAGATATTGCAGATTGAATACGTAGAACAATCGTGAAATACTCTAGAATAGAAAGAACACATATTACACTAAAAAAGGAACATTGGATCAAAATGGTTTTGTTTTGTCTCTTTTGTGATATTTAATTTTTTTAAATTACTTACGAACTCAAATAAAAATAAATAAAACAAAATCTAGTTTAATATGGTTTTTATCTTTTGAAGATAACATTCTCAATTTTAATCGTTTTTAATTCTTTTGTCATGGGCTTTTCAAAATTATGCTCTTAATACATTTAATGCATTTCAGCAGAGTCAATGTAGCAGAGAGGAAATATCATTTTCCTATATATTATTAATGAATATTAGTGGCATTTTTCTAATGCACACTGATGATTAAAACTAAAAAATCTACTAAAAAACAGAACAAAATAATTGAAAGTAAATAAATTATTTGCAATATCCATTAATATTTAATAAATAACTCGCATTTAAACTTAAACAGATTTTTGTCGTTTTATGGCAATTATGGAATAAACAAATAAAAAGCAATTTTAATGTAATTTTCCATTGAAATATGTTTTATATTAACCGTCAAAGGAGGGAGAGGAGTGGCTCGGTGGTAGAGTACTGAGTTACCATGCCGGAAATCCTGGTTCAATTCCCGCTGCAGGCCATGATTTTTATTTAGTCTGGTTGCAGCGGGAGATGGACCATATAGGATCTAGGACCCTCCTGGGGCCCACCCAGCCTCTATAAAATATTATAAAAATAGGGTACCCAAAATAAGGGGGAAAAATCTGGCGGTCGAGCGTGACCTAGGACAAGTCACCTCCTTGCAGAACCGTTGTCCATGAAACAGTACAGTCTCTACCATGTAATGAACCCCAGACATTGTAGTGGTACAGGTTTTTTTTTTTTTTTTTTAACCGTCAAAGGAGAAAATACGCCTAAAATTATTGGTAAATCTAAGACATAAAGAATCTTTTGTTGAATATATATGATTAATATAACAAATACATAAACGATTATTTGAAAGATAATCAATTCCATGTAAACCAAAAAAACAAACATAGTGTTTCAGAGCAGTTGAGATTAAAGTAAAACAAACTTTAATATAAGAGTGGAAAAAACAACACATTCTCAACAGTTTATTTGATTCATTATTTATTTCGAGCTAGAGGAATATATTATCGACAGAGTTTTTAAAGTGAACCTTGAATTTTAAAATAATATTAAAGTAAAAATATTAAAAATAAATTTAACCGACTTTTACTCCGACTTTTTAACCGACTAAAATTTTTTTTAAATCAAATATTTAATAAGACTGAATTTATATTATTCATCAACATTTTTATATATATTTTTCTATATATATTTTTTTAAATTTACTTGCATTTCGGCATAGAAAAGTTTATTATATATTATAATTAGTATTAGAATACATTAATACGTTAATTTTTATGAGCGATTAAGTAACTAATACAGTTGAAAGCGGTAAATGAGAAAGTTCATCCAAATCTGAAGATGAGGAGTTGTAAGGAATAGCTTCCACGGGATGAGCTTAGCCTTAACTCAAAACAGATGGCCTCTTTCCACTTCAAATCGATTAGTAGCCATTACCTTGTAACAATCAGAAATCACAACAAAAGATATAATTAATAAACTAGACCAGTAATTAAAATTTGATTATTAATGAAGATCTGGAAATATGAAGTTCCATCTTTGGTCAGAATATATTGGTATTCGTATAGGGTGTATTTTATGAACATTCGTTGTATTCCAAACAGTATATATACATCAAACACCAAATAATTTATAATGAATTTGGAGAATCTTAAGTTGAACTCATTATTTACTTAAGTATATAAATACAATGTAAATATAAGTATAAGTAATAATTATACTTATTTCTTGAAATAATACTACATTCGGATTTTATTTCAATTTAGCTATCTAATTATTACCAACAAAAGTTACCTTAAACTGGAGTTCTTACGATTTTAGCTTATCTTGAAACAATTTTCATTATTATAAATTGTTTTCAATTGGACTATTTAAATATAATTACACTTATTGTTTTGAAATTGACATATATTTTACTTTATACTCCTTTATTGAAATTCTTCTTGTAATAAGTATACCTTTTGCTATTTTTTTCCATCATTATAAAATTACGCTTCGTCTAGGGTTATTAACCATTTATAACAAATTTTTAATTTTTATTAACAGTATACCTACGACATCCCACAGACGCCAGAAACACTACTTGCAACATATGCGGACGATACTGTCATACTTTCGACCAGTACTAACCCCAATATAGCTTCTCAGAACCTAAAGACACACTTAAATTCATTACAAAATTGGCTCCATAAGTGGCGCATAAAAATTAACATACAAAAATCTAACCAAGTAACATTTACACTTAGACATTCAGACTGCCCCTCACTAACACTTTGCAATACACCATTGCCAAGACAAACACAGAAAAAATACTTGGGTGTTACAAAGGACAGAAGACTGACTTGGAAATCACACGTAACTAATTTGAAGAAAAAATTTAATCACCGACTCTCACTTCTTAGACAACTACTTCATCACAAAAATAAATTTTCACTAACAAATAAAATTACAATATACAACATGCTACTTAAACCAATATGGACCTACGCCTCGCAAGTGTGGGGGTCATGCAAAAGATCCCACTTACAGACCATACAAATTTTTCAATCGAAATTCCTTCATTATATTACACATAGTCTCTTTTACATTACTAATAAAACATTACACAAAGATATCAACATACCACTCGTGACTGGCACAATCAAGAAAAACTACAAAAAATTTCATGACTCATTTGCTGGACATCCAAACGTACTGGTACAAACACTACTGACCGACACATTGCCACAGAATCCGACAAGGAGACTGAAACGTCTCTGGAGTAGGAATCTGCTAGAGTGAGATGTACCACTTTTTCTCTATAAGATATTTCTTATATGCTGGACTAACTTCTTGATCTATACAATCCAACCATGAAGAAAAAAACCCTTATTCCAGTCAACAATTTTCGTTAAAACATTAACAAAAGATTAAAAAAAAGACGTTTCGACATTTATTCGTCATTTTCAATTTTAGTTGTTCTTCACAACATCCTTCAAATTTTCAAGTCCATTCATTACTTGAGGTCAAACAAATTAAAAAATCAATTATATATAAAATCCTGGAACTCAACTTTCTTCCATGATCAAATATACAATATGCATTACATTAAAAACTTTTTACATTGTATAGATTGAGATGTACCACTAGGAGTGCCTTCAATGGGAGGTTTCCCTCCATTCACGCTTTCACGAGAATCCCTTAGGGGAGGTTTCCCAAAGAACATTAAAAATACAATATGTGCCAAATGTAATTTGTATTATTTCTCAAATGAATATTTTTATTATTTTATTATTATATTATTAACAGTATAAATTTGACAAAAGTTTTAAATATTTTATTTTTACAGATGTATAGAAAAATCAAACCCTTTATAGTTTTATTAGCTATTATTTATTTATTTTTTTTATTATTTATTTATTGATATTTACAACTATATTACAGTAATATAACAAGTAAATTGGCTGAGTGTTACATAATGACAACTAGAGAAACTACCCACTGGTAGTACTCAAATCGCATGTTCAACTAAGAAGGTCACGTGGCCATCTTCTTCTCAGACGCCTCGGAGGATTATCGGGAATTGAAGAGGAAGCTAGGTTTGAAACTAGAGGGTTTGAGTGGAAATGAAGTTTGTTATGAAAGGATAGATACCGGGATCGGGCCAGATCAGCAACAAATGGGACATTAAGGTCGTTATGGATGACTATATTCTTAACAAAATAAGGAGCGTTGAGGATTTTACGAAGGAATTTGGATTGTAGGGATTGGATACGAGAAGAATTCGATGGCTTAGTGGAGCCCCAAAGCTCTACTCCGTAAGTCCAAATAGGTCGTATGATGGTCATGTAGATGAGTCTTTTGTAATCAATTGGGAGCTTAGAGCGTTTGTCTAGTAAGTGTTGAAGTAGCCTGAAACTACAGGCACAAGTGGGATATTATTAAAGGATACTGAAGGGCAGGAAGTCATTGGTTTACGACGTAAGGTAAAAGTGATTTGATGGGATTTTTGAGAATTTATTTTAATTCTCCAGTTCTGGCACCATTCTTCAAGATCAGTGATATGGGATTGGAGGCTTTGGGATACAATAACTGGATTGGTATTGACTGATAATACACATGTATCATCAGCATATGTGGTAAGGATAGTATTAGGATGAGTTGGGATGTCAGCTGTATAAACTGTATAAAGGATTGGGCCAAGGATACTACCTTGAGGATATTAGCTATTAAATAGCATACATAACACATTATTGAGTAATAAAAGAAAGGGAATGTATATTTCTATTACCTTCGTTTAATAATGAAACATTTAATAATTTTTCAATAATTGAAAGTTTATGAATTCTTCCTAGATCTAAATGTGTCATAACTAAAATAGTGGTTTAAAAGCCTTAACAAAATAAAATACGGGTACTGAGATAGCAAGATTCAGAATGTGCGCTTTTAAAAAATTCGTGTATATATGCTTTTGAAGATTTGCGAATAAAATTTCAAATTTTCGTTTAGGACCGCTTTAAAATGTTTTTACAATACTATACATACAAGCACACAAATATATACTTGAACTCACATTGGTTAAGACAATTTCTTACATCATTCGATCTCTAACTTTTAAGGTTTATTATAACCCTTAGTTTCAACAACAGAAATAGAACATAAGATCAAAGGCTGCCACTCATACGTCATATGCAGAGAAGACATGAACGTGGATCAAGATAATAATAGTAAATATAATTAACAATTCATAACATTCTAATTAAGGTTAGTTTAATTATCTTGTCCAATTTCTAGTCCTAAGAATATGCAAGAGTTATGTTCAATTACATTTTCCCTAAAAACATTAATATTATCCATCAATGTGGTACACACTGAAAGTGTATTTAGCATACTCATATTATAACAAAATATATTTTTTTGCAATACTTTAATTCTTATTTAATCTACTTCTTTTATTTACTATATTGCTTATTGAAATATACTAGATATATATCGAAATTCGGCTCAGAAATCTCAACAAATTTATTTCAAATCATTATATTTATATTTACTAAGTTCTGGGTTACTTTCTTGTTAGTTGTACACCATTTCGATAATTTTGGTAATAATTTTGTATTGGTTCTTTAGGAAATTGTTTTTTAATATTCCTCCCAGAAGGATTTCCGCCTCCATCGCCAGCTATTTCATTTCCTTCGCTATTGTTATTTTTCTTAAATTTCCTTGGATTTATCTTTCATTATATTTACTGGATGTATTCTGTATACAGTTGTACATTTCAATAAATGTATAAAAAAAAAACTTTCTTTGGAGGCGGAGTTTACGTGTATTCAATATTAAGTACCTCGGGAATCAACATCCTCATTGAAGAAAAGTTCCTGAGCTTGTGAATGAAGATAACTTCTCGAGGTTCAAGGCGTAATTCATAGCAGGGAAGCTAGCCACAGTGGGACGAAAAAGAATAATTATATTGTTTTTATGAATCCTAACTAAATTTTCCTTTAAACATTATGAATTATTATAAGTCAAAACTCTGTTTCAGGTTATTTTAGAAATTGTTGGTCGTATTTGTAACACCTTTAAACTTCGATAAGCTATTTTCCGATTTTCCCTGAAAACATAGTAATAATTATAAATTCTACTACAATGATTATAACTATCCATGTATAGGTAACATTTAAACAGATAAATATTCTAAACAGATAATGTATTTCTAATATGGTACTTAATTGGATATATACATAATTTACAAAATATAATATAGATTATATACCATCTATCTATTTATTTAAGAACTTCTTTCGTATAAAAAGTTCTATAAAAACAATGGTAATCATAAAATTATAGAACAAAAAGAACACAATTCAATAGAACATTTATACTTCTTTACCGAGATATTTCTAAGCATCATCGCAGATGTCTGAAAGATCAGTGATATGAGAATCATGTTAAAATTTTCACAAACAAACTCATCCATCATGCTCTTAATATACCAATATGTTACTGATTTGGCCCAAACTAGATATCTATCCTTCCATAACAAGCTCCATACACACTTGAACCCGCTAGTCTCTCAACTTGCTTCCCATACTATTCCTGATAACCCTCCGAGGCGTCTGAAAAGAAGATGGTCTCGAGATCATCTACTATAGAACTTTATTGGAGTGCTACCGATGGGTAGCTTCTCCACAAGTGTTTTTCATGTCATATTGTACATATTAGCACATTTACTTGTTATAATAGCATTATAGTTGTAAATATCATTAAATTAAATAAAAATAAAAATAAAAATGTTAAAATTTCTGGCAACATTTCTATCGCCTTTTTGTCTTCAAATATGGTGGGTTTTAATGAATAAATATAGGAATGTGGTATCAGCAATGATGGAAAATTATTTTATGATTTTTTTGTTAACGTGATTTCTTAACATACTTATAACTGGTCTCGTAGAGCTTCTCCATCAATTTTCGAATCGCAAAATATTGTACTAATTTTATATTTTCCTTGCACCGAATTGATAATAGAATCTCGCTTAGGAAACGTATGAAACATATTTCAAACACGGTGTTTCAGTAACATTATTTCATAAATACGATTTGGAACGCAGGGAGGAACTGTAATTCTTTGGTAAATGTGAATTAGAACTGTTACTGTATAAGTATATAATTAAATGTTATTTGAATGAATACAAATATATTTTTGTAATGATAAAAAAACGAAAAATTAAAATCAATGTCACAAAACAGAAATTTAGTCATTATTTGTCAAAAATAAGCTAAACATGAATTATTAATATGATAATTTTAGCTAATTAAGTATCTAGAAAAATTACGTCATTAACAATGTTGCTCCTCCACTATTTTATTTAAAAACTCCGGGTCATATACCTGTACTTCTACGTGTTATTGAATACATGATGCCACTTGTGAGAGATATACTGTGAACATTTTTCTCCATGTCATTCATGCATTTAATTACTATACGTTTTTTTAATTTATTCTTCATGATATTAACGAAAGCATTGCAGTGTATCGAGAGACTGCCTAATCCTATCCTCTTATATACTCAATTTGTTCATTTCGATAAAACATTCCAATGCTGATTTAAACAATCGTAATTTTGCCTACTTGAATTCATCATTCGTTATTGTTAATTAATGGTTATAATTGAGGCCAATAATGGTTATGTTTGAATACCATTGTAGTATTTTTATATTAATTGTTTTATATTACGATTTCTAGGGTTTTGATGGCTAATATTCGAACTTCCTCAATATATTAGACTCATTATGCGCAAGATTTGCCTTCAAGCAATGCATCCGCAGGCTTGGCGCACTACATGGTGCGCTGGAAATTGAAGAGGGTATCATCTTCCACTTCGATTTTAATTACACGCTGTGGTCTAAATATGAAAGAATTTAGGTTGGTCTGGGTTCTCTCTGTGAGCCCCAAAAGAGCTGTCTAAAGAAACTACCTATGACGCAAATCAATGCGAATTTTAATGGATTGAGTTCACTATTGCAAGCTCCCAACACAGTTCGGCTGCTCTCGAGACCTAACCTGTAGCGTTTACTACTTTCACGTATCAGATGCAACATTCGCGATACATCTATTTCACTGTTTCATGGCAACACACATTTATCTTCCATCAGGCAAAATTCATTATTTAAAACAAGATCTTTTCACCAAGCCCACCTCACTCCTTGCAGGACTAATCTTTGACACGCGTTCTTACAAAATAGCTTGGTACACTTAGATGCGAGACTGCGATATCCTCAAAAAAAGTGCATGCTCAATTAGATTATTAAGTAATTTATGTTCATTATACATAAGAGATATTGATTTATATCTTCTTGTAATCGATTTACTAGAAATTTCACTCTCTTGATGCTAATTCCATCCGCATTTCTCTGTTTTCAGTATGTTAAATTAGACCGAGTCAAATGTGATACTTAGAAATCCTCCAAAAATAAAGTTTTATTTATTATTATTAATGTTTTAGGCGGTTCATGTCTTAAACTAAGTACCCTAACTCTTTAACAGCCAGTGCTGTGAAGCAACAGAGGTGCTGCATCAATTCGCCAGTTCCATGGCCAGAAATAGCCCGGCTTTACAGGCAGATCGTCATAGTGGCCACCACTCAGCGGTCATTAGGTGGTTCCCGCTATCAGAGATAATATTGGACCAAGGGATGTTAAACACATCCATTGCTACCATCTGGGCACGTAGTTCGCCATAATTCGTCCTGCAAATCTAGACCTCAAATGGATCTCTTTCTTGCATGATAAATTAATCAAAACCAAAGGCAAACAGTTATCGATGATTTTTTGACAGCTCCAATATTTCTTTCCGTGAAAGCAACCGAAAAGCGCCAGCATATTTGTATTATTTAAAAGGAGTTCTGTCGAACCTTTGTGCTTTATTAACCCCAGGCAATAAAAAATGTTCAAACGAGAGTAGTTGAAGAATAGGGGGCATTTAATATTTTTTAAGTCTCTTAAATTTGTTATTTTTTTTATTTTTTTATTTAGCAGATTGAAAACGTCTTAGATTTGTCCAGTAATGGCAGGATTATTCTAAGGTTCATTGCTAAAGCATTTATTTAATAATTCTTATATTACGATATATCCATATATGGACTGCTAGCTATGGAGACGTTTAAATCAATTCTCTCAATTCATCAAGAGCCTGACCAACATTACATCACTTGCATATAACACGACTTGTGAAAACTATAGAAAATTCGAATCATTCGTAAAAAGTTGAAAACTTAACAATTATCCTCTGAAGATTTACTTACAAAAATATAAGGAATCTTCTTAGTATCCTGATACCAAAAAAGTAACGTTCGAGAGAACTCCATACTCAAAAACCTAATTATTAGAATCAATGACGTGGAAGAGTTTCTGCTTGGTAGTATTATTCCTTATTGTGTACATATTATTTATATCATCAGACATTGGCCCATGGTCAAATTACCAATGGCAGGTTTAAATAAATATTTAAAGAGATGGATCTGTTTTTTGGAGTTTTCCGTTTGTGCACTAATAATTATTAAATTTCTCTTTTCTCCTCATTTATACTGAAAAAAAAAATATCTTCAATATTTTTTAGCTTGCCGTATAAATATGGAGAAGTGAACAGAATGATTTCTTAAACGTTGATGAACTATTTATTAGAAGCAGAAGTGTTGACCCGCATTGCAGGTCTTCTTCAAGTCTTATGCTAAAGGTCACAAGTATAGGGGTCAACCTGAATTGAAGTTCTTTTAGTTCATTCACTTACAGTTAAATTCTAATTAGCACACTTTTTTTAAACAAAAAATTTCGCTAAGCGCTAATCATTATCCAACATATTTTCGGAATTGCCAGATTTGCGGTTGACCACCTGAAGGATGACTGTGGAGTCGCTGGGACGAAGTTATGTTGGCGGGCCACGACACCACTCCGCTAGATTGGACAACTCAGCAGGGTTCAATGTCTCACTGGAGCCTCTCCAGCTGCCTGCCTCACAGCTTCAATCTACTTCTTCGTCTAATTAAAACTGGTTAGAGGAGTCAGTCTCGATGATTACAAGGAGTGTTGTACAAGGAAGAGAAATGTTTGCAGTAACTAGGCAATTGGCTATAAAGATTAAACTAGATAAGAATTTAATATTAATAATACCAGTAGCATATATATGTAAAAGACGTACACTGTTGAATGTTACTGATATGGTTACAATGGTAACAGCTGGAATATAAAAACCGGGAAGGTTACTGTTATAGGCAGATAGTTTATTTGTTTTCACTTTCATTTTTTGTAAATATAACAATATAAATATATATTTTCGTACTGTTATTGTTTGTTTATTGATATGTTTTTTAAACTTATAAATTAAATTAAATTCTTCTAATTACACTTTACAAAAACGTAAGGGGAAGTGGCGGTATATATAGATATATATATATATATATATATATATATATATATATATATATATATTTATAAATGAACCACAAACCTTCTTACCTTTTAAGGGCTGATTCGTCCTTCCTTAATTATTTTAGTTTTTGTAAAATTCATTAATGTTCAACTTAAATAAAATTAAATAAAAATAATTTAAAAAAAGGAAAGAGGGAACCCGTAAAAACAAAGTGAATTAATTAAGTGAACTTAGCACTTGTAATGAATAATTACAATTAAAACGAACAAAAAAAAAAGTTCATAACTTTCTCTTATGTTCTAAATCTAAACTATTAGAGTATAAACAAAAATGTTCAATTGATAAATTGAAAAAATTAATGTTTGTAAAATAAAAACTCTAAAAATCTCCAATGGCCACATGGAAACAGTTAAAAAAAAAAACTGAAGAATAATAATTCCTTAACTGTAGTCTTCGGCGGGGAGATCGACAATGTGGAGAGTTCCGTGTATTTTTCATCTACCGGGCGATCGAAAAATATCTCTGAAACGCCTGAGGTCCTCAGTACAGCAGGGCGAGCGAGGATTCTAGAACATGACCAGGTCGATTCGATAAGGTCCAATCGACTGGGAGACCAATACTGTACTGATCTAATTCCCAACTGCAGACGGGCAGCGAATTAGTCTATTATCGACAATAGACAAAACAACTGCACTTTTTTAAAAATGTGTACTCTCTGGGTTTATATCGTCGAGGTAAACGATAATTTCAGCATCCGATCGAATCCACTATCCACGTGTCTTTTTTTTTTAACTTATAAATTAAATTAAATTCTTCTAATTATTTAAACAATAATTAACAAAAAAACATATCAATAAACAAACAATAACAGCACGAAAATAAATATTTATATTATTATATTTACAAAAAAATGAAAGTTAAACCAAATAAACTATCTGGCTTTAACAGTTACTCTCACTTACATTTTGTTGAAAAGTTTAAGGAGAATAATTTTGTTAATAGTGTGTGAAATATTCACTTTAATGTCGGTAGATTCTAATTTTAAATTTGGTGTTGAAATAAAAAATAAACTGAGTTGCTCTATAAAAAAATAAAATTTATTTTTATTTAAACAAAATTTTTCATTAACCTGTTTTAATGACTCATATTATTACACAGTATTGACTGTAAAAAAGAAACGACGTTTAAGTGAATATTTCACACACTATTTACAAAATTATTCTCCTTTAAGTGTTTAACCTGAAATTGACCTTAAGTTCTACGTTTTAAATACATCAATAATTAATGGTTTTAAAAAAACTACTTTTCATAATTTAGATTCCACTTCAAATGTATGCTCTCATTGTGCAAAATTGATCTCATTGACACCACAGAAATATCAATAACAATAGGAGTGTACTGGATATCAGAAGAGATACCTTTACATTACATAAATTGGAGTAAATATTAATAAAATGTAAAAATAGAAAATAAAAGCCTGTACCACTACAACTAATTAAGAGTCTTAGATTCAGTACGACGGTATGATTTATCCTAGACCACACTCAACCTCCATTATTCCTCCCTATTTTGGTTATCCACTTTGTAGAGAAGTGGTTCCCAACTTCAGGGGTGCGCCCTCCTCACAAGTGGGGCGTGAAGACTAGCCAATGGGGCGCGAGGATAGTTGAAAAAAAAATCACAGTTTTGGCTATTTTTCTCTTAATAGTACTTCTTTATCTTAAATTGAAATCTATAAGTTGTATCTTGTGCTAGTAAAACTAAATGTTATGTTTTCCAGGTAATAATTGTTGTATTTTGATATGCCCATACAAATTTTGTACAAGGGGGCATGGAAGGCTTTAATTTGAATAGGGGGGGGAGTGTGAGACGCTTTCATTTGAACAAGGGGAGAGTGGTACAAAAAGGATGCGAACCACTGTTATAGAGGTTGGGTTACTGAGAGTAACCTTCCCGGTTTTAATTTTCCAGCTGGTACCAAAGTAACCATATAAGTAACATTTAAAATACGTTTAGTGTAAAACACACTCAAATGTGTGTTTATATTGAGCGCCAAAACAAGGTTGTTTTAAGATTGCTAAAACTTTTCTGGACGTTGAATTTTCCACTTTAGTGCGTAAATATAAATCTGTAGCCTCGAAATCCTTATAGTGAAAAAATTCACTCTTTAAATATTCTGATCTCACAGATCAGTCTGACCGAGAGGAGCTTACGCTACCTGGTCGAAGTACCACGGTTCTAACTCCATCAGAACTTATTAGGCCTCTTAAAAGGGATACTTCAGAGAGATCGTAAGCCACGAGGAAAGAAAGCCATACTATTAAACTAAATAGTATTAAAAACAACAGTAAGGGCATGGTTTACATCTTACCGCAGCAGCCGTACAGAGGACGGCCTGGATCGCTTGAGACTAGGCCACGCTCGGCTCACTCAGTCAGGCATTATTGAAAAACAGCCACCTTCTTCATGCCAATATTGTAACACCATTCTAAAAAATAATCACATTTTTCAAGAATGCATTTATTACCTATCAACAATCAATAAAATAGGACTAGCCCCAAATTTATCGAAGTTACTTATTGACAACGAAGGCACCTTCACGTTGGTCTTCTAGGTTTGAAAACACCTCGCCCACTGTCTCAATTATAGCTCAAATTGTATCTAAATTTTTCCATCATCCAGTTTGAGTTTGTGAGTTATTTTGCGTATGTGTAATACTGATCAACAATATATACAATCAACTAAAGTATAGGCGTTGATCACATAAGGCTTTTACGCCTGTGAACAAAAACTAACAACAACAGCAGTTAAGTATTGAATCATAAAATGATAATACATAACTTTTTAAGTAATTTAAATACAATGTTTTACTAAGTACACAATCGTTCATTTGTGAAGCTATTTTCACTAATTTGGTAGGAAATTTGTTAACAGATTAATTAATATATTCAGAAATTAGCTTCAACTCTCTAACGCTTCTCTATAAACAACAAGATCCCAGACAAACATGCTTTTATAAAATATTTCGATTCCTTTTCTTCAAATCCGATTTCATTTATCCAACATTAATAAGTTTGCTACAAGAAAAATCCACTAAAAATCATTAAATTAAATTTCTAATTAATTTAAGTTAATTAATAGGAGTGGCAGGCGCAGGTAGTTCGATAGAAAAGTGTCCTCATGAAATAGACCAGCAGATAATTAATTGACCACGCTTTTATACGACGGATCCTGCCAATGGCTAAATACTTTTTAATAACTCATCAATTTTGCTATTGATACGGACATTATAATATATTCTTGGAAGATTACAGGAATTTGCTTAATCATTAACGTTATTTTACATGTTTCAGCCTTTTTACAGATTTGTTATTTCAATTTTGAACTGGATTTTAGTGTGGTAGAAGGGCACATTTTATCCTATTAATAGGTTTGTGAATAATGAAAGGAAGTAAAAAAATAGTGTTAGAAAAATCATAGTGTTAGAGAAACCCAGAAACCTATGTTATCAAGCGGCAAACGACTTGTAAGATTGATCAGATATACTGGATATAATATATATCTATGCATATATATTATATCTAGTATATAATATGGATATACAAGAGATATTCTTACGTGAACTAACTAAGTGAACTTAATTATTTCTATAGACTATGATTATAACTTATTAACTATAAACTTCATCTAACTTAGAGACTACTCTCTTACATACTCTCTTACTAACTATTACATCTCCTCTCTACTCTCCTTCCTTTTACTTTCTCTACTATCCTAATCCTAGAGCTAGTATTTGTGCATGTAAAAGAAGAGGGGAGGACATGGAAGTTTACTTTGCTGACAACACGGATGCATTGATGAAACTTCCCTGTTACAAATACATTTTATTAAACAATGTACATTAAGCCATTGACCGATAACTCATGGGAAAAAATAGGGGGAAGGTTGGTGGACAGGCCCATGAGTTTAAAAGTTCAAAGTTCATTCTTGATAATTTCTATAACGCTTTATAATTCTTAACTATGTCGTTCCTGAGAGATTCAAGAACTACTGCTTCAGTTTATTCCTTATTTGGTTTTTGTGTGTATTGTGCACATTAGTCACTCCACATTATCTTGATCTCCCAATAATGTCGATATCATCAGCATATCCCAGGATCTGTACCATATGGTTAAATATGGTCCCACTGGTCTGAATCTTAGATTCTCTGATAGCTTTTTCCAGACCAATATTGAAGAACAGACAAGCCAGGGAGTCTCTTGTCGAACGCCAATATAAGAGGTGAATCCCTCAGACAGATCTCCCTGAATTTCCACCATACATTCGGTATTGCTCATTGTAAGTTTTACAAGACGGATGAGCTTAGCAGGCAAATTGAGGTCTTTCATTGCCTGGTACTGGGCCTCACGTTGAATACTGTCATAGGCAGATCTAAAATCTCAATAATAGTAATAGCAATAACTCGGCTCTGATAATCTTTGCTCGGCACTATCAAACTTTTCAATTAGCTCTGTCAATAAAATTTACTCCTCTTAGTTCCTCTCCTCAAATACTCAGAGCTTCTCTTCTGCTTCCTCATTATGTCTAGTGTCCTAACCTCCTGTCACATCAACTCCCAATCCTTGCCCGCTCACTTGAATGAATTTCATCAATATTTTACCCAGTATTTTTTCCTCCTCTGTTTCCTTACCTGACTAGTCCTTCCTCCGCCACGACCGAGTTGACCGGACTGGTGGAGGTGTAGGTCTTTATGTCCACAACTCCCTAAAATCACGCATCCTGGATTCTTCACCAGCGTCCAATTTCCCTCACATAGAATTCCTTTTCGTCGAAATTTCATGCAACTAAATCCGTTCCTATACGTCGTAGTGTATCGCCCTCCTTTGGTCCCTTTTGATCCTATCTTTGAGTCGGTCCTCTACAACCATATTCCTCTCTACAACCACATCATAATCTCCGGCGACTTTAATACCAACCTCCTGGTCCAATCCAATGATAAACTCTACCTTTAAAACCTTTTTTACTCTCTACACCTCTCCATTGTTCCATTCTCTCCCACCCATCACACTCTCCTATCTGACATCTGGTTAGATTTGTTCATCATTCAATCGTCGCAGAGACTCCTTTCTTCCTCACAATTACCTGCCCCATTCTTTTCCTCTCATGATTTAATCCAAATTTCATACAATATACAAACTCCAGAAATCCTATCGAAAACATAAACGTTCCGCAACCTAGATGGACTCACCACTGAATATATATCTCCTTCCCTCGAAATCCTGAATTGGAACCAAATTTACTCCTGTACCGCCGTAGATTCTATGGTCGACATACTCACTGCCAATCTCAAAAGCATCCTGGATACCCATGCCCCTCTCAAAACTTTAACCTTCCGTCACCATCCTGCTCCTTGGATGTGTCAAAAAATAAAAGACCTGCAAAGGAAACGTGATGCTGCCCGTAGACGCTTTAGACGCACTAGGCTTACTGATGACTACCAAGCGTTCAGGGCTCTTCGCAATTTGACACAGTCTACAATCAGAGAAGAAAAATCCAAATATTTCCACGAAGCCCTTTCCTCTGCTCCCGATCCTAAATCTAAATTACAATTCCTCCGAAAACTCTCCCTCTGCAATTCAACATATTCCAGAGCCTTTCCTGTTTCTCCAGATGAAATGAACTCGTATTTTTTGCCTACCTCAATTAACACATCAAAATCATCCCCCTCCGTCTTTTCACTGACCTCTTCTTACAACCCCGACAATTTTTTTTTCTCTGATATTTCACCTACCGACATTATTTCCTCCGTTCTCAAATCCCGCTCCAGTTCTACTGGCTTTGATGAGATACCCGTCAAACTAGTCAAACTATGCCTCATCGAAATCCTACCTGTCCAACTTTTCATGTATAATTTCTCACTACAAAACGCAATATTCCCAACTTCTTGGAAAAAATACCTATTCCATCCTATAAATAAAACCTCTACCCCATTATATCCCAATGACTACTGGCCAATCTCCATACTTTCCAACCTTTCCAAACCTCTCGAAAGAATAGTCCAGTCTCAGATATCATATTTTCTCAAACAGTCCAAATCCTGGATCCGCTGCAATCTGGTTTTCGTCCTGGTTTTCCCACTCAATCTGCCCTTACCAAAATCACTACCGACATACATAAAGCCATGGACAACAAACAACTAACCGTGCTAATCCTACTAGACTTTTCCAAAGCTTTCGATTCCTTGTACCATTCTATCCTTTTTTCCAAACTGAAGTCATTGTCCTTTTCCAACAGCTCTATTCTATGGTTCCAATCCTTCCTCTCTGACAACTGTCAAAACCCAAGCGGTTTCTATGCCCAACCAACCCCTTTCCTCTTTCCTTGCCCTATCCTCAGATGTGGCACAGGGCTCAAGCATCTCTCCTCTCCTTTTTAACTGTTACATCAACGATCTTCCTAAATCTGTTCACCACTGTTACTACCATCTATATGCTGACGACTTCCAAATCTATTTATCCTTTCCTCCTTCTGAGCTATCATTTGCGTTCGCCAGTATTCAGCAAGACCTAGATAGGATCAGTGCCGGGGCAAAGCTGAACAAATTGGAATTGAACTCAATGAAAACCCAGGCCATTGTTCTAGGTTCCAACTCCCTCCTTACAACTATCCCCACCCTCCCAACATTAATTCTAAACGACCACCCTATCAGTTTCAACTCCTCCTTTAAAAACCTAGGCATTACCATGGACAAAAACCTCTCCTGGAAACCACATGTCGCCCAAATATCCCGACAATCAATTAGTTCCCTGAAATTATTCCATCGATCCCGGCATCTCCTTACAGAATCTACCCGGAAGCTTCTCGTATCATCCCTTATCTTCCCCCACTTTGACTACTGTTGTGTGGTATACGGGGGCCTCTCGAAAATTCTGGAGGGTCGCTTAAAAAGAATAATAAACTGCGCATTAAGATTTGTCCTAGGTACTCCAGGGCGTTCCCGGGTATCATATCATTATGATGAGTTAAAGTGGCTCTTCCCATCCATTCGTAGACATTATTTCCTTAGTGTTTTTCTATACCGATCCATTAACTCGCAACACCCTTCATATAGTCTCCTTCAATTCAAATCCTCTGTCCAACACCATAAAACAAGATCCCGCCTTTCCGATCTCTACATTCCATCCCACAGAACTAAGGCATTCGAGCGTTCCTTCCTCGCCCGCTCCACCACTGTGTGGAACTCAATCCCTCCTTTCATCCGCCATTCTTCTTCACTGGCCTCATTTAAATCCCTGCTTTTCCATCATCTCTTGGCATCCCAAAAAGATGCTCTCCAGGCAGGCCAATCTTCCGCTTGAATTAATTTGTATCGAATACTCGATCTCGTTACCTACGTGTTTTGTTTATTTTTCCCACAACAAAGAAGATACAGACTTTGTAAATACTTTATCGCATGCTATGCCATTCATTTGCTTTATTTAGCAATTCCGTTATTAACTATTATATTAATGTTATTTATTATTATTTTGTTAATATCTAACCTTTATATTATTTTCGACAATTAGTTAAAATCCTGTAATGTCTCGTACTTTTTAATCATTTATTTATTTTTTTTTTTTCCTATTTCTATTTTGTTTTGTCACTCATGATTACTTCATGATTTGTATCATTATGTAGCCTCCTGGCCAGATGAATATTATGTTTATTTTACTTGTTCTTTATTGTTATTCCAAAAGGGACTTGGTCCCAGAATAAAGTTTGTTTTCTATTCTAAAAAATCAACGAATAGATGGTGCGTCTGTAACTGGTATTCCCTTCCGCGCTCAAGTATGGTTCGTAGGGCTAAAATCTGGTCTGTTATAGTTTTACATTTACGAAAGCCGCACTAATAATTCCCCAGAACTCTCCCAACATGCGGTAGTAATCGTTGATAAAGTATGCTTGAGAAAATCTTGTAGGCGCATGGCGCAGGTATGCCTCAATAGTTATTACATTCAAGAAGATCTCCTTTCTTGTGAATAGGACATACAACTGTTACTCCATGCTTTCGGAATGATTTCTTCTGTCCAAATCTTTGTAAAGCTTGGAAAAGCTGATCTCCCCCTTTCTTGAATAGCTCGGCAGAAAGTCTGCCAAAGCCTGGTGCTTTGTTGTTCTTAAGCCTACCAATGGCCTCACACAGTTCCTCTTCGTCTGGGGGCTCAATGTCATCTTCAGGAGTTCGATTAAGGTCCACATCTTCCCGACGATCTTCCTGTACCCAACTTCCATTGAGCAAGAGACTGAAGTACTTGTTCTATCTTCGTAGCACTTGTTGTTTTTTTTTCATTTAGCAGATATCATTTTTAGTCTTTACAAGCTCGTCTCTCAATGTCGGGGGGCTCAATGTCATCTTCAGGAGTTCGATTAAGGTCGAACGTAGTCGTACGTAGGTCGAACAGTAGTGCTTCGTAGCACTTGATTTTTTTCATTTAGCAGAGATCCACCTGAGTCTTTACAAGCTGAGATTCGAGGCTTGAACGACTTTCGAACGTTGTTCACTTTTTCATAAAAGTTTTGGCATTCATTGATGCTCCTCAATCTTTCTATTTCTTTTAACTCTCGGTTTTCCCAGTTTCTTTTTTCAATCAGCTGATGCTTAGGTCATCAACACATTCTTTTAATTTTATGAAAATCCGTTGATTCTATTCAATCAAAGGAAGCTATATTAAGCCTCTTTCTGACATTCCGCATCTCAGCGCAAAACCTTCACATTATCGTCCTAGCAATGGCTAAAATATTTGTTTTTGTCTTTTTTTTTAGTTACTGTAATCTAGAAAACTGTAAAATTCATACAACTAATTTGTGCTTCCATATACTGGATGGATTAGGTACATTGGAGTAGGTATCTCTCCATTGTACGACAGTGAGACATTCAGTAGTAGTTTTAGTAATAAGAATACTGCTCTGAGACCTTCGTTGGCAATGAAAAATAATTCGATAAGTTCTGATGCTACTAAGTAAAATAATACCACATTTACTTTCTTCAAATTAGTTTATTCAGTTTTTTTTTTTCTTTTTCATCTTCTATTTCCAACTTCCTTGCTACTTTATTCATTCCATTCATTCTTTGAGTCCTGCGTACAAAACACTGCAAGGTTTTAAACCTTTTCTATTCTATTTACACTTCTCTCATATCTCTATTTATACCCCTATAACTCCAAACACCATTGAGATCTACCATTT